>CM053407.1:11614406-11655452 GCA_028644305.1 Xerus rutilus
AAATAACAATAAGGGACTCCGAGAGAACTGGATTCCTGGAAAGGAAAGTTGATACCATAGATCACCAGGTGGTCCTGGAGTTGTCAGATAGAAATAGTTAGAAAAGGCAATCTGTACAGTGATAAAGCCAACATAGCTCTCATTTAGGTACAAATAATTAGGTCGTGGCAAAAGTAAATTTCTAGACACAAGGCAAAATGCTTTGTAAAAACACACCACTCCAATCCACATCTACTCTCCATACACAGACCAGCTTCCTTCAGGAGCCTTGTTTCTATGGATTTGGAGTAGGCACATGGCCACTGGGACTAGGAACATGAAATTGCAGCCTAAGTATAAAAGGCCTTGGTGTCCATCAACACCTCAGCCTGCTTACCTCCCAGGCGCAGCCACGGGCAACACAGTTGGCTTCAGAAGCACCATGCTCATCAGGGTAGCAGTCTATTTTTTCTTCATCTCTGATGACTATGTCCCACTCCACTGTGTACTCCTCTCCCAGGACAAGATTGATCTCTGTGATGATGGCCACCTGAAGGAGTGGAGAACACACAGGAAATTCATCCTCGGGACAAAGGCCCAGCAAATTCTAAATAGTTTTAGCAACACATGTAAGCATCGGACCAGACTTTCGACTGTCCAAGTAACATTTGAATGTAGTTCATATGGACAGAGCTACATAAACGGGAGGAAAATGTTCAGTAGCAATGTGGCAAATGTCACTACTCATCAAAATCTTGTGCATGAGATCAATCAGACATGTTGTGATCACCTTTTTCCTTTTATTCTCTGAATGCTTTTCCCCTTCTTTATTTCATCACAGAATTTCTACTGCTATTGCCAAGTTACCTTTATCATCTTGCCCTCCACTGCCTACCTAAACCAGGATTCCACATTGGACTAGAGGGGTGGAAAGAAAAGAGCAGTAAGAATCATATGGCCCAGACTCTCAGTACAATTTTCATTGGGAAAATGAATTATTTCCATTCTTCATATCTTAGCTGTACCAACTGCAGAATTGGTGAGCTGGGAAAATCCCTGCACTTCTTTTTATTTTGAACACACCAGTCTCCTCATTTCTCCAAGCCCAGATGTCCAAAATTTGAAATCTTTTTTGACCCCACTTACCAAGTAAAATATTTAACATTTTTCTCTGTTTCTCTTACATTTTTCTCTTATGTAAATAGCACTTTCCATAGTTCATGTTATTGTTCTCATTTTTCTGGAGCAATAAGAACACATTTAAACATTATCATCTTTCTCCAGTCTCCCAATCCAAATCGTCTTGAAAATCCCTGTCCTACCAATCCTACCCTCAATTCCAGATCCAAGAATGCTTAGATTTAAAGATCACTATAAGACTGTATGAAAGAATTAAATAAAATGATCTCATTTTGGCACTTTAGTCTCTCCAAAATCAGAGCTATTTCCTCCTATCCAAACACGTCCTTCTAAAAGTGAAGCCAAGCAATTAGAGTTACACAAAATTCACAGACTGGTAACTGAGGACTCTTCTTAGTCTTGAGTTATCTTATTCTGCTATATGAACTTGGAGTGTAATAACTAGACGAATGTTCTTTCCAGGAAAATGATGGTTATTTGTGAAATACACTGCTAGTTGCCTTCCTTATATAAAATAGTCCTGTTTTCCTATTTTGGTGTAAAAATCTTAGGTTCTCAAGAGAAGGATCAACGTAGCATAGTTATGGCTCTGAAATATTAAGTTCAAGTTTACTAACAGTTGCTGTCAAAAGACAGTTTTGCCTTTGCTTCCCATTTTTACCCTAGTTTGTCCCAGCATAGATAGGTACACAGTGACTGAAACTCAGCAGTCACTTCCAGTCTCAATGAAGACCACCATTCTGACAAACTTGAGCCACTGAACCAATGCCAACAACTGTCCACTTTCTAAACTACTAGTTGCAGAAGGGGGATAATTCTATTTGTTATAATTCTTTGTGTTCTGTCATTTGCAGCTGATAAATCCCTACATGATACATCATTTTTCAAGACCCAGCAGTGGCACAATCTTCTCCACAGAACTGGATAGCAAGCTTTGAACATGAATTAAGATATGAGTTAAATTTGCCCTAAGTTCATTTGGGTTGCCAAGCCCCTTCCCAGTTATTTCCTGTGTATAAATTATTTCTCCTTACCACTCACATTCAAACATCAACAACAACAACAAAAATGAGTTTCTTCCATCTTATATTAACAAACTTATTTGGCAAAAGAGTGAGCTTGTTCCCACATATGCATGCTTCCATGACTTCCACTGTGCCATATATATAAATGATACACTATTCACTTCTACCTTTATCATGCGTGCATCCTCACTAAGTGTTGTCAGGACAAAGTGAAAAATGTCATCAATATGTCATGACAGTAGAATCTATTTTGACTTATTTCCCCAAATTTGAAAGGTCCCTCACAAACCATGTTTACCCGGCAGCTCTAAGGCCAGAAGGACCTGCAGTACCCATGGTCAGCACCATTTGGATAAAGCACTCCTCATAACACGAGGCATCAGAGGAAATGATTACAGGATGCACAGGAAGGCCAGGGCTCATCACTACTGATGAGAAATTATTTCCCTATTATCATGTAACCAAAGGAGTAGTCATTGCATAGAATCATCAAAATCCTAGTCCTCAAGTAGTTATTGATGATGTTTGTGTTGAAGGGAGATTCCACTCATCTCTATTAGGTTTCTTAAAAAGTGGGAACTTCAGTATTTGAATTTGTGCGATTCCTTTCTCCCACTTTCACCTTTAGGCATCAGACATCCTCTTCTTTCCCATTCTTCTGACCTGTTCTAACTCTGCTCGCCCTGTGCCCACTATAGCTGTATCTGTGAAAGTGATGCCAGTGCGACAGACGAGAACACTGAGGGACAGGGAAAAGTGGGACCAGAAAAGACCACTTTACCTCACCCCTGCCCAGTACAGCCTCCCTGCTCTGCCCTTCGCCTCATCTCCCCTTCTGTCCCCAGCCTCCTGACTTCCCCACCACAGGTCCACACAGTGCTCTGCTCCTTCAGGAATCCACACAACCTTGGCAAGAAGGAACACCAGGATACTATGAAGAATGCTGGGAAAAAAAAGAAAACTTCAACAAATGAATTTTTACCTTCAGGCTGGCATCATACGTGACCTTCGGAGAAGTCTGACTCGGGACACCACTGTGTCTCACTGTAACGTTGCTGATTTCCTGTGTCCCAAAGATTTTAATCTGCTGAAATGCTAAATTATTGGGGTCCTTGTAGGTTGATTGTGAAATCTTCACATCCAGGTGGTTCTGAAAATCAAAATTGCACAATGAAGGCCAAAGCTGTACCTGTAATACACAGATTCTCCAGCCATTCAAACGTACCATCCTAGACCAGAAGCTCCCCAGTGCTCTAAATTTCTCTTTGCTGTCTCTACTAATGCATGCTCAACGACTACAAACACAGTTAATAAAATCTTGGGGGAGGAGAGACTTTAGAAACAGAACACACAAACATTTTGGAAAACTTTATTGAAAAGCACTAGCTGTTTTGACTTATCAATAGTACTGCCTTCCTTTGATAATATTTATATTGCAATTATTGGTATTTAAGTGATACCTGGACATGTGTTCACCCCATAGTCATCAGTGCAAATGGAGTTAGAAATACAATTACACACAAACCAAGCACATATGTGCTAATGGTAGACAAAAGCCCACATCTAAGACTCATAAAAATATACTCACTTGAGTGGCAGAAAATTCACATAAAAGATAATCTTTATTGGCCACAGTATCTAAAAGCAGAAAAGAGACATTCAGACTTGCTTGCTACCAAAGATAAAAATCTCTTTTAAATTAATTGTTGATATCACAAATGATAAGATTTCCTTCCTTTTTACAACTGAATAATATCCCATGGTGCATAAGTACCACAATTTGTTTATTCCTTAATCTATCAGTGGACACTTACATTGTTCCTTATCTTAGTTATTTTGAATAATGCTGCAGTGAACATGGGTATGCACAATATCTCTTTGACATACTGATTTCACTTCTCTTGAATATGTACCCAGAAATGGGATTGTGGGATCATACAGCTATTCCATTGTTAATATTTTGAGGAATTTCTATACTGTTTTTCATAATGGATGTACCAGTTTACAATTCCACCAACAGTGTATAAGGATTCTTTCTATTCTCTCCATATCCTCTCTAAAACTTCTCTCTTATCTTTTTCATAACAAACATTCTAACAAGTGTGAAGTGATATCTCATTTTATTTTTCTACTTGCATTTCTCTGCTTATTAGTGATATTCAGAACCTTTTCATATGCATGTTGACCAACTGTGTATCTTTCATGTAAAAAAAATCAAATCAAATCTTTATCCTATTTTTATTACTTATGTTTTATTAGTGCATTACAGTTAAATATAATAGTGAGGTTCATTTTGATGTATTCATAAATTCATATAACACAGTTTGCTGCATTTCAATTTCAATGCTTCCTCTTTCCCTCCTCTCCTCCCTCCTCCTGGTCCCCTTACTCTACTCTACTGGTCTTCCTTCTATTAATTTATTTTCATTGGTATGTTATAGTTACATATAAAATTGGAATGCATTGTGATGTATTCATACATGCTCATAGCTCCTATTTTTAAATCAGGTTGTTAATTCTCTTCCTATTGAGTTGCAGGAGTTTTTATTTTATATTAATGCTTTATCAGGTACATGATTTACACATAATTCCTCCAATTCTATGGATTGTCTTCTTTTCATTTTGTTGTTTCTTGGTCTTGCAAAAGCTTGTTAGATTTGCTGCCACATCTGTATTTTTGCTGTTATCTCTGCTTTCATTGTCATATTCAAAAGCGCACTTGTAAGACAAATGTCACAGAACTTTTCCCCTATGTTTTCTCCTAGAATATTTGTGGTTTCAGACCTTACACTTAAGTCTTTAATCCATTCTTCATAATAGCCAAAATAAGGAAGGAATGTGTCAATCAATAGACAAATGGATAAAAATAATTATATATAGTGATATATATACATATATGTTTATGTGTATGTGAGTGTGTGTATATGTGTGTATTTATTTGTTTGTTTGTATCTTCAAAGGAGTGCTATTGAGGCATTAATAAGAAGGAAGTCCTGCTATTTGTGACAACATGTGTGAACCTGAAGCATATCATAATAAATAAGTCAGTATGATTTCATTTGTATGTGGAATTTAAATAAGTTAAATAAGTTGAAGTCAGAAGCAGAGGGTAAAACAGAGTTTGCCAATGCAGGGGAGGGCTGAAATGGAAAGATGTAGGTCAAAGGGTACAAACATTTAGTTAAAAGAAGAACAAGTTCTAGGAAGCAAAAATATACAGCAAGGATGGGTAACTAATTTGATTGTGATCATCATTATATGATATGTGAGTGTGTGTGCACATACGTGTGTGTACATATATATGTAAAATACATGTTTTTACATATATATGTTGTTCACCTTCATTATGTTCAATATTATTTGCTGATTTAAGTATTTTTAAATAAAATAAATAAGAAGATTTTTTAAAAGCTACATCTCAAGATTGAGAAAATTATGAACAAGTCACCAAGGCCAAGCTGATTTTTCTTCTTCCATTATAACCTTGAAGAGATTCCTTTCCAAGTATTTCCAAGTCATCTATATACCTTATGGGAATCTATTTCCTAAGTTACCATACCAAAAATTGTTATTATACTGTGAGAAAAAATACTGTTAAATAGCACAGCAAGCTATACACAGTTGACAAGTATATTCTTGCTGCCACATTGACAGAAGTATATTTTTGATGTCATCAACATTTGTTTATAAATATATGGAAGAGGATCTTTACAATACCAATAAATTACATGAAGATCATGAACATGTATTTCAGGTGCCCACTGTTAATAAAATAAGAACTGTTATGGATCACTGGCCAGTGGGACAGTTGTGAGAGAGACATGTTTCCCTTTCAAGTGGGGTTGAACCTCTGAACAGTGCAAGCAAAAATAAAACTCTTATCTCAAGTGACTTTTCTTATTGAACCTTGTGATTCAAGGCCCCCTCCCAACACTGGCATGACCAGAAGGAGTAGAGACCATGAAGTAAAGATGCAGGAATGGAAATAGTACGTTCTTATAAGAGACTCACCTTTTGTTTCCCCGTCATCCCAGAAAAGTTCTCCTGTTGCTTCTTTGTTCTCATCCAAGGCAATAATGAGACCAAGAGGGTTCCGTCGACTGTGGAAAACAAGAGATAGGTGAGACAAGAAGATCACAGCACAAAGAACTTTTCCAAATGCTTCCTTCACATTTCAAACGGTAAAAGTTACTAGCTTTTTACTAGATGGCCCTGCTTTCCTTCTGAAACAAAGAACAAATTAGAAGGCAATTCTTTCCTTAGCAACAATAATGTCACAGGAGATAGATACCCCAAACATCATCATTAAACATCTATGTGGGAGGCCATGATTTAAGCACCAGAATCAATAGCTATAAATAAAACCATTGACTGCAACTATTACTTAGCATACACATTACTAGAAGAGAAAGAAATTCTAGACAATAATGATAAAGTCAGGTCATTTTAAAGATGAAACTGACAGAAATGTCCTCGGATGTGAGCGAGATATACTCTTCCCTGCCTAAGGGCCATTTTTACTCAGGAAGCAAAACCAAAATAATGTCCATTTACATCATGGAAACCTCTCTTATTTAATTACTTACTAGTATTTTGTTTGGAGAGAAGAACAAAACATTCCAATTATCTACCTTATAATTTTTAACAGGAAACACAAAACAGTGCTCAAAGAAATGGTGCAATTTCTGGAGGTAGAGAAAGGAGAAGAAAGAAAGCATTTCACGGGCATCTCCTCATGTCACCATGCCTCTGTACTCCATCCTGGTTTGCAGTTTGTCATGTGCCCCCCCCCGCCCCATGTTCCCTGTGTGTTCTTTCATACTTTAGCCTCCACTGCACAAATCAGGTTCTGTGACCAACAAAATCACCTGCTTTCATTCACCATGCAAGTATTATTAGGTGTTCTTGCTAATCTAGGAGAATAAATCCCTATTTATGACCTCCTCTTTGACCTTACATATAATAACAAAGATTGGACACAGTCACCAAATAACCAAAAATGAACAGTGACACATAAAGTGAAATCTTATAGGAGTCCAGATTGACACTTCCAGAAGGATGGTGGACTAGATATTTTAGAGGACCTGCCTTCTAAAACATTACTTGATCCTAGACAAATTATAACACATGTTTCTATTAAGAAACATTGTTGTGGGCTGGAGTTGTGGCTCAGTGGTACAGTGCTTGCCTGGCACATGTGAGGCCCTGGGTTTGATACTCAGTACCACATATAATAAATAAAAATAAATGTTTAAAAAAGATCAACAACCAAAAATATTTTTAAAAAAGAAACATTGTTGTGCCTGAATGAAAATAAAGGATATTTACAAGAGACAAAAATGACAACAGGTAAACAATAAATTGAGCTAAATCCACAAAGGTATCCAAAAAGCAAAACCTGGAATTTCTCTAGGGCCAATGCCTAATAGGTCTAATACTAGGCCACTGACTGGTAGTCTAAGGTAGAGAAGTGAAACCTTCCATTCCCACGTGAAGCCAGATCTTGGATGGTAAACTAACATGATACCAAGTTGACCATAGTTCAACTGTTTTTCAACCAAAGAGAAGTCAATTCACCTCTGGAGGAAGGAGACACACATCTGTGACCTTAAGATTTGGGAACTAAATACTCAAGGTAATAAGTCAGCATTAAATTTTCAGCAGAAATAATTATTGATGTATATTCCCCTAATAAAAGAGCTTTCAGATAGAGAATAAAATGACCATGGTTAAAATATATAGTAATATTTAGGAGGAAAGAGGAAATCTTCTAAGGAACAAACAATATTTTTTTTAAATTAGAAAGTCAAAAGTGGTCCCATGCTCTCTGCCAATGTTGGAGAAAACATTACTTGCCGATGAAATCTGAGATTATCCTGGATCATTAAAAACGTAAGAATACAAATAATAAATGCTGATGACAATAAGGGGGAAAAGATATACTCATGGTTGGTAGAACTGCAAATCAGTATAAGCACTGTGGAAAGCAACAAGGAGATTCTTCAAAAAACTAGGAATGGAACCAGTATATAACACAGCTATCCTACTCACTGTTATTTATCCAAAAGAATTAAAATCAGTATACTGTAGTGATATAGCCACCTCAATGTTTAAAGCAGCACAATTCATAATAGCCAAAGTATGGAACCAAACAAGATGCCCATCAATAGATGAATAAATCAAGAAAATGTGTCATATATACACAATGGAGTTTTACTCAGCCATAGAGAAAAATGAAATTATGGCTTTTGCTACAAACGGATGAAAATGGAAAACATTTTGCTAAGTGAAATTAGCCAGACTCAGAAAATCATGTTTTCTGTCATATGTGGAAGCTAGAGGAAAAGAAGGGGACAGAGGACAGGGGGAGAACTGGATATCATAAAGACATAGGGAAGATCAGTGGAGTAGAAGATTGAGAGAGAGGGAGGAGGGAAGGGCAAAAGGAGGAAATGTGGAATGAAGTCAACAAAATCACACTATGTGAATATATAAGTATACTACAGGGTATTCCACCCTTATGTATGCATAGAAAGCACCAATCTAAAACAAATAAATAAATGAGCAAAAGAAAGATTAGTAATGTAGAGGAAGGAGAATAGAAGGAAGAATTAGGGGAGAAAAAGTAGGGGAATGGGGACTGAAATGAAGTAAATCACATTCCATGCATGTATGATTTTGTCAGAATGAATCCACCTACTATACATAATTATAATACTCCAATAAAAATAGCAAAGACAAAAAATATGTACCTAGTGTCTGGGAGTGTACTCAGTGGTAAACTGCTTGCCTAGCAAGCTGGAGGCCATGGGCCTGCCTGATGGAAAAGGTATTAAGTACAGATAACCAAACGCAACAAAACAGATGGTTGTTTATGGAATAGCATATTTTAGGTATGGACGCTCTGTATGTACACTAAAATATAGCAGGAGATATAGTTGTCAAGGTTAACTTGGAATCAGACTATGATGGGTCTTGAGCAGTCTCTTAGTGAAAGGTTCAGACTTCAAGCGGGAATGAAACAAGTTAAGATTGTCATGTGAGAAAGACAATTTTGGTGTCAATGTGTAGAACGGCCTGAAGCTGAATAATTAGAAAAATAAAACCAACTGGTATTGGATTTAGGCATATTTTCACTAAAAATTCTATATTTGAAAAATTAAAGCAGTAAAGGATTTTCAAAGAAAAAGACAGGTTTAAAGGCCAAATGTTTTCTCTGATATGCAGATGCTAACACACAATAAGTCGGGGGAGGGAAGAATTTCACTGGATTAGACAAAGGGGAATGAAGGGAAGGGAGGGGGATGATTATAAGAAAGATAGTGGAATGAACCAGATTTAACTTTCCTATGTTCATATGTGAATATACCACCAGTGAAACTCCACATCATGTACAACCAACCACAAGAATGGGATCCTAATTAGAATAAATTATACTCTATTTAGGTATATTATGTTAAAATACACTCTTTTGTCATGTATATCTAAAAAGGACATTTTTTAAAAAAAAAGAAAAAGGTTTGTTGCCTCTAAAGAATTCACAGATTATTTAAAACAAGTAAGCTAATACTTTTAGAGACATATTTGTACATCTCTTTAGTATGGGTGGAGTCTATACTTTTGGAATCAAAGAAGTAAAACAGAAAAAACATGAGCATGGGAGTCTTGAGATCTATAGAAGGAGGGAGTTTTGAACCCAGTTTTAAAGCATAAGAAAGAAATGGCTCAGTAGGAGGAAGTAATGGGAAGTTGAGGTTATAGGAGAATGGACAGGGAATCCCAAATCTATAAGTGATAATGAATGAGGCAAGACCTGAGAACCATGCATAGATGGTCGGACCAAGTTAGGTAGGGTGACCAGTTGACCTGGCCAGCCTTGAATATTTTCAATGCTAAAACTGCAATATCCCAGGAAAACTGACCACCCTAGTTGCCAGTGTATTTAGAAAAACTTCAGAAGAAGCAGGGAGAAGGTCTTTCAAAATCCTTCTGGGTGCAGCTCTGAATCAACAGAGAAAGGCCAAGGGGACTCCAAGGAAGACTTCAGTGACCCCTCAAAGTCAAACACACATGCACACATGTGCCTCTGGACCCTTACTTCCTCACTCCATTCTGTGCTTCAGTATCCTCTAGTCAACATATGGTGACAGAAATGACCAGCTTTGTGGCCTTCCCTTTGGGGACATTCCCAGCCATGCCGTACCTGGCCTCAGTTGTTGTGTTTGGCTGTTGTGTGGGGAAGATGTAGCCTCCTCGAAGGTGAAGTCCGATTTTGTCTCCAGGCATTTCCATCTCAACTTTCTGCTTCCTCCATCTCATCTGCCCCCCCTGAGGCAGGCAGATAAATCAGACACTGGCTTACAGCACAGGGCCCTGCACTGACTACCCGTGTGTGGAGTTATCTATCCATGTTCCCCCTTTTCCCTTTAGCTGTCACTGTATACTCAGGCAATCAAAAAAGAGGAAAAAAAAATTAGGAGTAACATGTTTCATGGTCAGTTGAGGGTTTGTGAGATTGTTTGTTCCATGCTGACGCTATTCATTATATATTATATAACCTGATAGTTCTGAACAAGAATCTGATTCCTGACTAAGCTCAAACTGCCCATCAGTCCCTTCTATATTCGATCATGAGATATCATTTGACTCTTTATCTTATTGTTGAATAAAAGTAATTTCTTCAGATTCCATCATGACTGATGTTAAATGACTTAGTTTCATATTATCCAGGCTCTGTTGTGAAATTATGGAAAACATTACAGAACTATTCTTCAGTGAATGGATGGATGTTTCCCTGTCTAGGAAGTCATTTTGTTTATACAGCTGCAGCTAAAGAAAGTCCAAGTTACTTACAGTCTCATAGTCGTACCAGATGGCATCAGGCACATATGCCATTACTTTTTCTGCACCCTAAAATTAAAACAAATAGTGTCCTTCATGACAGCCTCTTGGGATAAAGTATGTTTCCTAGCATTCTTTAGTGAACCTCTTAACCACATGCAGAGAGGGCAGAATTGGTCTTTCTTTATCTTTTTATTAAATTATGCTTTCTTCTACCTTTCCCCTAATGCAGATAATAGAAACCATAAATTCTCCATCCACAGGGAACATCCCAAATGGGACCATATTAGGAATACTAATAATGATGATAAAGAAATATGTATTGCCAGGCGTAATGGCGCATGCCTGTAATCCCAGTACTTTGAGAAGCTGAGACAGGAGAATCACGAGTTCAAAGGCAGCCTCAGCAATGGCGAGGCACTAAGCAACTCAGTGAGACCCTGTCTCTAAATAAAACACAAAATAGGGCTGGGGATGTGGCTCAGTGGTCGAGTACCGCTGAGTTCAATCCCTGGTTACCCGCCCCACCGCCGCCAAAAAAAAAAAAGAAAGAAA
The DNA here is from genome assembly GCA_028644305.1 of Xerus rutilus. Lineage (NCBI taxonomy): Eukaryota > Metazoa > Chordata > Mammalia > Rodentia > Sciuridae > Xerus > Xerus rutilus. The sequence continues at coordinate 11,625,947 of CM053407.1, forward strand.
GAAAAAGAAAAAAAATATGTATTGTGGAAAAGAATTCCAGCTTTAAATGGTTTATCTCCTTCAATTTTCCCTACAACCCCAATTTGTAGATACTATTATTATCCTCTGATAACAGATGAAAACCCAGCACAGTAACTTGCCCCAGATCACACAGATTACATAATAGAAGTGACAATGACATCCTGAGCAATTTTACATTAGTGTGCTGGTCACTACTCCATTCTGCCTCTATAGCACAGAGCAAATAATCTGCGGTGTCAATACGATGCACCATAGGGTCATTACTAAAGCTGAGTTGCCAGCAGATGCTTCTACATTGGTTGAGACTTTGCTCAAGAAAAAAATGATTTATCTAGAGAGGAATGTGTGTATCACATATCCCAATTTCCAGAACCCCAGCATACTCTCTTCAAGGCTGACTCAGCCACAGATATTGGAAATCAGCTTGGAATAAAGAAAAAAATGAGTTTGGAAGGGACACAGGGACGGAAGCAGGGACCACCAGTCCCTGATCCAGAATACTTGCCTGATCCAGAACTGGAGTGATGAGGAGGCCTGGGCCCCATAAAAACTGCCGGTGCACATCCCAAGTATCACTGTCCTTGTAGAACCTAAACACCAACGAGACATATCACTGAGATATAGGCCAGTGCACCTGGCAGCTCTCCCCCAGTGCATCCAGAGCATGCAGGCTGCCCTGGCAAACATCCAAAATTATTCTGAGATACCTACTCCATTCCTACCTGGCCCCCAGACAGATTCTCTTTCCCCAGCTCCGGTACCTTCTTATTCATCCTTCACATTGTACAGAGATTCCTATTCTAATGTCTATGCTAGACATATCTCAAGCTGTAATTCTATCTGTCACATCCCCCTTTACAAAATAAGTAGAATATTTTAGAACTTTAGCTGACTATCAAGAAGGAACTGGATCTGACCTAAACAAACAAACAAACTTACCCCTAAAATGGACATACAGTAATGCAGATATATGCCTGTCACACGCATAAAGGAGGTAACAGTATTCTGACAAGGAAAGGCTCTTAAGTTCTCCCTTACAGAATTGAATCAGAGGTGATCACTGGCTGGCAAATAAGAATTAAGAAATTCTAGAGATCCTTTATAATATTCTCATTTGCTTTCAAATTACAGGCTTATTCTTAGAACTTGAACAGAGTCTTAGCATCATGGTGAGTTACAGAAGAGACCATCAGAGCCATACTATTAACCTCCCAGAGCTACAAGTGTTGTTCAATGGAAAAGTGCTTGCCTAGCATGTGCAAGGCCCTGAGTTTGATCCCCAACATCACAGCAGGAGAAAAAAGACTAAAGAAACTAAGAATGCAAGAACTTAAATGATGTCTAAGATATAGAATTATCTGATGGAAGAACAAAGAAAAACCCCAAAGTCCCATGACTTTTAGTCTAGCTTTCTCCCAAGAAGGAACAAGCTAAAATGCTTAAATTTACTCCTACAATAATATCCAGGCTGCAATAACCTTACAAATAGTAACTGAATATTCCAGTTACACACACACAAACATACACACACACACACCACATTGCATTGAGTTGGGAGAACTTACTCATGCAGAAGAGGTCTGGCCACCGTGTCCCCTCGGCTATGAGCATGGTAGAAGAGAGTGTACAGGTAAGGCAATAAAGTATAGCGAATGTTAAGGTAGTGCCTGGAGGAGTTCATCAGCAAGGAGTCAGCTCCAAAGGAGGCAGGATCCTGGTCCTGGAAGGAAATAAAGGTTTGCAAGGGTGAGTTGGTTACAGAACAGCAATGGCACCCACAGAAATCTAGACCCAATTCATCTCAAAGAGGAATTTCCTTCTTGAATGAGCTGACACTTAGATTGCAAGCTTTGCCTCTGCGTAGTACAGCTGGGCAGAGTGACCATTTCAACAAGTGTCCACTGCAATTTGCAACTCATCTCCCTTATTCAGTCTAGAATTGCTCTGTTGAAAATATTCTCCCATTTGCTTTTCATTATAAAACAAGTAACATACATAAAGTGTACAAACCTTTGATAGAAAACCTTCGAGGGAGGGGCAAAATGGTGGATTAGAGAAGGTAACTTTCCTGGTGGCTCCCTGATATGAAGCCAAGAATTTAGACACACAGCTTCTCAGCAAGGTGAGAAAGGGGAACTTTTCTGGAATTAACTCTGGACATTCAAAGCAGATCAGGAAATCAGGCGGTTGGATATAACAAAATAAAGAAATCCTCAGTGCTGCTGCTGCCAACAGTGGCACCAGCAGGTGCTATCTCCTCTACCCTAAAATAGTGGGGTGATACATCAATTAAAGAAACCCCCAATTTTAGGAGGCCTGAGGTATATATGGATATGGAGAGACCAGAGATCGAAGACAATACACAACTAACCTGAAAGGTGTCTTGCACAACAATAAAAAAAAAAAAAGAAACTATGTCTTTCCCAGCAATCAGGGAAATCAGAGGAAGGAACCATTTTGCAGCTCCAGCATGGGGGAACGGCAGCTGAGGGATCTGAATCCTGACAACTATGCCTAACCCAAAAAACAGGTTTGGCAAAACCACAAAACAGTGTGTGTCTAAGAGACCAGAAGAAAATCAAAATTGGAACAGGGTTCATATAGGGGAAAACTAGTCAAAAAAACACCTGGCTTCCCCCTCCTCTTCCAGAATGGTCACTTGTAAAGATCAAACATTTGAAAGTTCTGGCTGGGAAAGTCATGCCCTGCTGAGAATCCTAAAGGGCAGGGGAGAAATTGATTGAGTTCAGAGACTGAAACCAAGAGTCCTAAACAAACAAATTTCATGAGTATCTGAGGGAACCAAGAATTGGCCCCTCCACCAAATGAGTGAAACTCAGGGGTTTTTCCTGGGGCACAGTCCCCCAGCCAGCCCAGCAACTGCTGGACAGGGGAAGCACCCTGATTTAAAATCTCAGAGCAATCCAAGTAAGAATTTGGAGGCAAACCCTAAATCCTGGCCCCAGGAGTCCTGCATAAGGAATCTCCCCTCACACTCCTGCAACCCCAGCTAATAATACCTGAGAAGAATATTTGGAACTTCAACAGAAACAATTCCCTAAATTTTCATCAAGATCTTCTCCTTTATTTTAGTGTGTTTTTTAAAAAATTTTTTCCACTCACTGTTCAATTTTTAGCTGAATGGTTCATGGACACTTATACATATTCATACCTGTTTTATTGATATGCTTTGTTTTTTGTTTGTTTGTTTCTCATTCCTAAACTTTTTAAGGGAGTTATTCCTCATTCTTCATGTTTTGAGGACTAAGATATTTGATTAGAATATATCAGTTTTGTACTTGTGCTATTTACTCTTATTTTTATTTTTACTTTTACTATTGATTTTTAAATTTTTATTTTATAAACTTTTCTTTCTCTCCCTAGAATCTCTCTCTTTTACTATACTAACAGCTAATATTTCTTGATCTATCACTCATCATGTTTTCTAATTCTATTTTCTCTCCTCTTCCCACACAAACATCACATCCTACATTACTTCTTTTCTATATCTGTTCACAATTTAAAATTATAAATTCATATATAAACTTACTATTTTGACCATGGGAAATAACTGATAATATCATCTCTATTTATTATGATAACTAACACAGAAGATGCCAAAGCAGGAACTATTTGGTTTGATGCTGTAACTGTTTGCATTGGTTGTTGTCATTATCTGTCTTCCTCTAAACTGTGAGGTACTAGAAACCTTCAGAGTCCCTAGAAGTCCACAGGGTGCCATCTCAATTGCCTCAAAAACATTCTGTCAAATAGGTAAACAAACCAATATAATTTAATAATAGAATCCATCAACACCACAGTGGAAGAAATGACAGAGAAAGAGCTTAGAACGTTTATACTAAAATTGATTGGCCAGGTAAAAGAATATGTAAGGTATAAAATGCAGGAAGCAAAAGATCAATTCAATAAAGGGAGAGAGATTCGGAGGGGGAAAAAAAACCAGAAATCCTCAAAATGAAGGAAACAATAAACCAAATTTTAAAAAAAAAAATTTTTTGGTATTAGAGATTGAACTCAGGGGCACTTGACCACTGAGCCACATCCCCAGCCCTATTTTGTGTTTTATGTAGAGACAGGGTCTCACTGAGTTGCTTAGTGCCTCACTGTTGCTGAGGCTGGCTTTGAACTCGCGATTCTCCTGTCTCAGCCTCCCTAAGTGCTGGGATTACAGGTTTGCGCCACCACGCCCGGCCAAATTAAAAATTTATTGGAAGGCATCACCAAAACACTAGACCAATTGGAAGGCAGAGTTTCAGGCAATGAAGACAAAATATATAATCTAGAAAATAAAATTGACCATGAAGAAAAAATGTTAAGAAATCATGAACAAAACTTCCAAGAAATATGGGATAACATAAAAGGACCAAACTCCAGATTTATTGGGCTAAAGGAAGACTCATAGATACAAACCAAAGGAATGCATAATATTTTCAATGAAGTAATATCTGAAATTTTCACAAACCTAAAGAATAAAAAGGAAAATCAAATACAGAAGGCATACAGTACCCCAAACATACAAAATTACAACAGACCCACACCAAGGCACATTATTATGAAAATGCCCAACATCCAGAATAAGAACAGAATTTTAAAGGCTCCTATGACAGGTTACTTTTAGAAGGAAACCAATCCAAATCTCAGCTGATTTCTCAACCCAGACCTTAAAGCTAGGAGGCTATGGAATAACATATATCAAGCTCTGCAAGGAAATGAATGCCAACCAAGAATATGACATCCTGAAAAATAAAGATTCAGATTTGATGATGAAATAAAAACTTTCCATGATAAATGAAAGCTAAACGAATTCACAACTAGAAAGCCTACACTACAGAACTTTCTCAGTAAAATATTTCATGAAGAAGAAACAAAAAATAAGAGTGAAAAACCAGCAAAGGGAGGAGCTTCTCTAAAGAAATAGTCAATCAAAGGAGAAATTAATTCAAATTTAAAACCAGAAAAAAACTAAAATGACAGGGAATAAAAACCATATCTCAATAACAACATTGAATGTAAATGGCATAAACTTATCAGTCAAAAGACATAGACTGGCAGATTGGATTAAAAAACAAGGCCCCAAAATGTGCTGACTCCAAGAGACTCATCTCATAGAGACAACCACAGACTGAAGGGAAAAAGATGGGAAAAAAACTTATCATTCACATGGATCTCACAAACAAATAGGGGTTTCTATTCTCATATTAGATAAAGTAGACTTCAAGTCAAATTAATCAGAAGGGACCAAGAAGGCCATTTCATACTGTGTAAGGGAACTATACTTCAACAAGACATAACAATCTTAAATGTTTATGCACCAAACAGTGGATCATCTACATACATCAGACAAACCCTTCACGAATTCAAGAATCAAATAGACCACAACACAATAATACTGGGTGACTTTAACATGGCTCTCTCATCACTCAATAGGTCTTCTAAACAAAACCTAAATAAAGAAGGTATGAACTAAAAAGTACAATTAATATTTTAGACTTAACAAACATATATAGAATATTGCATCCTCAATACACTTTCTTCTCAACAGCATAAGAATCCTCCTCTAAAATAGACCATATCATAGGCCACAAAGTAAGTCTTAGCAAACACAAAAAAACAGAGACAATACCTTGCATTTTATCTGATCATAATGGAATGAAACTAGAAATCCATGATAAAATAAAACATAGAAACTACTCTAACACCTGGACAGTAAAGAATACACTGTTGAAAGACAAATGGATAGCTGAAGAAATCAAAGACAAAATTAAAAAATACTTAGAGGTAAATGAGAATAGTGACAAAATGTATCAAAATTTCTGGGACAATATGAAGGTGTTTCTAAGTGGAAAGTTCATTGCATTGAGCTCATTCATTAAAAGAATAAATAGTCACCAAATAAATAACCTAATTTTACATCTCAAAGCCCTAGGAAAAAAAGAACAAATCCACACTAAAAGCAGTAGAAGACAGGAAATAATTAAAATCAGAGCTAAAATTAATAAAATTGAAACCAAAAAATTAACAAATTAACAAAACAAAAAGTTGGTTTTTAAAAAATAAAGAAAATTGACAAACCTTAACCAAGCTAATGAAGACAGAGAGAAATCTCAAATTACTAAAATGTGTGATGAAAAAGGAAATATTACCACAGACACCACTGAAATAGTCAATGATCAGAAACTACCTTGAAAATCTACACTCCAATAAAACAAAAAATCACAAAGATATCAACAAATTTCTAGAAACATATGACCTACCCAAATTGAATCAGGACAGAGAAAATTTAAATGGACCATTTCAAGTACTGAAATTGAAAACACCATCAAAAGCCTACCAACAAAGAAAAGCCCATTAGTAGATGGCTTCTCAGGCAAGTTTTACCAGATCTTCAAAGAACTTACACCAATCCTCCTCAAATTATTCCATGAAATAGAAAAGGAGGAAAACCTTCCAAATTCATTCTATGAAGCTAGTATCACCCTGATACCAAAACCAGACAAAGACACATCAAGGAAAAAACTTCAGACCAATATCCATCATAAACATAGATGCAAAAATTCTTAATCAAATACTAGCAAAGTGCATACAAAAAATATTAAAAAGATAGTGCACATGATCAAATGGGGTTCATTCCAGGAATGCAACACTGATTGAACATAATTCATAACATCAATAGACTTAAAGACAATAATTATATGATTATCTCAATAAATGCAGAAAGAGAATTTGACAAAATTCAGCATCCATTCATGTTCAAAACACTAGAAAAACTAGGAATAGTAGGAATATACCTCAACATATATACGCTAAACCCAAAGCCAACATCATTCTAAATGGAGAAAAAATTGAAAGTATTCTCTCTAAAAACTGGAACAAGACAAGGATGCCCTCTTTTATCACTTCTATTCAACATAGTCTTTGAAACTCTAGACAGAGCAATTAGGCAGAAGAAAGAAATTAAAGGGATACGTATAGGAAAAGAAGAGCTCAAACTACTCCTATTTGCCAATGATATAATTCTATATTTAAAGTACCCAAAACACTCTACTAGAAAACTTTTAGAACTCATAAATGAATTCAGCAAAGTATCAAGATATAAAATTAACACTCATAAATCAATTCCATTTCTATACAGTGATGAATCAACTGAAAGAGAAATTAGGAAAACTATCCCATTCACAAGAGCCTCAAAAAAATAAAACATTTGGGAACTAACAAAAGATGTGAAAGACCTCTACAAAGAAAACTACAGAACACTAAAGAATGAAATTGAATACTTTAGAAGATGGAAAGATCTCCCATGTTCATGGATAGACAAAAGTAATATTGTCAAAATGGCCATACTACCAAAAGCACTATACAGATTTAATGCAATTCCTATTAAGGTTCCAATAATATTCTTCATAGAAATAGAAAAGGCAGTCATGAAATTCATTTGGAAAAGTAAGAGGCCCAGAATAGCAATCCTTAGCAAGAAAAGCAAAGCAGAAACGTCAAAATATCAGACCTTAAATTATATTGCAGAGCTATAATAACAACAAAGGCATAATATTGGTGCCAAAACAGACATGAAAACCAATGGTACAGAACAGAAGACACAGAGATAAACCTACATAAATACAGTTATCTTATACTAGACAGAGGTGCCATAAACATACATTGGAGAAAAGACAGCCTCTTCAACAAATGGTGCTAGGAAAAGTGGAAATCCTTATGTAACAAAATGAAATTAAACCTCTATCTTTCACCCTGCACAAAACTCAACTCAAAGTGGATCAAGGACAAAGGCATTAGATAAGAGACTCTGAACCAACTAGAAGAAAAAATAGGCCCAAATTTCCACAATGTCAGCTTAGTAACCGAATTCCTCAACAAAACTTCTAAAGCATAAGAAGTAAAATCAAGAATCAATAAATGGATAGAATCAAACTAAAAAAAAAAATCTCCTTCACAGCAATGGAAACAATCAAAAATGTGAACAGAGTGTACAGAATGGGAGAAAATTTTTGCCAACTGCACCTCAGATTAATCTATCTCCAGGATATATAAGAACTCAAAAAACTTAACACCAAAAAAAACAAAGAACTCAATCAATAAATTGGCAAATAAACAGAACAGACACTTCACAGAAGAAGAAATATGATCAGTCAACAAATATATGAAAAAATGTTCAATATCACTAGCAATTAGAGAAATGCAAATTAAAATTACACTGAGATTCATCTCACTCCAATCAGAATGGCAATTATCAAGAATACAAGTAACAATAAATGTTGGTGAAGATGTAGAGAAAAAGGTATATTCAGACATCACTGGTGAGACTGCAAATTGGTGCAACCACTCTGGAAAGCAGTATGGAGATTCCTCAGAAAACTTGGAATGGAACCACCATTTGACCCAGTTATCCTACTCCTTGGTAAGCCCAAAGGGCTTAATATCAGCATACTATGGTGATGCAGCCACATCAATGTTTACAACATCTCAATTCACAATAGCTAAACTATGGAACCAGACTAGGTGCCCTTCAATAGATGAATGGATAAAGCAAATATGGTATATATACACAATGAAATATTACTCAGTCATAAAGAGAAATGAAACTATGGCCTTTGCTAGTAAATGGATGGGACTGGAGACTATCATGTTAAATGAAATAAGCCAATACCCAAAACCAAAAGCCGAATGTTCTCTCTGATATGCAGATGCTAACTTATAATAAGGAGTGGAGATCAGGGAAGAATACAAGTACTTTGAATTAGACAAAGGGGAATGAAGGGAAGGGAGAGGTAATGGGAATAAGAAAGACAGTAGAATGCATTGGACGTAACTTTTCTATCTGCACATGTGAATACACGACCAGTGTAACTCCACATCACATACAACCACGATAGTGGGATCCTAACTGGAACAAGTCATTCTATGTAAGTATAATATGTCAAAATACACTCTACTATCAAGTATATCTAGAAAGAACAAATTAAAAAAGAAAAACCGTCACAGACTCTTCATTTCCCTAAGAGCAGCAGTAAATAAGAGAGGCTGTGACAGTGGAGGCATTTCATGATGAAGCACAGGTTCTAGTTAATTGCAAATGTTGATACAAATTAGCCTAAGCCCAGGTAAGAAGTTACCTCAGCAGGCTTCTTGGCAAGGATATGGATGGATCCACTTACATATGCCAATTTTCTTTTTTTTTTTTTAATTATACTTCCTGCAAGCCTCACCTTGTATTCTCGGCCATTGTGATTTCTGGAAAATGGATAAAACGCTCCCAGCTGCATCCACCGCCTGCAGAGCTCCTCAGGGGCATCCAATGCAAAGCCACATATGTCTGCACCCACCTGTAAAGACACAGTCAGCATGGACTCTCAGCATGGACACCTCAATTCCAGGGACCTTGTTACCAGGAACTCCCAACTGAACTTGGTTAAAACCTTTCACTCAGCAGCCCAGTGTAGTGTGATCAGAAGTGACTCATATCCTGTGTTCACTTTACTATTGGATAACATAGACTGAGTTACTTAACCTTTTTATGCCTCAGTTTCCTTATTTTATTAAAGTGGGTACAATAGCTTTTTGATAAATTATAACGAACTGCTAAAATTATTATTCTACCACACTATTAAGACTTCTCTAAAGTCTTAATAGTCACTCACAAATTCAAAAATCTTCAGGAGCTTCTTGCTTCTCATCCTATTAGCTCTTCAAAGCCTAGTTGCAATGCAATCTCCCTTTACAGCATAATTTCCCTTTCCAGTCCTACACACCAACACTTAGTCATTTCAAATACTCCCCTTTATACTTTTTTCCAATATTTAGTTCTCAATCTCTCTGAAGCTTCTCCCATCATTAGTCACTTTTCAAGATTAAACTCAAGCACCATCTTTTCTATGAAGTTTTTCTTTACGTTCTTCCCTTGACTCCTTCACAATCTTATCAGTGTTAATAAATCTCTGTCTCAAGTTTCCCCATCACATGTCCCTATTGGTCATAACCACTTGGTTACATACATGTCTCCTTTTATCAAAGGATAAACTCTTTGAGAAGATTCTTTCTTTACCATATTTATACTTCTCTCCATGCTTGCCATGCATACTTAGCACAGCACCTTGAACACAGCAGAAGCTCAATAAAAATGTTGAATTTAAATAAAAACTGCCAAAGCCTCTTGAGTGTTGCACTGTTATGTTACTTCACCTGGGTACTCCAGTGTGTTCAGTGTGTGACACTGATCAGCTGTAGGCTAAAGGATTGGTGTACCTCTCTGCATGTATGTTATACTTCAATACAAAGAAATGGCCCAGAAGATATCAAGATTTCTCTAACTTCATAAAGCAGTAGAGGAAAGGAAATCATGGATTTAGAGATATGTTTAAAAATCACATGTGCTCAAGACATTAAATCCCTGGGCCACAGCAGGCAGGGGAAGGAACCTATATGGTTTCAAAACTTTCTAGTATGAGGTTTCCTGGGGATTGAGATTCATAAAAGAGCTTGAGACAGGTACTCACCATTGGAATACCAAAAAGGTTGAACTCAAGCATGCCAGGGATAGACCACTGGAGGTCATTCCAGGTGGCTGCATTGTCTCCTAACCAATGGGCTGCGAACTTGCCAGATCCCGCAAAGGTAGAACGGGTTATGATGAGGCTTCTCTTATTAGGGAACACAGTCTTGACAGCTCTAGAAAGGGGCAGAAATTTAAGGCATCACTGTAATCGTAATTTGTCTCAGCCCAGGGGATACAGCAACATAACAAGGATATTAAAAACAACCCCATGATTCTCATCTCGTTGTCACCTAACAGGGTTAGAGTGGATGTTGGGAGCAGTCTGCATCATTAAGTATGTTTATATTTTGTTATATTTCATTTTAAGGTATTTTATGCACACCATTACCCCATAATTTACAAGAATTTCAAAACCAAGCTTGAAAAACCTAGTAACTATTTTTTCTAGAACAAATTTAATTTAATTTTACATAGAGATGGATATACCCTAATCTTTCATATCACTGAGACTTTAGACATACTCAAAAATGGACTTAGAAATAGTCTTTTGGAAGTTAAACTTATTTTGAGAAGAAAGACTGTAGTAGTAGTTTTGTAATATTAAAAGACATTTTAAGTTATATATGCCTGTGTGTACTTTTATAACTAAACACAAGTACACATTTTCCATATTTTTAAATTATAAGTCTAAGTGTGTGCATATAATTTAAAACTTTTGTTAGACTAATGAATGTGATTTTGGTCTGGTTTCCTCCTGTTAGTGTTATAACAAGTCAAATAAATTCTCAATACTTTTTCTTCACCAATGAACTTAATACAACATAAAAGTGGACAGAACACAGAAGGATGCTGAACCAAAATCTAAAACCCCAAAGCACATTGATATACAAGTTAGCTAACCCTCTGTCATTATATATGGGTAAGAAAGGAAATGCATGGGCTTTGGAATCATAGAAAAAAAGGGCCTAAGTTTTGCTTTTGCAATGTATTAGTTGTGTAAGTTCTTGTTTTCTTTTCTTCCAATTTTCCATTCACTTAACTATTCTTTCATTTTACATATTCCACTAATATTTATCTGATTCCTTCCTCCCTATGTGTTAGGCAGTTTCTTCATTCATTCAATAATGATAATCATATTTATCATGTAGCCTTTTAACAAATACTACATATGAGTCACCCAGTATGCAGAAGACTCATAATTTGATCATGTGTAACTCCATAGCAATAATGGTCTCACTCTGCTGTGGCAATCGCCATGGAGTAGCCATACAGATTGTGGACATCATACTGCTTGCCCCAGTGCTGTACTGCATCCATGCAGAGACTCTTGGAGAAGAGATACCCGTCCAGGACTCCTGAAACAAGAGTGTGATCGGTCAGTGAGAGCCTTAGATGCACATCCCTACTCCTTGATTGTCACACAATCTGAAAATGCAGCTCCCCAGAGCAGGCTTTTATTGTGGTCATCCTGTAAACAATGACACTGTTTTCTCACTATCAGAAAGCTATCCTTTTGAGGTTGTTATTTTGATATATAAATAGATTTTGCTGACCCATCCATATACATCCACCCACGTAGGCTCTCATGCGATCAGAGGCAGGCACTTAGAAGTAAGAGAATCTGTCAGACTGGATGTTTAATTGGAAATTTTTAAACCAAGTTAAATGGTACAAAAATAGAATTAATGGAGCACATTATCATGTAAACCTAAATAGAACAAATAAATAAATAAATAATTTTTTAAAAAATACAATTAATGGATCAAAATGTAAATTAATTTCTGATTAATTCCTGACTTCTTCTTTCTCTTGATCATATATTATAAAAATGATTTCCAATATTGCTTTCATTATCTATTCTCTACTCTCACCACATCACTTTGGTTCAGATTAAATTACCTTTGGATCTTAACTATTGCAATACCTTCTTAATGATTTATGTACTTTTGGTCTATCTACCATCTAGTTTATACTGCATCTTAATGCCAGATTAATACTTCTAAAACCATTTGATTATCATACTTTCCTCTAACTAAAAGATAAATACCTTCTATCACCAAAAGAATGAAGTGTGAACTCTGGCCTCTCATCCAAACCCCTAGATGTTTGATTCTGATCTACCCACCCTAACTTCCTAGTTTTGTACCTCAGTGAAATCATCAAAAGGTGGTATAATCATAGTAATGTTATTCCTTTCTCAATAAAGATACAACGTGTTCTTGAGCCCATATTTGTTTTAAACTATAACCAATGCAGGGATGCCAGAGCTATACCCTGAGATATAGTGCTGCTTGAAGTTCAGTTAAGCTCAGGAGCAACACATTCACTGATAAACCCTCACTTGGACCAAGTCTATTTGTTGAGTTTCTCTCTGGTAAACTCTGGATTGAAGGGGTACACACCTTAGAATGCCATATGCTAACCACCAGTCTCTGGCTTCTATGCCATATTCTGTCTGTACCTTCCCCTAGAAATGGTTTGGACTATAGTTAGACAGACTAGATTGCCCCTTTTGAATTTATGCCTCTTCAGGAAAGCATAGAGTGTTTTCATTTCCTTCCTTAGTGTTCTTGATATTTTACCCCACATTTCCTTTCCCTGTGTATAAACTCCCTTGCCAGGTTGTTCAGACCCTTCCTTATGAATTTAAATTATCAAAAAGCATTTCTATTTTAATCATGCTGACCATAAAGACTCACTTGGAGTGAAGGGGGGATAATTGAGGTTATTTGTGGAACATCCTGAAACTGAACCATCAACAAAGTTGGAGACTTCATTCATATCCTACAAGACAAAAAAAAACTATTAAGAAAAGCAACATTTTCCATAACAGTATACTGATGGTGACTTTTTTTTTAAGAATCAGAGAAATTATTCTGGATATTTTCTTTATAAAGAAGGTATTTATGCACATAGAATAAAAGAGCTGTTCCTGTATTCTCTACCCACTACAGACATCATGGAGAAAGATTTTAGTATCCCTTTTAAATGATATATGTTCATATTTACTCAAAGTGAACAATTCCCAAATATACTACATCAAACTTTTTAATTTACATGATGCCATATGTATATCAATTTATAGCCTCTATATATCCAAATATAACTATGTATTTTATGACAATGTTAGGGGTATTTGACCTATTTTAACATCAGCTTATTTATTTGTAAAAGGAGAGGTAGATTCAAAAAAATTCCTGAGGTCCCTCCAAATATAACTATGAATACACACAAATATAAATACATATACATATGTAACAGATACATATAGAGAGAGAGGGACAGTGTGTGCATGTGCCAAAGCTGGGAAAATGAAAGATCTGGAAAGATGATACCAAAATTTTGATAGTAATTGTCTTTGGTAGCTATCACTGTATAGGATTTTTGCTCTTATCTTTTTAGCTGCCTGTACTATTTGAATTTCCTACAGTTCTTCAATAAATAGAAACATTTTCAACTCTAGAGCTTTTTAATTGTTTTTTATTTTGGGGGGTTGAGGGGCAGCGGGTACCAGAGACTAAACCCAGAGGCGCTTAACCACTAAGCCACATCCCCAGGCCTTTTTAAAATATTTCATTTAGAGACAAGGTCTCGCTAAGTAGCTTTAGAAAGGGCTCTTTCAATTTTGCTAACCATTGGCTGGGTTGTATTGCTGGCATTCAACATTATAGTACACATTTCTCCTTACCAAGGCCACACAACACTTTGGCTATGATTGCTTTGCCCAACATGTCCAAATGCAAGAGCTCAAGCAGGCAATTGAGCAATTCATGAACTTTATGACTATGTTAGGGGTATTTGACCTATTTTAACATCAGTTTATTTATTTGTAAAAGGAGAGCTAGATTCAAAACAATTCTTGAGGTCCCTCCAACCCTAATGTTATGATTTTGATTCTAAGCAATATGTTTTGGGAAGATTATTTTAACAGTAAGATGAGGGATACCAGGAATTGTTATCATACTTGTTTTCTTCTACTCCTCTTCTCCCTATGCCTCATGACCAAAAGATGCAGACATAGATTCAACCACCTGAATATTCATCACCCAGGAATTAACGTATTAAAAACTCACAATCCAGATTCCATCAAACTCCACTTCATTGTGGAAAAGCTCAAATTCCTTTGCCCACCAAATAGCACAATTGGGATTGGTATAATCAGGAAACACAGTTTTACCAGGCCAGACCTGCAAGAGAAAAAAAAGAAACACTGATGACAGTAAGTAAATGAATCTAAAATAAAATAAAGAATTTTACTTAGAAATTCCTAATATGATCATTGAAATGGAGGTGCCCAGACACAATCCATTTCAATTAGGAAGGTGAACCACTGAGAATAATGAAAATAAATGCCAGGGCCTCATTGAATTGTCACTTGAGGAAATTTTTGCTTTTTAAAAAAATGATTAACTTCTTTTGTAACCCGATCACTTTGGGAGCCTGAGACAGGAGAATCGTGAGTTCAAAGCCAGCCTCAGCAATAGCAAGGCACTAAGCAACTCAGTGAGACCTTGTCTCTACATAAAACACAAAACATGGCTGAGTATGTGGCTCAGTGGTCAAGTACCTCTGAGTTCAATCCCTAGTACCAAAAAAAACCCAAAAAACAAACAAACAAACAAAAAGTTGAGTCCTTAATGAGTGAATTTATGGGAAAAAGTATTGTTTAACTTGCTGATCTTTTTTTTAAAATTTTTTTTTAGTTGTAGATGGACACAATGTCTTTTTTTTATTGCTTTGTATGTGGTGCTGAGGATCAAACCCAGGGCCTCACGCATGCGAGGCAAGCGCTCTATGGTGAGCCACAACCCCAGCCCCTAACTTGCTGATCTTAAACTGTGGTTCACCCTTCCCTATAACTTTCTGTGCTCTCAATTCTAAGAAGAGTAAATGTGGAAGTGTTCTGTATAAATTTCAAATGACTCATTACATTCTATGAAATCTAATATCACTTACTTTTCTCTATTCCTTCCCCATCCAATTTTGCTGAGACAATATATTCTGAAAGGGTCCTCAGAGGTATTAGAAGTGAACTAGTAAATGTCTTCATGGAAAACAAGTCCAAATAAAGATTTGAGAAAGAAGAAGTCAAATTTATCAAATTCTACAAAGAGATTGAGCAAAGAGGTGTGAAACATTTCCACAGGATTTACCACATAGGAGGTAACTAGTGCCATTTGCCAGAGCAGTGTCAGTGATGTGATAGAGGAAGAAGGAGACTGTGGTCAGCATTGAGAGGAGCTGAGGTGTGGAAGTGGACACTCAGTGTGAGCTACTGTTAAATGGGGCCTGGCTACGGAAGGCATGCAAGAGGTAAGTTGGCTGGGAGGTATTGGGGGATGAAAGGGCAAAAGGAAGTTTTTCCTCAGCATCTACAAGTTATCTCAAAATGTACAAAGCACCCCCCCCCAACACACACACACACTGCCACAGCCCTCTGCCAGCCCCAGCTTCCCCATTAAGTTACCTCCCCAATAAGTGGATTCACTCCATCTGAACTATTCACCCATATCTTCATAGCAGAGCCCCTGTCATAGGGGCCATAAGGATTGCTCTGAGAAGAGTTGTTGGAGATGGCTGGATCCTAAGGGGAAAAAACACAATGGAGAAACTAACTTTAAACTGAAGGCACTGAAATGAGGCTTGGGGTTGGGGACCAAGAGGAGGATGTGAATGGAATGATCAGGGTGAGTAAATCTCTGATTTCGGAGAAAAAAGAAGGCTGTACATACCACAATGATAACTAATTTCTGTCCGTTATTGTGTAACTCCTTAACAAACTCAGGAAAGCCATTAAAATCCACTGGGTCATATGTGAAGTCCCTCCTCTCATGCATATAATCAATGTCACCATGTTGAACATCCTGAAAGCATACAAAGTCCACAATTCAGCATCTGGGCATTTCCCTGTTTAAATGGGTCATTCAAATTATCACTAGTGTTATTTAAGATAAATGCCAACTCTGTGCTGACTCTAAACAGTCTTAATTAGTCCCTGGCCTCTAAGTGCTTCTTTTCCCAGAGCAATTTCAAAAATGAATGACTCATTGTTTCCCTAAGGTCTAGCCCCACCTCTACAATCAGATTAAAGGCATCATTTATGACAAATACTAAGGCTATCAAAGTAAATCTCACCTTGACCTCAAAATAAAAAGAGGAAGGAACTGTTTCTTCTTTGACTTGTCTCTCATTTTACCACACTACAATTTATTGTGTTCTCTTCTGCTTTAAGACTTTGATGTTATTCTTTCCTAATTCACCTGTGAGAAAATGGTGGATCCAGAATAACATTTAATCTTGCTCTAAGACTCAAGTGTCTTCTCCAAGGGAGTAGAATGGAGGAGAGAAGACATTTTACAGAGACTTCTGGGATTTGCCCTTTGCATCTCTTCTGAAAGCTCATTCCCTGTTCAAAGCATTTGAATATTTTATTACATGTCTACACTACATCCTTTTGCCCACTTAAAATGGGCAGAATTTGACACATATATTCAACTCAGTTAATAGCTTTCAATTCCATCTCAATGCTCCCTTTGACATCTCACTTCACTATACACTAGTAAGAGTCCAATTCTGCCATTTTTTAGCACACTTAAGAAGGAAATGACTATATATATATCAAAAGTAGACAGCCACTATAAGGTTAGAGACTTGAGCTTCAAAGTCAGTTTCTCTGGTTGTCTGATATTAAATTGGATTTATAATCTTAAATAGTATTCTAACACTAAAATGGGATTTTTGAGTCAACTAAAGATGGCACTGAGAATTGTACCTGCCAAAAGAATTCAATACGTGGTAGCTCTCATTATTTCAGCAATTGATCTTATGATCCTTTGCCTCATTTCTGCCCATACCACTTCTCTGTTATTCTTACCCCCATCTCCATCCCCTCATGCATACAGTTGCTAAGGGATGGAGAATAAGGGGTAGTGGAGCCTGTGGCCAAAATGGAGAGTGGATTCACACACCCAAATGTCTTCAACCACTCTCATCTTTTGCTTTCCCCTGTCAGTATTAGGCTTTATGAATCTCAATTTTTTAAGCACTTTCTTTTATATTTCATATTTATGGACTGTTTTAGCCTCAATTTCAAACTGTTGAAGCTCTGCTTCAAATACAAAATGACCCATTACACAGAAGGGTAAATTCTGCTTACTGTCAACTCAATGCAGAAACAGATAGACAGGAAACCTGTTATATTTAATTATGTAGTGCCAGTTATGCAACCAGCTGGCTATGGTCTTGGTCAAGCTATTCCCCCTAATAGCCTCAGTTTCCTATCTATGAAAAAAGAATACCAATCTAGATAACTCAGGGCTGCATCCAGTGTATCTTCCTTTTTGTCTAAATCCTTGGGTCTAGAATTACTACCCTTCTTCAATTTTCCTTAAAATATATAGTTAAAGCATATTACTCAGTAAGGCATGGGAGGATGATGGATCTGCGCCATTCATTACCTGACCATAAAGTTAAGAATCAAGCTTACACCAGAATCTTAGAGGAACTTCTGAGGACACAATATCATTCTTATGGCCACTCCCTGCTATGACACTTTTGAGTCAAAACAGTCCAAGCAAGAACATATCTCTGGTAAGAAAATCTATACTGAGAAGTATTAAAATATTATAACCCAAGATAGAGAAAGAATTACCTTAAAAACTAAAATTAAAACACATATGTAAACTGTAGTCAGTACATACATATGAGAAAATTTTACTGATAAAATATGTAATAAGACAAATAAAGGCATGTGAGTTGCCTCCTAACCATAATGGTAGTCTCTAAGTACTACCTCCCACTAAAGAAAAGTAGAGTTCCTTGAAAAAGTGGTTGTCCAACAAAAAATCTAGTATTCTAAATATATAAAAATCTTTTTATTACAAAAAAAAGCCCCAAAACTTCCAGGAGAGAAAGTATGAGCAACTGTTCTAATTCATTCCTCCAAGGAATTTCCTGATTTGGGAGGAGTCATTTAAAACCTCACTTACATAAGGGAGTTGCGCGGCCCGGTTTCTGTCCCAGACTTCTTTCATGTTTTCCAGAGTTCCATACTCATACCTGCTGAGGTGGAATCCAAGAGCCCAGTATGAAGGCAGAGCTGGCCGTCCAATGAGCTGAAAGAAATATGAAATATGAAGGTTAATAATATTCTTATTTAATAAAACTTTGTCAGAGCAGTGGTTTTTCCATTTGTTTCCTGAGACAGGGTCACACTATTGCCCAGGCTAGCCCTGAACTCCTGGTCTCAAGCAATCTTCCTGCCTTAGCCTCTTGAGTAGCTGGGACTACAAGTGTGTGACCACCTGGCTCTAAGCATTAATTCTGAGGCACAAAACATACCACATTTGCCAATGTACTTATTTCATTTATGTCAGCATATTTGTCTATTTTTCTATCCCCTTTAAGAATCATTAAGGGTCAGGCCATGTTTTGGACACCTTTATATTCTCTCCTTTTTATAACCTAAAAATTCAATAAAGCAAATTCCATTGCATATAAACTTTGTTTCAAATTTGTTCTTTAATGAAATCTGCTCTTTGCTATCACAAATTCATGATAGTAGATTTTTATGGTCACACTTGTGTATTAAATTTATGTTTCTTGAATACTTGTTATGTGGGCTTCCTGTCATAGTCACAGCATAAGTTTACCTCTAGATATTCTTGAACAACTTGCTCTGGTGTGTTTCCCAAGAACACATAGAAGTCAAGAACACCCCCAATGGTGCGGTAAGTGATTGCTGGGGCAGGCTGGAGGGTGACCTCTAAAATGATTAGAAAAGAAGAAATAAAAATTAGAATTTGTTCAACAATAATAACCACAAAATTCTGGACATGAGGATCACTAAGGATCTCAACATTACTAAAGTGATCTTAATGCCTCACATTTTGCATACAAAGGGCCATACTCTCATGCTGGAATTCCACCTCCACTCCACACAGGAGCCAAAGCTTTTGTCCACTGACAGACTTTAAATAAGAGGTGACTAAGTGTCTCAGCTCCTTGTGCCAGGACCCAGGTTCTGATGAAAAAGTAACCAGAGGTCCAGAATAAGCCATTGGAGCATAAAAATTATTTGGTACTGAAGATATTTCCTACTTAAATCCCTCCTCTGCCTGAAAGTAGCATCTCCCAAAGAATTCTATTGTCATAAATTCCCTTCCTAGGAGCAGCTCTAACTTTCTTTGAGGCAATAAGCACCAACAGATATTGTCACAAGAGTATTACATCTCCCATCTATTGCCCCAAGGACCTTTTTATCTTTCAAAAGGTTACTCACTTCTGAATATATGTCTTTCTTTCCTTCCCTTACAAGTTGGTATATAAGCCCCAAGAGCTAACCATCCTTTTCAATGACTCATCACTAAGCACTTCTGTATGCTAGCACTTGTAAATAAACTGCCTTTTCCTTGATTATCTGTCTCAGCAGAATTAAATCTGAGAATTCAAATCTAAGAATTAAATCTAAGAGATTAGAGGGAAAATTTTCCCTCTCTGAATTTCAAAACCACATGTTGTCCTAACCTCATATTCCTTCTTTATGGTGAGAATATAACCCAGCTAGACATACGAGGTACTAAGCTCAGTGAATCTTACATCAAACAAGAGTTAAGCTAAAAAAAGTCAGATCATATCATAAATTCAAAATCCTTTTAAGCACCAATCACCATTCTTAGGAATTTGCCTTTTTTGCCTTGGTTTGTACGTAGGGAAAAAGAACCTCAAGACCAACTGACTACTCTTTGGTCACAGGAACAACTCAGACAGATTACCTAGAGTCTTGTGGCTTCCCCACTAAGTCTAACTTGACTTGTTTCCTGATTCCTTCAACTACCTGAAACTGCACAGTCCTTGTGCTCTTTCAGTCTAGTCTTAGGCTATCAAGTTTTCTAGAATCATCTTATATCACCTGGAGTGCTTCTCAAACAAACTCTAGTAAAGGATCAGGTCATTTTTGAAAATCTAATTTTCACTTCACTGCAAACTGATACTTTTGTAAAAGAACATGAAAATACATTATTAGAAAAAAGTTCATTCATGCACTTGCATGCTACAGCAGTACTTCCTGTCAATTTCTTTACTGATCTTACTGTAGGATCTGAAACAGTTTATGGACAATCCAGACTATGCTTTGAGTAACACTGATGTAATCCAATGGTTCTCATTAAGAAGAAGGTAGAGATCCATATCCATCTCCAACCCTGGGAGATGTTGATACCTCTCCCCTTGCCCTTTGGTGATTCTACAGGAGCTATTACTGGAGTCCACTGAATGTAAGTTTAAAGAGGAAGAAGAACTAATTGGTAGAATCTGTCTCAGAGTAGATTATAGGGAAGGGTTAGCTATCTTAACTCTATAACAGAAAATAATCCACTGGAGACAACCAGATTCAGGGAATTGAGAAGCTAGGAGAAAAATCCCTTACATGTGGCTACCATGTGGTCAAGAGGTCAGTGAGATAAGGACAAAACAACTAGAGAACATGAGGCCATAAGCAATCACTCTTAAAGGAACTCATTCCTTTTATCACAGTGCTGTAAAGAAAAGGACCAAAAAAATGTTCTCGTGTATGTTTGGTTTTTCATAAATATCCCTTTAGTCCTTTACCCATGGCATTGCTGTTCATCAGAAACACCCCAAAGGATAACCCACTAGCATCTTCAAGGCACAGGAAAAATGTCTGAGCACCATACAAGTTAGTTCCATCCTGCAGGAAGAAAATTAAAAACAAAAAATTTACTACTAAGTAGTCTACAACATTACATTGCTGGATTAAACTAGAAAATTAGTCCTAATCATGCAAGGAAATTCAAGGCCAATGAAGATGCAAATAAATTCTAAAAGATAGGGTCTCTATTTGGTTTATGTTAACCAGGTGAACTAGTGTTTTCTTACCCAACGAGCCAGCTATGAGCACTCATTTAGTAAGTATGTATAGGTTGGGATTACCTGTTAGGTGGAAGAATTCTAAAGCCATAATTCCAAAGAACTCTCCTTTCAAAGAGGCTTACCTTGACCTGACATAACCTGACCTGCAGCAAGTCTTAATATGAATCAGCAACTAGATAGAGCTCTAATCTAGACTAATTTTCTAGACTCTAGAACAGGAAGTCTCAACCCAGCCTCCATCCAGACCAATTAACAGAACCCTAGGGATGGAAGTAGACATTGCTATTCTTTTTAATTTCCCCAGATAGTTACCATGTATTGTCACATCTGAGAATCATTGCTCTAGAACAGTGTTTCTTAAAGTTTGGTGGACATATGACTTACACGGGCATCTCAGTTACATAGGGATGCTAATTCACTAGTTGACAGGAGGGACTGAGAGCCCACATCTCTCGTGATGATGCCTGTGCTACACACTTTGAGTGGCAAGGATCAGAGGCTCCTAAATAAGTGATCAGTACCAGCTGTCCTGATGCCACACCTTTTCTGCTTTTCTGATGGGCATTTGTGTAGCCAAGAGTATGGATTTTAGGTGAAACAGAGTAGAGACCAGATTCTTTATCTATTAAGTACAAACTGTTTTACTTTGGGCTATTAATCCGACTTCTCTGAATCTCATTTTTGTCTGTTAAATAAGGAAATTATTGTTATTTTCTGGGTTCTTTTGCTATATAGAAATAATGTATAAAAATAACTGCTTAATAAAGGATGTGATCTCCTTCCATCCCAGCTTCTTAGTTACTCACTATAACAAAATTCTTCATGAAAGCTCCTGAATCATAGAATATTTCTAAGCTGAGAAAACAGTGTTGCCTCAAGTTTTAGCAATCAAAACAACAAACAAATGAAAATGAAATATAAAAAATAGTAGCAACAACAAACAAATTGTTTCCTACCCCAATTATTCTTTACACAAAAAAATAATAATTCATCCATTGCTTTGGCTGGGACTTTATCCTATTTTTCTAACAAAGGTGGTAAGTTAGTGATTTTTTTAAAGGTCAGCCTAAAATTAGGCATATCACAATCAACTGTTATTCAGATTACAGCTTTTAATGAAAATTTCTCCACAACTAGTTAATTCAAAGGGAAAACTATAATGTAAAGTAGTTGGCATTTACTGTGCACTTTCTATGGGACATTCTTCTAGATACTTTACATGTTTTGATTCATTTAATCCTCATGACAACCCTATGAGATAAATACATTTTCTCATTTTATAGATGAGGAACTGAAGACACAGAGAGGTAAGTAACTTGCCCAGAACCACATAACATGTAAGTAACAGGGCCAGAATTCAAGCCCAGAATCTTACACCTCACAACAATAATGCGCTTCTAGAAGTGACCTTCAAGGATGAGGCTACAATATTCAGTGAAAAAAGCCTATTCTGAAAGCTTACTTCATTGGGGGTTGTGTCCCTGGTAAATATGGGCCAGGTCTTCCAATTCATGTCATGCCGGTATTGTTGGTGCACATGTTCCCCCAGACCATACACGTTAGCACTAGGCAGGCGGATGGAGAGCTGCAGGAACTGATCTGCAAACAGGAGGGGCCCGATGCTTGAGTCAAACCTAGACACAGGGGGAAAGGACAGGAATGGGTGGGCAAGTGAGGTGGAGAGAACATAACTGCTTAAAAAGTGTTCTTTATATCTTGATGACCAACGGTCTCTATTTAATAAGTCCCATTTGCCCCCTGAAACATTTTACCATGGATGCCAAGACATCTAGACTCCTCTAGGGCAGGTACCATGTGGCACATTTCTCATATTTGTCCCCCAGCCACCCAATCTCATGACCAGAACACTATACTTCTATGATTACAGGTTAGTAAATATCTCCTGATGGGCAGGTAGTTAATTAGATCAATGAAAGAAAGGGGAAAATGCAGAGGAAAAAAAATGATTGTGCAAACAGAAGGGAGAAAAGGAGAAAATATATATATACGTTTGGAGTCAGAGTTCCTTCATAACTGTGAATTTTATTGAAATGCACCCTTCTTCCAGCCCACATACCTCCCTTCATTATCACCTCCCTACTCCCATCCCCAGATAGGTGTTCAAAACTTACAGAACACGATTGTTGCTTCTTCTGGTCACTTTGATGCTAAATGGCTGTTTAGAGACCTCAACTTCATAGTTCAAGGAAGTAGCAGCATTTTCATTGAAGGGTTGCACATGTTCATGGGACACCTCATACCTGTCCTTGGTTTGGTCAGTTAACTGTACAGACAGATGAATAGAAAGAAAGCCAAAATCAAAACCTTTCTGATTTTCCAAAATATAATTGTCCCTACCAATACCAATGCTTCCTAGTGCCTATGGTACTGGAAATCATGCACCAACTGAACTGGCATTGTGTCTAAGAACATGTATTCATTACATTACCAACTTCAGATAATTAACTATTGAGCATGAGTTGCCTTGTATACTGCGAGTATGCAGAGATGGCTCATCCTTAGAAAATTCAAAGCTGTGATAATTCTTTTCTCTTCCTTCTTATTTTGTTTTGGTTTGATTTTGGCTAACCACCATGTTTCACATGGTATCTAAGGCAAATAAATGAAAGTCAAAAGTGCACCAATGAACTTTGTAATATTTATTTAGGAAATTATCACAGAGAAGGAAGACTATGGGTGACTTAAATATACAAGTACTAAATAATAATGAGAATAGAGAAAAATACCTATATTAGCAAAATTTTCTACCTAGTCAAAACTGTAGTCATAAAGTGGGACAAAAGAGCCTCTTAAAATATTTTTTCAAAGTAAACAAACTACAACCTTAAAGTGGAAACGATTAGATGTCTGGTATTCTGCTGTGAGAAGGACGTTGTCAACATCATTTCCAAATGGGGATGAAGAAGGCAGAGTTTTCAATTGGGCTGTGAATCCTAACATGTAGAGGAGAAAAGGTTTTCATAACTGATGCTCTACATTTGCAAATAACAGCTACATAAAAATTAAACTTTAGGTAAGGGACTGATGAAAATGTTTTATTTGCCAAAGAAGAGAAGAGACAGAGATATACATACACACATACTATCTTAGGTCAGATCCCAAAGCTAAGAACTATTATTAACTTATGTAAAAACATATGTCTATCTTCTACAAAATATGATTAACCCCCCTCCAAAGGCTTAATTCTTATTCTAACAGACTCATTCTATGTTGATCAGATACTCTACTCTTCAGCATATATTCATTATTCCTTCTCAGTTACTTTCATATTCCATTATGGGTGATCACATGCGGTGGTGTAGCAGCAGAGCAGTCCCCCACGTGCTGCCACAGGTCTCCACCGGGAGATGCAAAGCCAACCTCCAGAAGGCCGATGGCTGCTGCCTGCTGGCTGAGTCTCTTACCTTTGTTTGTGATTACAGGATCGCTTTGCACTTGGTAGCCATGATTCTTGGAATAGTAGCACCAAGGAATACTTATGGCTCCCTGAGGTTTCCAGCAACAGCCACGCAGGTCACATGTGGCCTGAAATAAGAGATGAGTCAAAATAATTCCATTTAGTTGTAGGACACTATTTTTCAGAAAATAAAAATCACCTAATTTGACGTTGGGACATCAATAACTTCATTTTACAAATAAGGAAACTAATCATTAGAGAAATTATGTTATATCCCCAATGGCTTCTGCTCACAAGGAATTTTTCTGGCCAGTGTCCTTCCTATGAAAGAGTATAGGAAGCACAATGCATTCCATATCTTTCATCACATTAAAACTGATAAATATTTTTAAAATTCCAAATTATAACATAGTTTTGTTACCAGTAATCCAAAATTACAAACAACACTTCACTTACATTAGTTTTGACTTTTAAAAACAAAAATACTCTGCGATGAACTTTACTCAGAATACTTCAATCATTAATTTCTAAATACATATTGCATATTTGTGTTCATTCCACACATGTGACATATCTACAGTCTCTTGACTTCTACCAAGGCAGAAAGTAATCTTTCCTTACACTCCAATAGATCCTAATTCTTCCTTTTAAAAAGTGCCTGCCTTATGCCATAATTAATGACTAAATCAAGTAGAGAGTAAAATGAATATAATCCCTTTCTCACACCAACTAATTTGGGAAAAGAAACCAACCTAATTACAAAAAAAAAAAAGATACATAAATCTCTAGTGTTCAGTGTGGGATAGCCTAGGGACTTGCAGGTAATAGAAAATAATGGGATTCACTTCATAGAAGAGTTCACAGAACGATCTTGACTTCTGTCTTGCTTTCTCCCTTTCACTTTCTCTGTTGGAATACTCACTCTGGAAGAAGTGAGTTGTCATATAATAAAAAGGCCCACATATCAAGGAACTGAGAGGAGTCTCCAGCTAGTAGCCAGAAAGGAACTGAGGTTCCCAGTTCCACAAACCCCAAGAAGCTAGGTCCTGACAATAATCACATGAGCAAGCTTGTCAAAGATCATGGTAATTCCAGAAGAATCCTTGATTGTAGCCTTCTGAGAGACTCGAAGACAAAGGCACCTGGCTAAACCAAGCCTAGATTTTCAAATATAAAAACTGCAAGGACACAGGGCTTATTATGTTAAGCCATTAAGTTTGAGTATAATTTATCACACAATAGTAGATAACTTATACATCCTACCACATCATTTTTCAGATAAAGAACCCATGGCCCACAGAGGTAAAGGTTCACATATAGGAAATCACCTGGCAGAAGGTGCTTTGCTATTGAGAAGGCAACTCCAAGACTAAATCTCTTACTATTCTTTTCCTTTTTTTCTGAATTCTTGGTTGACTACCACTATGCACACTTTTTGGAAGATACAGCAATGTCTTACAAATGATAAGAAAAAAGTAATATTTTTATTGAGCTTTATGAACAATTATGATTAATCAAATACTAACTTTTATACTAATAGCAAATTCAGGTTGTGTATCACTTATCTGAATGACTGGAACCAGAAATGATTTTAATTTCACATTTTTCAAATTTTGGAGTATTTGCATACACATGATGACATATTTTCAGGATGAAATCCAAGTCTAAACACAAAATTCATCCCTTTTTCACATATACCTTAAAATACACATAGCCTAGAGAAAGTTTCATATGATTTTTTTAAATAAGTTTGTGCATAAAACAAGGTTTTGTGATGTGGAATTTTTCACTTATAATATCATGTTGGAGCTCAAAAAATTTTAGATTTTGGAGCATTTTGGGTTTTAGATTTCTGGATGTGGAATGTTCAATTTGCATTAAGGGTCAAAAATGGTGTTTGTGACTTGCTACATAATCAGATTTCAGTATGAACTAATCAACAGTTATGATTTTATTCTTTCCTTTCAAAGTTCACTTAGATGGAACCTCAGTATACAGAAAAAAGAGAAGGGTGCTGAAAATGGTGTTAAGCAGAACAGCTTTTGCACACTTCCCAGAGCTTAATACTTTTTCATTGAACTGGAAAGGGCAAAGGGAAAAGCAGCCAAAGCAGCAAGGAGAGTAAACAACCTCTCTTGGCCAACTCGAAAACACCAGCTCCTGCCATGAAGCACAGCAATTAGGCGAAGCCAGAGAAGCAGAGCAATATCCATATGACACATGAAACCTAGGAAAATGGTTTTAGAGGGAAGGTATGGAGATGATGACATGAATAAGATGAACACAAATTAGACCCAAGACATACAATGCCCCTTTTTAAGCTGGATATGAGAATTAAAATGTAACAGGTACTGCCAAAACAATATAGAATGTGTAACTACTAATAGAGTACTGAGGAGGAAATGAGGATGGGGGCAGAAATCCTCTGTTCAGACAATAAGGAAAGAATACACCTGCTTTTGGAATTAGGACATAAAAAAAGAAAAGAAAACAATACCAAATGGAAAGCCTAAAACCTTAGGGGGAAAAGAGATGTCAGTTATCATGTACTTTTAAAACAAAGATAAACAGATTACATTTAAATAAATAAATTCAGATAGAAGTTATTTTTATAGGTGCTATATCCAAAACTTAAGTTTGAAAAAGCACTAAAAGGGGAAAATAAACATGTAAAAAGAATGCTAACTAATAAATCAGCCTTAATAGCAGATAAATAGATGTTAAGTAAAAATTTATTATTAGGGAAACAGAGTCATGACATGATTTCAACCCACCAGGATCATCTCACACCTCAAACTTGATATATACTACCAATAATAGATTCAAAACATATGCAGAAAAATATTTCAAACTCACAAGGTAAAACTGAGGGAGATAGTACATAATGGAATATTTTTATGGTACTGCCATCAGCAACTGATAGACAAAGAAGACAAAAAATGTAGATATTTTACCTTTTATATAATAGTCAACCCTCTATATCCATGGGTTCCATACTGAAGGATTTAACCAACATTAGATTAAAAGTATTTTTTAATTGCATCTGTATTGAAAATGTGTGGGCTTTCTTTTTCTTGTAATTATTCCCTAAATAATATTGTATAACAATTGTTTGTATAACATTGATGCTGTATTTAGGTATTATAAACAGTCTAGAAATGATTTTTAGTATATAGAAGGATGTGCATAGGAAATCAATTTTTAAATATTTTTTAGTGGTCAATGGATCTTTATTTTATTTATATATATGTGGTGCTGAGAATCAAACCCAGTGTCTCCCACATGCTAGGTAAGCGCCCTACCACTTAGCCACAACCCCATTCCCTAGGATGTCAATTTTATATAAGGGACTTCAGCACCTGCACATTTTTTTATCCACTAGGGGTTCTGCATGATGGTATAGAGGTTCTTGCATCAACATAGACAAGAGATGGAAAGAAAACAGATCCTGAAGCCACTGTTAAAAATCCAATCGAGAGTTCCTGTGGACCGGCAGGAGCCGCAGAGGGCCCAGATCCGCCTGCAGGAAACTCCATGGGTGTCCAGCCAACGGAAGACCAGGGACTGCTAGCCACTAGCCACAGAGGAAGGCACACCCAGGGTAAGAGCTGCCTGCGGAGATCCCAGCGTGAAGAGGCCCCACCCAAGGGCGATCTGGGCCCGCCTCAGTTCCGCTCCAGAGTTCCTGTGGCCAGGCGAGACAGAAGGCCCAAAACCACCCTTACGGAATGCCAGGGGTGCCCAGTTGAAGGCAGACCAGAGCCTGCTAGCCTCCAGCCCCAAGGGAGCTCACACTCACTGTAAGGGTCGCACACAGACTCTCCTGCTTGTGACCTGCCTAAGTGAGATCTGGGTCCACTTCTAGTTCCGCTCCAGAGTTCCTGTTCACCAGCAGGAGTGCAAGAGAGGGGCAAAACAGCCCTCAGGGGCTGCCTCAGGACCCCAGCCAAGGCCACTCCCACTGCCCTCTAGAGGTATCTCCACTAACTCTCCCACCAACTTTAGTGGCAGTAGTGCCCATCTGGGGACACTGGGGGAACAGAAGTAGCTCCAAGGTGAGACACAGGTAATCTGGAGTGTCAATACAAGATTATAGGATAGAAGCTGCAATACCTCAGATAGGTATTTCAAGAAAGGATGATACACAATAACATGAAAAAACAAGGGAAGAAAGTGCCCCAAATAAACCTCAATACCACTGTAACAATCCATTGACAGCACAGTTGTTGAAATGTCAGAGAAAGAATTCAGAATGTACATAATTAAAATGATCAGCGAACTAAAGAGTGACATAAGTGAACAATTACAGGCAAAAATTGATCAGTCCAACAAAGAAATAGGAGAGCAAATAAAGGCAACCATCGATCATTCTAACAAAGAGATAAAGGAACAATTACAAGTAGCAAAAGATTACTTTAAGAAAGAGCTAGAGATTGTGAAAAAAAAACAATCAGAAATACTTGAAATAAAGGAAACAATAAACCAAATAAAAAACTCAATAGAAAGTATCACCAGTAGACTAGATCACCTGGAAGACAGAACCTCAGATAATGAAGACAAGATGTATAATCTAGAAAATAAACTTGACCATACAGTGAAGATGGTAAAAAACCATGAACAGAACATACAAGAAATATGGGACAGCATCA
>CM053407.1:11655952-11728581 GCA_028644305.1 Xerus rutilus
ACCCTTCCAAACTCATTCTATGAGGCAAGTATCACCCTGATTCCAAAACCAGACAGAGACACATCAAAGAAAGAAAACTTCAGACCAATATCCCTGATGAACATAGATGCAAAAATTCTCAATAAAATTCTGGCAAATTGCATACAAAAACATATCAAAAAAATAGTGCACCATGATCAAGTGGGGTTCATCCCAGGGATGCAAGGTTGGTTCAACATACGGAAATCAATTCATGTAATACATCACATCAATAGACTTAAAGATTAGAATCATATGATTTTATCAATCGATGCAGAGAAGGCATTTGACAAAATACAACACTCTTTCATGCTTAAAACACTAGAAAAACTTGGGATAGTAGGAAAATACCTCAACCTTATAAAAGCTATCTATGCTAAACCCAAGGCCAACATAATCCTAAATAGAGAAAAATTGGAATCATTCCCTCTGAAAACAGGAACTAGACAGGGATGCCCTCTCTCACCACTGCTATTCAACATAGTCCTTGAAACACTAGCCAGAGCAATTAGACAGACGAAAGAAATTAAAGGGTTACAAATCAGAAAAGAAGAACTCAAACTATCATTATTTTCAGACAACATGATTCTAAACTTAGAGGATCCAAAAAATTCTACCAGAAAACTTTTAGAATTAATAAATTATTTCAGCAAAGTAGCAGGATATAAAATCAACACCAATAAATCAATTGCATTTCTATACATCAGTGATAAACCCTCTGAAAGAGAAGTTAGGAAAACTATTCCATTCACAATAGCCTCAAAAAAAAATAAAATACTTGGGAACCAATTTAACAAAAGAGGTAAAAGACCTCTACAATGCAAACTACAAGACACTGAAGAAAGAAATTGAAGAAGACCTTAGAAGATGGAATAATCTCCCATGCTCCTGGATAGGCAGAATCAATATTGCCAAAATGGCCATACTTTCCAAAGCACTATATAGATTCAATACAATCCCAATTAAAATCCCAACATCATTCCTTATAGAAATAGAAAAGGCAATTATTAAATTCATTTGGAAAAATAAGAGACCAAGAATAGCCAAGCAATCCTTAGCAAGAAGAGTGAAGCAAGAGGCATCACAATACCAGACCTCAGATTATACTACAAAGTTATAGTAACAAAAATAGCATTGTACTGGCACTAAAATAGACATGTAGACCAATAGAAGACACAGAGATGAACCCACTTACATACAATTACCTTATACTAGATAAAAGAGCCAAACACGTTCACTGGAGAAAAGATAGCCTGTTCAACAAATTGTGCTGGGAAAACTGGAAATCCATATGCAGCAAATGAAACTAAACCCCTATCTCATGCACAAAATTCAACTCAAAGTGGATCAAGGACCTGGGAATCAGACCAGAGACCCAATGCCTAATAGAAAAAAAAATAGGCCCAAATGTTCATCATGTCAGATAGGACCATACTTCCTTAACAAGACTCCTATAGCAGAAGAAGTAAAATCAAGAATCAATAAATGGGATGGATTCAAACTAAAAAGCTTCTTCTCAGCAAAAGAAATAATCAAGGAAGTGAACAGAGAGCTGACATTCTGGGAACAAATCTTTGCCACACACACATCCAATAGAGCACTCATCTCCAGGATATATAAAGAACTCAAAAAGCTTAACATAAAAACAACTAATAACCCAATCAATAAATGGGCCAAAGAGCTAAACACAAACTTCACAGAAGACATACAATCCATCAACAGACATATGAAAAAATGTTCAACATCTCTAGCAATCAGAGAAATGCAAATCAAAACTACCCTAAGATTTCATCTCACGCCAGTCAGAATGGCAATTATCAAGAATACAAACAACAATAAGTGTTGGCGAGGTTGTGGGGAAAAAGGCACGCTCATACATTACTGGTGGAACTGCAAATTGGTACAACCAATCTGGAAAGCAGTATGGAGATTCCTTAGAAAACTTGGAATGGAACCACCATTTGAGCCTGCTATCCCACTCCTCAGTCTATACCCAGAAGACTTAAAAACAGCAAACTACAGTGCTGCAGCCACTTCAATGTTTATAGCAGCTCGATTCACAATAGCTAAACTGTGGAACCAACCTAGAAGCCCTTTGATAGATGACTGGATAAAGAAACTGTGGTATATATACACAATGGAATATTACTCAGCAATAAGAGAGAATAAAATTATGGCATTTGCAGGTAAATGGATGGAGTTGGAAAATATCATGCTAAGTGAAGTAAGCCAATCTCAGAAAACCAAATGCTGAATGTACTCGTTGATAAGTGGATGCTGATCCATAATGTGGGGAAGGACATGGGAACAATGGAGGAACTCTGTTCACAGGGGTATAATGGGGGAGGGGGCATGGGGACAGTAAAGGTGGTGGAATATGATGGTCATCATAGCCCTAACTTTATGTATGACTGCATATATGTTGTGATTCTACATCACTTACAACCAGAGAATTGATATGTTATCCTCTATCTATGTACAATGAATCAAATTGCACTCTGTTATCATGTAAGCCTAAATAGAATGAACAAATAAATTAAATATGAAAATAAAATCCAATCAAGTTCTGTTCTACCCAAGTCTTACCCTCCTCCAACTCCCAACCCTCCTTGACATTTAAAAAAGAAATAAAAGTAGCAAGTATTTTATATCAAAAGCAGACATGAAAAAAAAATCCACGTTCATAAATGTAAAAGCCTAAATGAAAAAAGGCACATGCAACATTAATAGAAAACAGCAACATTAAATAATGACCAAATTGTGTTTCCTCTAGAAATTCAAAGATCTTTAATATTAGAAAACCAGCTTGTGCAATTCATCACAATAAGTCATCAAATGAAGTACATAATATAGTCATTTAAATTCATCAGCTATTCATGATAAAATTCTTAGCAAACTAGAATTAAAAAGTCACTTCCCTCATTTGATAATGGGAATCAACCAAAAACCTATGACAATTATCATAATAAATGGTGACATGTTAAAAGCATTCCTTTCAAAATCAGGAAAAAAAAAAAGTCTGCATGGCCCATGTCTATGAGTGCTTGCAGTTTAAAAATACACTGGAACGGGGCTGGGATTGTAGCTCAGCGGTAGAGCGCTTGCCTTGCATGCATGAGGCTCTGGGTTCGATCCTCAGCACCACATACAGAGCAATAAAATAAAGACATTGTGTCCATCTACAACTAAAAAATATATTTAAAAAAAATAATAAACTGGAAGTCCTAACAACATAAGGAGACAAGAAAAGAAAGAGTTATAAGACTGAACAGGATGACATCAAATCATGATTATTTGAGATTTAACATTTTCCAGGAAGAGATCCAAGAAAATTTGTAGGACAAATTTAGAACAAATAAGTCAATTATTATTATATTTAATCTTTTATTTTCTTTTTAAATTTGAAACTTCTTTCTTTTCACCTATAGGCATTTAATCCCACTAGAATATGTAGATAGCTAACCACAAATCCTGATGAGCTTCATTCTCTCAAAATATAGCACTTCAACAACACAAAATATCATCAAAGTAGATGTTGGCAACATATGTAATACAAATAAGACTCAGAATCTGAAAAAAATATAAGTGAACAAACAAAAAGTCTTGTATAGATGAAAAAGAAAAACATTTCAATATACAATTAGGAATGAAAAAGAAATTCACATAAATAATTGGAAAATGTTCACCCTCACTAGAATTCAGTAAAATTAGCACTAATATCACAAAGGAATACTATTTTATAACCTCAAAATGGCAAAGTTTAAAAAGACTGTCAAATCTAATGTTATTAGGGACTATATGCAGAGACTATAGTAAGATGTAAGATCTCCAGTCACTCTGGAGATTAATTTGATAATATCTAATACATTTGAAGATATATACCCCAAATCAGACACATGTAAGTAAAAATATTTACAGGAATAGTCATAATAGCATTGCTGTAACCATAAGATATTAGAGAAAAATGAATTTCTTTTAACCAAAGGGAGGATGATTTTGATATGCTGCTTCCCAGTGAACATAAATGAACTAGTACTAGTTCAGTGATATATATCAATTTGGATAAATCTTACAATTCTAAGTGAAAAAGACTGCAAAGCATGCATTTTGTTTAGAACTTGAGTATACCTACTATTTATAAGTATGTATTTAAGTAGTGATGGTACAAAGGAATCATGACAGATTTCAACTTTGGAACACGGTCACCTCTGCAGAGGAGGCTGGGAAAGGTGATACAGCAGGGGAGTACAGGGGAGTTCACCTACACTGGTTCTATTTTATTTCTTAACCTGGATTGTAGTTCTACATTCTTTAATATCTTAAATTATTTATTAATAATTACTTCAAAGTTCAGTGCTATGTAGAAAGAAAATCTAAGCCAAGGTGACAATAACAATTACCTATTTTCTTGACCTCCTTCCTTTTCTTTGAGTCCCAAACTTATTTTCTAAACTTTCATATACTATATTACCAAAAAGACTGCAATAGTCATGCTAATAAAATGAAAAGACAGGCTAAAAATACGATATTTTCACCCAAATACCTTCCAATATAATAGCCTAGAGAAATGATGAAAAAATGTACAACTTTTCCCTTTATGGCAGAAACATCTTACCCTGGACTCTCAAACCGTGATCTTTGTTGATTAACTCAAACTCAGAAACTGTACAACTATAAAAACTTAATTGGGGTTTTAGGAATTGCAGTTCAGGAAGCACAGGTTCAAATAGCTCTGAATCCATGTTCCAAGGAAGAAAGGAAAGGTGGAAGCTTATGTGAGCAAACAGGATTGTTTTATCACAAAGCTGTAAAAATCTCTTGGTGCCGGAGTGCGTTTCTGTTGGAGTCAGAACAGGGGATAAGTGATTGACAGAAGACTAAGAAAAGAATATATATATGAGTAAAAGTGTCCATAAAACCAGAACCTGATAATCTCTTTGATATGCATATTGAGTTTCTGGGCACAATGTAATTATCTGATCCTTGTGCCTGCAGTCAAAGGTTGAAGGCAACAAGTTCATCACATTTCAGGCAGCAGCTAGAGTCCTGTGTAAGTCCTGCTTCTTTAAGACTCCCACCCCATTTTGAAAAGCTCTTTCAATATTGCTTTTATTGTGAGTTTTCCTTATTTTCACACCCTCTGCTACTCCATCCCACTCTGATCTGTATCTTCCAGTAGTTCAACAATTTTCACACTAAGGTCTATTCTGAGCCAAATAAAGCATTCTTCTGCAGCTGTATAAAATGGCTGCAAGTTCTCTGGCACACTTCCCATCAAAAGGTGGGGTCTGTGGCCCTTATTAAGTGTGAGCACATAACTGATTTAATCAACTTAGTACAGGAAAAGTAATGCTAAGCTGCTTCTGGACTTTTACTTCAAGAAGGCTGGCAGCTCTCTCCTTCTCTTGTAGCCCTAAGCTATTATGTAAGAAGTTCACTGCCAGGCTGGAGAGACCACCAAGAGAGACTTTTGGACTATATGGAAGGGTAGAGGAGCCTGTGGTCCTCCAAGGTGCCAAGTGTGTAGATGAAACCATCTTGAAACCATCCAGACTAGATCAGCCAACAACTGAAACAAGCAAGTAATCCTAATAAATGCCACTTATAAGAACCACACTGCCAAACCTGCCAAGTCCCTGACCCATAAAATTGTGGGACATGATCAATTGATTGTTGTTTTAAGTCACTAAGTTTAGGGTAGTTTGTTTCTCAGGAGTAGAAAAATGGAGAGATTGTTGTAATAAAACAGGGATAAAAAAACAGAACTTAGAGAAATTTTCGTGAAGCTGGTGCTATGATTTGAATGTGTCTCCTCCAAAATGCAGGAGTCGCCAATATGATGATACTAACAGGTGGGGCCATTAAGAAGAGTTCCTCCGGGCTGGGGTTGTGGCTCAGTGGTAGAGCACCTGCCTTGCATGCATGAGTCACTAGGTTCAATTCTCAGCACCACATATAAATAAATAAATAAAGGTCCATTGACAACTAAAAAAATATATATTAAAAAAAAAAAGAAGGGCTCCTCCCCTGTGAATGGGATTAGGAGCCCTTATACAGAGATCTCTCCTGCCTTCCGCCCTGTGAGGATGCAGCAACTTATACAAATATGTCACTCTGCCGTCTTCATGGTTCAGACTTTCAAGTTTCCTCAATTAGACTTTGGTGACTCTTCAGAGAACATTTCCCAGGACCTTAGAGACCCCTATTCTAAAATATTTTTAATCACAGAATTCAGTACAGTGTCCAGTAGTTATCTGCTTCATGAACAAATTTATCTGAGCACATACTATCTCAATCACTGATAAGGATTTGACAGTATGCAAGGAAATGTGATAGCAATCAAGTCATAGATATTTCAGCAGCAAAGCCAGGTTAAGAACCTAGTACCCTGGTTTTCCTACCATGCTCTTACCCAACGTCTACATTAGCAACAACTAGCAAATCCTAAATGTAAGTCTATTTGTGGGATTTTATAGCTTGCTGTTTTTCCTAGCACCAGTTAATGGCTCTTAACTGATGATGTGTAAACACAGAGTAATTTTAAGGGTGGAGACTCATAATGATCTTGGCAAAACGCAACATCTTTACAAGTATATCATAAAACTGAATCTCTTAAATACATTGATAAGAAACTGGAATGGGTAAAAATACATTATAAGCCACATAAATAATTGATAAGTAACTACAAAGTATGTTTACTAAAAAAGGTGACAAAGTTTCTGAATAAGAAAATATGTTAGCCTCTCAAATATCATGGTAATAAATATTACCATTATTGTCCATGGAAAATGCTTAATTGCAAAGTGCTTTCAGCTTAACCATTCTGTAATGGTTACTTAAGGCACACAGGTTTATTTTAAGCATGTAAACCTGGACTCCCGTGTTTTCATGATATGTTCTAAACTTGAAAAATCAAAGTCCTTAAAATTATTATCTATCATCTCCTTCCTGAGCTGGGTATCTGGAATTTGACTAAAAGTTTCTGCTTTCTGCCATCAATGCAATCTTTCAGCTCAAAGTTTTGAAATTAAGGATGAAAGATCAAGGATGAGGAAAGTGATAGGTGCTTTCAAAAACTAATAGATTTAAAATCACTGTAGAAACCTGTCTCTAAAATCTTCATGGGTGAGTGGTCTAAGTGACGTTATAGAGGCCTAGAGAAGGTTAAACAGAACCTTAGATGACAAAATTAAGTATTTGAACTTGAACCAGTATACAGAACGAGCTGCTAAAAGTACAGGAGTTGGGTAGAAATAGAATCAAAGTAAGATGTTAAAGAGAACAGTTTTAATCATGTATGTAATAGAATAAATGAAATGGAATTTAGAGAGATGCTAGGAGGCTATTGGAATATGATGATCTAATAATGTATTGAGAATGAAAACAAAGTACTTATTCTGGAAAATATTATTAAAAGTCTGTTTTGAAATACTGGACAAAGGAATTGAAGGGAAGAGCTAAGCAAAAGTTCTGTTGATTCTGACTCAGAAACCAGAAGCATAACAGAACTACTGACAGAACCCTGACAGCAGAGAAGGAAAAGCAGGAAATGAATTCAGATGTGACAGGAAGGCATCCAGTGATGCTGCCTTCTAACCAGCCGCCAGCCCAGAGCTGAAGATCAGGACTAGATCTATATAACTCGGAGAGCTTTTCTTCTGAGAACATGAAAAGAACGCCTGGAGTCCATTCACAGACACACACACACACACACACACACACACACACACACACACACAAAGTCTCCTAAAGACTCAGGATTTCCTCCTCCACTTATTGGGAGCAAGAAATGATGGTACAACTAAGAAATTTATGCTCTTAGGTCTTTTATATGTAATCCTAAGGGACAGGAATGATAAAATTGTACAGCAACATTCTGCCTGGCCTGTCTTTCATGTTCATAATTTCTTCCTACCCTCCTCCCCCGGCTGTAACTTCCTTTTAAAATGCATATTACATTAATGCATCATTTTCCATACCCTGAGCCCAAGAGTTTTAAATTGGGATATCCAGTGCTCAGGACACATTAAAAAAATGCAACAAATTATCTAAAACATACCTTCTATGTGAAACAGATTATCAAAAGTGGCATATTACTCTCTACTGGGCAAAAGAGGAGCATGCTAATAAATGCATGTCAAGGTTATGGAGTAATTCAGTCAGGTACAACACAGAAAAGTCAAATATCATTTATTTAAACACTTATTTGTTGAAAAGTCTTATGATAAAACACCAAAAAAGGCAAAAAAAAAAAAAAAAAAAAAGTAGTGCTGCGGTTGCTGTTGCAATAAAGACATCTGCAGTTCACCCACATGTTGTGGGAGTTACATACTCAGGATATGATAGATTTCTAGGTGTGCTTCTGAGAAACTAGTTTCCTCATTACCAACTAGCTATACAGGCACAAGTTAATTGGTATGCATCAACTTTCTGCAAATCTAGTTCACCAAATATCCCATGGCTAGACCACAACTTCCTATCCCCATTCCATTTGTTGAAGCAGCACATGAACTGTCCTCTCCCATCAAGCTCCCGTCTATCTTACAGTCCTAACCTGGTCTTCTCTCTAGCATTTGCCCTATATCTTGGTTGTATGAGATCATTTGACATGTCATGTATATGCCTCACAAATTCCCCTTCTTTAACTGTGTGTATATTATCTCTCCTATCTTAAATTCACTTTCCATTCCTTCCATCTCTGTTCATCAAAATCCTACTTACCTTTAATCTTGGCCACATATTAAAAGTACTTTCCTTTCTTTCTCCCTTCTGTATTTTTACCTTTATTTCTCTAAGTCTTTTATTCTCTCTTTTAATTTTTTTCTGCCATTATGTGGCTCCATTGAGGCTTAAATGACTGTTCCCAGATGCTGTGTATCATGCCCAAGCCAAACTTCCCTCAACTTCCAAAGCCCGCCCTCTCCTTCATGACCTCACCTCCTCCTGATCTCCTCTTGCACTATTCCAGTCACACTGGCTCCTTGCTGTTCCATCAATACATGCCAGGAACACTTCTGCTATAATCTACCCAATAATAAAGTGCTCATGTAAAGGGGGAAAGTCAAAGCAATTATCAGAAGGTAGACTGCAAAATGCCAAGCGCTTGAATGTGGGGGGTGCATTGTGATTTTTGACTTAAGTCTCATTCCTCACGCATTATTCTGTCTTCACTCATTTACCTTCTCCCGAGATAACAAGATGACTGTTTTGATGTGTTTCCCTCCCATATCACACCCCCCTCTGCCTCACCCTATTCTCCCAAGAAGAGTAATCCACTAGGGGAGGTTTATCATCTTTTAGGAAAGAAAAAGTATCTTTGAGTATAAAAGCCCTTTAGAGAAACCAAACAAGAAACTCTAGAACATCAAAGATCACTGCAACCCACTAAGAATGGGATGGCTGCAGAGATAAAGGTGGGAGTGCTATCCACAGTGTCCATACAGATCCTTTCTGTATCTGATACACATCTGACATTTCATATCAGAGGACTTCATTCAAAAGATTTTCATTCAGATATCATTTTTAGTCTCAAAGCAAAAAGTAACTGACAGGGAGTGTGCTAAGTTTATTATGATAATCAACTGCCCTTGATCAGTGATCAAGAAATCCTGACTAATGTAAATGCCCAGGTGTTGCATTATCTTCACCCTTGTGTTAATTGCCTTCTGCCTTCCAAAGTATAACTCTTGAAACTTTGTCCTTATTTTAAATCATGTTTAATGCAAGTGTGTGACTTTTATTATAGATCCTAGATAACATTTTGGAATTTGGAAAGAAGGGAGATAGGGAGACAGAGAGCAAGAACAGAGGCAGTGGCAGAATCAAAAAGAACTAATTAATCACCAAATCCTCTTGCCAGATGAAATGTAAATACATTTTTAGTAAGTTCCAAATCTTACAAGGGACATACTTATACCAAAATCTTATTTTTTGCTTCTCTGAAATTCAAATTTAACTGAGCAACATGTACATTTATTTGCTGAATCTGGCAATCCAAGGAAATTTTCCAGCTCTTCCTTCTCCTGAAGCTATAGTCACATAAGCTTGAATATAGAGTTAATATACCTATAATATACCTGAGCCATTAAATTCTCTGAGAGTCACAAAAAGTTAGGAAAAAAAAAAAAAACAACTATCCAGTGACATGTATTCTTAAATTAAAATAAGATCCAAGAGTCAAACCTTTGTTGGTGGCTGGTCGGGGATGCAGTTTATCCGTTCTGATTCAGTGACCACTGGGCACTCAGTAGAATTAGGGGTGATACTTGTGGTCCCAGGATCTGGAGCTATCGCAAAAGCAAACATAAAATGACTGTCACACAGACATAGCAGCATCACAAACATTCAAGCATTCCGAGGCCTCGCCATTCCCAACACAGGTAATCATGTTCATTCCACTACCAACTGGGCTTACTCTGATATCCTCAACAGTTATGCATTTTCACTTTATAAAACTTAACTTTGTTCTCACTGACTGTATTTACCTCCATTATGCTGGCATCATCTCCTTCTATTCTTATGCCCTTCCCCTACAAGAGAATATATACGAAAGAAAGAACTCCACCATTAGATTCGAAGTTCATGAAAGTAGGAACTAACTTCCCTTAGTCTAGGGATCAGCAAACTGTGGTCTTCAGACCAAATCAGGTTAAAGCCTATTTTCTGAATGAAGTATTGCTGAAACAGTCACACTCACTTGTTTATAGCTGCTTTGGGGCTAAAATGGCAGCATTAAGTGATAATGACAGAGACTGTATGGCCCACAAAATCTAAAATATTTACTATCTGGCCCTTTACAGGGAAGTCTGCTCTGGTCCTTTACTCCTGTCCCCAGTAGCTGGTACACACAGAACATGTATAGTACAAGTACCATGATAATCATGGTACCTCAATTCAGCCAGACCCCTGGACAGAGAACACATCTAAGCAATGACATTCTGTATGTACAGTCTCATATGGCAAAAAAAAAAAAAAAAAAAGTAACGGGAACCCTCCAATCTAGAAACTGGCAACTAGAATCTACCCCAGGACTAAAAATCTTTTATCTCAGATTTAGAGATAGGTAATAGAAAAGGCACTTTTATTGCATTCTAGAATAAGAAAATTAGCTTTCTTTAAGGCAATCTGCAATAAATTAATTAATAATGACATTAAGACATAGCAATGTAACTTTTAATTGTTCTCTTTTCACTGGGGTTTCCAATTCAAAAGTGGTGGATTAAATAACTCCATATTCATATCAGTTTCTGCATAAGGGTTTTAGTTACACCTTCAGGATCATAGAATTGAACAACTTTATCTAGTCTAACATTCCATCAACAGTAGAAGTTGCTAAAGCTGTGAGTGAAGCAGGAGGGAGAGAAAGTTTTCTCTAGCCACAGGCTGACCTTCATTTCCTGGTTGTCCTAAGAAATTGCTTTTAGATAAACAAGATGGGAAATTCTGGATGGTTCAGCACAATCCAGCCCATCTTTGGGGATATAATAATGTAATGAACTTTTATTAAGATGAGTGGGCAATTTCTTTTTTGAAGGAACCAAACTTAGGCCTAAAATATTTTAATTATATACTTATTTGACCACCTTTTACACAGTATATTGCTCACTATCATTAATAGAATCAGAATTCTTCCATAAAATTCAGCAAATATATTTTAAGTGTCAGTTGTGAAATTCAACCCAGTGCACCAATTAAATTGGGAAATTAAAGTTTCAGAACTTATGCCTGCAAAGGAATAGCTATTAAGCTTCCACAGTATTAGCTAGACGTTCCCCAACACATGCCACCTGCACACATGTACGTATGCACACACTCTCACACCAAGGAACTCAAATGCATTCCTATCATTGATGGAGGTTTACTCTGATAAGAGAAATAAGTAGAGGGAGAGCCCAGAGTTACTTGTTACCTTTTGATTCCGCAGAACCTGTGGCTAAAAGCACAATTAAAACAACGGCGATGATGAACACTGCAAGCAGAAGGACACTGAGCGTAATCTCCAGAGTAGTGAATTTTTTCAACTTATTTCTTGCCATCTGTAAAAGGAGTGAAAATAATTTTAGATTTTATAAATTTATAATTTAATAAATTTTATAAATACATTTAAATTTATAATTTTAGATTTAATAAATTTAGATTTGAATTTTTAGTCAGTACATAGCTAGCAATTTTTTAATAGAAAAGCTCAAATGTATACAAAGAACAGTATAACAAACCTCCAAATACCCATCAACTAAATTTTTAAAATCCTCAATTCATGGTCAATCTCATTTTCTCTTTATTCCTACTTACTTGTCTCCCTAATTCTAGATTATTTTGAAGAAAATCTTAGA
Organism: Xerus rutilus; assembly: GCA_028644305.1. NCBI lineage: Eukaryota > Metazoa > Chordata > Mammalia > Rodentia > Sciuridae > Xerus > Xerus rutilus. The sequence goes on from CM053407.1 coordinate 11,668,303, forward strand.
TTTCAGACATTTTAATCTGAAAATATTTCAGTGCTTAAAAGATAAATTTTATAAGACAAGCAAAATACTATGATCACACCTAAAATATTTTTGCAATATTTTGCAATAATTCATTATTGTCATCAAATATATAGTCAATGTTGAAATTTACCTCATTATCTGATAAACTGTTATAGTCTGCTTGTTTTATCCTCATAAGGATGCAAGTAAGATTTATATATTGTAATTGGTTTATGTCTAAGTCATTTTTAGTCAATAAGGTTTGTTCTATAGTTTTTCCCCATAATCTGGAATTTTTAATTGCATCTGCATAATGCTAATACGTTTCTCTGCTCTTGTTAGATATAGTTTTGATTAGATTTGAATTTGATTATTTAGTAACAATGTGCATAGACAGTATAGCATCTTTTAGCAGGAGACAAAAAAATCTAGTGATTCTCTTTTGCATGATGTTTTCTTTTTCTTTTTTTTAAATATATTTTAGTTATACATGGACACAGTGTCTTTATTTTGTTTATTTATTTTTATGTGGTGCTGAGGATCGAACCCAGTGCCTCACACATGCAAGGCAAGCACTCTGCCACTGAGCCACAACCTCAGCCCTTGAATGATGTTTTCTGTGATGCTGTAATTCTTTCATTCTTTCTTTGCTTATTAGATGAAATCTTTCTATAAATAGAAATGTACCCCATTATTTGGTTCATAAAGATGCTGTAATTCTTTCCTTATTTGTTAGATAGAATATTTCAATAAACAGAAATTTGATCTATAATTTGGTAATAAAGATGCAGTTCACAAGGGACTGGTGGCATGCTGGATTTTTCATTTACTGGTTTTCAAAATAAGGAGTTGTTTTCCTAGCATCTTCCAAAGGGGAACAATGAGTTGTTTTTAAGCATCCTCATGAAACCATGAATTTAAACACATTTGATCTGCATTAATCCACTGATAGTATTAATTTTAATATCTTCCAGCTTTGTCCAGCAGCAGCTTCTTCAAGTTGGTCCTAAGTCCTGTTGGTATAGCCCTAAGAGTCTTTGATAGTTTTCTTCCTTTCTGGCCCAACATGATAACCTAGGCTCATCTTGCACATTTCCAGCCCACAGATCCGAAATCAAACATCTATAAAGAGCCATTGTCTCTTTTAGTGGGAGTAGCATTTAGAAACCATAGTTGAGATGAGAGCTAATGAAACTAACCTAGAATTTTAGAAGTGCAAACACCTTATGCATCATTTTGACCAGGAGTTGCCTCTTAAGGTCCTTTAAGCAATCTTGGAGGATTTTCACTTTCAAAGAAAAATATAGAAATTACACATTAAACTGTTTCTATGAGTTGAATATATGTGTCCTTTCAGATGCATATGGTAACTAATGCCCAGAGTAAGAGCATTAAGAGCCTTTGTGAAGTGATTACCGGGAGAGTTATGTTCTCTTCTCCCCTCAGGTATTATGTCCTCAAGCTACTCAGTATCTTCTTAGAGTGGCTGATGCACACTGTTAATCACTGTCCTTATCAGCTTGTTCTGATATGATCTCCTTATCTGCTATGTGCTTTATGACCCCACGTGTTAGATGGCTGATACTTGACCTGACACCCAGGTGCACAGAGCTAGGAAGAAGACCCACGAGCAGCACTCCCGCTTACTCAAGGCCTACTACTTCCCAACTCACCCACCACTCCTTCGCCAGGTTGTCTTGATTTACAAGGCACACTCCTTCCCCCATCAGGTATTAATTTATGACTCCCTAACTTAGACACTGTTCATCTCCTATTCTCACTCTCCAACATATCAATGTGACCTCACATACTCTTCTTCTCAGGCAGAAGCAGCCTTCTTCAGTTTTTGCCCACAGATTCAATGAAAAAAGGATTTGCTTCTCATAAATCAATAAGTAATTGCTGTTAGTCAATGTAATTCACTGTTACTATGCTTTAGGAAATGGAGTCGAGGGCTACCCTCCTCTATAATAAAGATTGCCTTCTGTTTTCTAAAATGAATTACCCCAACTCTAGTCTTTCCTACCTAAACTGTGTCCAGTACTTCACATTCTCAAAGGTTTTATAAGAAATTTCATGATATTGATCTTGCTTGCAAAATTCCACAAAGATTAATGATCTTCCACACTTGATATAATTAAATTAACTAATAAGGCAAAGAGTAATCTTATCATCACTGACAAAGAGAGGAGTTATCAGAATGCCCATCCAAGTGATTATCTCTCTGCCTCTCTCTTTGGTGATTGCTAATAGTTATGAGATAGGAAATTGTTCATTACACTAATATCTTAAATTTTTCCAAATGTTTCTACATACTATGTTAGACACTATGAAGAAACACCCATGCATTGCTGGTCGAACTGTAAACACCACATGCTCAATGAAGTCTCAGCAAAAATTTAAAATTACTCACACCTATGATCAAGCAATTTCATTTATAGAAATACATCTCATAAATACATTGGTACACTTGTAAATCAGTGTATGTACAGGTAAATTGTTTTCATTGTAGCATTACATCTATCAGTAAAAGCTGAGGACATTGGATATACCCATAGGGAAGGCACTGAGTAAATATGTAAAATAAAATAAAATTCGGTATCATTTAAAATCATGACATAGCAATTTTTTTGAAGTCCACAAACTCTTTGCTACTCCCTCCTTCAAGTGGTGAAACCAACACCCACTACCCATTCTTTAAGTTTGGGCTGGATTTAGTTACTCACAAAGGATGGCTTCTGACTTCTAAGACTAAGTTATAAAAGTCCTTGTGGCTTCTTCCTGCTCTTTCTCTCAGATCATTTCTTGAAACACTGATGCAGACCCATGGGAATTTCCAACAACTTGTATAGAAATGAGGCCTTCTGCCCAGAGCCATGTTAGTGAGCCATCTTGAAAGCCAATCCTCCATCCCCAATCAAGCATAACTGCAGTCAATGGCTGATCCATTGGCTAGAACTTCATGAGACCCACTGCCAAATTTCTGACCCACAGATGCTGGGAGATAATAAATGTTGTTTTAAGCTACAAAATTTAGAGTAATATGTTGCCCAGAGATATATAACTAATATACAAAGGTAAATATAACTTTTAAATAAAATATCATCGACATGTTTTAAAAATCTGCTTGTATCTTATCAAAAGACAAGCTTCATATATTCAAATATGATTGCCTGCTCTATAGAACAATATGTATGTACATATTAATATGTTTCCTAGGTGTACAAAAGAAATACTTTCTTAAACTTTAAAATTAAAACAAAACAAAGAAACAGCATCTCTCCAGCATTACCTGATTGACCTTTTTTTCTGCATTATGGGGAACTTGATGAGGAAGCCCACTATCTCAATCAGGAATACAATTTAAGAAAACTAAGACCAAGAAAAATGGTGAAAGGTAAATCTTTAAAAAGGAGTAGTTCAAATAGTGTTAAGCACTTCCCCGCCCCCCACCAAAACAAAGTCTTTAAAAATTCGTAGTTGACAATCCATCATCAGTCTTTGAATGCCTTTTTTGTTTGACAAGCATATAACTATAAAATATTAATGCTAATGATAATCATAGTTGACAATGATTGCACAAACATGCTAAGAGGTTGCCATAATTTGTCATGTGCAATCCTCATAACAACCCCAAATGAGTAACTGCTAGCATTTCCAAATTCAGATGAGGACATTAAGTTTCAGTAAGGTCAAATAACCTGTCTAATATCATACAGCTGATAAGGAAGGTGCAATTTGAATATGTGCCCTTTGGACTCCACAGCCAGAGCTGTTAACCAAGCTGCCACAATGCCCCACAGTATATACCAGTGTAGGCTTTTGTGAGATTATAGTTTTATCATGCAGCATCCAGTTCATTAAACAAGTACTTGGATTGTACACGACACTAGACTAGGTGCTTACATACATTATTTGTTTAGTGCTCACAACTAACTTACCAAAAAGGATTCTTAAGTTTTACAAATTAATTAACTGAGCCTCATAGAGGCTAGGTTGCTCAAAGTCCAGAACTCATTAGTAGCAGAGCCAGACTTCAAACTAGGCAATCTGAATCCAAAACTATTTTTCCTAAGGCTAATGTCACACCATTTCCTACTATGTGATGCAAATACACAAAATATATTTATTATTCATTATCCATGAATAATAAAGATTTCTAAACTAAGGGAGGTAGGAGATATGAAAAATGCTTGTGTCCAGAGACAACCATTAAGTTCAAAGCCCTATGGAAACCAAAAATAACAAAAATTCTACATTGCATTTCCATTGCAGCTGGGGGTTAAATGTTCTAAAAGCACCATGAGTAGCAATTCACTTTAAGTTTATGGCCCACAGCACTGTTTTACATTCTCTATGGAACCAAGAAAAATAAGTAAGCTACTGATATGCCCCATTTCTTAAATGTATTTATCATCAGGTTATCAAAGCTACATCTTTGGATAAAACAAATCTACTTGAAATTTATTAGTTCATTCAACTTTTCATTAAGCTCCTACGTTATGTCAAGCATTCTTCTGGAGCTGGTTATGCAACACTGAATGAAACAGATAAAAGTCCCTGCCTTCATTTATGTTCTTGTGGATAGAAAGGAGAGATAACAAACAAAATAAATATACAGTAGATAAGACTGTGTAAAAGCTATGAAGCAAAATAATTCAGGAGGAAAAGAAAGAGTGGGGCACAGGGTTTCAATTTTAAAATAGGAAAAATCTCACTGAAAAAGTGACAATTATTGTACATAACTCAAGAGTAATTTTTTTCTTCTTAAATTATATGGTTATATGAGTAACTCTCAAAGCTCCTTTCTCTAACCACTATCATAGTTATTTAAGCAAAGTAGACAGACAAGTCACGTGGGAACTCCAATTATTAAAATGGCTACATAAAGTAATTGAGAAAAACTAGGTAATTGTCTTCTTTTCTGTATTGTAGCCATTGTTTGATTTGTGTAGGAATAGCTAAGCCATTTTTTTAAACTCCTTCGATAACACAAGGCAAGAAGTCTAGTGGAAAAGAGAAGGTTAGTCTTATAGAGAACAAGAAAATAATCAGCAAAGAAGATCACAGCAACATGACTATTCAAAAACAATGGGCATTATTTTGTGGACTGGTCCATTGTCTCTCAGCTTTGGCAGAAAAAAAGACACTAATGAATTTTTTGCAAATATAGTTACATCCAAAGTGCAAAGATCTAAGAGTCAGATCTGACCCTATTTAGCTATATGACCTTGGGGGAGGGGACCACTTATCCCCTGTGGGCCTCAGTTTCCCCACCTGAACTACAAAGGGATCTTCTCTAGCACAAAGCTATCTTCTGTGACCCCAGGTCCAAGGTATAAGGGGGTTTATCTTCCTCATCATACTCCACAGTTATCATATGAACCAATTTTCAATGGAAAATCTCTTTTTCTAGGTCCATCTACTCTGTAGTATCTCATGCTTCTAGAGCAGGGTCTGATATGATTAGCTCATTGAAATTCATTTGTGAGAGAATGCTTAATAAAATCACTGGCATTTTCTGTAAGTAAGACTGAAATAGTGATGAGCTGTCTTAAAGTTTAAGTACAGAAAAGAATGTCATTCCACTTCATTTGGTCTCTGATGGCACAGAAATCTACCTCCCTCTCACCCTCTCCCTATGCACTTCCACACAAACACTCATTGCCCCCACAGGGTGACTCTAGATCAGTAAACAGTTTGGAGAGATCAGGAGGTCCTCAGGGAACATCAAAGCCACAGTTCGTACCCTGCATCAGAACCTACTGTTATAGCCTTTTCTAGTGAAATTCATAGGCATTGACCTTGACCTTTCTCCCTTTCCCCAGTAGTAACTCTCCACCCCAACATCCTGCCATGGCCATTCTGAAAAGAGATACACACAGGTGTCTAGCTAGACTCTAGAAACTAGTAAGGACATGGCTCTTTTTAAAGTTTTGCCAGACAGGGGCCAGTAGGAGTCCATTGCCTTCCCTTCGTCCCAGGGCACTTCTGATCTGCTTCATATGTGACTGCCAATCCAAACATCATGTCTTTCCATTGAGGACCTCCTTCCAGATTGCACAAGAAATCGCTCCTACCTTCCACCACACAGCAACTCACACATGCATCCCACACACACATACACACATACATCCCCTCTGACTCTTCTCTAAAAATAATTCTGTCTTTGATCAATACAGGCACCAAATCCCTTCAAAATTATGATATATTCCTCAATTTCCTGACTACAATTGATTCTCTGATTAGCACTCCTCAATCACAGCTCAACATCCTTTTAGAAAGAATGTCTCCAAATTCTTCAACATCACTCCCAAATTCTAACCCTTTGTCCTCACTTCCTCTGTCATTTCCAGAATCAAAAAAGAATTTCTACTTGCTGCCTCACACTCAATATTATAATGACACTTCACACCTCAACAGAGACACACATAAACACATATTTAAGTAAAATCAGGCCTTCAGTTCCAGACTGGGTCCAAGAGAAATAAACACATGAACACACACACACACAGGAAAAAGGTAAATGAGTTGAATTTTGTTTTATGTGTGTGTGTGTGCTTGCTTAATTTTTTAGTTTGTTGTTTTTATCTATTTTTGTCTGTAAGGAATTAACAAGGGCATTTTGACCTAAGGAGATCAAATTTGCGCACACACACACATACACACACACACGCACACACACCACCCCTGTAGTCATAAATGAAAACACAGTTCACAAACATACCTCATTGCCTCCAGCAGCTGCTCTTGCTCAGCTCTGAAGGATGGCTTAGAAATAAAAGCAGAGGAGTGCAATCCACAGATATTAAGCCAAGCCCTGGTAACTGTTTACTAGCCTATCAAGAAAATGTTAATGGCTTTTAAATGCAAATCACTGCCTTGGTGTCCTTCTCAGGACTTTGTTAGTTAACTAGTAATCAAGGTCTTCTTATGAGAATATCCCTAAGATTTCAGAGGGGAAGCCACCTTCCAGGCCCTTTCATCTCCTCCAGCACCTGAGGATTTATTCAATGGTAAAGACTTTGAATATGTCTGTCTAGAGATCAACAGAATGACTCAATTTGAAAACAATAAGGAGAAAAATTAAATAACGTGGTGTCCCAGAATAACTCTGTTTTTTCCTAGAGACTCTCAATCTCTCAGGAACCCATTAACGTTAGAACCACAATCTGCTGACCTGTGACCAAGGAAATTGTTCTGAAATGTTTTCAAAAGTTTTCTTTTCTGGCCTCTACCAAAGGTGTCCTTAAGATTGTTTATGCTATGGAGACCCTTGTACAGTCTGATGTCTGCTAAAGACATGCTTAGATTTGTATTTTTAAATGTGCAAGATTAAATAAATAAGGGTACAAAGGGAAACAATTACATTGAAATAGTTACTACACTATTTTTAATTACAATATGTGCTTCCTTAATATGTTGACCAACAATACAGCAACAGGTATGATAGCTATTGTGATTATAAAATAGTGATAAGCATAAGCAATCTTTCAATATTATCTTATATATGTGATATGAAAGTAATGTGACTTCTCTTGGAACCAAAATGTACTGCTAACACTACAGTGGTTTTCAGCCTAACTTTGTAATGAAAGGAATGCTCAATTTCAGTTAGAGGTTACCAAAGAAAAAAATGTGTCAATATTTCCCACTTCCAAGTCACTGAGCTCTGTAAATTATATCCAAGAACCCAGGGCTATGAGTCCTGCTTTATCATGGAGTGGTGCTTCTTCAACATAGAGCAGAGTCTTCCCCATAAGTTGCCCCAAGGGTGATTCATGAACATGTGTTTGCCAGTGCCCAAAGAAATAAGAACAGAAATTGAAGACAAGGGTTGAGAAACTTTTGTAAAAATAGAGTCATCTGATGTCCATTGACCCTAATTATTTTTAAATGGAGCTTGTATTTGTATATCCATGATATTTTTTTTATTTTCCTAGTAATTTATTTTAAATTTTACAAAATTCTTAGTCTGTGACATATTGGAAATTTTAAAAATCCTGCTCTTTTACACATCATTTGAAAAGCTTGTTCAAGTGTTGCTATTTCTGAACATTAGCCTTTATGTGCCAGTGAAAATTCAGGAAATATTTGGATCTATGAATCTGTGAACTGTCTGTATTATCTGGAAAAACTAAATGAAAGTCACCACATCATCATGATTGTGTCATAGGACATAGACTGGGACAATCAAATGGAATTAATTTATCTTTTTGAAAAGTTAAATTAAATTGAAAAGTTCACTTCTGTGTCCTTATTGTTCTCATTTCACCAACCACTAGTGAAAATGTCAGGAATCAGCAATCTGAAGCCCAGCCTTCAGGAGCACTGGGTGCCTTTGGCATCATGGAACCAAAGAATTTAGTGCTACAAGAGGAAGAAAAAGGAAACTAACTTGCATGGAGGCCTGCAAGGTGCCAAGATCTCTGCCTACATTACCTTGCTGATATCACCATGGCCTCAAGGCATAAGTGTCTAAAATGCCACCCAAATGCACAACCACCAAGTTCCACAGCCCACGTGGGCTGGACCATTAGGAACTTTTGAGATCACCAATTATAGCCCCCTTCATTTTACAGATGAGGAAATTGAGATCCAGGAATGTTGTAAGGTTTGCATGTGCTGACTAGAAGGTCCATATCTGAACTGAAAGCCCAGGTCTGCTTACTAGCAGGGGAACTTGAGTAAGTAAGCCTTTATTTTTTCTTAACTCGAATGAAGGTAAAAGTGGTACCGAGCCAATAAACTTATAAAATAAACAACAACAACAACAAAAAGCAAGCAAAAAACTTGGTGTTACATAAATACCCAAAAAGTATTGGTTACAATTAAGATTATGATGCTCTGCCTCAGCCATGACTGGAGCCCAGACCCTGGACTCCAGATCTCAGGCTCCTTCAACTCTGCTATCCTCTCATTCTATCCTCAATCAGGATTCCAAACACATTAGGTTGCCCTTAATTTACATAAAAGAAAAATTATCAAGTACCTGCTTTTCAAAAGACCCTGCACTACATGCTGACATTTATGATATTGCCTGATTATCACAGTTTAAAGGTTTAGTGCCAAGTCCTTGCATTCAAAAAGATGATTCAGGCCAGACAAGGCACAAATATTGTGGTGCCTAGAGTGGCCTGCTACTAAGATACAAAAGAGAAGACCAATGCTATCAAGAAGAGAATACACATGTTGGGAGCAACAAGGAAGAAACTAAAGGCACAGCCATTTGAGAGTGGAAAAGGAAGGAGAAAGGGATATTTTGGATCAAGGGAAGAGCATCTGTAATGCACAGAGGAAGGGAGAGGACTAGTTTTGAACAGCTATAAAAAGATACAGATAGAGAGACAGGTGGGTGACAATCAAGGACAACACTGGAAAAGTTTACTGGAGCCACAATATGGAGGTCCTAGTGTCTTGGCAAGACTTCTGTGAACCATGGGAACCATCACAGGTAAGAATGTGCCCAAAGCTGTCATAAGCATGAGCTGGACTTCAGAGCTCTCTAAGACTTAAAAATCTGAATTATATACCTCTTTGGGTGTTTAGTACAAAGGAATATTACTTCTCCCCACACCTCCAAGAATTTCAAGTACAAATCCACAAGGTGCATGCCCATGGAGTAATGTTGTGTAGTTACGAGGAAGATATGAAAGAATGCATATGAAACGTTTGACATAATACACAGGCCATAATGAACACTCCATCAATGTTTTTGGTATTCTAATATTTCTCTTTCCTGAACTATTGAAGTAATAGTACACTCAAGAATACATTCCTCTGTTTTATAGGTATGCATTCTCCTAAATGCTTAGTAGAGTCCAGCCACCCACCAGCTTCTTGCTCCCTGAGTTCTCTCAACCTCTCCATTAAAGCCAAACCTACATGAGGAGTCTAACTACTGAGCCCAGAGGGACAGAGAGGCCCAGTGTGTATTCCCTCCTTGCAGTTAATGTGAGTCCATGGCTTATCCCTTCCTAGAATAAACTCCTTTTAGAAAATAATATTTTCATCTCTCTAGATTTTTACCAACAGTGGACTGTGGGCAGGTTAGGTGTCCCTGAAAGTATCCCTTCAATCTGAAACTGTTGAATATAATTCTCAAAAAAAAATAATAATTTCTTGGCACGTATTCCCATGTTAAATCTTTAGATGGACCTTTAGGGATTCCTAGTCTGAATATAGTGCCAGAAAGAACATGAGGTTTGAAATCAAACTAGCTTGGGCTTGAATATCAGATTCTCTACTGACTTAATGCATAACTTAGGCAGCTAAATTTTCTTATCTATAAATTAAGGATGATAATACATACTTAATAACATTATTTTGAATCTGAGAGAAGATAATGAGTACCCAATATCCAATGTTGGCCTCTCAGGTTCACCCCAACTTATCTCTTCTGAGAGTAAAATAATATCAACCAGCAGTATCATTAGCTAAGTTCTGTTAAACTGTTCTTATAATTCATCAAGCCCTAAAATTGCCTTACTGGATTGAGCCAAAAGGAGGTAGTCTCTTCTCTCAGGGATCTCCGGGATGGACAAGTAAAGTAAATTCTACACTGTAGTAAATTCTACACTGAATTGATTCTATGAGCTAGTGGAGGAAAACCAGACCTGCATCTCTACCTCACACTACATAACTCTGACTCTCTCTCTCTCTCTCTCTCTCTCTCTCTCTCTCTCTCTCTCTCTCTCTCTCTTTCTCTCTCTCTCTCTCTCTCTCTCACACACACACACACACACACACACTCAGCATACTACACACACTCAAGCACATGCCATCTATACCCCCTACCTATCAAAATGAACTCCCACTCTCCATAGCCTACAAACTTAAATTGTACCTCTTTCTTTTTATCACAGCCAAGTGGTTTTTCTTCTTTTGTCTCTCATATAAGTCCTTCACATCATAGGTCACCTGGAAGGGGAGGAAAGAGCTGGATGGAGTAGGTGCAACTTCTCTGCCCAGAAATGTTCAGAGGAAGGTTAGAGTAGAAACAACAGGCACAGAGCATTACAGTACTTCCTCCTCTTGTGAAACAGCTGCTATTCTACAGTTTTACACTGTCTTACATCCTTCCTCACCTCTACCCTCCCAGATAGGAGTGCATTGTACACACAGGTACGAGTTCAAGGAGAGCTCTTAGGAACGAAACATTACCTAATATTCACATGTCAGCAATAAACTAAAACTGTTGATAATTGGCAGTTTTCAGAATACTTTGATCTGTACCATCTCTTTGATGAGGGCAGGTATTTTTAATCTCCATCTATAAATCAGGAAATAGAAACTAAGGAAGATGACCTGATAAAGGTCACTCAAATAGTGGCAGAGCTGAGCTCATACTAACAATTTTAATCTTGTAATCCAATGCTTATAGAGTCTGAAGTCAGTAAATCTGGAAAACGGCTTTTCAGGCTGAATGTTTATTTATTCATTCATTCAACAAATTCAAAGTTCACTTACTACCAAGTCTCCAAAGTGGAAACCTCAAATTCTATCAGTTATCAAATTTCATCCCCCTCACTCAGAGAGAAATACTTCCCTTTAAGCTCAAATCTTCTGCAAAAATTCCCATCATTTCCTCCCTTGCCCATGCCCAGAGGACTCCTGCATAGCCTACCCCTGCAAGTGCAGCTCAACATGACTGTAACCCTTTTATCACAGCTGACTGGACTAGCACTGGAAGGATGATCAAACTTTGCCAATTAGCTGCTCCCTCACAGAAATTAGAATTTGACACAGAGTCTGAGTCTCACCGTCCTGGGCATTAGGTCTATAGGATCATGTCATGAAATTGACAGGCACAAATTCAAGAGTTTTAATCAATATTTTTTTGCCCAAAATAGAATGGAATAGACACGTAGAGAGTAGCAAAAATAAGATATCATTCAATTTGGATATAGTTTGCTCCTAAGGATTTCTGTGTTGGAGGCGTGTTGCCCAGTATGTAATGTTAGAAAGCTGTGGAACCTTTAACAAGTGGAGCCTAATGTGGGGTGGTCGAGTCTCTGGAGTTGCTGCCTTTGAAAGGAATTCATGTAGTTCTCATAGTACCTCGTATAGTTCTTTTGAAAGAGTTGTTAGAAAAGAGCAAGGCTGGCCCTCCCTGGTCTTTGGTTTTCTGTCTCACCTTGTGATTTCTCCCTCTTGCTGTTTTACAACAACTCCCACCAAGATGCCTTCTGCCACGATGTGATACACCCACAGGGGCCCTCACTGAGTTCGTGCCATGCTATTTGATTTTCAGTCTCCCAAGTAAAACTATTTTCATTATAAAGTTAACTTGCCATAGGTATTTTGTTTTACCTTAAAAACAGATCAGTACAAAACCCCAAGAAGCAAAAGTGGAGTAACAAACTGCTCTTATTTTTGCAATTTCTGTGAAGGCTGAGGTACGAGTTACTCTTTAATCTTATGTGATTCTTCCATTTCTTCACCAAAAGTATTTTTATATTACTACCATCATCATCATCACCTCCCTTAACGGCCAGCCAGTTTCTGTCACATAACCAAATGGTCCCTACTAGCCCTGCTGTGACAGCTGTCATTGTCTCCCTTTGTCCACTACCACCACTGAAATTTTCTAACCACTCCAGTTGATCCTATGAGCAACAAATTATTCTCCTCTTATCTGCTTATTTCTCACTTTTACAATCACTCACAATGGTAAGACCTGCATATATCCACAAAGTCCCTGTGACTTGTGGCACCCCCACAGAATTATACATTTTTAGATGTGGATACATGTACCCTTTTTTAAAAAATTATTTAATAATTAATTTGTTCTATTTAGGTATACATGATAGCAGAGTACAATTCATTGTACACAGATGGAGCACAACTTTTCATTTCTCTGGTTGTATGTGATATAGAACCACAACATACATGCAGTCATACGTAAAGCTAGGGCTGTGATGTCCATCATATTCCATCTTCTTTACTGTCCCCCTTCCCTCTGCCCCCTCCCATCCCTGTGAACAGAGTCCCTCCACTCTTCCTGTGACTTCCCCCACATTAGATACATGTACCCTTGTAGGTATGTGGTGGCATACTGGTAGATACATAATGCATTTTCTTAGAAATTCAATTTTAATCCAATATCATTGCAGAAGAATAATAGTTTCAATCGAAAATGTGAATTATGAAAAGTGTGGCAGTAAATACAATAATATGCAAATTTGTATGATATTTTCAATACATAACACTAAATTTTGTAGAGATTTCCCTATAATGAGCCCCTGCTAAGTATGTTTTCTTTCCGTTTCACACCCAGAAGAAAATTGTTAAAAGATATAATAAAGTTACTGACAATGCCTTATGCCAAAGTGGGAGCTCTGTCACCTTTGCCCTGTTCTCTGACTTGTCCTCCTTACTCCGTGTTCTTCCTCTTCCTGTTCTGCTCTTTGGGAACAACCATGTCCATACTGTCTCCATCTGGCCACCACTTGAATTCTGCTGTCAGCTAGAAACAGTCCTCAAAAAACCAGTGCTACAGAGTGTTCACTTACCTTTTTATGTTATCCTTATTCAAGATAAACAAAGTAGAGTTGGTTATCATCCAAGATTTTTACAGCTGTCAGTTTTACTTAAAATCTCCTCTACCTTAGCTCATGTTTGTGGACAAAATGAAACTTAAAAATTGGCCCAGACGTTCTTCTAAAGGAATTTCTACCCACAGATCCTGCCAAGGAAAGTGGTCTTCTTTATGCGCCTAATCACAAGATTCCATAGTAGTATCAAAGTTCACTATAACAGGGATGGGCACCTCATTCAAAGATAGCCAATTCTTAATTGGCAGCTTATAAAGCATCTTGCTATATGACAACTAGACTTCACAGATTCTCTTTCTGAATGTAAGACATAGAGATAATTGTTAGCAGAATTAATTATTAACAAGAGTAAAATGAAAAGATAGAGAAATAGCCAGGCGTGGTGATGCACGCCTGTAATCCTAGAGGTTTGAGAGGCCGAGGCAGGAAGATCAGGAGTTCAAAGGCAGCTTCAGCAAAAGCGAGGTGCTAAGCAACTCAGTGAGACCCTGTCTCTAAATAAAATACAAAATAAGGCTGGGGATTTGGCTCAGTGGTCAAATGCCCCTGAGTTCTCTCCTTGGTACCCCCCGGCCCCCCAAAAAAAAGAGAAACAGAAATAAGAGCTGGGCAAAAGAATCCTTGACCTCTTCTCCAAGTACTCATACCACTCTGCCCACATCCCTTTGGAAATGACTTGTGGCAAAAACAATACGCATTAAAATATGGGCAGTAGAGATACCATTTCTTTTGTTTCCTCTCTTGTAGTTCCCGTTTTCTGCCTAATCGTGACCAGCAAATCTAGACAGGAAGCAGGCTGACCTCTCCATTCCACTTCCTGGTTCTATATACTTGGACAGGCAAATAGATTTAGGTCCCTTCTTGCAGGCAAGTTCTCTCTCCTTTCTCTCCTCCAAGTAACTGGCTAAGTAAGAACTCTTCTTCTCTCTCTCCCATGTGCACTTCTCCCTCTCACTCTCCCTCTCTCCACACTCTTAAGCATTCTAGTTCCAAATAATAGATTTCATACTGTGTTCGGCTTCCAATAGTTGTGACCTAAGAATTGTGTATTAAGGACTTGAGGAGTTTACCTTTATCACACAATGATAAGCCTAAAGGACAGAAATTGTGGTTTCAGCTGCTCAAGGATTTCAGGGTGAGAATTTTGAGATTCTTTGGGCTTTTCCCTCATGGTTGGGGTCCAACTGTAACAAGCAAGTTCAGGCAAATGAAGAAAGAAAAGCAACAGGGGTTTCTAAGAAATCCCACCCATTACTTTTTCTTGTGTCTCAGCAGCCACTTCTATCTGGAAGAAAAAGATGGTAAATGCAGTTTGTTTCTTTTTATAAGCTGGGAATATTGACGTACCCAATAAATATGGAGTTTTGTTGGTTATGAAGAGGAGAGAATTGGCATGGCATAAGCAATTGGCAGTATTTACCATGGGCAGAAGGGCAAGTTGGGTGTGTGGACTCTGCCTAGGTCTCCTGCATGCTCCAACCCAACCTATAGCAGAACTTTGCCAAAGGGAGCCTTTGGGGACTGCTTTCAGTTTAAAGTCTAAATCTCATTTATGGTGGAGCATTCACGTGAATGACAATTGACTCCTTTTGCTAAGAAGACAACCACGGATCTTGACAAAAGTATACAAGTGGTGTTCCAGTTTTCTGTAATGCGTGGTTATCACAGAGATTCTGACAAATTTCTTTGGTTTTCTTTACATCTCAGTGGTTTTCAAATGGAAGAATCCATCAGAATCACTTGAATGGCTTACTAAAACACAGATTGTGAGGCCCCACCCTCCGGGTTTTTGTTTCAGTGAGTTTAAATGGAACCCAAGAATTTGCACATCTTACAAACCCCCAGTGATGCTGATTTTTCCCACCTGGGGCACTGTGAACTCTGAGATCTATTTAGTGTAGCATATGATAAACTGACATTATTGAAGATCACCTGAATTAAACTTTACTCCATGCAGCCAAAAGAGCCTACCTGATGCACCTTTCTTTGGATTCAGACAGAAGTCCATAGGTCTGGATAGAGGACAAGAACGAATGATAAACACCATGTTCCCCTGAACCCTGCCTACACTTTTGAGGGCTACAGTTTTGTAGGAAGGCCAAGGTTCACTGCCCAGTTCTTTCTTCTCTTAGGATGAGTGTTCTCCTGAATGGCCACATAATAGGTTATAAAAGACTTTCAGCCTTTCGTCTTCAGTACACAAAACATGTTTGAATCACAGGAGTAAATTCACCTAGATTCAAGCAGGACCTCCATACTACATCCCTAAGACAGTAAAGCTGGTCAAATCATTATCTTGGATTTAAATTGAATGACCAAATAAAGGGATAAAATTCAAATTAATGTGTAATGTTTAATGAGGAACAAAGAAAGAATAATACGTAACCTCTGCTCTTGAAGAACTTGATGTAATTGAGGATACACACATGTAAAAAAAACACATTTTAATACTGTAAGTGCTACAATAGTGGTATGAACAGAGTGTAATGGAAACAAAATATATGAAGGAATCCTATAAGAAGGGAATCAGAAAGAACCTCATGCCAGATCTGATTAAGAAATTCTGAGCAATTTTCTTTTATACTCCAGGGCCTTGATTTACAAATAGCTATGTCAACCTGCTAGGTAGACAAGACGTTATTTCCAAGAGTCCAAGGAGATTTTTCCCACTCCTTTCCTTAACCAGAATAGTGGTCTAGAGGTATGAACTTACCTACACTCAATTCTTCTCTCTACTGGGAAGGGATGAGCTATTGCCCTCCTCCCTCCATGGCTCACAAGATCTCAACAGCCAGCCTCACCCAACAACTAAATGTTTAAGTAGGGCTGAGGTTGGAAAGAATATTACCAGGCATCTCACCAAAATAAGAGTATCTTCTCCACCCCAAACCTCAGGCTGGTAGTTAGGCTTAGAGGAAATCAGAAATCTGGTGTCAGAATTCTAGTTCCTAAATAGTTTATTGACTTTGACCAAGAAATTTAACTGATTAACCTTCCTGCAACTTTCTCATTAGTAAAATGAAAGTATGATTACATTCTTTGCAAGGCGACTATGATATTACAGTACGTCCAGCCTACAATATACCATTAAATGCAGTCTAAAATTTCAGTTGTGCAAAATATAGGACCGCACTATTGCTTGATTAAAGAAAATGGCTGGGGCCCTCAAGCACCAGGAACAGGCCAGGAATTGCACGCTTCACGATGGTCTGGCGCCACCTAGTGAGAAATATTAAATAATGAGAGGAGGACATGCCCAGGTTGACTGAACTTCCAGGAAAACTCAGCGAGTCCAGGACCTATTTCTTTGTTTGATTATCTGGAGAAACTGGAGACCTGGGGACTCCTCCTCCACCTCCGTGCTTGCTTAGAGTAGGTTGCCTCTCTTTTCCCAGCATTCTGGCACAAGCCTCCCTATTGTTGCCTGCCTAACCCCAGTGCAAGAACCCAATCCAGCCCCTATTTAGGAATGTGAGCAGGTAGAGGACAGAAGGGAGCTAATCACCTACCACCTTATCTTTTAATGCACTCAGAAGCTAAAGATGTCCCCTGGGCCACACACCCAGCCTGAGCTGGCCGCTGCAGGTTTACCTCCCCCTAGAGCCACCCTGGACATCTTCCTGCTCCGGAAGCACTGTTCCTTCCTCCCCGGCAACTTTCCAGGTGCCAGTCCAGTTTTCAGTGTTTTCCACCATGGCTACGGACTTTGTTTTAGGAATGGTTCCTCCTCATGAGTGGAAAAGGAGAAATACTGGGGAGCCATAATGACCAGATTATATTGTTATACCATGTGCATGTATGAATCTGTAAGGACAATCCCACCACCATGTATAATTATAACATGCCAAGAAATAGAAATAAACATTTTAATTTAAGAAAATGATACCTCCTGGGTTTCAGACTCCTGTGAGTTGTCTATCCCACTAATATTAAACTGTTGCTTTAAATAACTCTATCTAAAGCCATCTGTGGGGGTTTCCCTCGAGAATAAAAGAACATCTTTTCCTAAGGAATATGCTGTTTTCACACATCAACTGACATCTCTCACAGTCTCTGGTGATTTGTCTTATTTTCTCTTCCTCACTGGTATTTCCCTGCCCTCTGTCCATCTCTGCCCTTTTGCTTTGGGTCTGGATAGGACGGGCGAGGGGTGCACTGCAGGCAGCAAGGACTGAGGAGTCTTAGCTTAGTGATACTCAAACCAAAAATCACTTTGTTATCAAAAATATACATATTTGCTTGACTTTGAACCCAATCTACCTATAGCAAATTTGCCCCATTGCCAGTTTTAAAATTAAACTAATCAGTGCTTATTGTAACCAGATATTGAGGTTTCTGCAACCATCCTATTAATAATTTCATTTCAGAGCTTTCTTTCCCTAAAGCCTATGCCTCTAATTTTTAGGACCTGGCTTTTTCTTCTCATACCCATGCAAGAAGGGAAGGTGAGTGAGGAGTTGATGTAAGTGGAATGCACCGGATACTTCACGCAGAATCACCCTCTGCTTTCCTTGATGCTGGCATCATCCCCAGGTCCTGGGGGCACTGGTTGCTTCCACAGTATATCCTTCGAGGACAGAATAGATGCCTCTTTGCCCCTCATCTTTTAGCTTTAGGCTAATACTGGTGGATTTGCCTGACAAAGTGGTTTTCTGGATTATGGTGTTCAAAGTCTGTTGTTTATTTATTTGTTTTCTTGGCAATGTTCATTTGCACCCTACCCTGCTCATCTCAGTGGACTGCCCCCTCTCCTGGGAGGAGGGATGTCACTGCATCATCTTCCAGTCACGCTGACAGTGCACATCCCACCCACTTTACCAGCTTGATGAAGTAGCCACCAAAACAGCCTGACATAGCTGCTCATGTCCAAGATCATCGGGTGGTATCTCAGAATAGTGTCTGCCTTGTTGCTTAATTCCTAGGGGCCTGAGACACAGCATCCTACCCTCTCTTCCTGGTTCGAGGCACTTCAACAAGACTCCTGCTCTCAGAATCCACCTCTGTTCAAACCTTCCTTCAGACTTTGGGGGTTCTTAGTAGAGCACCTTCCAATTTCCTCCAAAGGAAGTCATAGAAGGAAGGCACTGTTCTTTTCTCTCAATTCTTAGACTCACTGATCTCCAAACACCAACAAAAGAACCCTCTTCTCTCCCAGTGACTCCAGTGTGTGGGGGGTGGGGATTGTGTGTGTGGTTTTCTGAGGGTGAAGATATTTCTGTTTGCCAGCCTTTGTAGTGGGTTGAGAAGCCCTCTTTGTGTCTTTGCCTTTTAGAATTTTCCAACTTCTTACATCACTGCTCTGTCACTAGCACGATCTTTACAGCATTACTAATGATGGTGAGGTGACTGAAGCATAGGAAGAACGTCAGTCATGATTGGCATCACTCTATCTATAATGATATGTATTCAGTTATATATCTCTAGTCTTTTTATATATTGTGGTCTCAAACTATAGCTTATTTCTCAAATGCAAGTCTTCTGACAATCGTGCTCCAACATTTGTAGGGCAAGTTGCAACAACCTGGGTTTTTTTGCCTCCTGATATTTTTAAACTTCTGTTAGATTAGTTTGTTATTCACCTAGTCTTTAAATTTTAGGGCTACTGAGATTTCCTACCACAATGACTCCTCTTGCTCATAAAATACATGCTCTTTTACTCATCCTTCAGCTCTCAACCTCAACATCGCCTCTAGGAAGACTTCTCTGGACAACTCCGCTTCTTTCCCATCCTGAGATGCGCACAACCGCTAAGCTCTTTGTTCCTCTTGTACCCCATTGTTTAGCTGTGTGTTTTCAGTGTCCATCACAATATCCAGAATATATTTTGTTCTTAACAACTAGCTTTTAATTATCCATCTATATAGTCGTTGGAAACTTTAAGCAATGTATTTTAAGGGAATGAGGTTTGATAATACTTGTAATCATATTGTTTTTTCCAAGCTAATGGCAATTTTAAAAATGAAATCAATCCAAAGAATTCAATTCTAATATACAAAATTAAGTGGCAGCAAATGTCTGAACACAAATTTGTATAGTTTACAGACTTCTCAACATGTGTTTACTTACAAAATTAAAGTGATTGCCATTCATTTTATATTTGGTAAGTTTTTGTTCCTGTCACTGCTCTTACTAACGTTGCCATTGGTTGTGCTGTTCATAGCTTCTTGAGTGAACCAGTTTTCAAATAACACCAATTTATTTTCTTTTAAATAACACAAGTTTCTAAAGACTACACAGAAGATAATTTACATCATCCCAAACACTGTGTATTATATAAAACTCAAATGGAGGAGGATATCAGTGACAGTTTATGCTATTGCCTCTGAAAGAGCCCTTAATCACTGAAAAATTATGGTATGATTTGATGCTCAAAAATCAATATACATCAAGATTTCATTGATTCTTGATACAAAAGTTTATGATTTTGTTATAACTGTGGTTGTATTTCTCTGGTAGTGCAGTAGCAAGTGGTCTCCATCAGGAATTTTTAGGGAAGTGAGCACCTTTCCTAAACAATTTTGGTACAAATTTGTAGAGAAAAGTAGGGGAAAATCAGCTGTGATAGAACTCAAGGTCATAATTTTGGGCATTTTGTAAGAATAAATGACCCAAACAAAATAATCACAATGAAGTAAATACAACTGCAGCGCTCTGTGATTACATACAATGAAAAACTATGTGAATGTCTACATATACACAGTTCAAAATAAAACAGGAGTAGTGAACATTTTTAGTAACCACTAATTTGCGTCACTGCTTATAAATATAAGAATCCTTAGTCAAAAGGGAACATGAAAAAGATAAAGTATCTACAGAAACAAATGGAACAGCACATACAACTCTAGGATTAAGGAATATTTTAAATGAATATATAGAGAAAAGGACAGAGTGTCAAAGGTCAAGGACAAACACATTAGAACAATGGTCATAAAAGCCAACATTTATTGAATCATGCCAGTCATCATTGCAAGCATATTATGTGGTCAATTAGGTCAACCTTCAATGCTCTGAGGTAGGCATTATTCTGATCATCACTTTCATTTCACATGAGATGACTAGAAAGGGTTCAATGATTCACAAAGATCAGAAAGGGAAAGTGGCAGAGCTAGGCCTTAACTCAAGGTCTCCAGAACCAGTGCTCTCCACACAGCCCTCAGAGAATACCGGAAGTGAGGCTGTGGAGAGTTGGCCCAGAGGGCCTGTGAAAAATAAGGTTGAGCAAGCAGAAGAACAGGAGTGGGAAATTCGAAGGAAAGATTATCATACCATGAACAGAAAACCAAGGACAGAGCCATTCAACTTCTCCTCTCCTTCCATTTCACTCACCCCACAACATGAATGATGAGTGAATAGAAAAGAAGTGGAGAAGTTACAGCACTTGAAGGAGTGGAAAGGAGGCACCAGATTTGGAGAAATGTTAGAAAACATCCAGTCTCTGGAATATCAGTTCTTCCATGTTTGCTGAGTAACTAGCCTGAATTTTTACAGAACTTTCAAATGTAATTGTGGAATCCATCCATATTCCTTTAGAGATCAAGGAGAATTCCAGATACTAGAAAGCCCAAGGGTATCAAATATTTGGAAATGTTTGAAAGGGGAGAAACATAAATCTTAGAAAGTAAAACCATATATGTTAGAATATATTCCCTGGAATGTTAAAAAATATAATATGCTATTATAAATGTAGTCTGTGGGGATACTATAGACAACTAAATGTTTTGTTTTGTGAAAATTCATTTGTTCAAAAATATGTATAATAAGTGCCTTCATGAAGCTTACTTACACTTTTCAGTGGGGAAAATGGATACTGACAATAAATAATTGAATATATGCAGAAAGATAAAATAGGTTCAATATTATAGTGAGCACCCAAGATAGGGTAAGAGATGCCACTTATAGGATGGTCAGGGAAAGTCTTTCTGGTAAAATGACCTTTTGAGAAGCAAGTGAGACACTGAAGCACAAAAAGTAAGAGCAATTCAGGTCATGAGAAGTACAAATGCAATGGTCCTGCAACAGGAGTGCTTGGTGAGTTCAGAGAACAAGAAAAATCCTCATAGATGGCATGGAGGAAGGGGAAAAGCAAGTATCCCAAATGACATCTGAAAAGAACAAGCATCCTGACCGAAACACCCATAGGTCACTGTAGGGACTAAGCTTTTATGGGGAGGGAGATTAGAGACCCTGAAAGTTTCGAACAGAGAAATGACATAACCTAAGTTATATTATCAGGATCATTATTGTTACTCTATGGGATACTATATGAGAGAGTGAGGATGAGAAGCACTTAGAAGCCTTCAGCAATAATCCAGGCTGGATAGGCTTCCTCCCTCAACTGCAAGGCAGGTGCTCCTTTTGCTCCTGTCAACACCCCTCGTGTCAAGCACAGTGTCTAGTGCAGCGATGATGGTTGAATGAAGCCTTTAGCAATGGCAATTAAAACTGCAGCCACCTGTTGGTGCTAGAGGAAGAACAATTCACTTGTCCATATTGAAACACATTCTATGGTAAGTCATGCCTCCGAGGTGATAGAAGAAATGCAAATGAAAGGAGACATCATTTCAAACCTTAGTTCACCAAGAATATCTGCTTTGCCTGCTGCTGGTTTCCTTGAAACCTATAAGCAAATCCAACTCTCATTTCCTCTCCCTCAAGTCCAGATCAGCATGCAAAACTGGACCCTATCTAGTTGGAAAACTGAGACCCTATCTCATTTGCATCCCTGATGCTATACTGTGGTCCTCTGGGGAGGCTGCAGCACAGGAACACCTGGATTTACGAAGAGCTTCTCCATCATTCCAAAGGGTAGAACCACCAGTCTTCTACTCTCATAATGAGGCTTCATGTGTATCCAAGAAACATTCTAGAGCAACAAGATTACTCTAAGCTTTCTGTCAGGGCTTTTAGTGTACCCACTTTGGAAACAACTAGGGCAAGATCTGAGTGTTTTGTAAAGGAAAGGTCTTGAATCAGAGTATACTGTTACCCTTCTCTGCTGAGTAGAGTCTGAGTCTTAAATGAATCAGTCACCAAGAGAAGAAGTATCATGTTGACTCCTGTCTTAACTGTGTCCTATGAAGCCAAGATTGCATTTCTTTTCCTTTCAATCCTGGAGTTTGCAGTGGGGATCCTGGCCAATGTATTCATTTTCTTGGTGAACTTTAGGGACATGGTAAAGAGGCAGTCACTGAGCAACTGTGACCTTGTGCTGCTGTGTCTCAGCATCTCCCGGCTTTTTCTGCATGGGCTGCTGTTTCTGGGAGCCATCCAGCTTGCTTTCTTCCAGCAGATGAAAGACCCACTGAATCACAACTACCAAACCGTCATTATGCTTTGGATGATTGCACACCAAGTCAACCTCTGGCTCACCACCTGCCTCGGTCTCCTGTATTGCTCCAAGATTGTCCGTTTCTCCAACACCTTCTTGCTTTGGTGCACAAGCTGGATCTCCAGGAAGATCCCCCAGGTGCTCCTGTGTGCTGTTATTTTCTCCTGTATCTGCACTGTCCTCTGTTTATGGGACTTTTTTAGCAGATCTCGCTTTACAGTTACAGCTGTGTTATCCATGAACAATACAGAACTCAATTTGCCAATTGCAAAACTCAATTTCTTCTATTCATTTCTCTTCTGCAATGTGGGGTCTATCCCCCCTTTCCTATGTTTTCTAGTTTCTTCAGCGTTGCTGGTTATCTCCCTGGGAAGTCATTTGAGAACAATGAAGTCCCAAATCAGAGACACTCACGACTGCAGCCAGGAGGCCCACATCAAAGCCCTCATACACTTGGTCTCCTTTCTCTGTTTCTATGTGGTGTCCTTCTGTGCTGCTCTCATCTCAGTGCCCTTACTGGTGCTGTGGCACAGCAAGGTTGGGGTGATGGTTTGTTTGGGAATGATGGCAGCTTGCCCCTCTGGCCATGCGCTCATCCTGATCTCAGGCAATGCCAAGCTGAGGTGGGCAGTGAGGACCATTCTACTCTGGGTTCAGAGATACCCAAAGGTAAGGACAGACCACAAGACCTAGGACACTTTTCTGAGAGTGGGCGTAAAAAGGGCTTTTCATGAATCTATCTCTGATTCTTCATGAAGCCTTGGAATTCCTTCTATAAAAATAACTGGAAGTCTTTCTACATCAATGGACTCACTCATAGAGGAATGAAATAATTAAAGCTGTATAAGTGGTCTAAGCAAGTATAATGGTGTTGGCTCCAGAGGTTGGTATGACCAAATGACCAAGATAGAGAGGTGAGATATTCAATGTCAATCCTTTATATGCTATCGCTCATTATCGCTTGGTCTGAGTCAAACTATGGGAAAGCATCTCTTCTTAAGGAATATCTAAATCTCAAGATAATATGACTTGCTTTCAACATGACTACTAACCCTCTTTCTCGAAACTGATGGTAGCAAAATATTTGAGAATATTTGCTACTGTGGCAATTATAAAATACTCTTGGAATTCCACAATTTTCATGGGGACATAAGGTATGAAAAGAAAAAACCTAGAAAAAGAATTATGTCATAACTTCAGCTTCAAAATGTACTACATCATAACTCCTGTAGAACCTGTGGAGAGGGGTAATTTTGTTGAAAATACATTGGTATCTGAAGTGTGCTTCCATCTGCTTTATACAAGAGACGAAGAGAAGTAGATAATTGCTCAGTAGTGGCCCTGGATACCAGAGCCTGTGTGAGCCTCTGCCTGCTCAGTTTGCCTTTGAAGATAAGTGCTTTGCTGCCAACCACTTGTCATTCTAGACAGGGAATCTGCCAAAAACAAAACAAATAGCTGAAAGGCAGGTTTGTCGACATTCAGCATTCTGTCTTCCTGAGTAGAAACCTAGTCAGGAAGGACAGAAAAATATATACCAGACACTTAAGTACAGAAAGGCCTCAAAGTCATAGCAGGTCACCACCAAGGCCCTTACTTATGCCATCTGTCCATACGACCAGAGAGCTGCTTTCTCCTCTAGGCACCTGTTCCTGAGATATCCAATTCTTCCTCTCAGTTTTCCTAAACAAATTAGCCATTTCTTTACCTCCAATGATTACAAGTTAGTAATGTACAGTTGAGGCTTTTGCATACCTTGTCATGACTTCAGAGCTCATTTCTTTTTGTGCTAAATAATTATCCATTGTCTAATGTACCACACTCTATTCATCCATTTAGTGAAGGACATCACTATTGCTTCCAAGGTCTGGCAATTATGAATGAATCTGCTATAAACATCCATGCACAGATTTTTTGGTGAACTTGAGTCTTCAATTCCTTTGGGTAAATTCCAAGGAAATCAAATGCTGGATCATATGGTAAGATTTCATTTTGTAAGAAATAACCAAACTGTCTTCCAAAGTGGTTATAATATTTGTGTTCCCATCATCAGTGAATGAGAGTTCCTGTTGCTTCACCTCTTTGCACACATGTGGTATTGTCACTGTTTTAGATTTTTGTCATTCTAATAAGCATGTGATGTATCTTGTTTGAGTTTTCATTTCCCTGATAATGTGATATGGAATATCTTTTCATGTTTATTTGCCTGACTTATTTTAACATTATATTTTTGAGACTCATCCATAATATTACATGAATCACAACTTATTTATCCACTCACTACTGATGAATAATTTGTTGTTTATTAGTAAAGGCCACTATGAATGAAGTTTTATAAATATTCTTGAATCTCTTTTTTGGGGACATAGTTTTCATTTCTCTTGGGTAAATAACTAGGAGTGAAACTGCTGTGTCATAAAGTTGATGACCATTTAACTATATAGAAACTATTAAAGAGTTTCCCAAAGTGATCACAACATTTTATGTTTCCATCAAAAATATAGGATAAATGTTCCACATTCTCACCAACAGTAATTAGGTGTTGACAGTCTTTTTAATTTTGGCTATTCTAGTGGAAGTGAGATGTTTTGAGTTTGCATTTCCATAACTGATGATACAGAGCATTTTTCATGTCCTTCTTAGCCATTTGTACATCTTCTAATGCAAAAAATTGTGTTTGTTCATATTTTAATACCAAGTTGTTTGTTTTATTACTGACTTGAAGGACTTTATAAATTTGTATGTGTGTATGGTATATATGTATATTATGTACTTATACAATTCATGTAAATAAAATTCATAGCTTTATATTGAGTTCTCTTTTATTTGTGGAAGTTCATATATGAGTGTGAAAAAAAAAAAAATATATATATATATACATATTTGCCTGTGTGTGTGAAATATATTCTGAATACAAGTTTTATGTCTGATATATAAATATGAATAGATAGATTTATATATAGTGATATACATATTGAACATTTTAGCCCAGACTTTTATTTGCCTTTTCATTTTCTTAATAGTGTGCTGATGAGCACAAATTCTGAATTTTACATATGAACTTTTTTTATCTTTGTTTATGCTTTTTATGTTCCCTCTAAGAAATACCTACCTGCCTCTAAATTGCAAAAATAGTCTCCTATTAATTTTCTCTAGAATTTTAATTGCCTTTTCATTTTTATGTTTAGAACTATAATTCATCTTGAATTAATTTGTGTGTGTAGTGCTAAATAGAGTTAAAATTTATTTTTTGAATGTCTACCTGGGTAGCCCAGCATCACTTATGAAAGAATTTATCTTTCCTCAATAAATTTGCTTGATATCCTTGTTGAAAATCATGTGGTTACACATGCATGGATCTCTTTCTGGTCTCTATATTATGTTCCATCTATTTGTCTAGCTTTAACCAATACTTTGCTTTCTTGATTACTCTAAATTGCTGGTAAGTTTAGAAACAAGATATTGTGAGTTTTTCAAATTTACTTTTCCTTTTCAAAATGTTTGGCTAACCTTAATGAATAAATTTTGGGAAAATTTACATGTGTCTGTCTGTGTATTCATGTGTGTGTACTCTCTTACTGGAATTCTAATTGTTATTGGGTTGAATCTTAATGTCAATTTGAAGAGAATTGACTTCTTGAAGACATTCAGTCTGACATTCTATCAACATGAATATATCTTCATTTATTTGTTTAATTTCTCTCACTATTTTGTATTTGGGGTTGATTTCTTTTAATAATATCATCATTATTTAATATTTTATAATGTTAATATATACAACTGTTTAAAATTCCACTCAATTATTTGCTGCCAGTATATAAAAATGTAATTGATATTTGTACATTAATCATGTGTCTTATGGCCTTCCTAAATCAATGCATTTCTTCACCTTTATTTTATTAAAGCCATTTAGGCCTGAAATTTTCTATTTAGGAAAAGTTTATTTTTGTGCAATTATATTTATTTAGTAGATATAATAAAATTAAGATATTCATTTTCTTCTTGAATCTACTTTGTTAATTTACATTGTTTAAGGAATGTGTCCATTTTATCTAGGTTTTTAACTTTATTACCACATATTTCATCATAACATCCTCTATTAATATTTTAGTGCCTATAGTATCTGTTTCATATCTCCATGTGGTCTCTTTTCAATGCATCACTCTAACTAGTAACATTGATTTATTCATTTTTCTAAGAAATCAGATTTTGGTTTCATATTTCCTCTACCTTTTTTCTTCTACTTCTTTTATATTACTTATTGTTATCTTCCTTCTACTTACTTTGGCTTAATTTCTCTTCCTGTTTTTGTTTGTTAAGGCAAAGAATTAGATAGTTGATTTTAAATCTTTTTTCTGCTCAAATATAAACATCTAATGCTTTACATTTCCTTGTAGACATTTCTTTGTTGCATCCTACAAATTTCAACATATTGCATTTTCATTTCAACTTGATTTGAAATTTTATCTAATTAATGTATTGTTTAACCCATGTGCTATACTGTTTTGTTTAATTTCCAATAATTTAGGACTTCACTAAACATCTTATTAAAACTGATTTATAATTTAATTCTATCATCATTCAAAAACATGTTCTGTAATATTTCAGTCTTTGAAATTTATCAAAAGTTAGTCTATGGTCCTACATATTATCTACTTTTGTGAATAATTCATGTGCACTTGAAAAGAATGTGCAGTTATTAAGTGCAGTGCTCTATAACTATCAATTAGGTCAAGTTGTTTGGTAGAGTCCCTGACAGCTTCAATATCCTTACTGACTTTTTGTCTCATTTTTATCTCAAATATTAAGAGGTATAAAAAGTCTTTATTATAATTGTGACTTTGTCTCCCTCTTTCTTAGTTCTGTCAGTGTTTGCTTCATCCTTTTTGAAGTTCTGATATTAAATACATGTTTGCTACTAGAATATCTATTTGATGAATTAACACTTTTATAATTTCAGAATGACCCTTTTAACTTGCACACTTGTTTTTAAGTCTACCTTTGCTGTTATTATTATAGTCACTCTAGCTCTCATATGCTTTGTTTGCTTGGTTAACTTTCCTATCTTACTGCTTTCAAAAAAGCTCTATTTATTTGCAAAGCATTTGTTAATAAAAATTGATGAGTCAGTATATGCAAAGTGCTTTAAAGATACTGTTGAGCCAAAATACTATATCCAGCAAAATTGTCCTTCATATGTGAGGGTGAAATTGATACCTTCCCGGATAAACAGATGAGGGAGTTTGTTGCCGTTAGACCTGTGCTGTAAGATATACTTAAAGGAGCCTGGTAGGCTGAAATGAAAGGACACTAGATAGCCACATGAATAAATAAAGGTCTTAATAAAAGTAAATTTTAAAAAATCATAAAAGCTAGCATTATTGCTGGGCACGGTGGCGCACACCTGTAATCCCAGCACTTTGGGAGGCTGAGACAGGAGAAACGCAAGTTCAAAGCCAGCCTCAGCAACGGCGAGGCACTAAGCAACTCAGTGAGACCCCATCTTTACATAAAATACAAAATAGGGCTGGGGATGTGGCTCAGTAGTCGAGTGCCCCTGAGTTCAATCCCTGGTACCAAAAAAAAAAAAAAAAAAAGCTAGCATTATTGAAACAATAGTTAATAATTCTACTTCTTTGTTATCTACATGACTAAGGAACTAATGCATTAAAAATCATTACTCTAAAGCTAGTATTGTACTTATGCTTTGAAATTCCACATTTTATTTTTTGCATCATTTAAAAGACTAATGCATTTAAACAACTATTAGTTTATACTTTAGTCATAAAATGTATAAAGATGCAATTTTATGACATCAACAGTGGAAGGGGGTTACAAAGCACAAGAGTTTAAACTAATTTAAATTCAAATTAGAATATTATAACTTTAGAATATTAAACACAATCTCCATGGTACCCACAAATGAAATAGCAATAGAATATACACAAAGAGGAAATAAGAAAGAATTTTAAACATTTTACTGTAAAAAAAATCGAATAAATACAAAAGAAGTCAGTAATGAAGGAATAAGGCTGAAATGTGATGATCCATACAGAAAGTGAAATGATAAAAGTTCCTGTTCCTGTGATTACATTTAATTACTTTAAATGTAAATAGATGAAACTCTCCAATGAAAAGACAGACATTGGCAGAACATACAAAAACTCATGATCAAGCTATTTGCTGCCAGAAGAGAATCACTTAGGATCCACTGACACATACAGATTGAAAGTGAAAGGATGGAAAAAAGTTATTCCCTACAATTGCTATGTATGGAAAAGTGATACCAAATGGCTATACTAATATCAGACAAAAGAGAATTTAAATTTTTAAAAATGTAAGAAACAAAGAAGGATATTACATATTATTAAAAGTTTAATATGACTAGAATATATAATTATAAACATTATGGATCTAATGATGGACCATCAAAATATATGAAGGTAGACCAGGAAGATGGCGGATTAACATGAGGCAGAATTTCTCTTAGCTCAGCAATCCAGAACTCAAATAGCAGGAATACCACATCTCCCCAAGGCTTAGAGAGAAAAATCCTGAGACTGGAAGGGCAGTCTGCCCTAGCTGAACCAGAAACTGATTGACTCATTAATTGGATATTTAAAAAAAAAACTAACCTCACCATTAGAGTTTATCAATCGTCCACGGAGAGCCGATCCAGCAGCCATCTTGGCACTGCAGCATGGTGGGGCCTACAGAAACTAGAAACCCAGATCCTTGAGTTTGCAGCTAGGTCTATGTGGGCCTGTCTGAGCCTAGCAAATCTGTGGAAAGTCAGAAGCTGGGAGCATTTCGCCCATGGAAACACAGGTTAGAGAGGCTGGAAAGAGCCGGGCTCTCCCCAGCTCTGAGAGTACTGCGACTCACAGGGACTGACAGGGCCGCAATAGTGGGTCAGAGGTTGGAAGACAAGGTATGAAGGCACTTTGTTCTCAGCTCACCCAGCCAGCTGGTCCAGCACTCAACAGTTTCCTGAGGCCCACCTTGGCCAGCACTCGCCGGGCCCCAGCACCAGCTTGGTCCCAGACTCCCTCCCCAGTCCAGCATCCACCAGTCCAGGGACTGTCCAGGTCAGACACTAATCCTGCAACCAACAGGGCCCTCCAGCTCCCCGGTCCTCAGTCTCTCAACCCCCTCCTGGCCCATCACTCCAAGACTAGGCCCACCCCTAGCCACCTGCCTATAGCATGCTAGGCAGCTGCTGCACCACCTGACTCGCCTGGTGCAGGCACAGCTTCAGGGTAGGGCCAGAGGTTCTGGCACCCGGCCTTGATCCACCTGGCACAGAACTGGGAACTTGACATGGCCGGGCCCCAACTTTCCCCACATGCTCCTTAGCCACCAGACTGGCCTGGTCTAGCACACAGCCTTGCCACCAGCCCCCAGAATCCAGTGCCAGGCCCTGATCCACCTGCCACCCGGTCATGGCCAGCTGCTTTGCCACCCACCTACAACAAAGCTTCTTCAACACACCACTTCACCTCCAGGCCTTCCAGTAAAGCTCACCTACACTACTATCCCAAGAAGGAAAATTAATAAGTCTTAAACACCAACCTTCAACACAGTGAGCAACACAATGAAAGGAAAGCTGCGACCCACGGCCCATACTCGCAAGCTTAGATCATACCCCAAGAAGAAATATACTGATCCATGCCAGCACTCAAGCCCAGGCCCAGGTCAAGCCCAGGACTGCCCCTGCTGACCTGCTCCATAGCCCAGGCCCAGGACTTCCCTCACTGACCTGCTGACCCACACTGGGGCCCAGGCCCAGGATGGCCCCATCAACATGCATGACAGCCCAGGCCCAGGACCACCCCCTGGGCAGAGCAGAGGACAACACCTATTGACCAAAGCATGGCTCCCCAAGCTGGCCTATTTCTTGAGACACTGCAGTTATCACCATAGCCCTCCCCATGTAGTAGCCTCCACTTAGGAACAATCAGGCCTGGAGGCAGCTGCCCGCCACAGCAAGACACACCACAGCATTGCATCTCAGAACAGACAGCCCAAAGCCATGGTAAGGCTCACCCTTTCAGTCCCATCTCTGAAAATGGTCACCTCCATCTTGGGACATCTCCACTGCCATCTTGAGTTACTACTGCTGCCACCACCACCATATTTCATCTTTAGTTGCAGCAGTGTCCATCTTGGGACACCGGCCAGGGACTGGAACCCCAACACCAAAATACTTACAGGTTTGATGCTACCACTGCCACCAACTAGGGATGTGGCCGCTTCCATCTAGGGACAAGAGTTAGGACTCAGAAGACCATTACCAAGGTCCCAGCAGGCTTGGTTATGCCAGAAATATCCCTGCTAGGTGTGCTAATAGCCACCATCTTGCTGCAAAGATGGGACAAAGCCTTGCATGGGGTTGCCTCTTTCTCTCTTTTCTCCTGTTAACAGCCAACTTCTTTTGATTCATCTTTCACTCTTCCTATGATCTAATACCTCTATATTCCCACCTCCTACCTCATAAACATCACAACCCTATACCCACCCCCATTTCTCTCTTTGTCCACTAGTAGAAACTGTAGACCCTTTTGCAAACCTACTGTTTATATTGCAGATATTAATTGAACACATCATTTCTGCTTATTGTGACAAAACTGTAATAATCTAAACAGGAAATATTTCATTTAAAGCTGTAAATTATTTACATTGGGTGCTGTTAATATTGATTTCCCCCTTAAAGGTGAGACACCATAAACCTGCAGGGATACTATAAGATTATAGGATAGAAACTGTAACACCTTGGATCCACACTGATAGAGGGGAAGATACTCAGAAAGCATGAAAAGACAAGAGAAGTAAGTACCCCCCCCAAAACAAGATTATATAATAATAGAATCCTTTGACAGCACAGTAGATGAAATGTCATAAAAGAAGTTCAGAATGTACATAATTAAAATGATCTGCAAATTAAACAATTACATAAGAGAGCAAATACAGGCAGCAATTGATCACTCCAACAAAGAGATAAGGGAGCAAATACAACAGCAAAAGATTACTTCAAGAAAGAGATAGAGATTCTGAACAAAAATAAACAGAAATCTTTGAAATGAAGGAAATAAATAACCAAATAAAAGACTCATTACCAACAGACTAGATCACTTGGAAGACAGAACCTTGGACAATGAAGACAAAATATACAATCTTGAAAATAAAGTTGAACACAAAGTGGTAAGAAACCATGAACAGAAACTCCAAGAATTATGGGATAACATCAGAAGGCCAAATCTAATATTTATCAGGATAGAGGAAGGCACAGAGCTACAAACCAAAGGAGTACACAACTTCTTCAATGAAATAATATCAGAAAATTTCCCAAACATGAAAAATGAATTGGAAAATCAAATACAAGAGGCTTACAGGACACAAAATGTACAAAATTACAAAAGATTTACACCAAAGCACATTATAATGAAAACGCCTAGCATACAGAATAAGGATAGAATTTTGAAAGCCACAAAAGAAAAGATACAGATTACATATAGGAAAAAATCAATTTGGATCTCAGCAGATTTCTCAACCTAGACCCTCAAATCTAGGAAATCCTAGAACAACATATACCAAGGTCTCAAATAAAATGGATGCCAACCAAGAATCTTATATCTAGCAAAATTAAGCTTCAGACTTGATAATGAAATAAAAACCTTCCATGATAAACAAAAGTTAAAAGAATTTGCAATGAGAAAGAAAGCCTGAACTACAGAACATTCTCAGCAAAATATTCCATGAATAGGAAATGATAAACAACAATGAAAATCAGCAAAGGGAGTAACTACACTAAAGGAAAAATCAATCAAAGGAGAAACTAAGTCAATTAAAAAACCAAAACAAACCAAAATGACCAGGAATACAAAGCATATTTCAATAATAACCCTAAATGTGAATAGCCTAAACTCATCACTTAAAAGAAAAAGACTTGCAGATTGGATTTTTTAAAAAGACCCAACAATATGCTGCCTTCAAGAGATTTATCTCACAGGAAAAGAGATCCACAGACTGAAGGTGAAAGGGTGGGGGAAAAGTTACCACTCACATGGACTGCAGAAATAAGCATAGGTTTCCATCCTTGTATCAGATAAAGTAGACTTCAAACCAAAGTTAGTCAGAAGGGATAAAGAAGGCCATTTCATACTGCTTAAGTGAATCATACATCAATAGGATATAACAATCATAAATATTTATGCCCCAAACAAAGGGGCATCTATGTATATCAAACACTTATCAATTTCAAGAATCAAATAGACCACAGCACAATAATACTAGGTGACTTTAACACATCTCTCTTACTACTGAATAGATCTTCCAAACAAAAACTAAACAAACTATAGAACTCAATAAAACAATCAATAATTTAGACTTCACAGACATATAGAATATTCCATCCACCAAAAAGCAAATATACTTTTTCTCAGCAGCACACATATTTTTCTCCAAAATAGACCATATGTTATGCCATAAAGCACTCTTAACAAATACAAAAAATAGAGATACTACCCTACATTCTATCTAACCATAATGGAATGAAATTAGAAATCAATGATAAAATGAAAAATAGAAGCTACTCCAACACCAGGAGACTAAATAATACACTATTGAATGATACACGGATAAGAGAAGACATTAGGGAGGAGGTAAAAAAAATTCTCAGAGGTAAATGAGAACTCTGACACAACATATCAAAATCTCTGAGATACTATGAAGGCAGTGCTAAGGGAAACTTCATTCATTAAGCTCATTCATCAAAAGAAGAAAAAGCCAACAATGTGACATTACATATCAAAGCCCTAGATAAAGAAGAACAAACCAACTCCAAAAGTAGTAGAAGACAGGAAATAATTGCAATAAAGACAGAAATCAATGAAATTGAAACAAAAGAAACAATTCAAAAAATTGACAAAACAAACAGCTGGTTCTTTGAAAAAATAAATAAAATTGATAAATCCTTAGCCACTCTAATGAAAAGAAGAAGAGAAAACTCAAATTACTAAAATTTATGATGAAAAATGAAATATCACAACAGATACTATCGAAATACAAAAGGTAATTAGAAACTTTTGAAAATTTATACTACAATAAAATAGAAAATCTCCAAGACATCAAGAAATTTCTAGAGGCATATGATCAACCCAAACTGAGACAAGAGGACATACACAATTTAAACATCAATTTTGAGCAATGAAATAGAAGAGGCCATCAACGGCCTACCAACCAAGAAAAGCTCAGGACCAGATGGATTCTCAGTTGAATTCTACAAGACCTACAAAGAAGTAATACCAACACTCCTCAAATTATTCCATGAAATAGAAAAGGAGGGAATCCTTCCAAACTCGCTCTATGAGGCTAGTATCACTCTGATACCTAAGCCAGACAAAAACACATCAGGGAAAGATTCAGCAACAGTGAGGCACTAAGCAACTCAGTGAGACCCTGTCTCTACATAAAATACAAAATAGGGCTGAGGATGTGGCTCAGTGGTCGAGTACCCCTGAGTTCAATCCCTGGTACCAAAATAAATAAATAAGTAAATAAAACACTAGAAAAACTAGGGGTAGCAATAACATACCTAAACATTGTAAAAGCTATCTATGCTAAGCCCAAGGCAAACCTCATTCTAAATAGAAATTAGATGCATTCCCTCTAAGACATAGAACATGACAGGAATGCCATTTCTCACTACTCCTATTCAACATAGTCCTGGAAACTCTAGCCAGAGCAATTAGACAAATGAAAGAAATTAAAGAGGGCTGGGATTGTAGCTCAGCAGTAGAGCGCTTGCCTCGCATGCGTGAGGCCCTGGGTTCGATCCTCAGCACCACATACAAGGCAATAAAATAAAGACATTGTGTCCATCTAAAATTAAAAAAAAAAAACAAAGAAATTAAAGAGATATGAATAGGAAAAAAAGAACTCAAACTATCACTATTTACCTATAACATGATTCTATACCTACAGGATCCAAAAAACTTCACCAGAAAACTTCTAGATTTAATAAATAAATTCAGCAAACTAGCAGGATATAAAATCAATATTCATAAATCAAATGCATTTCTATACATCAGTGATAAACTCTCTGAAGGAGAGATTAGGAAAACTACCCAATTCACTATAGCTTCAAAAAAAATAATAAAATAAAATACATAGGAACCAATATAACAAAAGAAGTGAAAGACCTATACAATGAAAACTACAGAACACTAAATGTATTTTGTTGTTGTTGTTGTTTGTGCATGTGTGTATGTGTGTGTGGTTCTGGGGATTGAACCCAGGGTCTTGTGCATGTGAGACAAGCACTCTATCACCTGAATTATATCCTCAGCCCCAGAACACTAAAGAAAAAAATTGAAGAAAGAAATTGAAGACCTTAGAAGATGGAAAGATCTCGGATGTTTCCATGTTCTTGGATAGGAAGAATTAATATCATCAAAATGGCATTATACAGATTTATATACAGATGGCATTATACAGCATTATACAGATTTAATGCAATTCCAATTAAAATCCCAACATTCCTCATAGAAATAGAAAAAGCAATCATAAAATTCATTTGGAAAAATAAGAGACCCAGAATAGTCAAAGCAATCCTTAACAAGAAGACTGAAGCAGAAGGCATCATAATATCAGATCTTAAACTATACTACAGAACTATAGTAACAAAAATGGCATGGTATTGGCACAAAACTAGACATGTAGACCAATGGTATAGAATAAAAGACACAGAGACAAGCCCACATAAATATAGTTATTTCATACTAGACAAAGGCACTCAAACAAACATTGGTGAAAAGATAGCCTCTTCAACAAATGGTGCTAGGAAAATTGGGAATCCATATGTAGCAAAATGAAACTAAACTCCTATTTTTACCATGCACAAAACTTAATTCAAAGTGGATTAAGGACTTTGAAATTAGACCAGAGACTGGCACCTAATAGAGAAAAAAGTTGGCCCAAATCTTCGTCATGTCGAATTAGGTCCTGACTTCCTTAACCAGACTCCTAAAATGCAAGAAATAAAATCAAGAATTAATAAATGGAATAGATCCAAACTAAAAAGCTTCTTCTCAGCAAAGAAACAACCAATAATGTGCAGAGAGAGCCCACAGAGTGGGAAAACATCTTTACTACACACACATCAGAGAGGGCTAATTTTCAGGAGATATAAAGAGTCCAAAAAACTTAACACTAAAAAAATAAATAACCCAATCAATAGATGGGCTTAGAAACTGAACAGATACTTCTCAAAAGAAAATATAAAATCTATCAACAAATACATGAAAAAATGTTCATCTTCTCTACTAAAGAAACGCAAATCAAAAGTACTCTAAGATTTTATCTCTCACCAGTCAGAATGTCAATTATCAAGAATACAAGCCACAATAAGTGTTGGTGAAGATGTTGGGAAAAAGGTACACTCATACAACTGCTGGTGGGACTGCAAATTGGTGCAACTACTCAGGAAAGCATTATGAAGATTCCTTAGAAAACTTAGAATAGAGCCACCATTTGAATCAGCTATCCCACTCCTTGATCTTTACCCAAAGGACTTAAATTCAGCATAGTATAGTGACATGGCCACATTAATGTTTATAGCAGCTCAATTTACAATAGCTAAACATAGGAACATGCCATTCCATGGATGAATAGACAAAGAAACTGTGGTATATATACACAATGAAATATTACTCAGCATTAAAAGAGAATAAAATTATGGTATGTGCTGGTAAATGGTTTGAGTTAGAGAATATCATGCTAAATGAAGTAAGCCAATCCCAAAAAAAACAAAGGCCAAATGATTTTTCTTATAAATGAATGCTGATCCATAACAGGGCAGGGGGGCATGGGAAGAATGGAGGAATTCCAAATGGGCAAATGGGAGGGAAGGAAGGGGAGGAGACATAGGGCAGGAAAGATGGTGGAATGAGATGGACATCATTATGCTAGTTACATGTGTGACTGCATTCTGAACAACCAGAGAAATGAAAAATTGTGTTTCATTTGTGTACAATGAATCAAAATGCATTCTGTTGTCATATATACCTAATTAGAACAAATATATTTTTAAAAAAAGAAGAAGAAATGAAAACTAGATGGGCACAGTCAGTGAACACATACACTCACTATTTTTTTCACTATAGTGAAATTTCTTAACATTTTACCAAGATATTCTTTTCTTGTTGTTATTGTTTTTGCTTGTTTGTGGTGATAGTAGTTGTTTTGCTTTTTGATTTTGGGTTTCCATATTGGATTTTTATTTTATTTGAATGTGTACTGACTGATTCAAGGACTCCTACACATATTTATATTTGTTTCTCTCCCTTGATTTCTAACCTTTTCTTTTTCTTTCATTAATTTGTTGTTGTTGTGTTTTAGAGTTTTTGTTGTTGTTTTTCTAAAGTATTTATTTCCCAAGCTCTGTATTTTGAGGGTTAAGGTTTATGATTAGCTTATTTTGATTTTATTTTGTATCACCATTATCACTACTCTATCTCTCTTGTCTCCCTCTCTCATTTCTCTATTCCTGACACCAAAATACCATTCTCTCTCTCCACCTTTATATTTTTCTATTTTTCATCCCCTTTCAAATTAACAACTTATCCCAACCACAGCATCTGCCCTATTTACCCTTTGACACTGCAAATATTTTTCTACAATCCTCTCTCTTCTTCTTTATACATAATCAACTCTGTCCTTAACATTTCTTAATACTAATTAAGATATATAATGTTTACCCCTACCACCAATGTCACAGCAATAATTAGTACAGTGAAAGGCATAGAAAACATCTATTTGATTTTAAGCCAGACCAAATACATGATTATGTACTGTTATTTACTGATGGAAATTGGCAGTCCCACTCCCTACATATCATTCCAGTTAACACTAAATATCAAAATAGGAACTAAGGACCTAGTCCACTGCTATATATTGTTTGTATACATTACTACTATCATTGGGATCCCTCCAATCTGTAAGGTACTAGTAACATAGAGAGACATTATAAACCCATTAGATAGAAACTCTACAGCATCAGATCCATCCAGACATATGAGTAGACACACAAACAATATTTTAAAGCAAGGGAACAAAACATTCCCAATAAACCAGAATACCTCAACTGTAGACTCCTCTGACACCACAGTAGAGGAAATGTCAGAGATAGAATTCAGAAAGTTCATGGTTAAACTGATTTATGGGGAACAGATGACATAAGAAATAAAGTCAGAGAGAAAATACATGAAGTGAAAGATCATTTCAACAAGTAAATAGAGATCCTGAAGAAGAATCAGTCAGAAATCCTTGAAATGAAGGAATCAATAAACCAAATTAAAAATTCAATTAAAAACATTACCAATAGACTAGACCAATTGGAAGACAGAGTTTCAGGCAATGAAGACAAAATATATAATCTAGAAAATAAAGTTGACCAGGGGGAAAAGATGTTAAGAGACCATGAACAGAACTTCCAAGAAATATGGGATAACATTAAAATACCAAATTTAAGATTATTCAGGCTATATGAAGGTATGGAGATACAAACAAAAGGAATGCACAATATTTTCAATGAAATAATACAGAAAATTTCCCAAACTTTAAGAACATAATGAAAACAAAATACAGGAAACTTACAGGACCCCCCAAATTACAACAGACCCACACCAAGGTACATTATTATGAAAATGCTTAACCTACAGAACAAGGACAGAATTTTAAAGACTGCCAGAGAAAAGGAATAGGTAACACTTAGAGCGAAATCAAACCAAATCTCAGCTGATTTCTCAACCCACATCCTTAAAGCTAAGAAGTCTTGGAATAATATATACCAAGAAACACTGAAAGAAAATGATGCCAGCCAAGAATACTATACCCTGCAAAATTAAGCTTCAAAATTGACAATGAAATAAAAACCTTCCATGATAAATGAAAGTTAAAACAATTCACAACTAGAAGGCCTGTACTAAAAAAACATACTCAATAAAATATTTAATGAAGAAGAAATAAAAAATAAAAGTGAAAACCAGCAAAGGGAGGAGCTACACTAGAACAATAATCAATCAAAGGAGAAATTAATTCAAATTAAAAACAAGAAATAAATCAAAAAACAGGGAATAAAAATCATCTCAATAATAATATTGAATGTAAGTGGCCTAAACTCATCAATCAAAAGACATAGACGGGCAGATTGGATTAAAAAACAGGGCCCAACAATATGCTGTCTCCAAGAGACTTACCTCATAGGCAAAGACATACACAGACTTAAGATAAAAGGATGGACAGAAACATATCATTCACATGGATTTTATAAACAAGTGGGTATTTCTATACTCATATTAGATAAAGTGGACTTCAATCCAAAGTTAATCAGAAGGGACCAAGAAGGTTATTTCATATTATGTAAAGGGA
Organism: Xerus rutilus; assembly: GCA_028644305.1. Taxonomy (NCBI): domain Eukaryota; kingdom Metazoa; phylum Chordata; class Mammalia; order Rodentia; family Sciuridae; genus Xerus; species Xerus rutilus. The sequence continues at coordinate 11,707,615 of CM053407.1, forward strand.
TTACACATCAACAAGACATAACAATCATAAATATTTATGCCCCAAACAGTGGAGCACCTACGTACATCAAACAAACCCTTCTCAATTTCAAGAATCAAATAGACCAAAACAGAATAATACTGGGTGACTTTAACATACCTCTCTCATCACTCAATAGATCCTCCAAACAAAAACTAAATAAAGAAACTACAAAACTAATGGATACAATTATAATTTAGACTTAACAGACATATGTAGAATATTTCATCAATCAAGGACTGAATACACTTTCTTCTCAGCAGCACATGGATCCTTCTCTAAAAATATACCATACCTTAGGGTACAAAAAAACTCTAAGAAAATACAAAAAAATAGAGATAATACATTATTATCAGATCATAATGTAATGAAATTAGAAATCAAGGATGAAACAAAAAAATAGAAGCTACTCTAACACCTGGAGACTAAATAACTATGCTATTGAATAACCAATTGGTAGTAGAAGAAATCATGGATGAAATTAAAAAATACTTAAAGCTAAATGAGAATCATGACACAACTCAAAATCTCTGGGACATTATCAAAGCAGTTCTAAGAGGAAAGTTCATTGCACTGGGGGCATTCTTTAAAAGAATAGAAAGTCACTAAATAACCTAATGTTACATTTCAAAGCCCTAGAAAGAGAAGAACAAATTAACACTAAAAGCAGTAGAAGATATGAAATACTTAATATTAGAGCCCAAACTGATGGAATTGAAACCAAAAAAAAATTCAAAAAATAGACAAAACAAAAGTTGGTTCTTTGAAAAAATAAATAAAATCAATAAATCCTTAGCCAAGCTAATGAAGAAAAAGAGAGAGAAAATTCAAATCACTAAAATTAATGATGAAAAAGGAAATATCAACACAAACACTTGAAATATAGACAACAATCAGAAACTATTTTGAAAATCTATATTCCACTAAAATAGAAAATCATGATGAATTCAAGACATTTCTAGCAACATATGACCTACCCAAATTGAACCAGGAAAACACACAAAATTAAAAGAGATCAATTTCAACCAATGAAACTGAAGACACCATCAAAAGCCTACCAACAAAGATGGATCTCAGCAGAGTTCTACTAGACCTTTAAAGAATAACTTACACCAATACTCAAATTATTCCATGAAATAGAAAAGGAAGAAATTCTTCCAAACTCATTCTATGAAGCTACCTACTATCACCCTGATACCAAAATCAAAGACACCTCAAGGAAAGAAAACTTCAGAACAATATCTCTCATGAAAATAGATGCAAAATTCTTAATAAAATACTGGCAAATTGCATACAAAAACATATATAAAACATAGTGCGCCATGATCAAGCGGGGTTAATTCCAAGGGAGGCAAGGTTGGTTCAACATATGGAAATCAATAAATGTAATTAATCACATCAAAATCTTAAAAACAAGAACCACATGATTAATTCAAGAGATGCAGAAAAAGTATTTGACAAAATTCAGAATTCATTTATGTTCAAAACACTAGAAAAACTAGGGATAGTAGCAATACACCTCATTGTAAAAGCTATATATGCTAAACTGAAGTCCAGTATAATTCTAAATGGATGAAAATTGGAAACATTCACTCTAATAACTGGAATAAGACAGGGATGCCCTCTTCACAATTTCTATTCAACATAGTCCTTGAAACTCTAGCCAGAGCAATTGGACAGAAGAAAGAAATTAAAGGGATATGAATAGGAAAAGAAGGTCAAACTATCCCTAGTTGCGACAACATAATTCTCTATTTAGAAAACCCCAAAACTCCACCAAAAAAGGTTCTTGAACTCATAAATGAATTCAACAAAGTAGAAGAATATAAAAGTAACACCCATAAATCAATTGTGTTCCTATACACCAAAGAAAAATTAGCTGAAAGAGATATTAGGAAAACTATTCCATTCACAACAGCCTCAAAAAAAAAAAACAACAACAACTTGGAAATTAATCTAACAAAAGAGGTGAAAACCTCTGCAATGAAAACTATAGAACACTAGGGAAATTGAAGAGGACTTTAGAAAATGGAAAGATCTCTAATGTTCTTGGACAGGCAGAATTAATATTTTCAAAATAGCCATACTACCAAAAACACTATACAGATTCAATGCAATTCCTACTATGGTTTTGATGATGTTCTTCAAAGAAATAGAAAAGGCAGTTATGAAATCCATTTGGGAAAAAAAAGAGCCCATAGTAAAAAAAAATCCTTAGTGATAAAAATAATGCAGGAGGCATCATAATACCAGACATTAAATTATACTACTGAGCTATAGTAACAAAAATGGCACAGTATTGGCACAAAAATAGAATTGAAGACCAATGGAACAGAATAGAAGACACAGAGACATATCTACATAAATACAGTTATCTCATACTAGACAAAGGTGCCATAAACAAACATTGGAGAAAGAATAGCCTCTTCAACAAATGGTGCTGGGAAAACTGGAAATCCATATACAATGAAATGAAATTAAATCCCTATCTCTCATCCTGCACAAAATTCAACTCAAAGTGGATCAAGGACATAAGCATTAGACCAGAGACCCTGCACCTACTAGAAGAAAAAGTAGGCCCAACTCTCCATCATACTGGCTCAGGAAACAGACTTCCTCAATAAGCTCCTAAAGCACAAGAAGTAAAATCAAGATTCAATAAATGGGATGACATCAAACTAAAAAGCTTCTTCACAGCAAAAGAAATAATCAAGAACATGAACAGAGAGCCTACAGAATGGGATAAAATCTGTACTACATGCACCTCAGATAGAGCACTAAACTCCAGAATATATCATAATAATAAAGAACTCAAGAAAATTTGACACCAACAAAACAAATAACCTAATCAATAAAAGAGACATGAACAGACATGACACACACAAAAATACAATTAGTCAACAAATATATGAAAAAATGTTCAACATCTCTATCAATTAGAGAAATGCAAATTAAAACATAACTGAGATTTTATCTCACTCCAGTCAGAATGGCAATTATCAAGAATACAAGTAACAATAAATATTATTGAGGATGTGAGAAAAAAGTTCACTCATACATTGCTGGTGGGACTGCAAATTGATACAATCACTTTAGAAAGCAGTATGGCATTTCCTTAGAAAACTTGGAATGGAGCCACCATTTGACCCAGCTATCTGACTCCTCAGTTTATACACAAAGGACTTAAAATCAGCATAATGCAGTGACACTGCCACATCAATGTTTATAGCAGCTCAATTCACAATAGCCAAATTAAGGAACCAAGCTAGATGCCCTTCAACAGATGAATGGATAAATAAAATGTATATATACATAATGGAATATTACTCGGCTATGAAAAAGAATAAAATTATGGCATTTGCTGGTCAATGGATGGAATTGGAGAATATCATGCTAAGTGAAGTAAGCCAGTCCCAAAAATCTAAGGTTGAATGTTCTGATATGTGCATGCTAACTCATAACAAGGGAGGGTAGGGAGAAGAGTACAGAAGTTCACTGGGATTAGACAAAGAGGAATGAAGGGGAGGGTGGGGAATGGTAATAATAAAAACAGTAGAATGAATTGGACATAACTTTCCTATGCTCATATATGAATACACAACCAGTGTAACTCCAGATCATGTTCAACCACAAGAATGGGATCAAAATTGTAACGGGTTACACACCATTTATATACATTTATGTCATGTATATCTAAAAACAAAAAATTAAAAAATAAAAACCATATATATATGAAGGTAAAACTGACAGATTAAAGGAAGAAATAGTTCTACAATAATACGGGAGACTTAAATACCTCCAACTCAATAATAGATAGAAAACAACCCTACAGACAATACGTAACAATAGAAAGGACTTGAGTAACACAATTATAGCTAACAAATATTTACAGAACACTATCCAAGGCTAGCATACAAGTAAATGCACATGGGACATTTCCCAAAATATACCTATGTTATGCCACAAATAGTCTCAATAGATTTTAGAAGATACATATATATATCATAAAAAGTACCTTCTTATCCCAATGGGATGAAGTTAGAGATCAGTAACAGCTTGTACACTAGAAAATTCACTTAGTTGTGAAAACTCAAATAACACGCTCTTAAGCAACCAATTTAACAAAGATATCATGGGGAAAATTCAAAAATATTTAGAAATAAGAGAAAATAAAAACAAAACATAATACAGGTTATGAGATATAGTGACAGCAAAAAGCTCACAGGGAATTTCACAGCTATAAATGCTTACACTAAAAAACAAGATGTCAGCAACATGACTACAACTTCAGAAACTAGAGAAAGAACAAAAAACCAAAGCCAACAGAAAGAAGAGCGTAATGAAAATTTAAGTAGAGATAAGTAAAATAGAGAATAAAAAATGATAAGAAAATCAATGAAACCAAAAGATAGTTCTTTGAAAAGATCAATAACACTGACAAAATTTAGATAGATGTTAAGAAAGCAAGAGAGAAAATTCAAATTACCAAAGTCAGAAATTAAAATGGGAACCTTACTACTGATCCTAAAGAAATGGAGGGATAATAAGAGTATTATTAACAACTATATATCAACAAATTGAATAACTTATATGAAATAAATTATTAGAAACATAAACTCACCAATACTAACACCTAAAGAGGCAGAAAATTGGAAGAGATGTGTAACTAATAAGGAGATTGAATCAGTAATCAAAATCTCATGACAAGGAAACACACAGGATTTGATAGCTATCATGGTACATTTTACCAGACATTTGAAGATCTAATACTAATCTTTTTAAAAATTTTTCAAAAAGCTGAAATTTTTTAAAAACCTAATTCATTCTATGAGGTCAGCATTACCCTGAAACCAGTCAGACAAAGACATTAGAAGAAAAGAAAACTATAGATCTATAGCCCTTATGAACAAAATTCAACACCCTTTCAGGACAGAATTTTAAAAAATAGGAAATAGAAACTACCTAAACTTAATAAAAAGCAACAGTGAACATAATATCAATGATGGCCTGAAAGAATTTCCTCTAAGATCAGGAACAAGGCAAGGGTGCTCATCCTCACCACTTCTGTTCAACACAGCACTGGAAATTATAGCCACAGCAATTAAACAAGAAAATGAAATAAAAGTCATCCAACTCAGAAAGGAAGGAGTAAAATTATCTGTGTTCATAGATGATATTGTCTTCCATATGCAAAACCCTAAAGACTACACACAAACACACACAAAAAATAAAACTGTTAAAACTAATAAATTCAGTAAAATTGCAGGACATAAAGTCAACATGCAAGGATCAGTTGAATTTTATACACTAAAAATGAACAATCTAAAAAGGAATTATGAGAACAATTCCATTCATAATGCATAAAAATAATAAAATACTTAGGAATTAACCAAAGAAGTGAAAGACTTGTACAAGAGAAATACAAAACATTGTCAAAATAAATTTTAAAAGACATAAAAAATGGGAACACATTCCATGCTCATAAATTTGAAGATATCATTGTTAAAATGTCAATATTAGCCAAAGTGATTTATAGATTCAACATAATCCCTATCAAAATCCCAAAGACATTTTTTGCAGAAAAAGAAGTTCAGTGGATTAGACAATTGGAATGAAGGGAAGAGATGGGGAATAAAAATAGGAAAGACAGTAGAAAAAATTGGACATAACTTTCCTATGTTCATATATGAATAAGTAATCAGTGAAACTCCACATCATGTACAACTACAAGAATTGGATCCTAATTACAATAAGTTATAGCTTGTGTTTGTGTAATATATGAAAATACATATATATCTAAAAATAACAAAAAATAAAAGGAAAGCATAAGAAATGCTGGCAAGGATCTATGGGAAAAAGGAACTCATATACTACTGGTGGAAATGTAAATTAGTACAACTACTTTGGAATTTAGTATGGAAGTTCCTCAAAAGCTAAAAATTGAACTACCATATGATCTAGCTATGCTGTAACTCCTTGGTATTTATCCAAAAGAATTAAAATCAGCATACTTTGGAGATACATACTTACCCATATTTATTGCAGCACAATTCACAATAGCCAAGTTATGGGATCAGTCTAGGTATCTGTCAACAGATAAATGGACAAAACAAATGTACACCATGGAGTTTTACTCAGCCATAAAGAAGAATGAAATTATGCCATCTGCAGAAAAATTGGATCTAGAGAGCATTACATGAAGCAAAATAAACCAGACTCACAAAGACAAGAGTCATTTATTTTCTCTCATATATGGAAGCTACAGGGAGAAAAAAAAAAAAGTGATGTCATGAAAGTAGAAGGGAGACCCTTGGGGTGAAGAAAGGGATAAGTGGTAGAGAAGAAGGTAAGGGGAGATATTGGGGAGTGAATCTGATCAAACAATGTTCTATGTATGTATGAATATGCAATAGTGAAACTTACAACTATGTAATTAGTATGCACTATTAAAAATTTTTTTATAAAAAATTTCATGGAATCCCTAGTTATCTCAAAGTGCCAAAATAATCTTGAAACAGAACAAAGCTGAAACATACTTCCTGCTTTCAAATCTCACCACAAAGCTACAGTAATCAAAACAGTTTGAGGGTTGGGGGTATAGTTAAGTGGTGGAGTGCTTGACTAGTATGCATGTAGCCCTGAGTTCAACCCTTAGCACCAAAAAATGAAAATCAAAAACAAGAATAAACAAGCAAAAATGGCATGGTATTGATATAAAAACAGACAAAAACAGCAATGGAACAGAACATCAAGTCCAGAAATAAATCCTCACATATGGTCAAATGACTTCTGACAATAGTGCCAAGAAAATTCAATTGGGAAAGGACAGTCTTTTAAACAGATGGTGCTCGAAAAACTACATACATGCAAAAGAATGAAGTTGGACCCTTACCTGACACTTTGTGTATACCTTATACAAAAATTACAAATGGATCAAAGACCTAAATGTGATTTTTAAAACAATAAAACCTTTAGAAGAAAGCATTTGGCTGAAACTCTACAATTGAATTTGACAATGAATTTTTTGGCTATGACATCAAGGGCTCAGGCAATGAAAGAAAACAATAGACAAATTGGACTTCGTGTACTTCACTGGACTTCAATTTTTTAATTTTGTGCATCAAAAGACACTATCAACACAACTCACAAAGGGAGAAAACATTTGTAAGTCTTATATCATATATCCCTGACAAGAGATTAATATCCAATACTCATACAGAATTCTTTAAATCTAACAAAAGAAATTCCAATTCAAAAATGGGCAAAGGACTTAAATAGACATTTCTCCAAAGACAAATAAATTACCAATAAGCATTTTAAAAGATGCTCAACATCACTAATCATTAGGGAAATGAAAATCAAAACTACAATGAAAAGCCATCTTACAATGGTTATAATTTTTTAAAAAACATAAAGTGACAAGTGATGATGATGTGGAGAATCAGAAACCCTATGTGCTTTTGGTGGGAATATAAAATGGTACAGCAACTGATAAAGAGTATGGATTGTACAGGTACTGGAAAACAGTATGGTGGTTACTTAAAAAGTTAAAAAGAATTATCCTATCATCCAACAATGGAATGTGTGGGTATTCACCTAAAAGAGTTGAAAACAGGAGCAAGAAGAGACTAATTATTACTTGCTCATTGTAGCATTATTCACAATAAATAGAACGTAGAAACAACCAGTATGTCCATCAACAATGAATAGATAAGCCAGATATAGTGTATCCATACAGCAGAATATTATTCATGTTTAAAAATGAAGGAAATACTATAATAGGATACAAAATGTATGAGCCTTGAGAACATTATTCTAAGTGAAATCAACCAGCCACAAAAAGACAGATACTGTATGATTCCACCTAGTTGAAGTACCAAGAGTAGTTAAAAATCACAGCGGCAGAGTTGAATGATGGTTGCTAGGGATTAGGGGAGAGAGACATGGGGATTTATTAATGGGGACAGAATTCTAGTTTTATAAAATGTAAAGAATTGTGGAGATAGATGATGAAGATGGTTACACAACATTAAAAATTATTTAACACCATTTAACTGTACACTTCGAAGTTGTTAAGATGGCAAATTTCATTTTATGTATTTTACCATTTGATGATATTGGCCAAATTATATTTTTATATTGTGTGCATGTACAAATACGTAACATTAAATCCCACTATTATGTACAGCTACAGTCTACCAGTAAAAATATGGAAAAAATAAAATAAATATTTAACTCATAAAGATGAAAATACACAAAAAAGAAAAAAAGTGAAAGCTGTGCTTTCACATTGGTGAAAGCACAGCTGACAGAGGTAGTACACCTGTGTTCTCTCCGGGTTCTAGAAACCATGTCACCCCTAACAAACTCAGATCTTTCTGGACCACTGTAAAATGAAAGTGTCAGACATCTGAAAAAGGGAAGTCTATTAAGTAAAAAATACTGTTAGTTATTATTTTTATCCAGTGTCTGACGACAGCCTTTGACTGTTGAAATGTTTAGGCGGATATAGATATTTTTGGTATTTCTTTGTTCCATCTTCTTTTGTCCTCTGGTCCTTTTTTCCTGACTTCCTTTATGATAATCATTTTTTTAGTATTCCTTTTGAAATCTTCTTTTGATGGTTTAAATATTTCTTTTTCATTTTTTTATTTTACTATTTTCAAGAATACTATACATTGTTACTTATTATTATCACTGTTGTTCATTAGATCTATTGAGCTTTTTCCTCCTAATTGAAATTTTGTATCCTTTGACCAAATTTCCTCTCAAATCCCCCCACACCTGAAACCATTATTCTACTCTGCTTCAATGAATTCAATTCTTTTGAATCTACATACGATTTTAGTTTTAAATGGTTGGTTATCTTCTAGGGAAACTAAGAGAAGAGAGATAGTTGCTTACATCTGTCCACATACTAACCATTTCTAGTACTCTTCAGTTCTTTCTATAGATCGAAGTTTTTTGTGTCATTTCTCTATTGTCAAATAATTTTTCTTTAACATTTTTTACAATATAAATCTGTTAGCTACAAATTCCTTGCTTTGTTATGTGTGTATATAAAAATACCTTAATTGAATCCTCAATTTTGAAAGTTATTTTTACAGGATATAGAATTATAGATTAACATGTTTCATGTTTTCTTGTGTTTGGTTCTATTCTCCACCCAAACCCGTCCCCTCCTGCCACACACACACACCCATTGGTACCAGTGATTGAACCCAGGAGTGTTTAACCACTGAGCCATACTCCAGCCCTCTTTAAGTTTTATTTTGAGACAGGGTCTTGCTAAGTTGCTTAGGGTCTTGCTAAGTTGCTTAGGGCTTTGCTTAGTTGCTAAGGGTGGCTTTGAACTTGCAGTTCTCCTGCCTGGGCCTAGCTAGTTGCTGGGATTACAGGCATAGGCCACCTCACCCAGCCTCTTTTATCATTTTCAAGGTATCATTCCACTGTGTTCCACACTTGAGATTTTTTTGGTAAGAAAAAAATCACACTTTTATGTTTTCCTACTTGTAATGTATTTGTTTTCTGTGAATGTTTCTAAGATGTTTAATTAATTTAGTTTTCAGAAATTTGACCATACTGTGTCTAGTTGTGTGTTTCTTATATGTATCCTATCTGGTAATCTTGATAAATTGACTTTTTTATTTGAGAAATGAAATGAATATGTACCACTACTTCACATGAGCCCTTTAAATCCTGCCCTCAAGAAAAAATTTTAGTGTAACAGAGACATGTATTAATATTAGCTATAAAAATAAGGCAAAATTAAGTGTTAAATAGTGGTTCAAGAAATTACTTCAGAGTGGTAGAAAAAAAGCTTATTTTACAGGGCTAAAGGAAAAATGACAGAAGGAAGTAAATGAAGTGCCAGTATCTCCTTTCTAATGGGTCTTATTCACCTCCATGATTCTAGTCCAAGCAAACACTCTGTCCAGAAAAGTGGCCACTTTCCTTCACTGGGGAAAAATCTGTACACAACTCCCAACTTGCACTCTGCAGAAATCATTGCTTATGTTTGCAAGGCCCCAAGAGGCTCTACCATCTTCTTCACATCTACATCCCCAATTCATTAGTACCTTTTATAGCTGTATCCCCAAAGTGTCAATAACATCAGATGGCTCAAAAAATTGAAGGAGAGGTTAGTGTGATGTCACCTAAATATTTTTTTTACTTTTAACAATTTTTAAAATATTATTTTCTAAAATCTTATATATTTCCAGGCAGGGAATCTTCCTGACTGCTAATCCTGGATCTGGGAAGGAAGCCTACTTTTACCATGTGTGCTAACCAATTTAGCACTAACGTCTTAACTTTGACAATGACCCAGTTCTCCATCAGCTCATATCTGGGTTACTAATTGAACATTTGGGCTGAGAACACCTCAGAGATCACTTATTCTGATAATTTGTCCATTGTCCAAGTCTAGTCTATACCCCTGAACACAACTCTTACACCTCTAGTCTCTTCCTGATCCTTAATTCAATTAAGAATTAACACTGATTCTTCAAGGAACCCATCTTGTGATTACACCACTGGCACTGGTTTTGCCCCTGTATTAACACATGCTCAGTATAGTAGCACAGCTAGACTTCTTGATCCCCCCACAGACTGCCCTCTGCAGGGATTACTCCTAAACCAAATTAGTCTAGAGTGGGAAAGCTCTGGGGTGCAAAGCCATTCAAAATATTTTTTCTTTCTAGGTAGGCAAGCCTCTTTAAGGTTTTCTTAACAAAAAAACTCCTCAATGAGTTTCTCCCTTGAGTTTTTTTCCCCCAGTACTAGGAATTGAACCCAGAGCATAGCACATGCTAAGAAAGTGCTCATCACTGAACTACATCCTCAGTGCTCTCTTGCTATTTATATGCTCATGCACTTGACAAGGGGGAAGGAGGGGTGCAGAACAGCAGTGAGAGTGCAACCGAGCAAACTTAGGAAATTCCAGTTAGGCTCAAAAATGATGCAAAGAATAAGAAAACATGGTCTGTTTAGCATAAAATTCTCAATTTAGTTGAGAGACACATAGAAACAAATAGAAAAATTTAAAGAGCAGTAAGAGGCTACAATTAATTAGGCATCAAAGACATTGGCATAAACATGTGTGAACAACATTTGGATCAGAATTCATGTAAACAGTATAGAAAAAGGATCAGAGGAATGAGCAGGTGCATTCTGTATAGCTACATGGAGGTCAGAACATGGAGCCAACTCCTTAAGAGCTGAGGCCTTTCACGTTAGTGGTTATAATAGAAACTGAAATAAGGAAATAACATGATCACAGCAGAAATTTTATGAAGTTTCAAATGATAGCATTGATCTGAAAAACAGGAGGCAAAGGGTTTGAGCCACTTTTACTCCAATGGCCATAAAAGGAGTTTTGATTCAGGAAAGTGGCAGTGGGAATGGAGAAGTTCCTACAGATATGACAGAGCTTTGGAAAAACATCATCATCTAGCATCCTGACACAGTGGTTGAAAAAGAAGGAAGAATTTAGGAGGATTTCCGTTTAAAGTGGTGGTATGATGTAATCACTAACAAAAATGAAGAAGTTAAGAGAGGAAGCTGGCATCAGTTTGGGAGAAACGGTAACATAGTTTGGGAGTTATAACAAAGAGACTGGCAGCACATTACCTAGTTGGAAAACACCAGCAGACTTTTGAAAATGAAGAACTAAAATTCACATTAGATGTTAGAACCATAAATTAGACTTGTGATCATCAAAAGAGAGACTAGCCATAAAAATATATGTTTTGATTTGGGTTATAAACATGCAGCAAAATTGTTGGCAAGATTGGAGGCTATAAAGTTCTAAGAGAAGTAAGTGGGTAAGATGTAATGAGAATGGCAGGAACAGCATGCACATGTAGAAATACACACACGCTCAGTGTTTGCCTTCCCAGCACCTCCCTCTGAGAATGACTACTTCCACCTAAAGGTAACTGCTCCTCCTCAGACTCCAACCAAGATGTTTCCATGATCCTGACCTTTACCTTATTTGATGTATTCATTCTAAGCCTATCATTGATGTTTTTCTAACTTGAACCAAGAAAAATTTGTAAGTGGCTAAATCCAGCAGTTTCTCATGGCTATATCATCTGCCATATTCTCTACCACAAGCAGAAACAAACAGAACAAAAAGAGGATACAGCAAAACCTAGTTTCATTTGATTCCTAATGTTCTAAAGGCCCGGCCATATCCTCACCCACTTTGGTTTTGGTTTTGTTGTTGTTGTTTGAGTATTTCCTGGTGCTGGGGATGGAACACCAGGCCCCATGGAGGCAAGACAAGCTGTCTTCCCCTTCGCCACAAACCCTCCTGCCTCCTCATCCACTTTGGCTTCATTGTACAGCACCAGTAACCCCACATTAAAGTCTTAACACTTGCAACAAAAGACCTATGATACAATGAGTACACAAAATCACATAAATGGAACAATTAAATCCATGAGCAGACACAGAGAGAAGGCATAAATACTTAATTTCATTTTGAACAAGGAAGGCTAGATTATTCTTAGAATGGCCTGGGTTAGACTCACTGGAAGATTAATTTCAGTAACAAAAAATGAACAATCACAGAAGCAGGAAATGAGTTATTGTTGCTTTATTTCACAGTAGGTTTCATTTGTCTAGATATATTTTGCTTGAAAGATATATTCATTTTAAATGTTTATGATTAAATGTAAATAAATGTTTAATTAATGGATCTACTTATTTTAATCCTTCCTGAGAAGGTGGTGTAATTTTAAAGGGAACTGGGTGGATGAGAAGAGGATGGAAGAGTCAACTTTGAACTTTTCTGTACAAAGGAGGCCCTAAATATACAGTTTTGTAGTTATATGGGAGGGAATGCCCCAAATCCCTCATCTCTTCTCCTAATCATTCAGCAAATATGCTGTGTGTACCTGAGGGGTATCCATGACACAAGAAGAGACAGCACAAAGTGAAAAAGAATTGGTGATCTAACTGGTGGAAACAAATGCATTACCTTCATTGCTTCATTGAGGTCTAAAATTTCCAAAAGTGCAGACATAGTTCAAGTTCTCAGGCCTTAATCTTGTCATTTGTGACATCATGGAAGAACCTGGAAGACATTATGTTAAGTGGGAAGAGTCAGGCACAGAAAGACAAATACTTTATGATCTCACTCATACATGAAAATCTAAAAAAGGTTCTCATAGAAATAAGAGTAGAACAGTGATTACCAGAGACTAGGGAGGGTTGGGTTACAGGAGGGATGAGAAGATGTTGATCAGGAGGTATTCACATGTATCAAAACAACACATTAGGGGAGAGAACGGAACATTTTCTCGCCCAGAGCAGCAAACACATGAAAGTCAAAAGTCTATAATAATTTATCTTTTTTTCTCAACCAAGTAAAATATCATAAAACATAAATGCAGGTAATTAATCCCAGGTGACATAGTCAATAAAACATTCTGCTTAAATGTTAAAAAAACAAAACAAAAAAAACACATTATACTCTCTATTTATGAGAATCTATTGTATATGTTTAAAAAATTTAAAGTGATTTTAAATGTAAGCTTATAATTGAAGTTGACACTTATAATTAACCTCAGTTTCTTACAGCTTATTAAGCCTCATAATTTTTCCAAAATCTTAGGGCTATCTTTTTTCCAGGGCACTTTAGTTCTGAATTTCATAATTTTAGTAAATTATATTTGTTTTGTCTATTTTATAAAGTTTAAAATTATAATGACCTAATTTTGTGGTATTCTTTTATCATATGTCACATAATCTAAAGAGCATCACTTCTAATATACCCCATTATGTTATATATCACTAAGGGAAAAATATCTGCCAATGGAAATGTCAGCCATCTGTATCTGTGAGTTTCACATTTATGGATTCAATTGCCAATCAAAACTACATTTTTGAGGCCAGGGACTGCCCCCAGTTCCTCGCCAGAGTTCCTGCCCACCAGTGGGAGCACAGGCCAGGACACAAGACCATCTTCAGGGACCACCCCCGGAGCCCAGCCTGTTGGAGGCAGGCTCCCTGGGCCCGGGAGCTGCCCTGTTTTTTTAAGATGGCAACCTGGCTGTATGTCAGAAACTTGTAGTAAACAGGTGGACAACTTAAGAAAGTGCACAGTATTGGCTGGTGGTAACGTCACTGTACATGTTTGGCTCGTGGGCTATGTCTACTCTAATACACGCCTGTATTTTGTTTATGTATTTTTTTTGTGTTTGATAATGTTATTTTTGTTAATTGGTTGTAACTTTGTTTGGTAATACTTTTTGTTGTATGAAAAAGTATATAGAGGGAGATTGGGGGGAAAAAGAGGAGAGAACAAAAGAGAACCAAAAAAACAATAAGAGCGCTCAACAAAAATAAAAATTGCTTTCTGAGAACAACGGCGTGGTTATTGTCTCCTGCCGGTGGGCGACGATACCAGCCAAGGTCAGACCCAAAGCTGCTAGCCGCCAGTCACAGGGAAACCCAGACCCAGGAGAAGGACTGCCTACGGAGACCCTGCAGGAGACCTGACCTAAGTGAGGCCCAGTACCGCCCCCAGTTCCATGCCAGAGTTCCTGCCTACTGGTGGAAGCACAAGACAAGGCCCAAGACCACCTTCAGGGACTACCTAGGGAGCCCAGCCAAGGCCACTCCCACTGCCATCTTGAGTTACCTCCACTACTGCCACCACCATTGTTAGTGGCAGTAGTGTCCATCTGGGGTCACCTGCTGGGGACTGGAAGTGAACTCCAAGGTGAGATACAGGTAATCTGTAGTGTCACTACAAGATTATAGGATAGAAACCACAGTACCTCAGATCGGCATTGCAAGAAAGGAAGATGCATAATCAACATGAAAAAATAAGGGAAGAAATTGCCCCAAATAAACCTAGATACTACAATAATAGAATCCATTAATGGCACAGTTGATGAAATGTCAGAGAAAGAATTTAGAATATACATAATTAAAGTGGTCTGCGAATTAAAGAATGACTTAAGCGAGCAAATACAGGCAAAAACTGATCACTCCAACAAAAATAAGAAAGCAAATAAAGGCAACCATTGATCACTCTAACAAAGAGGTAAGAGAGCAAATACAAGTAGCAAAAGATTACTTTAAAAAAGAGCTAGATATTGTGGGAAAAAAACAATCATTAATTCTTGAAATGAAGAAAACAATAAACAACAACAAAAAAATCTCAATAGAAAGCATCCCCAGCAGACTAGATCACTTGGAAGACAGAATCTTGGATAATGAAGATAAAATATACAATCTTGAAAATAAAGTTGATCATACAGTGAAGATAGTAAGAAATCATGAACAGAGATTACAAGAATTATGAAATACCATCAAAAGACCAAAACTAAGATTTATCAGGATAGAAGAAGGCACAGAATTTCAAATCAAAGGAATGCACAATCTCTTCAATGAAATAATATCAGAAAATCAAATACAAAAGGCAAATGATACCCAATGTACAAAACTACAACAGATCTACACCAAGGCACATAACAATGAAAATGCCCAGCATACAGAATAAGGATAGAATTTTAAAGACTGCAAGAGAGAGGAATCAGATTACATATAAGGGGAGACCAATTTGGATTTCAGCAATTTTTCAACCCAGACCCTCAAAGCCAGAAGATCATGGAACAACATATACCAAGCTCTGAAAGAAAATGGATGCCAACCAAGAATCTTATATCCAGCAAAATTGAGCTTTAGATTTGATGATGAAATAAAAACCTTCCATGATAAACAAAAGTTAAAAGAATTTACAGCAAGAAAGCCTACACTACACAACATTCTCAGCAAAATATTCCATGAGGAGGAAATGATAACCAACAATGAAAATATACAAAAAGAGGAAATACACTAAAAAAAAAAGGCCAATCAAAGGAGAAACCAAGTCAAGGTAAAAACCAAAAATAAACCAAAATGACCAGGATTAAAAATTATATTTCAATAATAACCCTGAATGTGAATGGCCTAAACTCATCAATTAAAAGACATAGACTGAGAGACTGCCTAAAAAAAAAAAAGACCCAATAATATGTTGCCTTCAAAAGACTCATTTAACAAGAAAAGACATCCACAGACTGAAAATGAAAATGTAGGAAAAAACATATCACTCACATGTACTGCATAAAAATGCAGAAGTTTCCATCCTCATATCAGATAAAGTAGACTTCAAATCAAAGTTAGTAAAAAAGGATAAAGAAGGTAATTTTATACTGCTTAAGGGAATCATACATCAACAAGACATAACAATCATAAATATCTATGCCCCAAACAATGGGGCATCTATGTATATAAACAAATCCTTCTCAACTACAAGAATCAAATAGACCACAACAAAATACTACTTGGTGACTTTAACACAGCTCTCTCACCACTAGATAGATCTTTCAAACAAAAAGTAAACAAAGAAACATGGAACTCAATAAAACAATCAATGATTTAGACTTAACAGACATATATAGAGTCTTCCATCCATCAATGAGTGAATACACTTTTTTCTCAGCAGCACATGGATCCTTCTCCAAAATAGATCACATGTTATGTCACAAAGCCAGTCTTAGCAGGTACAAAAAATAGAAATACTACCCTGCATCCTATTTAATCACAATGGAATAAAATTAGAAATCAATGACAGATTTAAAAATAGAAACTACTTCAACAACTGAAAACTAAGTAATATGTTATTGAATGACACATGAATAACAGAAGACATGAGGGAAGAGATAAAAAAAATTTAGAGGTAAACAAAAACTCCAATACAACATATTAAAATCTCTGGGACACCATGAAGGCAGGGCTAAGAGGAAAGTTCATTGCATTAAGCTCATTCATTAAAAGAAGAAAAAGTCAATAAATAAATGACTTGACTCTACATCTTAAAGCCCTAGAAAAAGAGGAATAAACCAACACCAAAAGAAGTAGAAGACAGGAAGTAATTAAAATCAGGGCTGAAATCAATGAAATTGAAACAAAAGAAATGATTCAAAAAATTGACAAAACAAAAAGCTGGTTCTTTGAAAAAATAAACAAAATTGACAAACCCTTAGCCACCCTAACAAAAAGAAGGAGGGAGAAAATCCAAATTACTAAAATTCATGATGAAAAAGGAAATATCACAACAGACACTACTGAAATACAGAGGATAATTAGAAACTATTTTGAAAATTTATACTCCAGTAAAATAGAAAACACTGAAGACACTGACAAATTTCTAGAGGTATATGAAGTACCCAAACTGAACCAAGAGGCCATACGCAACTTAAACAGATCAATTTCAAACAAGGAAATAGAAGATACTATCAAGAGCCTACCAACCAAGAAAAGCCCAGAGCCAGACGGATTCTCAGCCGAGTTATAAAAGGCCTTCAAAGAAGAATTAATACCAATACTCCTCAAACTATTTCATGAAATAGAAAAGGAGGGAACCCTTCCAAACTCATTCTGTGAGATGAGTATTACCCTGATTCCAAAACCAGACAGAGACACATCAAAGAAAGAAAATTTCAGACCAATATCCCTGGTGAACATAGATGCAAAAATTCTCAATAAAATTCTGGCAAACTGCCTACAAAAACATATTTAAAAAACAGTGCACCATGATCAAGTGGGGTTCATTCCAGAGATGCAAGGTTGTTTCAACATACATAAATTAATTAACATAGTCCATCAAATCAATAGACTTAAAGATAAGATCAATCAATGCAGAGAAAGCATTTGACAAAATACAGCACCCTTTTATGTTCAAAACACTAGAAAAACTTGGGATAGTAGGAACATATCTCAACTTTGTAAAAGCTATCTATGCTAAACCCAAGGCCAACATCATCCTAAATGGAGAATAATTGGAATCATTCCCTCTAAAAATGGGAACAAGACAGGGATGTCCTCTTTCACCATTGCTATTCAACATAGACCTTGAAACACTAGCCAGAGCAATTAGACAGATGAAAGAAATTAAATGGATACAAATAGGAAAAGAAGAACTCAAACTATCATTATTTGCTGATTCTTTGCTATACTTCGCATTATTTGCTATACTTTGCATGTCTAAGTAGACACATGATTCTATACTTAGAGGATCCAAAAAATTCCACCAGAAAACTTCTAGAATTAATGAATTTAGCAAAGTAGCAGGATATAAAATCAACACCCACAAATCAATTGCATTTCTATACATCAGTGATAAACCCTCTGAAAGAGAAGTTAGGAAAACTATCCCATTAATAGCCTCAAAAAAATAAAATACTTGTGAACCAATTTAACAAAAGAGGTGAAAGACCTCTACAATGAAAACTACAGGACACTAAAGA
Source organism: Xerus rutilus (assembly GCA_028644305.1). NCBI lineage: Eukaryota > Metazoa > Chordata > Mammalia > Rodentia > Sciuridae > Xerus > Xerus rutilus. Next base: position 11,725,941 of record CM053407.1, read on the forward strand.
AAGAAATTGTACAAGACCTTAGAAGATGGAAAAATCTCCCATGATCCTGGATAGGCAGAATCAATATTGTCAAAATGGCCATACTACCCAAAGTGCTATATAGATTCAATGCAATCCCAATTAAAATCCCAATGTCATTCCTTATAGAAATAGAAAAGGCAATCATGAAATTCATTTGGAAGAGTAAGAGACCCAGAATAGCCAAAGCAAGCCTTAGCAAGAAGAGTGAAGCAGGAGGCATCACAATACCAGACCTTAAACTATACTACAAAGCTATAGTAACAAAAATGGCATGGTACTGGTACCAAAAGAGACATGTAGAGCAATGGTACAGAATAGAAGACACAGAGACAAACCCACTTAAATACAGTTTTCTTATACTAGACAAAGGAGCCAAACATGTACAATGGAGAAAAGATGGCCTCTTCAACAAATGGTGCTGGGAAAACTGGAAATCCATATGCAGCAAGATGAAACTAAACTCCGATCTCTCACCATGCACAAAATTCAACTCAAAGTGAATCAAGGACTTGGGAATTAGACCAGAGACCGTACGCCTAATAGAAAAAGAAGTAAGCCCAAATCTTTATCATGTCAGATTAGGACCTTACTTCCTTAACAAGACTCCTATAGTGCAAGAAGTAAAATCAAGAATCAATAAATGGGATGGATTCAAACTAAAAAGCTTCTTCTCAGCACAAGAAACAATCAATGAAGTGAACAGAGAGCCGACATTCTAGGAACAAATCTTTGCTACATGTACATCTGATAGAGCACTAATCTCCAGGATATATAAAGAACTCAAAAAACTTAACACCAAAAAAAAACCCAATCCAATCAATAAATGGGCTAAGGAGCTGAACAGACACTTCTCAGAAGAAGATAAGAAGATATACAATCAATCAACAGACATATGAAAAAGTATTCAACATCTCTAGGAATTAGAGATATACAAATCAAAACTACTCTAAGATTTCATCTCATGCCAGTCAGAATGGCAATTATCAAGAATACAAACAATAATAATTGTTGGCGAGGATGTGGGGAAAAAGGCACAGTCATACATTGCTGGTGGGATGTGGGACTGAAGATTGGTACAACCAATCTGGAAAGCAGTATGGAGATTCCTTAGAAAACTTGGAATGGAATCACCATTTGAGCCTGCTATCCCACTTCTCGGTCTATACCCAAAAGACTTAAAAACAGCATACTATAGTGACACAGCCCCTTCAATGTTTATAGCAGCTCAATTCACAACAGCTAAACTGTGGAATCAACCTAGATGCCCTTCAATAGATGAATGGATAAAGAAATTATGGTATATTAATACAATGGAATATTACTCAGCAATAAAAGAGAATAAAATTATGGCATTTAATGGAGTTGGAGAATATGATGCTAAGTGAAGTAAGCCAATCCCAAAAAACCAAATGTCAAATATTCTCTCTGATAAGTGGATGCTGATCCATATGTGGGAGGGAACACAGGAAAAATGAAAGAACTTTGGTCAAAGGGGAGAGAAGGGAAAGGGGGCATGGGGACAATAAAGATGATGGAATAAGATGGACATCATAGACCTCCTTCATGTATGACTGCATATATGATGTGATTCTACATCACATATAACCAGAGAAATGAAAAGTTGTGCTCCATCTGTGTACAGTGAATCAAAACACATTCTGCTATCATGTATACCTAAGTAGAATAAATAAATAAATAATAAAATAAAAGCTACATATATATTTATTTGAATTGTGTCTGTACTAATCTAAGGATGATTTAAAGTATATAAGTGGATTTCACAGATTATATACAAAACTATATCATTTTATATAAGTATTTGGGCTTCCACAGTTTGGAATATGTGCAGGCGGGAAGAGGATTACTGGAGCTAATCCCCCATAGATACTTAGGGACAACCACACTGTACGATGCTTTCTTATCTTATCTGAAGTAATGTGTACTTCAGAGTCAATGATCTATAGAGCATAATACAATACTGTACTGCACTCCATCATATTGGCACAGGCCCCAACTTCCTTAACAAGTCCCCTAAAACTCAAGAAATAAAATCAAGAATCAATAAGTGAGATGGCATCAAATTAAACAGCTTCCGCACAGCAAAGGAAATGATTCAGAGAATGAAGTGAGAGCTACAGAATGGGAGAAAATCTTTGCCACCCACTCCTCTGACAGGTGATTAATACCCCAAAATACATAAAGAATTCAAAAAGCTTAATATAAAAAAAAATCAATAAATGGGTAAAAGAACTAAACAGACACTTCTTAAAAGAAGAAACACAAATGGCCAACAAATATTTGAAAAAAAAATGTTAGTATCTCTAGTAAACAAGAAAATGCAAATTAAAACTGCATGAAGATTTCATTGCACTCCAGGAAGAATGGCAAATATCAAGAATAAAAATAAGAATAAATGCTGGTCTCAATTCACAATAGCTAAACTGTGGAACCAACCTAGATGCCCTTCGATAGATGACTGGATAAAGAAACTGTGGTATATATACACAATGGAATATTACTCAGCAATAAGAGAGAATAAAATTATGGCATTTGCAGGTAAATGGATGGAGTTGGAGAATATCATGCTAAGTGAAGTAAGCCAATCTCAGAAAACCAAATG
>CM053407.1:11728681-11770212 GCA_028644305.1 Xerus rutilus
GCATATATGTTGCGATTCTATATAACTTACAACTAGAGAATTGATATGTTATCCTCTATCTATGTACAATGAATCAATTTACACTGTTAACATGTAAGCCTAAATAAAAAAAAATAAAAAACTAAAAAATTAAAAAAAGAATAAATGCTGGTGAAGATATGAGGAAAAAAGGTACACTCATACATTGCTGGTGAGACTGCTAGTTAGTATACACTCTGGAAAGCAGTATGGAGATTCCTCAAAAACCTAAGAATGGCACTACCATATGACCCAACTATCCCACTCCTTCGTATTTATCCAAAAGAACTAAAATCAGCCATACTATAGCAATACACACATATCGATGTTTATAGCAACACAATTCACAGTAGCCAAGTTATGAAACCAGCCCAGATGCTGGTCAACAAATGAATGGATTAAGAAAATATAGTATATATACACAATGGAGTTTTATTCAGCCATAATGAAGAATGAAATTATGGTATTTGCTGGTAAATTGATGAAACTGGAGAACATCAGGCTAAGTGAAATAAGCCAGACTCAAGAAATCAAGGGTTGAATGTTTTCCCTCATAGGTGGAAGCTAAAGCAAAATAGGGGAGAAAGGGCAGGGGGTAAGATATAAAGATGTGGGGAAGATCAGTGGAGTAGAAGAAGGAGATCAAGAGGAGGCAAAGGGAAGAAAATGCAGAATGAGTTTAACAAAATTATGCTATGTGCATGTATAAATATACCACAGTGAATTCCACATTTATGTGTATATATAAAGCACCAATCAAAACTAAATAAAGAAACTAAATGTGTGAAAGGAAGACCAATAGAGCAGACAAAGGGGAATAGGGGGAAAGAAGAGGAGAGGAAAAGTGGGAGCACCAGGGACTGAAATGGAGTAAATTCAATTCCATGCTGTATGATTTTGTCAAAATGAACCCAACTATTATGTGTAACCATAATGGACTAATAAAAGAAAAATATATGTTGCATTGCAAATCCAGCTCATCATACAAAGTCATAGATATCTTGTGATTGCAGACATTAGCCATGCGTTGCACAAATTACCACATCCATGAGTATACTCACACAATATGTTTCCTGCCAAATGATGCAATGAAGAGACTTTGACTCTTCATCATTGTGAAAGTTGTCACCGTGGTTTTAAGTTCACTAACAAGTTGACTTTAAGATGTACCGTCACAGAACTTCTCTCTAGTCATGCTAATTTGACCTTTGCACATTAAAATACGAAGGCTTTACTTAGCACACAAAAGTGTTATCTCTTGATGTTTATATATCATGAATACCATTTTAATGAATTCATCGCATACAACTTTTCATCAATGCCACAGTAAATACAGCTAGTTATTTGAAATTGTTATTTATATCTTCATATTTAATATTGGTCTACTAAGTTTTTAGCCAACTTTAATATTTTCAGCAACAATATTTGTAGCTAGAATAGGTTTACAAATACTTGATTCTGCTGAGGTCATAATTTCTCCTTCATGCCATAGATAGTCTTGAGCAAAAACTTATCTGTAAAAAGTGTATAGTCACATTTTCACAATTACATCATTTGCATATTTGCAGTGGAAGTTTTAGTTCTTTCTTTTAGCTAATGGAGTTTTCATCATGTATCTTTTCAATATAGTAGTTGCTCTTTAAGTTTTTTCATAATACTATTTTTAGAAAATACACATTTTGTATTTTCAGTAAATATGTTGCCTATTTTTCACACACCCACAAAAATGTTCTTCCCATTGTTCTGAAAGCATGTGTCCTCTTCATTCTATCTTTTATTTTCCCTCTTTAAATAGAGAAATGAGATTAAGCAACTCCTGCCCTACTCTAAGAGAAAACAGCTCTTCAAGCCTGACAGACAACAGCTGGCAAATGGGTGCTGTTCATAGAGATGTGAAACTGGAGACCCACGTGATGAGCCAGACTCCCGCTCCTGCTGCCTGCTGGCCCATGGGCATGTGTCTTTAGTTGTCAGATCTTCCAGATATCTGGATATCTGTTGAAACCTCTCCAATTTCAAAATGTTAATCTAAAATTTTTAGAACACTAAACTGATCAGACTAAATGTAGTTGCATACCGAAGACAATCTGTGGACCATGAGCTTAAGATCTCTACTACCCATTTGAAGTTGCTCTCTAATGAGGTGTCTGAGAAAGTGTTTTTCTGTCTGAACACAAGAGATAAAGAGCTGAGACCGAGAGCTGTGAGATAGACTCTTTAAAAGTGCTATTTGGGTTGAATTGCCCAGAATATAATGATAGCGTCTCCTGGTTACATTTTTTAATTGAGGTGTCACAGGCCACGTACATAGCCCTGCAGAATGCTCCTAAGGGAATAAAGTTCCTAAACTACAAAGGACAGGCCTTTCCTCCTACAGGCTTCCTACCAGTTAGGCCTGGAGTGCAGAGACCACAGGCTCTGAGTACGTTTTATACAGATGAAGTGGAGTTTGTTCTGAATTGTACCTTGCGTTTATTACTAGTTCCTGAGTCACAATGTTTCTCCATCAAAACTCTAGATAGTGATCTTTGATCTTATAGAACTTAAAAGTTTTTAAGAAAAATCTGAAGCAAACCTAATATTTTATTTCCTTCACACATTTTTCTCCTCAGAGGCCTCAAGAATACTTTTTGCTTTTAATTAATTTCTTCTTCTAAAGAAATCACCAGAATTGATCCCACATTTAGATCTCTTTTCACTGATTTTGCCAATTTTCATTCACATTTTCTCTCATGATTTCTTTGATTATTGCTGCCCTTATATTTATTATAGTTTCATGTTTTCTCTTTTGCAGTGTGAGGATCTGTTAGGTCTAACATCAATATCTCTATTTCTCCTCTAATTGAATATTTTTTCTTTTTTCTCTAAATTAAAATCTCAGTAATATCTTCAAATTTTCTCTTTTTCTGTAGTATCTAATAAACCACCCAGACTCCTTCATTCTATTTTTTTTGAAATCAACAATTAAATCTCAAAGCATTTTTTTTTCCATTTCATATTGAGTCCTTTTCCTTTTATAGACTCAGTGTTCTCTAAAATCTTCATGAAAACCTAAGTGAGATGTTTTCTAGCATTTTCTCTGGCCTGTTCACACATGGACATTGGATCTCTTTCTTCATAATACTCACTTTATCTTGAGTTACTGCATTCTCACATATTCATTGAGGTTTTTTACTATTTGTTAAAATTCAAAGTGAGAGATCAGATAGTTCTACTTAATGTGGAGTCCTTCTTCATAGTAACCTATGGTCTACAAGCTATTGTGCTGTGACTAGAGATATCAAATTCATTTAGATCTTTTTGAAAAAAAAAAGCTCAAAGCCTTATCCAAGTAAAATAAAATGCAACTTCAATGTTTCAAACCCCTCAAAATGGGCCTGTTCTTGGATCTAGCATTTACAGTTCTGAAAATTAACCTATGAAAATTACTAGGACGATGTACAAAGATGCATGTGCATGGATTTTTGCTGTACATTAGATGTAGTAGAAATAGCTAGAATAACAAGAATTTATCTTAAAGATGCAAGGTATGCTATTAAAATCATAAGCATTATTTGGGTCATTTCTTACAACAATCCTATGTAATGTTTCCTATAATTACTCCTACTGACAGATGAAGAAATGGAATCTTAGAAATTAAGTAACTCCATCAAGAGCCAGGAATCAGATCCAGGAATCAAACCCAGGGCTAACTTAAACCAGGGAATCTTAGAAATTAAGTAACTCCATCAAGATCCAGGAATCAGATCCAGGAATCAAACCCAGGGCTAACTTCAAAACTTTGTTCTTAACTGCTACACTTTAATAAAAGATTCACATTTGTCTAATTGTTAAATAAATCATATACTTTTATACCTGAATACTAAGCATATATTAAATAATACATTATCACAATCTATAGTTTAACATAGAAAGATATGTATAACATAGGTTTAGTTTATTCTATAGTGTATTGAATGCAAAACAATATGTATGAAGTGATTCCATTTTTCTAAATAAACAAATCTCTATCTATTTACTTAACTACTTTTTAGCTCCCTACTCATCTTGAAAGAACACACCCAGAAGGGTAAACAGTGACTATAGTTAAATATGGAATCTTCAGATATTTTTATTTTCTCAATTTTTTGTCAATATTTTCTAACTAATTTTTGTAATGAACAAATATAGCTTTTATAGTATAGAAAATATAATAAAGGAAAACTTCAAATTTAATATGGAATAATGACTTCTTGATAATGACACTTAAGCATCGACCATCTCTCCCCACTCTGTATCTAGCAGAGATCTATGCTCAGAAACACTGAACAGTCACCACATATCCTGAAAGGTGAGAAGCTAGGGCCAAAGAAGAGGAGCCTATGATAAAGGGCAGTGCACAGAGCTGACAGGGAACAGAGTGAAAGGACTACACAAGGACCTGATCATTAATAGCAGGGACTTCCACTAAATTTCTTTTCTTAACATTTTAACTTTGACATAATTTTAGACTTGCAGAAATGTTATAAGGCAAGTAAAAAAATGCTAGATTTACTTTACCCATATTCTCTATTTGCTAACATTTTACTGTATTTTCTTCACACTATATTTAAAGAGAATGCAGACACAAAGGAAAAATGACTTGTTTGCTTTTCCAAATTCTCCTAGAAACATCCCCCTGTATGACCACTCCCCTGGCAGAAAACTTCCTCTTGCCTAACTAGAAGCTACCTTCCCCTCTTTGCCCCGCCTTCTCCCTTGGTCAAGAACACTGAACAGGAAGAAGAGTTTGCTCAGGGATGCTGCCAGGAAGGGAGACCGTGAAGAAGGGAAGACAGTGCCTACTCTTAAGAGATAGGGTTCCTTCCCACTGCAGCAAGCATTACACCACCAGGAAGACCCTCACCTGGAAGCCAGCCCAGCCTTCCAAGGAGAGAGCTGGTAAGTCTTTCTGTCCCCTCTGGTAGACTGTTGGCTCCTCTTCTATGCCAAAACCTCAGAGAAGCCTGTTCTGTCATCTATCCCTGAAATATTGAAGATTGAGGTTTCTACAATTGAAGTCAGTGTCGCCAAGGCTACAAAGTAAGGCCCTTGGAAGCAAAGATCATTTCAAGACCAAGAATTCTTGAAATACAGGAGAAGATTTACTTATTAGACAGACTGTAGGAGGCACAAATAGGGACAAGGCCAAGACCCACAGCTAAGAGATGAGTGAAGGAAAGGCCCAATGCCACGGTCAAAGGTCCCCAGCCAGTACAAGGTACAATCTGTGTTCTGGGTTTTTCTGGGTCGGTCTCCTTCTACTGTCAATGGCACGCCTATCTTCCACACTTCCCTCGGCTGGGCTCAGTCCTCAAGAAAAACAGTAGTGTCCCCAGATTCTGATGGTGTTACCCTGATTTCCACAGGCTGCTGAAACCCATTCATCATGAACTGGCACATGATAATCTCTGGGCTTATTGTAGTGGTGCTTAAATCTGTTGGAATGACCCTATTTCTGCTGTATTGTGAGTATTTGAGCAACTTCTTACTCCCAACCTTCCTGTTGTTTTGCTCTTTAACTCTTCTTTTAGAGTGCAGAGTTGAGTGTAAAAGTTAAATGCCCAAATGTTTCCACTTGAGGGCAACTAACCCAGCATGAAGATTATTGACAATGCCCATCTCTACCCTCCAGCACACACAATGGGCCAGGTTCCTGGGTCTGCCTTAGAGATAAAGAACTGGCCTACACAAAGCTTTTGTTATTAGAGTATTAATTGGGTAATCTGAGCTGAGGTACTTAGCAAGGCTCGTTATTGTTGCTAAATTTGAAAATACAGTTTCAGTTCAATGCAATGATAAGTCTGTGTTTACTGAGGGAGAAATTTCTCTATATATACATATATATTCATTCATCCAAATGAATTAATTAGTAAAAGATACCTCATATCAAAAGATTTTACTGCAATTCAACAGTTAGAATTTTCTCCAGTCCCTGTAGCCAGTGGGGAAAATAAATGAGGAAGGAAATGTGTCCCTGAGTTGACTAAGAGGTGTTTTCCTCAGGACCCCATCTGGAGGTGTAATTCCTACCACTTAAGACAGAAGAACAGAAACATGAATATGACTCACTGATGACATTTAAAAAACATGCACATCTCCACTGAGCTGAGTCAGAGAGTTCAATACTCCCCATTAATGTTCATGGTGCCCTAGCATGCCGTTGGGCTTGTTTGTTGTATTCATTGTGTATCCACATTTGAGCTGAGTCAATAGCTGATTTTCTTTGCAGTCCCACAGATTCTTAGCAAAAGTAATAATGGCTTCAACTCCACGAGCAGCTATGAAACAGGTAATGTGCTCAACAGTTAACTCCTCTCTACCTCCAGTCCCTATGTGCTGAATTCTTAGAGACTTTCCTCAAGGTCTGCTTTGCTCAAGAAATTCTGTTGCACAAGTGGTCCACAAAGGCCTTTTCATTAATTGTCTTCCTTCTATAAATGAAAGAAAATCAGATTCAGTGAAAAACAATTTTTTTTCTTGTGGTGCTGAACCCAGAGCTTCATGTATGTAAAGCGCACACTCTACTGCTGAGCTATATCTCCACCCCCTCAGTGAAATTATGATTCTGTTTTCTTCCTGAGAATGGAATCACTGTAATGTTATGTGAATGTGCTTCATAGACTCTGAAATGATGCACACCTACAAGAAATGTTTATTAAGAAACCATGTGCCCCTCAAAATTTTTCATATTAAGCATCTTTTTGTGTGCCAAGAATTATGCTAGACCAAACACAGAAGAATAATAAACACAGGAGATACTAATAAGCCATCATCTATAAAGCAAAAGGCACAATGCCAGAAGTCCCACAGTATAACAAGACAAGTAAGACAAAGCTCTTCCCATTAAAGCCACCTTCTCTTGAAGGCTTTCCCAAAGTTTCCCTCTGCTTCCTCTTAAGATACCTGGTACTACTGACATCTATAGGAGAAAGATCATTTCTCATTCGTCTTTGTATCAACTGAGGTACCCAATGAAGAAAATACTCAAGAAGTATGTATTGGGTTCCTTCAGTTAATCCCAAAGTAGTTTCTGATGCAACCCGGGCTATCAGATATTAGAAAGAGTCTGTGGAGCAGGAAATGGATAAAAAGTGACTACTGATGTCTGTTTTATGAATGTAATATTAAGTAAGCAATTTGGTATCTGGGTAAACTAAATTGGTCTTTATCCACAATGGACAAATAGGTCACTGAGAAGAGGTTTGACCAGCCTCCAAGCCATTGCAGTTTCTTGCTAAGACAGCCAGTGTTCCCAGGGGAAAAAATGAGACCTCTTGGAAGCTCATCAACTCCCTTAATTGTATTTAATACATATTAATAATGGACCCTTCTCTGTTTACAGGAAATTTCTGGAATGTTCATCTGCTTCCTTGTCTGCTAACACCCCCAGGGTCCTGAAACTTGTTCCTATTAGTCAAAATCCTTAGAACTGAGAAAGTGTTCAGAGAAGCATCCAAGAGTTCCCCAGGATTAACAATTTTTGTAGAGTTTAGAACACCAGGCACAAGAAAGATACCATGTAGAGTTGGAAGTGGAAGTGCTCCAGATAGCTTTTTGGGAGAGAACACTGTCAAAGAGATAAATAAGAAAACAATGCAAGAGTTTCTCTGGAATGCTAAATTCCTCCATTACTCTTCCATTTCTTGTTCTCCCTCTGGCCCCGGCATTTCACACTTAGTGCTACACCCAGAAAAGGGAAGGGGGACATGAAATAGGACTTGAGTGTTGAGCACAACAGTTAACGGTACTAGTTAGAGAGAAGGTTCAAAGAGAGAAAGTATCCAAAAAATTCTCAGCGTAGCCACGTACCCCTTGTCATCCTCAATGTTCAGAGACAAACAGTCACAGGGACTCAACAGCCCAGACTCTGGTGATTGTGTGTTACATTCACCACAGAGTAACCTTTAGGTTTCCTTTTCCATTTCAGTCCCAGAGTCTTTTGGGAGTAGTAACAGCAGCTTAATTCCCACAAGCACATATGGAACAGGTAAAGCTCGGGCTTTTAACCTCCTCACCACCCCCTAGGTTTTTATGTCCTGTATTCTTACAGACTCTTCTCTTGCCTCCTTTCTTATAGAGCACTTTTGCTTAAAGGAGCCATAAAAACCTTCTAATTCATTCCCTTAGTATTCTCCATGTGGAAACAGACCAGATTGGATAGAATTTCTTCCTCAATTGAGAATATTTTTGTATCAATATAATTGTCATTAAAAAAACAACCATTATTTTATGACTGTCCCATCATTTTATGACTCAATTCCAAGGTTCACACTCCAGTCCACTAATCTCATTCATTCTCTCTCTCTCTTTCTTTCTCCCCACTCGCCTCACATCTCTTCAGTCTGCCCCAAAGGCTGGGATTATCATCAAAGAAGATGTTTTTTCTTGTCCATCTCTGAACTGTCTTGGAACAAGAGCAGGGATGACTGTGTAACAAAAGGATCCACTTTGGCGATTGTCAACACACCAGAGAAACTGGTGAGAGGGCTGGAGAATGATGCAGTGAAGCAACCCTCCCACAGCAGCCTCAGTGGTGGAGATGTTGGCAATGTAGCGCAGCAGGAATGGGTGATTGGTGAGGAATGGAGAGGTGGCTGGATGAGAGGTTCAAGCTCCTTGTTCTCAACCTAGGGTTGGGAGACTTCCCAGTAGCAAGTTCTTCAGCTTTATCTGAGCAAGAAATTGAGATTCTGTGTTTCTTTCCAATAAGACACAGCAATAGGCTACTATCCTAGTGATGGGCCAAGGCACTAAAAGTTCAGGGAATGACCAAAGAGCTAATACATATAAAGTTATTTTTAAATTACAGAATACTTCACAGATATGAGATATCATCCCGGTTTACACAGAGATGAAGGAAGATATGAATTAACAACATTAGTAATATGAAAGGCAAAGAATCAGATCATAGGGTTTGCAGTTTATTATTATGATAATCAAAATAGATAACACTATGCACAGTGTTTTGTTTTATTATCTCCTTTTACTTCAAATAACCCTGAGGATGTACTATTATCCATATTTTATAAATGAGAAAATTAGAGTACAGAAAAATAACACAATCCAGGTCATACACCTGAATGACAGGACATGGAATTGGACTCAGATCCGTCTGACTCCAAAATCCATGCTTTAGTCAACTTTAGGCCACATGTATTTTAGTTTATAGTTGCCTTCCCTTCAGATCTAAGCATTTGCTGAATGTTAGGCACTATGCTATAAATACTGTTCTCGTTTCCTTTCCACTTTATCTTTCCGGTCCTCCTCTGAAAAGTCCTCCTGTGGTTGAGAAGAATTTATAAGAGGGTCTTCTTGATTTTGGGCAAGGATCAGAATGCTGTAGATTCCCTAGGGCTAAGTACCCAAGTGGGAAGGAAAAGACACTTTCAGGTAGAAAACTAGGAGCAAGGCAGAGGTGAGAAAAGAAGAAAGAAGAGGGAAGACAGGAATGAGACAGGAACCTGAGGCTCCTTCTCTCTACTCACCCAGGTTCCATCCTTGGCATTCTCCACTGCTTACACTCCATACTAACCTCAGGAAAAGCTCATCACACCAATGGTTTGCTGGTGACTCTCAGGTCAACATATTTCATGATCACCTGACTCAACCTCATTTGGAATATAGAATTTCTGGCCATGAAAATAATCCTATGCAGAGGGGCATGCCAAATAAGAAAGATGTATATGAAATTAACTGGTTTTGATTGTACATTTTCCCTCCCCCATTCCTTCAGTGTGATCCTAGAAGTAGTATCAACATCACTTGGTCATTTGCTGGGAATATAAATTCTGCATCCCCTACACCAGTCCTTCTGAACCAGAAGCCCAACAATTTGTGTTTTTTAAATCCTTTAGGTGAGCCTGCAAAACTTACAAACTTCTCTAGGGTTAATGGCAAGTGCCAGTGATACCCAGCCTCCTATCCCTAACAGCTGTCCTAGTTCCCTGAATCAGATACAATCATGTGCCCATTGCCTGCAGGAAAGCAGCAGTCACAGACTTGCTGTTGAACTGTTTATTTATTTATTTTTTAACTTCTAGGAGTATCTCCAGCACATAGCACATGCTGAGAAGTACTTTATTGGCTTAACATACCAGTCTGCAGTGAAAAAGTGGCGCTGGATCGACAACTCTGTGTTTAATGGCAAGTATGTGAATATCCTCATTGTGCTGGGGATTTTGGTTTGCTTCAAAAGACCACACCTGAGATTCATCCTGGAATACTTCAAAGATTGATACTCAAGTCTTTGTTCTAGTTTTCTCTTTTCTTCCAAACCATCTAGTCCAGGAAGCACATTTCCTACAAACTTTTCATTATGGAAAAATATCAAATATTTTTCATAATAAAAAATAGAAGAGATGAGAGAAGAGTATACATATAGCAAATAATTTTGTTCAAAGTAAGAGCCAAATAAATCCACATACATAGTAATTATTTTTTGCTGTATCTCACAGATCTTTAAACTACAGATCATATGTTCTTGCTAAGTGCCTACAAGTTTCTCTAGATGTAGATCCTTTATCTATACAAAGGTTATTATAAGCAACTTGTATATCCCTTGAAACTGTGATCCTTTAACCAAGAGCTCTCTCCAATGAATCATTCCATGGAGATAAACTTTGGTAGAGAACATAATATTCTTAGAGCTCATTTGAAAATGCTAAGTCAGACAGTAAACAAGTCAGATCCCCAGCCTGCATCTGGATTTCCCTACAGAGGAGAGAAAATTAATATTTATTCAGTGTCTTCTAAATGTCCAACTCTATGCTAAGCACTTAAATGTATCATTTCCTGTAGTATTCATCAAGATGCCATAGGAAAAGCTCAAAAGACAATTGAAGATAAGAAAGGCTTAGAAATTTGTTAAATGTCATATAGCCACTTAGTGGTACAGCTACAGTTTGATCTCACATTCACTTGAGCTCAAAACTCATCAGTCTTTTCCATGAAACCAGATTCTTTGCAGTTAGACTGAAAGATCCAAATGACATAAAAATGGTGGAAAAAAGGCCAACAGACACTACTACCAAGATTCTCCTAAAGGCAGCTGGAGTCTAGTAATGGATGAGAAATTTCTTTACTCCTCTTTTCCATACTCTTGCTATATACAATCATATAATACTAAAATATTATTTCTGGGGCTGGGAATATGGATCAGTGGTAAAATGGTTGCCTGGCATGACTGAGGCCCTGGGTTCAATTCCCAAGTACCCTCCTCCCACACACAAATCCTCTTTAAAACATTACTTCTGGGATAAAAGAGATAGCCAATGATATGCTTCTGACAAAAGACACGAGTGAGTTAGTCCAAGACTCTGGGAATCTATGAATACTCACAGAAGAGAAGAATTAAAAGGAAAAGGTGGATGTAGAGCTGGATTTGGGGAAGCTGAGCTTAGAAAAGGTAGTCTGAGTTGCAATGGAAGGCCCAGTGCAGAGGTGGAGCATGCGTAGAACTAACTAGTCAGCCCGTCAAACTTCCATGAAACTCTGAAATCTATAAAAGGCAAAACTGAACTAATGAGCCTTGACCACACTCTCTTTTCCCCTTCAGTATTACCCATCATAGTCAGAACTTCAACTGTGCCACCATTGGCCTAACGAAGACTTTTGATGCTGCATTATGTGACATCAGCTACCGCTGGATCTGTGAGAAGAATCCCAAATGATTGCAGTTCGCTGTGACAAGAACAAATAGACAACAAAAGAGAAGAATTACTATCAGGACTGGTCTGGGAAATGCAGAACATCAAGACATTGTGTCAATCTTCAACAGGTCATTGGCAGAGCTCCAGGACTAATGCACCATCCGCTTTCATACATACATACACACAACCTGGAAAACTCCTCATTCTAAGCCATTTCCCCAAACCACATTTCCTGTGAGAATCGAACATGTGACATTTCTTGGATTCCCACAGTACATCTAGTTAATAGTTCTTTTATCCATCTGTCCACCAATAAAGGTCCTTGTCTGTTTGAAATAATGAACTTTTATACTCTGTATTCTGAGGGACTGGATGCTGGCCATCTCCAGGAGACAGGGTCAGTTTTATGGAGATAACACAGTTGGTATAGAAATGAGGTTTGTTACTACAGAACTGAGCACTTCTGACTTATCAACAAGGTTTGGCCTATCAACAGTTTGTTTTATCCTCAGTGGACATGATATATACCAAGGAGAACCTGTAGACTAAGCACAGGCATTAGCATCATTTATAGGACAGAATGGGTGGAATGAGTGTCAACTCAGCTTCTACTTGATGTCACTTGAATCCCAAAGATCATGGAATATTCTTCCATTCCATTCCTGAGATACCTGACACCAGGTATAGCCTACAAAGAAACCTTGCACGGGCTAGCATATTGACCCACCACTCATTCAGCTGGCCAAAGAGTACAAAAAGAGAAGGGACATGCGGGAAACACTGGGTAGAGTCAAGAGGTAGGCAGAGAGAAAGAAGGGAATACCAGAGATAAATACAAATCAAATGAAAGCAGAAATGGCATGTATTTGGCCATACTAGAAAAATGGCAAGAAAAAAGTAGAAAAGTATTGGCTAGTCTCTGTGTTCATAAGAAAATATCAGCTACATACACATTTCAGGGCATGAAAAAAAATATTCATCTGTTGTCTTCAAGTAAAAAGAGTTAAACTATGGGGATGACTATATACAATTTATGGAAATTATTACAATTTGCATCTAAGAACAACATATAACAGTAATCACTGTGTATGTGATTAGTCAAAATAAGTTGTGAAATTTATCTTTTATTACAACACTAAGTTCTATTTATATATTCCTAGGTTTAATCATTGTTGGTTCATTAGCATAGTCACTTAAAAATTTTACAAATGAGATAATACAGTAGTTGTTAGAAATTGCTTAAAGGAGGTTACCAGAAATAATTTGAGTTTGGAATGGAGTAGATATCAGAATTATGTTGGTACCCTGTGGAAATACAAGTTCTCTAGTGGTTTTAACAAACAAATGCCACAGAAGAGGAGCAGGGAGAGACTACGTCTACACTGAAGAAAAGAATCAACTGAATTCTAAAGTCTCAGAACTCAGACAACAGAAGGAAATCACAACCCTTCTATTTTGAGAAAAGAGAACTATAATTGCCACACTTCTGTTTTATGACAGAGTAATTGCAGACTTCAAAAGCCAGGAAATGTAGACATCTAGTAATTTCCCTAGTAAAAGCCCAGTCTCCTCAAAGATAAGAAGATACTTCTGTGCAAGTTCTGAAAAAGCTCACTGAGGTGAGGTAAGGATAAGACTGGAGAGTATGCAGGGGACATGTGGACTTTGATTTAAGTTAATTATTGGAGAGGAATCTCAGGATCCTTAGGAGAGTAGATAAATGTGACTTTTATTTAGGCAGCAGTGGTAGGGTTTTTAAAAAATGAATATGTGGGGCTGGGATTGTAGCTCAGCGGTAGAGCACTTGCCTCGCATGCGTGTGGCCCGGGGTTCGATCCTCAGCACCACATATAAAACAATAAAATAAAGACATTATGTTCATCAACAACTAAAAAAAATTTAAAAAAAAAAGAATATGTAGTTAATCATTAGGTTAGAGTTTTGATTTTGCTCCTAATATGTTGTGTGAATCTGTACATATTTCTTAATTTCCTTACCTATAAAATGAGGCAATGATAGCCATCTCACAAAATTCTTATACATATAAAATAAGCTTCCCTCTATGTCTCTTTTTTTTAAGTATCTTTATTTATTTAAATATTTTTATGTGGTGCTGAGGATCGAACCCAGTGCCTGGCAATCAAAATTAGGAGAAGCACTTTGTGGAGGACTTGAAGTTGAGATCTTCATTCAAGAAGTAACTTTTCTATTTGCTAGAAGCTAAATGCAGGCAAGCCAATTAATTTCTCAGAACTTCTGTACTCATTTATATTATGGAAATAAAAGTCTGCCCAATTCAGAGAAAGGTGCCTCAAAAATTTTGTGGTCAATCCACATGGAGATCAAAGCTATATACTTTTCATGGCTACAAATGTGGGCCCAGCCAAGGTCAGTCAATCCCCATCCAACCCTTAGACTCATCAACAAACCTATCTGAGGTCATCAGTGCCACCAGCTGAGCCTAGCCTAGATCAGCTAAAACTCTAATTCATGATATAAAAGCTTATTGCTGTACACCACTGAAGTTTTGTGGTTGTCCCTTACACAGCAAAAGCTATTTTCACTCTGAAATAGTTTTCCAACTCACTGTGAGAAAAAGTAAAAGTCTTTAAAAGGCTTACTAGGCTGAATATGATCTACATTCCAATTACTTCTCTCCATTTTCATTTTCCCTTACATTCTCCTTTGCTTGCTCCATTCCAGCATCTTTGCCTATGTCTTCCCTAGGATCTCTCCATGTATTATTCACCATGCTTGGAATATTCTTTAACAGAATATTCAGTGGCTGAATAATATTCTATTGTGTGTGCATTTAGGTGGCTTCTATCTTTTGACTATTTTAAGTAATGCCACTATAAACATTCATGAACAAGTTAAGTGTATATTTTCAATTCTCTGGAAATAAACCTAGGAGTGGAATTTCTGGGTCATATGGTAAATCTATAATAACTTGTTGGAGGAACTGCCAGTTTTTGAAAAGCAACTGCACCAATATACCTTCCCATCAGTGGTGTATGTGCTTTGCGATCTTTTCCCACATCTTTGCCAACACTTGCCGTTATTTAACTTTTTGATCCTCATTATCCCACTGTGTTTCAAATGGTATCTTATCATGATTTTGATTTGCATTTCCTTTAATGCTTAATTTTGTCAAGCATCTTTTAATGAACTTGATGTCTATTTGTATATACTCCTTGGAGAAATATCTATTCAGATACTTTGCTCATTTTAAAATTGAGTGGTCTTTTATTATTATTGAGTTATTAGAATTCATTATATACTCTGAATACAATTCTCTTATATGATATATGGTTCGCCAATATTTTCTCATCCTGTTGGTTATCTTTTCACTTTTGACTTTTTCCTTAGTATACAAAAGTTTCTATTTTTGATGAAATCCAATTTTTTTTTCTTTTGCTCCCTACGCTTATGTCATAATAGTCATGAAATCATTGTCAAGTTCAATGTCATGAACTTTCCACTTATGCTTCTTTCTAAGAGTATTATAGTTTTGTCTTATATCTATGTCTTTAAATCATTTTGAAATAATTTTTGCTTAGCATAAAGTAAGATTCCAAACATCCTTTTTCATATAGATATCCAGTTTTACCAGGTGCTGAGGTTTTAAACACATTAAAGTAGTGTTCTATCTAACTTCTTCCATTCTTTAATTCATTATAGAAGCACAGCAGTCTTGGCCTCACGACTTGCTCTGTCCATGAAATCTGGCAATACTCTTTTCCTACTGCCTTGAAATCAGCTTATACCCTGTTAGAGGCTGCCCCTTTAGATTGGCCTATAATGAAGATAAGTAGCAAAGGGGCAACTGATCCACTATAGACAAATAATAGGAGCAAAAATAAACATTTGTTGTTGCAAACCACAAAGATGCCAAGGTTGGTTGTTACCATAACATAACCTAGCCTATCCTGATTGATACAAGAATGAATAAAAAGTAATTCAGACAAGATATGCAATTAGCATTTCATGAGTTAGTAGTATAGGCTATTATAGCAGTTAAGAGATGAACTCTGGAGACCCCACATACTAACCATGCAATCTTGAGCAAGTCAATTACCATCTTATGTCACAGCTGCAGGGGTAGTAATAGAAATTAACCTATATAGATGTTTTATAGCTGAAATGAGTTCTTTGTTTACAAATAAAAAGCTAAGTTCCATATTTAAGCATTATTTATTAGCTTAGGTTCCCAGAAGGCCAAGAATGTCAGAGTTATTACTTCACTAGCAAATACATTCCATGAGAGCAAGCATGAGTGACAAAGGATATGAAGCTGAGAAAGAAGCCTGTAAAACCAATAAAAGTTTGCATTGTAAATCTTGATGTTACCAAGTGCAATTTATTGCTTGATCTTTGGGTCTACCTACTCTAGAATATGTATAAATTGTCTCATGACTGTTGCTCTAAAGGGAAAAATTACCTACCGTCTTCTGCTTTCAAAAATTTACCCAATGGTCAGTAACTCTCCAGAATCCCTGGGTTGTTCAAGCATGGCTTAGATATCAAGTGGGTCCTTCTTTGATGAGATTAATAGGGAAGGCCTAAGGCCAGATGTGAGAGGTGCTTCTCACAGGAATAATATGAAATATCATTTGCTAATATCATTCTAGTGTGAGTACTATACATGCAAAACAAGTATTTCTGTAATCAATTTGGAGAAATATGGAGAGATACTTAGCATAATAAGAAGCTATTGCCCTAAAAGCTGAAGGTAAGAGAATCAAGACATTGGTTCCTGGTACACAGATAAAGTAGGTATTATTGTCAGAACAGACTTCCTTACAAAGGACAGCTTCTTCTTCTCCCAAGAGTGCTATTTTCTCCATATCAGACATTCTAGGGCATAAGGTTATGTTAATGAGAGTACATACTCACATTTACACACATTCCATTTCTTTATTTTTTCTTCAGCTCCCAGTATCTATGTTAAGCTCTGGAGAGATTTCCCAACATGTCTGGATTTAACATCAGCCTCCACTTAACCAAATACTTCCCCAGTTGGGGACATATATGTGTGTAATTAAATAAGTCTTCATGGGTCTTTAAAACAAATGGGACATTGAATTAATACATCTTTTAAGATGCATAAGAGAAATGAGATTCTTTATTTTGAATAGGAAATACATACACATGGTTTCAAAAATAAGAATATTAAAAGGTATACAATGAAAATCTCACTGCCTCCCCCACCCCACCTGCCCACTCTCACTGCCACAATCCCATGGCAATCAATTATTACTCTCTTATGACACCTTCCACAAGCAAACATGGCAAATATGAATATATTACTCATTTCTACCCTTTTCTTACAAAGAAGTCTGAATATTAAATTCAATGTACTTTGTTCTTCTCACTAAACAGTGCAGCTTGGAGATCATTGCTAATCATTGCAGAAAGAATATTCATTCCTGTTACAGCTGCATAAAATTTCAACATATGAATAAAATATTATTCAACCAGTCACAGATTGACATTCCATTCAGTATCAATATTTGGTTGTTACTAGATGCTGTACTGGATAAAATTGTGCTCATGTCATAAGAAATGGAAGCGTTGATTGGGAACACCATGAGCTGAAGTGGGGGAAGGGAGAGATTGGGCAATGTTGGAAAGAGCAGCAGTGTGGAAAGCTGGACAATGGCATGGAGGCCTGGGGTTTGTGGGGAGGGAAGGAAAAGAAGAGCCCAGGAATACTTTGCAGTATTGGAGCTACCAAAAGAGCAACACAAAGAGAAATCAGGAAAGAGAGTGGGCAGAAGAGAATGGACAAATGGAAAGGCAGCAAAGAAAGTATCATGGACTTTGGCAGAGACTGAAGACTGAGAAACACAGGGAGAGGATCCAGAGGCTGCCTCTTCCTCTCCCCTCTGCACTGCCCTCTTCAGCCTAGGAGCACAGCAAGCCCAGCTCTCCTTTCAGCTCCCAGAATACAACTCCATCACCCACATGCTTTGGGGCAACAGCATGATCTGAATGTTAACAGGCAAAAGAATACTTCCTTACTTAGCTCCTCCTCCAACACTCTGAGAAAGCCTATACATTAGAGATATGTAGATATTAAAAAATGACTGGGATTGTGAAGATGTCCAGAATTGTGGAATGGCTTTACTCTCTTAACTCTACCAACCAAGAAAATACAAAGTAGTACTACAGGAACAGGGCTTTCAGAACAAATCAAGAGAATATACTTAAGCAGAAAAGGAATAAGAAGTTTTACATAATCCACATAAAGCACAGAACAATTTCAGGAAGAGGATTCAGGAACTTGAGATCAAGTAGTCATTCACTTCTGCAGTCAGAGAATACTGTTCCTTATCTTTCCTATTTAGAAATCACACATTACTTTTATATTAAAATTTTTAATGTTTTATGTGAAATGTATCATAACTTGAGAAAGTATATATACATATGTATAAATATATTGAAAATGATAAATTTCAAATGACAACTAACCATGTTAAAAATATCCTAACTTAAAAGTCATATTAAGCACAGATTATTTAATAATGATAATGATTATCAGGCAGTTCAAAGATAAGTAAGTCCTTCTTAGATTATTCTAGAATCCATAATAAGTGCTTTGCCATGTGAAATGTCCCGAGGCAAGGCTAGTGCCTGAATAGTTGACAACAATGTTTCAATCCATCCCGAAGGGCCTGTGTGACTTTGTCATTGCGGAGGGTGAAGATGAAAGGGTTCAAGAAAGGGGTCACTACTGAAACCATCAGGGATACTACCCTGTTGTACTCGGCCGCCTGCGTTTGCTTGGGTTTCACATAGAGGAACAAGCAGCTGCCGTACCCAATCACAACACAGGTGAAGTGGGAGGCACAGGTGGAGAAGGCTTTCCTCCGGCCTGAGGCTGAGGGGATCTTGAGGATGGTGGAGATGATGTAGGTGTAGGAGACAATCGTAGGGATCAAAGAACCAAAAAGAACAAAAATAGCCATTAAGAAAAGGATAAACTCTGTGAAAACAGTGTCATTGCAGGATAGTTTGAGCAACTGCCCTCGATCACAGAAAAAATTGTTCACCACATTTGACTTGCAGTAGGTAAGCTGAAATGTGGCATAAACTGGCCAGATTTGAAAAAGGAACCCAAACACCCATGACACGATTACCACAGAGTTGCAGGTGCGGCTGCTCATGATGATGTTGTACCTCAAAGGGTTACACACAGCCACATAACGGTCCACAGCCATGGCTCCAAGCAATGCGAACTCTGTGGTCCCCAAGGCAAGGTACAGGAAGAGCTGGACAACACATCCAGTCAGAGATATTGTCTGCATCCCAGGGAGCAGCAATCCCCAAAGCATCACAGGGACAATTATGCTTGTGACCAGAATCTCCAGGACCGAGAGGTGGACGAGGAAGAAATACATGGGGGACTGGAGACGTCTGTCAACACAGACAATGGTGATGATGACCATGTTTCCCATGAGTGTCACTAAGTAGAAGAAGCAGAAGACAGCAAAAAGGATATGGTGTAGATCTTCAGAGCCAGGGAAGCCAAGTAGATAAAATTTCATGGCACTAGAATAATTCCCCAACATTTAGTTGAGTCCTGGTTCCTGTGCAACCTAGAGAGCAAGAGAAAGAGAGAACATGCTTCTCATCTCAGTCCCATACAGCAGCTTGGAAAAATCCCCATCAACTCTTCTGTGACCATGTATTTTCTCCAGCATTCTTGTAAAACTGAAAAATATCCGAAAACACAAGCAAGCGTCCCTTAGCATGCCTGGGCTCCTTCCCTCACCTCATTCAGGTCTTTGCACAAACACTCCCTCTTCATACACCATCTCCCTTCATTCTCTCTAAAACAACATAGCACACCTCCACTCTCTAACCTCTATTACACTGTATTTTTCTTCCCATTGACTCTCATCAATATCTCAAATCAAATACTTGGCTTGTTTATTAATTTATATTCAAATTTTTTTAAATTTTATTTTTTAATTTGTTCTAATTAGATATATATGACAGTAGAATACATTTTGACACATTATACACAAATGGAGCACAACTTCTCCTTCCTCTGTGTGATCACGGTGCAGAGTCACACTGGTAGTGTAATCATACATGTATTTAGGGTAATAATGTACATCTCATTCCACTGTCCTTCCCATCTCCACACCCCTCTGTTCCCCTCACTCCCATGTGTACAATCCAAAGTTCCTTCATTCTCCCCCATTCCCCATTATGGATTAGCATCCACTTATCAGAGAAAACATTTAGCCTCAAAATCCCAAATTTAATTAAAATACCTCAAATTTAAGTTCTTACCTATGTCATTCACTTTGTCTTTCCTGTATCACCAATGCCAAGAACTCTATAAATATTTTTAATTTTTTTTTAGTTGTACATGGACACAATATCTTTGCTTTATTTATTTATTTTTATGTGGTGCTGAGGATTGAACCCAGTGCCTCACAGGTGCTAGGCAAGCGCTCTGCCACTGAGCCACAGCAACAGCCCCCTATATATATTTTAAATGAATACATCAATGAAAATTTTATATCAAAAAAAATCAGTGAATGAACAGAGATTACACAGCCTGATTGGCATTTTTCCAGTCTTGTTGCTGGATATTCCCTACAAAATGGAAAGCAGATTCAGGAATATCAGGCAGAAATGAGAAGGCAGGATCATAAACAAAGGCAGAGCACTGTGTCTGCCATACTAGGCAGAGAGGAGGCCAATCTGCCCTCTGCTGTGGAGGAGTTGACAAAGAGCTCACCCTGCATACTTCTACCCTCATCCACTCTTCAGGTTGCAGGTGTCTCATTCTAGAATGTCGTCAAGCCCAGTCATCACATGGTCATGATCTCCAACTCTCTACTTCACAGGGAGGAACCCCTGGAAGAAACTCACCTCCAGAGAAGGGGGCTTGACTGGGAAGTTCCACAACCCTCCAGAGATCTCCTTTAGGCTGTCTTTTGCCTGGCCAGCACAGAGCTGTGGTCAGGAGACAGAGCAGCTGCTGTTGTCTCCATTCATAATGAAGAACACTGCCCACACTCCAAGCTTAGGACAAAGCCTAGAAATTCTAGTACTGGGAGGAGCTCAGCCTTCTCTCTCTCTTATTTTCTGCCTCCTTCTTCCTCCCGTTTATCTGTCTCCAAGGATAGTTAGTTATTCACTGAGGAACAATTTGTGCAAGTTCAGAGACACACTAGGGATGCAGTGAAGGAAAATCTGAACAAAACTTTCAC
The DNA here is from genome assembly GCA_028644305.1 of Xerus rutilus. NCBI lineage: Eukaryota > Metazoa > Chordata > Mammalia > Rodentia > Sciuridae > Xerus > Xerus rutilus. The sequence goes on from CM053407.1 coordinate 11,749,602, forward strand.
CTTTCTCTCCTGAGGCTAATCAAATTTAAGAACACTGAAAAGTTGTTTAATCAACAAACTTGAAATCTCCCTTGTCAGGAACTTCTCAATACCCAGGCTTTACCTTCCTTTCAGGCTCTAAGTTACCACCAAACAACCATGCTGTGGAGCATTAACCATCTAATCTGCTTGTTGCCTCCCCTGATTCAACTTAGCTCTACATAACCTATACTATCCCCACGCAGATGTACCTCCTAGGGGCTTCAAGACAAACATCAAAAACATAGAAGGTACCAGATGAACATCTCTCAAAACTTCTCTGTATCTCCAAGCTTTTATAAAATCTGTCTTCCCACATAATATCTGCACTCCTCTTATCAGATGTCCTTAGCCTACACTTATATGATACACAGTACATGATAAATATAGGGGATTAGCCACTACTCCAGCTTCACCATTTGTTAACACAGCCCATTCCAATCTCTCCACACATGCATTCCAACTGCAGCTGTTCAGTCATACATTTTCCTCGCAAGCCTTCAAGCACTCCATCTCTCTGAGATGATTGAATCCAAGGGTTAAAAATGAAGAACCAATATTTGGGAACGACACAAAATACTATATAAAAATGAGAGTGGCTGACATGCTGAGTAAAGTGGCAAAATTATAAGTAAAATATTTATTTGTATATTTTGAGAAATAACTCATTTATCACAAGATTAGCACAGGTCATATTTTGAAAATAAAATTGTTTAAAAGGATATAATGCAAAATGTAAATATACCTCTATTTGCTTGATCCTCCTGATCTGTATCCTATAATTAAATATTATTTAAAGTTTATAGTATAACCATACAGAAATTTTCTGTGTATATACATGATTATCTCTATGCATTATTTTAAGTAAATGATATTTTAGGGAAGGTACTCTTCTCACATACATAGTATATAATATATATATTTATATTTGCTAAAACTTGTATTTTGACCTAGAATATGATGTATTTTGGAAAAGTTTTCATAAGCTGCTGAGAAGAAAGTGAATTCACCAGTTTGGGGGTGAAGTATTCTGTAAATAACTATTAGGTCCATTTGATTTACAATAGTATTTAGGTTGGATATATCTTTATTGATTATATGCTTTGATAATAAGGGTGTGTGCTATCACCTACTAATGATAAGGGTATGTTGAAATCTCCCAGTATTATTGTGTTGGGATCTATGTGAGATTTAATGTCAAGGAATATTTTTTAATGTAACTGGGTGTATTGACATTTGAGGCATATATATTTACTATTGGTATATCTTCTTGATGGATTTTTTCCCTTTACCAGGATGTAATGGCCTTTGTGTCTCTTCTGATTAATTTTGGCTTGAAGTCAGTTCTGTCAAATATGAGGATAGCTACTTCGGCTTGTTGGTGAAATTCATTTTTTTTGGAATGCTTTTTCCCATTATTTACCTTCAGCCTGTGAGCATCTTTGCCCATGAGATGAGTCTCTTGTGAACAAAATATAATTGGACCTTGTTTTTTGATCCATTCTGCTGCTCTATGTCTTTTAATTGAAGAGTTGAAACCATTTATATTCAGTGCCACTATGGATATGTGTTTGTGGTTTGCTGTCACTTTGATTTTTTGTTATATTTAATTCTGTCTTGATTCTCATTTAGCTTATTAATCTTCCACTGAACTTCACTTATTTGAGAATTTGTGGTATTGCTTGGGGGTCTTCTGCATGCATTTTATCTTTGATGATTCTTTGTAGTGCTGGCTTTTTGTCATGTATTCTTTAGTTTATAAACTTAAAGAGAGTTTTGCTCAGTATAGCACTTTTGGTTGGCAGTTGTTTTCTCTTAAAGCTTAAAATATCTCATCCCAGGGCCTCCTTTATTTTAGTGTCTGTGTTGAGAAATCAGAAGTGAGCCTTATTGATTTGCCTCTAAATGTAAGCTGATGTTTCTGTCTTGTGGCTTTCAATATTCTTCCCTTATTTTCTATGTTAGTCATTTTGATTATGATGTGACTTGAAGAACTTCTCTTTTGATCTGGTCTATTTGGAGTTCTGTAAGCCTCTTGTATTTGTATGTCTATCTCATTTCTGAGGTGGGGAAAGTTTTCTGCAACAATCTCATTGAAAGTATTCTTAATGCCTTTAACTTGTATCTCCATGTTCTCTTCTATCCCAATGATTCTTATGTTTGGTGTTGACCATATTTCTTGTATATTCTGATCGTGTTCTACTATTTTCGCCTTTATTGTATTCCATATACTCAAATTCATGTATCCTATCTTTAAGAACTGATGTTTTGTCTTTGAAGGCTGAAGTTTTATTTTTCTACACAATCTAACCTGTTGGTGGTGCCTCCAAGTGAATTTTTATTTTTTTTATTTTTTATTTTTTTATTTTTTTGGTACTGAGGATTGAACTCAGGGGTACTCGACCACTGAGCCATATCCCCAGCCCTATTTTGTGTTTTATGTAGAGACAGGGTCTCACTGAGTTGCTTAGCGCCTCGCCATTGCTGAGGCTGACTTTGAACTCGCGATTCTCCTATCTCAGCCTCCCTAAGTGCTGGGATTACAGGCTTGAGCCACCGCGCCCAGCTTCCAAGTGAATTTTTAATTTGATTCAGTGTATCATTCATTTCCAGGAGTTCTGATTGGCTTCTCTTCACTATTTCTATTTCTTTATTGAAGTGGTATTCCATCTCCTGAATTGGTTCTTTTATTTCTTAGATCTTCTTTTAGTTCATTAAACATTTTAATAATCAATTTTTATAACCTTTCTCTGGAATCTCATCCACTTCTATATCTGTGGGATTCTGTATTCTGAATTTTGGAGGGAGATCCAGTTGCCTATTTCCTCATGTTTTCAAAGATCCTAGACTTGTGCATCAATTGAATGGATTCCCCTTCCTCTTTAATATGTATGTCCTTACATGTATAATTTTCAAAAATCTTTTTTTGAAGTTCTGAGACTTCTCTGTTTTGGTGTATGTATAAATGTCAAGGTGTGGGGGCACCTCAGGTCCGATATTGGTCCTGGTCGTTCCTCCGTGGATTCTGGTTTTAGTTTTGAGGATTTTGTTTCTCCAATTCTATTAATTGAAATTATGTTAGGCTCATCTGGGGTTAAGTCTTGTGTAGGTGAGATTTATTATTGTTTGACTAGGTTGTAAGAATTCTTCAGCAGCAGGTCTCTACTGTGAAAGCTTTACATGTCCCAATCAATTTCCATCCCCTCTTGGAGGGGGAACTAGGAGTAGTACCAATGTTAGTAACTGACATATAAAGATAAATGTCCAGAGTCTACTTTGATACCCGTAACATTAGTTGCCACATATACAGGAATGGTGGGGTCAATGATTAACATTAGTACCAGCAATGCAATACTAGGAACTAGATCCAGGCTTCAACATCAAGTGTCTACCATGTCATTCACTGTATTAATAATCATCTCAACATGGATGGAGTATGAATTGCCTAAACTACCTAACTATTGTTTAGTGGGATTACAGTTTCCTAAGTAAAGAGAAAACAGGGTGAGAACATAGGATAAAGTTTGAAATTTTTTTTTAAGTGATCAGAGGAGAGGCAGGAGGTAGGTAGCAGATGTTGACTATAAATAAGAAAGAATAAAAGATTAACTAAGAGATAAAATAAAGAAAAAGAAGAAGTAGTAACAGGATAAATTGACTCTTAGTAGGGGAAAAGAATGAAAAGGGAAGGAAAGAGGGGCCAAGCTATGAGCAAATCTGCAACTATAAGGTCTCATCAACTTGAACCCATGTACACTTGAACCCCATATAAGACAAATCAGTGCTAAATAATAAACAAATGTAAAAGGAAGAAATTAATATGAAGGTAAAATTACAAGAATATACATATACTTTTAAAAACTTATTCAAGCAGTGATTACACACACACACACACCCATGTACATGTATACAAAATCACATATAATAGAAAAAAGCAAAAAGTAATACATTGTAATAAAATAATGTTTGTAAAAAATTTTTAATAATGAAACTTTTTTAAAAATATAGAAAGAGAATAAAATGGGATTGTGGATATAAGAAATAACAGAACTGTTTTGTGCATATATACCATAGTGTGTATATACACCACATTTTATACATATACACATTTTGTGTATGTATTATGTGTATATAATACATTTTCTTAATACATTCATATGTTTATAAGCACCTAAGTTGGTTTCATAGCTTGGCTTTTGTGCTTCTATAAACATTGATGTGGCTGCATCCCTATAGTATGTTGATTTTAAATCTTCTGGATGTATACTGAGGAGTGGGATAGCTGGAACATATGGTGGTTCTACTCCTAGTTTTTTGAAGAATCTGCATACTGCTTTCCAGAGTGGTTGCACTAATTTGCAGTCCTACCAAAAATGCGTAAGTGTACCTTTTTCCCCACATCTTCATCAATAGTTATTATTATTCATATTCTTTTTTTTTTTTTTTTTTTTGGTTCTGGAGATTGAACTCAGGGGCACTCAACCACTGAGCCACATCCCCAGCCCTATTTTGTGGTTTTTTTTTTTTTAATGTAGAGACAGGGTCTCACTGAGTTGCTTAGTGCCTAGCTGTTGCTGAGGCTGGCTTTGAACTCGCGATTCTCCTGTCTCAGCCTCCCTAAGTGCTGGGATTACAGGCTTGCACCACCGCGCCCGGCTATGCATATTCTTAATAATTGCCATTGGAGTGAAATTTTAAAGTTCCATGTAGTTTTGATTTGCATTTCCCTAACTAATAGAGATGTTGAACATTTTTTCATATATTTATTTAGCATTTGTATTTCTTCTTTTAAGAAATGTCTGGGGCTGAAATGTTTGTTTCGTTCTTTTCCCATTTATTAATGGGGCTATTTATTTGGAGGAATCTTAAGTTTTTTGAGTTCTTTATATATTCTGGATATCAATCCCCTATCTGAGGAGCAGGTAGCAAAGATCTCCCATTCTATAAGCTCTCTCTTCTTGCTCTTGTTTCCTTTGCTATGCAGAAGCTTTTTAATTTGATGTCAACCCACATATTGATTCTTGGTTTATTTCTTGCACTTTAGAAGGACACTTGTTAAAAAACAAAAAGTCAATACCTGTGCCAATATGTTGTAGTGTTGGGCTTACATTTTCTTCTAGCAGTTGCAGAGTTTTGATTCCTAGGTCTTTGATCTACTTTGAGTTCACTTTTGTGCATAGTGAAAGATAGGCATCAAGTTTCATTCCTCTACATGTGGTGCACACCTGTAATCCCAGCAACTCAGGAGGCTGAGGCAGGAGGATCACAAGTTAGAGTCCAACCTCAGCAATTTAGTGAGGCCCTCAGAAACTGAATGATACCCTGTATCAAAATTTAAAAAAATTAAAAATATTGGAGATATATCTCACTGGTAGAGTGTCCCTGAGTTCAATTCCCTATACCAAAAGAAAAAAATAACAGTATTTAGAGGTGGGGTCTTTGAGACTTGGGATATAATTAAGATTAGATGAGGTCATAAAGGTGGGACCTCCATGAGGGCATTAATGGCTTTATGAGATGAAGAAGAGAGATCTAAGCTAGAATGCTTACTCTGCCTCGTTATGTAATTCCCTATGCATGTTATGATACAGTAAGAAGTCCCTCACTATACACCAAGCAGATGCTAGCAACATGCTTTGTCACCTCCCAATCTCCAGAACTATGAGCCAAATATGCTTTGTATATTTCCCAAACTCAGGTATTTTATAATAGCAACAGAAAATGGGTTAAGACAGAAAACTGGTACCAAGAAGTGGGGATGTTACTATACAAATACCTGAGAATGTGGAAGTGGCTTTGGAACTGGGTAATGGGAGGAAACTGAAATAGTTTTGAAGTGAATTGCCATGAACACAGCATTAAGGGTGTGGTGACGGGTCAGAGAAAGAAAAACCTAGGGAAAATATGGAACTTCTCAGATTACCTAAACGATCACAACCAGAATATTGATAGAAATGTGGACAGTAAAGGCCATTATAATGAGATCTCAAATGGAACTAAAGGACCAGGTACTGGAAACTGAAGTAAAGACCACCCTTGTCCATGCCCTAGGACTTCACAGAATTCAGACCATAAGAGCAATAAAGGAGGATATCTGGCAGAAGAAATTTCTAAGCAGCAAAACATTCAGGATGCTAGTGGCCACTTCTAACTACTAACAGTGTATAGAGGAAAAGAGATTCCTTAAAGACAGAATTTAAATTAAAAAGAAAACAGCAGAAAAATTTGGAAATTTCTCAGCCTGGATATATACTAGAGAATGAAAGAACATTTTTTAGGAGAAAATATTAAGGGTGTGACCCAGTGACTTCTGCTAAAGAGATTAGTATAGTTAAAAGGCATCATCGAGAGAATGATGGAAGAAAGATCCTTAAAGCATTTCAGAAATTTCTGAAGTAAATTTTTCCCTCTTAGGACCAGAGCTCCAGAAGAACAGAGAGTTTAAAGAGACAGCTCAACGTACCCTTCACAGGCTGATGCTCAGTACTGCCTGGAGCCTGCATTCTGGTACATCATTTTTCAGCTGTTCCACTTGCAGCTTGGCCTGTTGCTTCAGAGGGCACAAATATTAAAACTTGGTAGCATCCATGTGGCATTAACTCTGCAGGCCTATAGAATGAAAGAGCTTTATAATCATGGCTTCCAAATCTGGAATTCAAGAGATCTTGAGGATGGTCTAAGGGCCCAGGAAAACTTGTTTCAGGGATCTCCAGGGAGTCCCCACCTGAGTGATGCAGGGTGGAAATGTGGGATGGAGCTGCAGCCATCAAAAAGGGACCCCAGTAGGGCAATGCCTAGTGAGACTATGGGCACAGGGTTGCTGCCAAGCACCCAGAACTGTAGAAGTACCAACATGCAAAACTAGCCTGAGAGAGGTGAATATAATCTGAGCCCAGCAAAGCCATACAGGCAGGGTTGCTTGAGTGTTTGTGGGCCCAATTGCTACATCAATGTGCGCAGGAAGCAAAACATAGAGTCAGGGACAATTATTCTCCAGTTTAAAACAATATTTTTTCTCTGTTCAGTGTTGGACCGTTCCTCCTTTTTCCTTGTCTATTTCTCCTTTTTGGGAAAGGAATGTCCATCCTATGCTGGTCCCCTTATTTCAATTTTGATCTAAATAACGTTTTGAATTCATAAGCCCACAGCTGAAGGAAATTTACCTTAGGATGAATCATCCCTTGAGTCTCATCCATATCTGATTCAGATGATACTCTAGGCTCTGAGTTGGTACAGGAAGGAGTTAAGACTTTGAAGCTACTATGGTCAAATACATGTACACTGCAAGTGAGAAGAACATCAAATTGTGGGACAAGGAACAGAATGATATGGTTTGAATGTGTCCTCTAAAAGTGTGTATGTTGTAAACTTAATCCTCAAAATCATGTTAATGATATATGGAGGTGGTGCCTTTGGAAGGTATTTGGGAGTTGATACGGTCATGAGGGTGGGAACTCCATAATGGTATTAGTGACTTTATAAGAAGAGAAAGTGAGACTAAGAGTATCATGCTTGCTCTGTCCCACTATGCTATGCCTTCGGCATGTTATTGTGCAGCAAGAATGCACTCACCAGAAGCCAGCACTAACCAGGAGCCTCCATGAGTTAAATAAACCTCTATTCTTAAAGAATAACGAAACAGAAAATGGACTAAGGTAGGCTTTTTAAAATAACTGGAGAGTTAAAAAGCAATATGGTGCCAGCAGACTTTTGGGTTAACAAGTCTAAATTCTTAGTTAATGAATAAGGAAACTAAATGCCAATACACAAAAGGTCATCTCTCTGACTCATTTACATAATAGTCTGCTTTAATTTCTTTCAGCAAATTTTCATAGTTTTCAGTGTATAATTCTTTCACCTCCTTGGTTAATTTTATTCTAAGGTATTTTATTTTGGTTGTATTGTAAATGGAATCATTTTCTTAAGTTACTTTTTGAATTGCTGGTTGTTGACACCAACAACAGGCTTTCATTGTGTTGGGGCTTGTACTCTGAAACTGCAGAATTCCCTTATTAGTCCTAGTAGTTTCCTTGCAGATTCTTTGGGATATTCTGTATATGCAAATACGTGATCTGTGAACAGAGAATTTTGCTTCTATGTTTGGATTTTAATGACTTTATTTTTCTCCTTCTTTTTCTTCCTTTCTTCCTTCCCTCTGTTTTTTTTTTCTTTTTGCCTAATCGCTCAGACGAGAACTTCCAGTAATTTTGAATTGTACCTCAGTGATAAAAGTCATTCTTATCTTATTCCTGATATTAATGGGAAAGCTTTTTTTTTTTTCAGTTTTTTGCCACTGCATATGGTAGCTGAGTTTTTTATATATGTCTTTTACTATATTGAGGAACTTCCCTTCTATTTCTAGTGTTCTGAGTATTTTTATCATGAACAGAAGTTATGTTTTGTTAATTACATTTTCAATATCCATGGAAATAATCATGTGGGGTTTTTTACCTCCTTCACTCTATTAATGTGGTGAATTATATCAACTGATTTTCTTATGTGGAACCACCTTTGCTTTTCTGGGATAAATCCCACTTGGTCAGGAAATATATTCTTTAAAATGTGCTCTAAACTCATATCTTGAGTATTTTGTTATGAATTTTGGCAATTTCATAAGGAAATTTCATAATGATCTGTACATTTCTTGTGATTTTATATGGCTTTGGTATCAGGATAATGCTGACTTCATAGAATAACAAGTATTTTAAATCTGTTTTTTGAAGATTTTGAGAAGGATTGGTGTTAATTTTCCTTCAAATCTTGGTAAAATTCACCATTGAAGTAAACCAGTTCTTAAGGGGAGTCTTTGCTATAAATTTGATCTCCTGTCATAGGTCTATTCAAATTTTCTGTTTCAACATGATTCTGTCTCAGTAGGTTGCATATTTCTAGGAATTTATCAATTTCGAGTATATTATCTAATTTGTTGGCATACAGTTGTTCAGAATATGATAATCTTTTTATTTCTAAAAATCAGCTATAATCTTCACTTTTCATTTTTGGTTATCAATAGTTGAGTCATCTTTCTTCTTTTGTCAGTTGTAGGAGCTTCTCCATACCTTCCCACCCCTCCCTTCCATCCTTCCCCATTCTATGCTAATAGACTGTGCTCTTGCCAAAGAGCACCCCTTTGCTTGTGACCTTTGGATCTGATTGGTCCAAGAGTGCATTTAAACTTCTGTAGTTTCTAGAATAAAGTGGTGTTTTTTGCTCCTCGCCCCGGTGTGTTTCTTGTCCCGGGTATCTCTGCATCTCGCTGGGGCGAAGCAAATTTTTACCTACACCCCAGGGCCTGGGGAGATTGGCTCCACAGATCGCCACCGTCCAGAGAGACCCCTTTTCGTCTAGCCCGGGGACCCCTTCTCCATCTCTCTTGGACTCCAACTCTTCAAGAAGCCACGTGGCCTTTTCCTCCCCCTCCCTTATCAAAGCGACAGTCAGTATACATAAAGGTTTGTCAGTTTTGTTGATCTTTCCAAGAACCAACTTTTGGCTTCATTAATTCCATCTGCTCTTTTTCTATTCTCTATTTCTTTTATCTCTGCTCTAATTTTGATTATTTTCTTCCTTCTGCTTTGAGTTTGGGCTGCTCTTCTTTTCTGTAGTCCCTTAATGTATAGGTTTAGGTTATTGCTTTGAGATCTTCCTACTTTTTAAGTTCAAGTGTTACAACTATGAATTTTCTTTTGACCACTGCCTTCACCTTTATAAATTTTGGTATGTTGAGTTTTTATTTGCAGTGAGCTCTAATTATTTCCTAATTTCTTCTTAAGCTCATAATAGTTTTAGAGTGTGTTATGTGATGTCTATATATTTATGATTTTTCCCATGTAACTTCAGTAATAGATTTCTAGTGTCATTCATTGTGGTTGGCAATAGTTATTTTTAACTTCATTGAGAGTTTTTTGGTGGCATAACAAGTGTTCTATCTTGGAGAACATTTAATGTGCATATCAGAAGAATGTTTATTCTGTATTAATTAGGTAGAATGAACTGTTTATCAGATCTAGCTAATTTAAACTGTTTTTCAAGTCATCTATTTTCTTAGTCATCTTCTGTCTAAACATTCTATTAATGAAAGTAGGTGCTGAAATCTTTAACTATTATTGTACAATGTTTATTTTTCCCTGAAATTCTATCAATAGTTTCTTCATATATTTTGAGACTGTTGTTTTGGTATCTACTTTTTTTCCTTTATAATGGACTTTTTTAAAAAATTATTTATTTATTCATTTGCTTGTTCTCATCAGTTATACATGAAAGCAGAATGCTCTTTGATTCATTATACACAAATGGAGCACAAATTTTCACGTATCTGTTTGTACACAAAGTAGGGTCACACCATTCATGCAATCATACATCTACCTAGGGTAATGATTACCATCATTCCACCATCTTTCCTATCCCCATGCCTCCTCTCCTCCCTCCCCTTTGGCCAATTCAAAGTTCCTCTTCTCATCCCATGCCCCACCCCTTTATGGATTAGTATCCACTTATCAGATAAAATATTCAGCCTTTGCTTTTTTGGGGATTGACTTACTTTGCTTAGCATGATATTCTCTAATTCCATCCATTTACCTGCAAATGCCATAATTTTATTCTCTTTTATTGCTGAGTAATATTCCATTGTGTATGTGTGTGTGTATGTGTATGTGTATATATATACATATATACATACAGATATATACATACATACATATATACTTATATACTTTATCCATTCATCTATTGAAGGGCATCTAGGTTGGTTCCACTATTGTGCTGCTATAAACACTGATGTGGCTGTGTCACTGTAGTGTGCTGTTTTTAAGTCCTTTGGGTATAGACCAAGGAGTGGGATAGCTGGGTCAAATGGTGGTTCCATTCCAAGTTTTCTAAGGACTCTCCATACTGCTTTCCAGATTGGTTGTACCAATTTTCAGTGCCCCCAGCAGTGTATGAGTGTGCCTTTTCCTCCACACCCTCCAACACTTATTGTTGTTTGTGTTCTTGATAACTGCCATTCTGACTAGAATGAGATGAAATCTTAGAGTAGTTTTGATTTGCATTTCTCTCTAATTACTAGAGATGTTGAACATTTTTTCATATATTTGTTGATTGTATATATTCTGAGAAATGTCTGTTCAGCTCCTTAGCCCATTTATTGATTGAATTTTTTATTTTTATGTACAGTGCTTTGAGTTCTTTATATACCCTGGTAATTTGTTCTATCTGATGTGCATGTGGCAAAAATTTGCTCCCAAAATATAGGCTTTCTCTTCACCTCATTGACTGTTTGTTTTGCTAAGAAGAAGCTTTTATTGGTATCTATATTTTTATAATAATTACATTTTCTTGCTGAACCAACCTTTTTATTAATATATGTTGTCCTTCATTGTCTATGTAAGTTTTTGATTTAAAGTCTGCTTTTTTTTTTTCTGTACTAGTATAGCCACTCTAGCTCTCTTTTGGTTAGTATATGCATGAAACATCTTTTTCCTTCTGTTCACTTTCAACCTTTTTGTCTCTTTGGATGTAAATTGAGTCTCTTGTGAACAGCATGCAGTTGAATCTTCTTTGTTAAATCATTTTGCCAAACTCTGTCTTTTGATTGAAAGTTTAATCCATTTATACTTAATTACTGATAAGGAAGGACGTACCTCTACCATTTTGCTATTTATCTTGTGCTGTTTATCTTGTGCTACTCATTTTCTCCATTACTACCTAGTTTTTGTTTGTTATTTTTTTCTTTTTTCTTTTAATTCTTTTGTTGGGGGAGGCATGGCTGGGGATTAAAGATTGAACCCAGGACCTTGTATGTGCTTAGCATATGCTCTGACACTGAGGTGAACCTCTTGTATTTGTTTGTGTCTTAAAATATTTTCCTTGTGGTTACCTAGGATATTGTTATGGTTTGGATCTGAGGTGTTCCTCCAAAAGCTCATGTGTGAAACAATGCAAGAAAATTCAGAGAAGAAATGATTTGGTTATGAGAGCCTTAACCCAGTCAGCTAATTAATCCCCTGATGGGATTAACTGAGTGGGAGCTGAAGGCAGGTAGGGTATGGCTGGAGGATGTGGGTCATTGGGGGTGTGACTTTGGGGTATATATTTTGTATCTGGCAAGTGGAGTCTCTCTTTCTGTCCTCTGATCATCATGTGTGCTACTTCCCTCCACCACACTCTTCCACCATGATGTTCAGCCTCACCTTGAGCCCGGAGGAATGGAGCCAGTTGTGAATGTATTGGAGACCTCTGAAATTGTGAGCCCCTATATAAATAAACTTTTTCTCCTCTACAGTTGTTCTGGTTGGATCTTTTAGTCACAGCAGTGAAAAAGATGACTAAAACAGATATTGTGTTTTATATACTAAATTTATAACAATATGGTTTAATATGGTAGCAAATTAACTTAAAGAGTATGTAAAACTCTGGTATGCATAGCTCCATCCCCCTCTTTTATGTTGCTATTGTCATCACAAATAATACATATGTCATGCACTCAATAGATTTATAATTTTTAATGCACTTGCCTTTTAAATTATGCAAGAAATTTTTTTCAAAAGCCAAAAACAAAACCACAATAAAATTGGCTTTCCTATTTGCCCATGTAGTTGCCTTTAGTAGAGATCTTTATATATTTATGTGGCTTGAAGTTTTTTTTAATGGCCTTTCATTTCAACCTGGAGGACTCCTTTTATCGTTTCATTTAGAGTAGGTCCATTGGTTTAAAAACAAACAAATAAACAAAAAATAACAAGAAGAACAACAAAACTCCATTAGCCTTCATCTATCTTTGCTAAAGGCAGCTTTTCTGGATACAGAACTCTTGGTTGACATTTTTGTTTCTTTCAGCACTTTATGCTACCTTAATGCTTTCTGGCCGCATGTTTTATAAAAAATTGAACACTGATCCTATGAAGACTCTTTGTATGTGACAACGTGCTTCTCTTTCACTGCTTTCAAGGGTTTTTTGACTGATAATGTGTTTTGGTGTCACTCTCACTAAGTTTATCCAGTTGAGATTGTGGAGTTTCTTCAGTGCATAGATTGTTTGTGACAAATTAAGAAAGTTTTAGACCGTTATTTCTTTTTTTAAATAATGTTGTAATTTTATACCTTTATTTTATTTATTTTTATGTGGTGCTGAGGATTGAACCCAGTGCCTCACACATGCCAGGCAAGCGCTCTACCACTGAGCCCCAGCCCTAGCCCTACACCTTTATTTCTTAAATAATGTTTACTGGTCATTTCTCTTTGTTTTCCTCCTGGGATCCTCATATATGTGGGATGAAATGCTGATGGTGTTATAAAGGCCACTTAGGTCTTGCTTCATTTCCTCATTCTTTTTTTCTTTTGTTCTTCAAACTGGATAGTTTCAATTGCTCTATCTTCTATTTCACTAATCACTTCTTCTGCTAGCTTAAATATGCTGTTGAACCTCTCTGGTGAATTTCCATTTCATTTGCACTTTTTAGCTTGAGATTTTTCTGTGTGTGTGTGTGTGTGTGTGTGTGTGTGTGTGTGTGCTTCCGTTTTTAGAACTGACATTCTTGTTTGTTTATACATTATTTTCCTGATTTCCTTTAGTTCTAGATCCATGTTTACCTATACTCTTGGAATATATTCTAGTAATGTTTTAAAGTCTTTATTTAGTCAATAAAATGTCTAGCCTTCCTCGAAATTGTTTCTGCCCATTTATTTTGTTCTTTGGAATGGACCATACTTTATTATAGTTTCTTCATATGCCTTATGATTTTTTTTGTTGTAGAAAACTAGACTTTCAGATAGGATTGTGTCATAACTCTGGAAACCAAATTCTCCCTTTCCTAAGATCTTTTGTTTATTTTGTATTTTTGTTGTTTTGTTTGGTTTGCTGACAGCTATCAGCTTCTGCTTGTTTAGTGACTTTTCCACACAACTGTTACAAAGACTAAATTCTGATCCTAAATGGTCACTGAAATCTCTGTTCAGTTAGGTTGTGTCCAGCTAATGTTTTGACTGGGATTTCATTGAATTCTAGAAGCAAAAACCCCAAAAATGAAACCCCCAAAACTAATCCAAAAACTATAAATAAGAAAATAAACCAAAAATAATCTCCTCATCTTTGCAGATTAATCCTGTGCTTGGGCACTTCAACACCTAGCCAGGCTTGCACTGAGCCCAGACATCCGTCAGAAGTAAAGAGTAAGTCTTTTCAGGTCTATTCTGAGCATGCATCTTCTCCTAGACATGTGTGTGATTTTCTAAGTTCTCCAGTATATTTTGGATCCTATAGTTTCCCTAAGAAACTTTTCCCAACTTTTCCTGAGGCCTTAGACAACCTGTTTTTATGTCTCAGTAGTAAAGTTTTTCACTGAGTTATTTCAGGATTTACTTAGCTTTACAACATTCTTGAGCAATGCATGCCACTTTTCTCCATGAGTGGGTTCTGTCAGTCTTTCAGGTAACCATGAAAGCAGGAGTTGACTTGAACTGTTGCAGATAACCAGGACTTGAAGCCTGGGAGGAAGGCATCCTGGATGTTGAACACCTCTTGATGAGGTAGTTTTCCATATTGCCCATTACCCGAAACTTTTAAGAGTTTCAAAACTTGATTAGCCTCAGGAGAGAAGGGCTGAAAGTTTCTCTGACTTTCCCATGACTCTATCCCCAGGGTTTCAATGAGCTGATTTCCTTCAGTGAAGAGCTTTCCTTAGGGACACACTGCAGAGGGAAAGAAGGAAAGAAAAAGAAGAAAACAGTTGGGTACCTAACAACACTACGCTTTCTGGACTTTTTTTCTAAATGCTAATGTGAAAACAGTTTCCTATTTCACTGAAAGTAAAGGAAGCAAGGCAGAAGATAGCTTGGTCTGAGTTCTGCAGAGTAGACAACTTTTCAGTTCAGTCCCTTTCTCTGGAGGTGAGTATCTTCCAGTGGTTCCTCTCTGTGAAGGAGAGAGTAAAAGGGCTCAGCATGACAGTTCTGGGCCTTGCTGCCTTCTAAAACCAGGACACCCAGAGCCTAAAGAGTAGGTTATGGGAGCAACAGAGGGGACTGGCTCAGCCTCAATCCTTCTTGCATAATAGAGAGCATTTTTGGCTGTACTCTGGCCTAGTGCTGGACATAGAAGAGCTCCTTGCTATTGTCAGAACCCTCATCTCTTTTAACTTTTCACCTGGTCCTGGCTAAACAGAGATTATGAAAAGCAGTCTACTGAACTCTCCCAACAAATCTCTCTGTGTTACCCAATTCATTTCATAAGAATCTCCAGAGAAAGCTCCGAGGTTGATAGGGAAGTGTCTCATGAAGACAAAACGATAGAGAGCAGTTTGCTTCAAAATTGGCTGTAAGTGGCACTGGGAAAGCTTTGTTCATGGATTGATTCCTTAATTGATCTGTGATTCTAATTTGTTGAAAAATGTTCACCTCTGTATCAGACAGAGCACACAAGAATGTCAAGGTTTTCACTTTCATAGTGTGGTGTTCACCTGGTGAAATAGTGACAGAAAATAAAAAGTGAACATTTAATTTGGGGTGATGATGACTAAAAATATAAATCTTACTGAGATGATAGAAAGTGAGGGTATTATACGTTTTTTCATTTGGGATAATGAGGAAAGGCTCCCTGAGCCTGGCACTTGAAAACTAAAGGAAGTAAGAGATGGATCCAGAAATCCCAAGGCACTCATGTCCCTGGCTCTATTGCATGTTGGTACAGCTGAATATTTCATATGACTTGTAGAGGAATACTTGATTAACGAAAGAACATTGACTCTGGGAGATCTCTCAAACTTTCTATTAGTCTGAGACCAGAGACATCTGTATTTGGGGCCTGTATGGGACCTAGAGTTCATATTCACTGGATTTGATTCCCTGCTGGTCTAGGGCTTTGAGTTCTGTGAGCACAGGGGATTTGAAATTGAGTCTAAAGCTTCTTGTGTGCTAGCGCTCACATGAGGGTCAATGTGGGACCAATAAAGATTGAGGACAGCAGTTTCTCCTCTGCCCTCCTTCTTTCAGTTTGGTGATTAGGGATGTTAGAGTCTTGGAAAGAGATGGCTCTGCTTGACTAATCCCAGATGATGGTTAATCTGCCTCCTGTGAGAAAACACATTCACTGAGAGGAATTTGCCAAAGGAATTTTCCTTCTCAAGAACAGGGAGGAAGAAAGCAGGTAATCCAGCCAGGCAACCAGCTGATTAATACTGAGAAACTCAAGATCTTATGGATAATCTTCAAGACAGTTCACCACCCTCATCCTAAGCAACGCACAAAAATTATGGGGGTAAAGCAGAAGCTTTAAAAAATATATAATGTACATGGAACCTATGTGATGAAGAAACAAAATAACCCAGTATCCAGCTCTGAATGAGGTTTGACAGGAAATTTTTCTATAGAACATGATCCTGGAGCAGGAATTTACTGGACAGAACATACTTGACAGACAGAGAAGTTTAGGAGATTTCCAGATGAAAGTGAACTGGTGATGAAAAGGAGCTTGCTGTGCTGTGGTCAAGAGGCAGAGGAATGGCTGTGCAGAACCAAAAGACAGGTTTATGAGCTGCATGTTGAGAGAAGGAGGTAGTGCATGCTGAGCAGGTGGAGGGGTTTCCACGTGTATAGTACGGCAATGACAACATGGTTTGTCTTCTTGGTCAATTCAATATTCTTTATGTATTGTGCATTTAAAAAAAATAGCCCCAACCACGTACAGGGAATAGGCAAAAATGAACCCTTCCTGGTCAACAGGAGGGTAATATTTTCTCCACCTGGAACAGTTCCTACTTTTTTTTTATTAACACATTATGTGAACATATTAATGAAGTTTAACATGATATTTCCCTTCATGCATACAGCATGCACTGATCAAATCCAATCATCTCTTTTCCAACATTCCCCAAGCTCTAGCATTCACTATTTTACTTTCAGGTTGACTACTTTTAGCTTCCACATATCTTCCACTTGTCTTTCTGTCTCTGACTTATTTCACTTTTCATCATGTCCTCCAGCCCCATCCATTTTGATGAAAATTACAGGGTTTCATTCTTCTGTATTTGAGATCAGAAGAAGCATTCTCTCTCTTTTGTTCTCTAGATTGCATAAAGAAGAAGTGCCCAAAACTAAATGTTGGGGAATTACTCGAGTGCTACTGAATTTTTTCTCTTAGGCTTCCCTGGCTCCAAAGAACTACGCCACATTCTCTTTGCTACCTTCTTCTTCTTCTACTCAGTGACAATAATGGGAAACATGGTCATCATCATCGCTGTCTGTGTCAACAAACATCTCCAATCTCCCATGTATTTCTTCCTTGGCCACCTCTCTGTCCTGGAGATCCTGATCATATCCACTGCTATCCCTTTTATGCTCCAAGGATTACTACGCCTAAGGACTCAGATAATATCTTTGACTGCATGCTGTGTACAATTATATTTGTACCTTTCTTTGGGAACCTCAGAGTTGGCATTAATAGGAGTGATGGCTGTGGACCGTTATGTGGCTGTCTGTAACCCTTTGAGGTACAATATCATCATGAGCAGCCGCACCTGTCTCTGGATGGTAACTGTGTCATGGGTGTTTGGGTTCCTTTTTCAAATCTGGCCAGTTTATGCCACATTTCAGCTTACTTTCTGCAAATCAAATCTGCTAGACCATTTTTACTGTGACAGAGGACAATTGCTCAAACTATCCTGTGATGATACTCTTTTCACAGAGTTTATTCTTTTTTTGATGGCTGTTTTCATTATCCTTGGTTCTATGATCCCTACGATTATCTCCTACACCTACATCATCTCCACCATCCTCAAGATCCCCTCAGCCTCGGGCCAGAAAAAAGCCTTCTCCACCTGTGCCTCCCACTTTACCTATGTTGTGATTGGCTACGGCAGCTGTTTGTTCCTGTATGTGAAACCCAAGCAAACACAGGCGGCAGAGTACAACAGGGTGGCATCACTTCTGGTTTTAGTGGTGACCCCTTTCCTGAACCCTTTCATCTTCACCTTCCGAAATGACAAATTCATACAGGCCTTTCAGGATGGCATCAAACGCTGTTTTCAACTTCTAAAGGATTAGCTCTGTCCTAGGGACAATCCTTACCATGGACTTGAGTAATCTAAAAATACTAATTCTTATTATAAACAAGCTTTCTCATCATTAAATAGTTTGTGATCTACAAGGGAATTTTAAGGTTCTGATCATGCTCAAATTTGTAACTAGATAGTTCCTACATGGGAGATCACTTTATTATCATTATTTTGGCTTTTTTGTCATTGCTGTCATGGGGGATGAAACTCAGGGCTTCATGTATGCTAGGCAAGCATGCTGCACTGAGCTATACCCCAGCCCTCTGGTTTTTTAAATGGTTACATACTTCTATAACTATAATACATTTCAAAAAATAAATTTTACAAGTGTGAATATTTGCTTTTCAGAACATTCATACTTGTGCTCCTGGGCTGAAGGGGGAACACAGAGAGGGACAGAGGAAGAGGCAGCTTCTGATCCCTCTCCCTCTGCCTCACACTCTTCAGTCCTAACACGGCACCCTAGTCCTCACTGCTCCCTTGGTTTCTCCACTGCACACTCTGTCCTTTCTACTTTCTTTTCTGATTCCATTTCATGTCTCTAAGTGGTTACCAGATTCATTTCTGTATTCCTTTTTCTCCTCCCTTCTCTTATAAGAACCAAGTTTACCAGGTTGTCTTCCAGCCCTATACTAAGCTCCCCTAATCCATGTTTCAGTTCCAATATTTCCCCTTCCTAGCCCCTGTTCCTGTCACACTCATTATTCTTAATATTTCTGTATTGTAGATATGGTTTAGATACTTCTTCTACATCATGACACAAGTAATTATATAATTTTGATGGCAATCCAGATAAACATCACAAAGTGACTGTAAAAATAATCGTGGAACTTCTATTCAGTCGAATATCACAAGACTATAAGAAGAAAAAAGATGCTTTCTGTTCTATTAAAATATGTCTAAGATAAGCAAAGAGCGGAAGGTTTTTTTAAGTGTTAGCCTTCTGTATGAAAAAAAGCAAAAATTAGTTTATGTTCATACTTGCACATGGTTGCATAAACTAGTTTTTGTTCTTACTTGCATATATTAAGTCTGAGAGGGAACACAGAAAATTGGTTTCCTTCAGGATGTGATGACTGGAATGGGCCTCAGGAATAGTGCTGGGAGAGAGACTGTACAATTGCTCTTTATATTGCTTTGAGTTCTATTTCATAATAATGTATTATTTCAAAAGCAAAAGAAATAATCCTGCTTCTAGTTGCCAAGGAAGGTTTACTTGATTGTGCAAATGTCTCAATGTAAAAGGCAATTTCTTGGCAGAAGAATCTTTAGTGAGTCCAGACAATTTACAGTGTTTTTAAAGCTGAGTAGAGAATTTTTCTTGTCCTGGGGCCTTGAACAATTTTTTAATGATATATTCTTAATGAAATATTCTTTAGATATTATGTATACCTAAACTATATTACCTTATGTATGTTGAAGATATCTTGTCAATCTGGGATTTTTACTTGTTGCTTTTTAAATGAAATCTTCTGTCATATAGAAATATTACTTTTGCTATTTTTGAATTTAATCTTTTCTTCCATGATTTATATTTGTACATATTGTTTTAAAAGCTCATTTACACTGAAAAGACTTTACAATAATCTTTTGTACTAGATATAAGGTCTGGCAATATAAATATTGTGTAATAATGTAAATAAAAGAATGAAATAAGAATATACAAAATGTTTTTCAACATTTTCAGTGGTCATGTAGGTTAAATTAGTACTAGTATTTTAGACTATTGTGTGTATAATATGAGACAAAATAAATGGATAATTACAGAATATTCTCATTCTAAATATAGAAAAGGTTAGTTAAAATCTCTAAAGCCTCATAATCTAATTCTAATATACATGGACTCATAGGTATCTGCCTATCATACATCTTCTGGCTCTTTCCACTAAAATGTCCTACCAACATTTAGCAATCCAATAATAATAAGCATTCCTAGGCCCAGAGTGTGGTCTTGCAATACTGTTTCCTAATATGAGAAACCGAGGCTTCTAAGAGAAATGGCTGATTCCAAATCTAGGACAGAAAATCTACAAGATGAATTTGGAACATCATATCACACCAGATACCAAAGAGTACTAGAGTCACATCAAAAACATACTACAATGACGCAGCCACTTCAATGTTTATAGCAGCTCAATTCACAATAGCTAAATTGTGGAACCAACCTAGATGCCCTTCAATAGATGACTGGATAAAGAAACTGTGGCATATATACACAATGGAATATTACTCAGCAATAAGAGAGAATAAAATTATGGCATTTGCAGGTAAATGGATGGAGTTGGAGAATATCACGCTAAGTGAAGTAAGCCAATCTCAGAAAACCAAATGCCGAATGTACTCGTTGATGAGTGGATGCTGATCCATAATGTGGGGAAGGACATGGGAACAATGGTGGATCTCTGTTCACAGGGGTGTAAGGGGGGAGGGGGCATGGGGACAGCAAGGGTGGTGGAATATGATGGACATCATAGCCCTAACTTTATGTATGATTGCATATATGTTGTGATTCTATACAACTTACAACTAGAGAATTGATATGTTATCCT
>CM053407.1:11770712-11790436 GCA_028644305.1 Xerus rutilus
AGGGGTGTAAGGGGGGAGGGGGCATGGGGACAGCAAGGGTGGTGGAATATGATGGACATCATAGCCCTAACTTTATGTATGATTGCATATATGTTGTGATTCTATACAACTTACAACTAGAGAATTGATATGTTATCCTCTATCTATGTACAATGAATCATTTACACTGTTAACATGTAAGCCTAAATAAAATTAAAAAAAAAAGAAAGAAAACAGTTGGAGAAGATTTCCACTGGCCAGAAATGAAATTGTGCTTCAAAAAATACAACAATTGTAATTATTTGAAAACTATCAAATGTATTCAAATCAGAGTTTATAATGATATTTTAAAAACTAATCACCTTCAAAAGATGATATTCATTATTCATCAGACCAAAATTGGATCAAGCCTCAGAAACTATCTATTCACAGAAAACAATGCAAAAACAGAAAGACATATTCAACTGTTACCACAAGGATGGAATCAACAAAAGACAGATTATGTGAGTTTTATGCAAGATCTCTGGCTTCTTCAATCAATAGACTAGAAGGAAGTGAAAGTGTCGTATAGAAAATCTGTTAATTAAAATAGACTTTGAGTCTATTTTGACATATTTATGCAAACATGGAGTACATCTTTTTCTGATGAGGATACCAGTCTGTGGATGTACACAATGCTGGGATTCACTGTGGTGCATTCATATATATTCTAGGAAAGTTACATCAGATTCATTCCACTGTCTTTCCTACTCCTATCCCCCTTCCCTTTATTCCTCGTAGTCTAATCTTCCGAATTTCTATTCTCCACCTCACTTTATTGTGTGTTAGTATCCACATATCAGAGAAAACATTCGACCTTTGGTTTTTGGGGACTGGCTTATTTCACTTAGCATGATTTTAAGGAATATAAGGAAGTGATTACTTAAAAGTTGAGATCATAGTTGCATCTAAGGACATGAGGACTACAATTGGAATAGGACCCATGGACGGGCTTCTAAGACTAACAAAGTTCTATTTCTTGATCTGGGGGGTGATTACAAAGGTGTTCACTTGTGTCAAAGGGCTTCAGGACCCAACCTGAAAGAGCCCCTCTCTTGTAATTATTTGAAATTACATATAACACAATACCATGGACTCAATGGCTTATAAATAATATAAATTTATTTATCATGGTTCTGGAGGCTGAGAACTTCAAGAACAAGGTGTTGGCAGATTTGTTATCAGGTGATAACACGAGAAAAGGAGGTGTCTGGGTCTCTTATAATCGCTTCCCAAAGGTCCCACCTCCAAACACTTAACACAAAGAAGATTACATTTCAACATATGAATTTTGGAGGGACGTAACTATTCAGTTTGTAGCAGCTTTCAATGGCAAAAGTTGGAACAATTTGAGTAACAAATTATGTAATGTCTAAGCTTTAAATTTTTTTAATTATTAAGGTTTTATAATTTATTTTGCTGTATGGAAAGGCTATTATCTCTTTACCCTCCTTTTTCATATTTTTTTCTCCTTTTTTATATCTAAACTTTAGTTCACTAGTTAAACACTTCAAAATCTCTAACAGTATTTTCTTCCAACAAAACTTTAATTCAGGTTAATTTATATCACGAAATGAAATAATAGTATTCCAACAGAAATTGTTTAGGCTTGATGTGTTTGAAACATGTTTCAGTATAAATGAAACATTTTAGTGGTTAATATTGTGTCCTTTTACATGTAACTGATATAAATTTACTCTATTAATTCAAATATTGGCATTTACCTTATTCTCAGTCTGCCTTGAGGCCTGAATTCCTTACTTTTTCTTTTTATAATTTGATGCTCTCTTAACTTTAATAAGAGGGAAAATATTAAATGTAAATATTAAATATTTAATTACAAAAATGTTTAAAAATTACATAATGTAGTTTGGATTATAATCTAAAGAATAAAATATTTCTATCTTTATAAATCTATGAATACATAGATGATTTATTGAATAAATAAAGGATTTGAATAAATTACTTTGTTCTTTCTTTTTTCCAGAACTGCTGTGGCTATTCTATTACCATTGCCTTTTCATATAAATACTAAAATAAATTTGTAGGTATTTACACACACACACACACACACACACACACACATACACACACACACAAACACACACACCAGCCTGTTAGAAGTTTGAATTTTGATTGAGGCTGTGTTGGAGTTGTAGATCAAATTGTCTTAACAACTCAAAGAATAGGAATCTCTCAATTCCTGTATCATTTTAAATGCTTTGTGTGGTCACATGGTTGAGTGGCAGTTCTTTGATAATAAAAGGTCAATCATCCTTCTTCCATCTCTCATACCTGTGTTTAATGTCTTATTTCAAATATAGGTAAATTTTCTCTCCTTTGTGCCATTAGGTTTTCCCTGAGTCTTCTATCAGTGTGCTCCAGTGACAATTTTCACATCTTCTTTCTATTACTATAACACAATTGCACAAAGCTTTCTAATAGGCTTTACAACTCACCAGAAACCACATACTAGTAACAGATCATTCTAGTATCTGAGAGTCCTTATCCACCTTTAGTTCCCATACCTCCAATCCAGAGCCAACCTTTCTTTTGCACTCTATGACTAACATCATCTTTCCTACTCAGGTACTTTACCAGTAGCTAGTGACTGTGAGTAGCTTACTACAAACTCTGAATCAGAAGAGTCAACTCAACCCTCAGATCTGCCCATTCACATGCAGTGTCTGAACATTAACTTTTAGATTCATTTCTAAGTCAATGCTTATGTAATTTTCCATTAATAACCCTCACAATCAAAACAAAAAGGATACAGCTACAATCCAGGAGACACAAAAAGGCATATATACAACTCATATATAGACAATCTATCTTCTGCATTGTCCTCCCTTAGAAAATTATCTATAGACTTTTTTTTGTTCATACTCTGTTTAGATCATCATTTTCTGTACATCATATCAAATTCTCATGTAAGCTAACACATAAGCAAAGGTACCCAATGTCTGGGATTCACATTGTGTACACATACATGAATAGTAAGTAGTTCATGTTTGCTGAATCAGTGTTCTGATTACATGTGTCTCTTTCAAGTGTACATTAATGCTACTGTAGTGGATTTAAAATTATGTGAAAATTACAGTGAATTTGTCATAGTTTTTTCCACAAAAATAATTTTTCAATCATACTTCCATCATTGAATGAGATATTGGTGCTAATTTGTATTTTAATTTAAATATTTATAAAGCAAAGTAATATAGTTTTTTAAAATATCGAATTATTATGATTTATGTAGAGAAACAGCAAACTGTTGCCTTTTCTTTTCATACCCATAATACTACTCTTCAGAGTCAGTTACATTCAGCTATTTCTTCCAGTAAATATTTTGTAATAGTATGATTATACAAATATTTCTTGATGTATTGAGTTTGTTTTACCTAGAGTTAGTAAATGCCTTATTTTAAAGTTCTGCCTGTATATGCATTTTTTTCAAATGCCTCTGCATGTATCCCAAACCTAACAGCATTTTCCCAAATGCTCTGGCCAGGTGATCTGTAAGCATGGTACATAGTCCTTATCCAGGGATATCACTTCACTTTCATTCCTTCTGGGTTCTCCTGGGTTTCATTCCTTCTTACTGAATCCTCTGTCTTTCTTAGTTAATTTCCACGTTTGGATGGAACAGTTTCCAGAATGTTTCTAAGACAAAACTCTTATGAGGCAAGTTTTTTTGAGCACTTGGATGTTTTTATGCCAGTATCATAATTCATTGTTATTTGGCCAGGCTATAAAAGCTAACGTTGAGTGCTTTCCCCCATAATTTTAAAGGCATGTTATTTTTATTTCTTCTATTCCTTGGAACTTAACTGTTGCTTTCAGAGAAGGCCCATCTGTCTGTTTCTCAGGAATCTTGATGATGCCTTATCCCTTGCCTTCTAATCCCAGATTTATTAGGCAATATGGGAGCTATTATAGCAATCACATGAAGTAATGTGGTCTAATTTGGACAGAAGGGGAAAATGTTCTGGACCTGGATCTGGATCTCCTGTGGGGAAGATGTGGAAAGCGATGAAGAAATAACAAATGTAGGAAAAGTATCTCCGCTATAATCTCTTTTGTGATTACAAAGTCATGGGAGAGAATGCCATATGAATAACTCAGACCACAGAGCTTTGGAAGATTCACAGTTTTCTTAAACTAGATTGAACCTAGCAAAAGGTGTAGGATTTGAAAGTAGAGAAAGAATGGATGCAAATAGGCCCTAACTGGCACAAGGAATGAGATTAGGTCTCTTCAGACATCAGTACCATTGACATTGTAACCATAAAAGGAGTCTCTCACAATATGAAGCATGAAAGTCTACATTACACTGATATCCACTAACCCAAGGCTTCTGCTGTTGAGCTTGGAGGTGGAAAGGTGAAGTACATGTGCGTATGTGTGAGTGCTTATGTACACATACACACAAGGTTATCACAGGAATAGAACTTATGGATATTAAACTCTAGTTAACATATGACTGCTAAATTTTTAATTGAGTGTCTTCTCCAAATGCCAACAGAGAGTAGGTAGAGATTTCTCCATCTTGGAGCATCTACAAATGTTTGGAGGCATCTCTTTTTAAATTAATAATTATTATTTCAGTCATACTTATACAGTGTGATAATCCAATGTATGTATGCAATGAGGAATGATCAAATCAGGGTAGTTAACATTCTTATCTCCCTTAAATTTCTGAATCTTTGATCAACATAATAGTTGAACATATTTATGAAGTACAATGTAATATTTTAATACATGTATATAATGTGTATTGATTAAATCAGGATAATTAAACTTGCCATTTCTTTAAAATTACTCTACAGGCTTGAGTTTCTCTCTTCTAGTTGTACATAAAATATACAATAGTTTATCATCAACTATAATCACCCCTTGTGCTGTGCAACATTAAAACTTATTACTTCTATCCAGGTTTTGGCATAATTCAGTCTCCTTCTATCTCCTCTTCCCTCACTTTCCAATCTCTGGTAATCATTATTCTACATTTACATCAACTATTCTAGAGAGAAAACACACAGTATTTTCTTCCTGTGTCTGACTTATTTCATTTAACATAATGTCCTCTAGTTCCATACATTTTGCCACAAAAATACAAATAATCCATTTAAAAATGGGCAAATGATACAAGTGAACATTTCTCAAAAGAAAATATTCAAATGGCCAACAATTACATAAAAAATGTTCAACATCATTATCCATCAGGGATATGCAAATGAAAACCATAGTGATGTATCACCTCACTCCAGTTAGAATGGCTATTATCAAAAAGACATAACAGCACATGCTAGAAAAAAATAAGGAGAAAAGAGAACTCATACAATGTTGGTAGGAATGTAAATTAATATAGTTAATATGGAAACAATATAAAGATTCTTCAAAAAAATAACAGCACATCTATTATATGGTCCAGCCATCCCTCTCCTAGGCACATATTCAAAGGAAATAAGATCAGTATACCAACAGGTATCTATCTACATGTCCATGCCTATTCACAAAAGCTTAGATATGAAATCAGGCTAGGTGTTCATAAATAGAGGAATGGATAATGAAAACGTGTTATATATTCAAATGAAATATCATTTAGCCATAAAAAAGGATGATATTCTCTCATCCTTACAGCAATACGGGAGGCATTTCTAAATCAGGAAAATATTTTCCTACACCTGAAATGTTCTTCTGTACTGATAAACTCACAAGAGACTAATTATTTCCTCACTTTGAAAACTTTGTAAGGAATTAAAGCAATTATCTCCTCCTTGGGATACAAGTTTACTAGGCTTCTATTAATATGTCAGGACACAAAATCACTCAGATTTCTCTCTTGA
This sequence comes from Xerus rutilus, assembly GCA_028644305.1. Taxonomy (NCBI): domain Eukaryota; kingdom Metazoa; phylum Chordata; class Mammalia; order Rodentia; family Sciuridae; genus Xerus; species Xerus rutilus. Next base: position 11,776,574 of record CM053407.1, read on the forward strand.
GAGATTCTCCTATAACTCTCTCAACCTCTTAATCATATCCTTTTCATCACAAATCAAGCACAAAAACTTTTTTGGGGGGTTTTGAAAACTTGATTTAGTATAAACAATTGCCCAGTTATCACACAATATGACATAGAACCAACTCTCATAGTTAGACTAATATAAAATAAAAATATATTAGGGACCTATTAGAAAGATATTTTCCAAATCTTAGGGCCTAAAGTACCCTAGTTAAGGAATATTTGATGAAGTATTTATTATTCATTTTCTAAAATACTTTTCCTTGGTGACTGTTCTTCCAAGTCCTATTTCTCAAAATAACCTTTGAGGTAGACCCTCAGAAATCTTTTTTTTAAACATTTTTTTGGTTGTAGATGGACGCAATATCTTTATTTATTTTTATGTGCTGCTGAGGATCGAACCCAGTGCCTCCCTCATGCGAGGCAAGCGTTCTACCACCGAGCCACAGTCCCAGCCCACCCCCAGAAATCTTAACTTGAGCTTCATATTAATTTACTAAGTAAAACAGACCAAAACGTCCAGCTTTTATAACTTTATTAGAATTGTAGGGAAGGAGTGTTAGAGGCTGGGGAAAAAACTTGTTATGGTGGGAATGATTTTTAGATTCTTTGATCCTCTCACTTTTTCTCTTTATTGGCCAGACACCATCGGTATATGTAATGTCATGTGAGAGACTCTGGAGTTGCATTTGCATAACAGGCAAAAATATGAAATCCGCCTTGCTGCATGGAGCCTAAAGATTATGATATTTTGGCAGAATAGCATCCAGAAATGACATTCCCAAACATGACAGTGATGTGGCTGAATTAGAGACTCACAGATTAGAAGGCACTGTGGAGGTCGTCCAGGTCCATCTCTTACCTAGTGTGGAAACCCTCCCCAAGACATTACTAATTAGTAGGAACTGAAAATGGCTCAATCATCACTGGGCATGGCAAACACAGCTGTTAAGAGGAAACTCTTATTGTTCAATTGTTCAACTTTATCGTCAAGCTTTAATCCAATTAAATGTGATTTCCTCCCATTGTTCAATTTCTGCCTTCTGAATTACATAGAATAGTATTTATGGTCCAACTACGATCTTAAAATTTCTGTACAAAATATTTCAATCCCAATAATCATGCCATGGAATGCTGACCTTTCAACATCCTAATTGGCCAATTCTAGATGTCCAATTGTTTTATAGTATTTCAAAATCTGAAGATCAGAGTTGACTTTAATTTCTTATATTACTAATTTATTGCCAAAGTAGTCTAAGTGGTTTTCAGGGATTATCTGGTGAATTATGTTCTTAATTCATTTGCATTCTGGTTTGTTAAAGGAATAAGAGGTATTAAGTATTTACTATATTTTTGGTACTAAGAAGATGCTTTCTATTAAATAAGAACATTCTCCTACATGACAATATCATTACTATGCATGAGAAAATTAACATTACTTCAATATTGTAAAAATATATATTTTACATTCAAATTTCCAAAATGTTTTTCAAATGCATTCATTTATAATTTTTTAAAATTCAAGGATCCCATCAAGATTCATGTGTTGCAGTTGATTATTTTTCTTTTTAGTTAGTTTTAATCTACCACATTTCCAGTAATCATTTCTCCTTTTAATTTTATTTTTGCTTCATAGTTTTTTTTCACTGTATTCATTCCTCTTCTAGTTTTTCATATTCTCACTCAAATGTAGCCCTCCTTGGGCATGTTGTTTCTGAGATAGTTTTGACTGCTTTTTAATTTCTCCGAATTTACTTAACATTTTTTTCATACCTATGTTTTTATGCACTTCTGTTCTGACTTTTTAAAACATTTTCTGACTTCTAAAGTTGTTTCATATTGGTAAGTGCTATTTAATTGTGGTTAATTCATGTTAGATATTTAATTTAGAATCTTCCTCAATTTTTTGAAGTTGTTTGGCAAATATCTTTGGATAGAAAATGTTACTTTTGGCCTTTCATTTTAGTGTGTTATGAGTGTTATGTTTGTTATTTTCTATTGCTTTAAAATTTTTTGCTGTTTTCTGATTCAGCAAAAAGACTTCTTTACACACAGGGAATTTCATTGTCTGGACAGTTTTCCATGTTTCTTACTGAAGTTCTTAATGGTTTTTGTTACTAGACAAAATGTGCATCAAATTTTGCATATCTTTAATAAATAATGCTATTTTGGGGTAAATGAGTTCATACTTCCTTTGATTCTTATGTTTTGTAAGACTCTTAAATTTTTACCACTTACTTTTCCTTCATGTTCAAGGTTCCACTATTCACATCCCACTTCAAACTGCCTCCCAAGTATGTTTCTCAAACTGATGCCTCAGGCCTCAGGCACTTTTAAGCCCCTTTTGATCTTCATTGTCATTGCTCTGATCCACCAGGCTTGGACCTATTCTCTGTATTTCCCATTTAAGATTTGGTTTTAACTTTCTTTTTTGGATAACTTTCTTTACTCTCTCCAGTAAGTCTGATGAGTATTTATAATGAAAGTAACCCCTTATCACATTAACAGTATAGAATTAGTGTTTGACCTCTATGACCTTCACTATAAATTGCACTTCATCCAACAGTGAAGTGCAGTACCTGATTAGAATAGTATATCCAAACCAATACTATTATCCAGTTACTTTTTACATCTTCTTTAGAAAGATAACATTGTTTTTAAATTATTTGATAAAAACAAGTTATTTTTATGGCATTTCTTCATCTACAAGTAAGGTAGAATAATTTTAAAGTCATTTTTCATGTCTTTAAACCATTCGTCCATAATCTATTAGAATGTATTGAATACTACCAAGTGCTAGTAAATTTTCTGTACAGTGGAGATGAGAAGATATAAGTAAACATAATGCCAGTTCTTAAATAGCTCAATACTAACTTTGGGAAGCAGATGAATATGTTAATAATTATAATACAGTGGCTTAGATAATTCAGGTTTAATAATGTACAAGTATATTGGGGGGGTACTGGGGATTGAACTCAGGGGCACTCGACCACTGAGCCACATACCCAGCCCTATTTTGTATTTTATTTAGGGTCTCACTGAGCATCTCAATGAGTTGCTTAGCACCTTGCTTTTGCTTAGGCTGGTTTTAAACTCACGATTCTCCTGCCTTTGCCTCCCAAACCACTGGGATTACAGGCCTGCACCATTGCACTGGCTTATACAAGTATATTTTGACTACTTTTCATCACTGTGACCAAAACATCCAACAAGGACGGAAAGTTTAAAAGGAGGGAAAGTTTATTTGGGGCTCATGGTTTCAGAGATTTCAGTGCATAGCCAACTCCATTGCTCTGAGCCCAAGGTGAGCAGTATATCATGGGGGAAGGGACCAGCAGAGGAAACCTGCTTAGCTCATGGTAAGGTCAGAAAGCAGAGAATAAGTGGGAAAAAGGTATCACAGGGAAGATGCACCTTACAGGTCACACTCCCAGTGACCCACCCCTCTATAGCTACGCCCTACTTACCTAAAGTCACCACCCAGTCCATTCAAACTAGGATGGACAGATTAGATTACAACTCTCACAACCAACCATTGCACCTCCAAACATTCCTGCATTAATACAGGAGCTTTTGGGGGACACCTCATATCCAAACCATAACAAAGTTCTATGGTATGTGAGTCAGAGTTCTCCAGATAAACAAAACCATAAGTAATATATACAAAAGAAGTTTTTGCTCATACAACCATGGAGGCTGAGAAATCTCATGATCTGTCTGCCACCTGAAAACTGAGGACCAGGAAAGCTGGAAGTGTAATTCATTCTAATTTTAAAGACCTTAGCATAAGAGAAGCCAATGGAAAAAATCTGAGTCCCAGGTCAGGAAAAGGTAATATGAGATGTCCCAGTTCAAGCAATCAGGCTTTAGAAAATTTTTTCTTTCCTCCATTTTTTTCTTTTATTCAGCCCCTCAATGGATTGAATGATGCCCACCCACTGAGTGAGACTATGAAGTCTACCAACTCAAATAATAATTTCATTCAATAAACACCATCTCTGACAGACATATCCAGAAATAATGTTCAGTCTGGCACCCAGTTGCCCAAGTCACATTTGACACATGAAACTAAATCATCACATTGGGAATGCAAGAGCAAGGATTCCTAACTATTCCTAACCATTTGGGAGAGTCAAGGATGAAACAATCAAGAATATAATCTTGGAGGTGTTGTTAGGACAGGGAAGATAGTTTTTTGGACCAGCTGACTTCCCAATCTGGCCAAACTGAAATAGGCTCCTTTCCTGTTTCACTTCACTCTCAAGGCAGCAGTTGGCCAGACTTGGTCTGTTAAGATCCCCAGAGTCAGGTCTCTGGCCAAGGACTCCAGTAAATTCATACATTCATGGATTAGAATGTGGCTAGCTTTAGATGGCAGGGCGAAGGTCATTTATTCAGTCCACCATAACCTGTACTTCACAATAGCTAAACTATGGTACCAAACCAGATGCCCTTTAACAGATGAATGGATAAAGAAATATGGTACATATACACAATGGAATATTACTCAGCCTTAAAGAGAAATGAAATTATATCATTTGCAGGTAAATGGGTGGAGCTAGAGGATATCATGCTAAGTGAAATAAGCCAAACCCAAAAAACAGAAGCTGAATGTTTTCTCTCGTAAGTGGATGCTGATCCATAGTGGGTCAGGAGGGATAGGGAAGAATGAAGGAACTTTGGTTTGTGTAGAGGGAGTGAGGGGAGGGGTGGGGTTGTGGGGATAGGAAGGTCAGTAGAATGAGACAGACATTATTACTCAGTACATACGTATGGTTACACTACTGGAATGACTGCACCATGTACAGCCCAAGAAATGAGAAGTTGTGCTCTATTTGTGTATAATATGTCAAAAATGCATTCTACTGTATAATTAATTAATTATTAATTAATTTTTAAAAACTTTCCTACAAAGCCAACTTCTAAATGCTGTCAGTGATGGATACTTTATGAAAATTGTTTTCACAAAATAGAAAAAGATGACTAAAATTTCTTATGATGACTGAAATTAGTGTGGCACTAAAACCTGACAAAGATTTTACAATAGAGGAAAACTAGAGCCCAATACTTACCATAAATATAAAAATTCTGAGCAAAAAGTAGCAAATAGAATTCAGTAATACAAAAAGGGAAAAATACAGCTACAATGTCTTCACAATCTTTCCCAGTTCACCCGCTTGCACTAAGTCAATCATTGTTGGGATTTCTGTAAACATAGACTATGATTATCTGGGACAATTCTAGAGCACTATATGATAGAACCATACAGTATGCATCCTGTGATGTCCTGCTTTTGGCACTATGCTTAAAGACCATTTTAGATAGCATAGTCACTAACAAAAAACAAAAGTCAAAATACCCAGAAAAAATGGCACTGAACCATGAAAAGGATAGTTGTTTACAGTATGCAAACAGGAACAAGGAGGTAAAGCATTGCCTCCTTCCACCTCAGTAAAGAATGTGTGCACCAGGTGACTCAAATTTTTCACAGTTATGTGCAAAACATGCACATGTCAGCAAATGCCTTTGGAAGAACTGCAAGTATTGATTTTGAGATTACAAATAAATTTTGGTGAGTAGGTAAATTCACAGATATAGAGCCTCTGAATAATGAGGACCAAGTATACCATTCTCTTATTCACAAATATTGATTTTATGCAGTCATTAGCTCAAGGAATTAAACTGCTATGAACATTCTAACAGAAGTCTTTGTAAAGATATGTTTTCATTTTTCTTAAGTAAATTCCTGAGAGCAGAATTGCTGGATCATATCATAGGTATATACTTAATGTTAAAGAATCTGACAAAATTCTTTCCAAATGGGTTTTTATTATTTCCCAATCCTTCCTACTTCAATTACCTACTCAACCAGTGGGGCCTAAAACAACACTTGGAGGGTATCTATTAAACTCAATCATGCCCCGAATTAGAGAAGTCATTTATGCAATAAGGGTTCTCACAGAGCCCCATCCTCCTCAGATTTCCTCATTTACCAGCAGCCTTCACATTTGTCCAAGTCACCACACAACCAACACAGCTGCTCAAGTCAATGCTAACACAGAGACACTCTGAGCAGCATCTGTCACAGTTCCCATGGGGATGAAGACCTTTGTGATGTGTTCTTATATCACAATGTGACTATTGACTCCTCATATGTCAGTGTCATTTCTGGGATATGCACAAAGTTAACCCTGAAATGAGAACTCCCTGCCAACCTCGTGCAGGAAACTCTACAGACAGACCCAATGTAATCTCTCAATGCAACATCATTTAAACTAATTTCTTGCTATTTCCTTCAAGAATATACCATTTTTACCCATTTCCCTACTGAAAGTTGTTTCTGGGTTTTTTTCTTTTTACTACACTATAATCCTCACATATACACCTTTACATTTTTATAAGTATATAATTTAAAGCAATTGAGATTCAGAAAAGTTAAATAATTTTTCCTCAAACACACAGCTAACTAATAGTGGTGCTAGATTTTGAAGCCAAATCTGATTCTAAAGCTTCATATCAAACCTCGCCATCTGTTACTTCACATACAGAAAGCTCCTCTCTTGTCCAATGTAATTTTTTAAATGTTTGAAGTGGAAAAAGTTTTGGACCTTAAAATGCAAAATACAAGGACTGTTCCTAGCTGATTCCAAACAAGTGAATCACAAATTTTAGTTACTTTACTGACATAAAGATGGTTATTTATGAAGCAAAGGCAAGAATTAAAGAACTGATACCATTTGAAAGTTACAAATCCAGAGAAGTAAAGATAAAGAAGTAAGAGTGAAGCAGAGACATGAAACAAAGCAATAGGAAGATGTAAAAGACAAAGCCACATCTCAGAGCAACCCATTGCAGAGAAATAACAGTGGAAGTTTATTGTCCCCTCCTTTATCATTTCTCATTGAGCAAGTTTCAATCCCCATGATTTAACTACTCAGACTTCATTACTGTACAATCTTCCCTTTGACAGTCATTTAGGAAGCCCAAACCAAAGACTGCAAGTGTGCCTTTGTATACAAATTAGGAAGTAGTGTAGTAGATTGGCATGGATAGGCTCAGATTATAGACATGAGAGCTAGTCATGCCCAGAGCTTCAACTCAGACTCCAACCAGCTTGGGAAGTCCAGAAAAGATATAACAGTGTGGTCTAAGAGGAAGGAAAGAAGAAGGCCGTTCATCTTCTAATGCAATGCAGAAATTTTGTGTCCAATAAATCTGAGTTCAAAATATTCCATAAAAATCAGTAAGAATAAATATATAAAACATCTAGCAAGCATTGATCTCAATTTCTGACGGAGACAGAAAAGATTTTAGAAACTGCATCATTTGAGATTTGTTTAGTTACAAGCAACAGAACACCCAACTCAAATTGTCCTGAGAGAGATTGAATTGATGATTTACCTACAACTACCTATTAAGAAGATCTAGATTCTGGTACAGATTCATCAGAAACTTCAGCTATATTTCTGGACAATTATCTCATCCTAATTTCTTTCTGGGTGTGCTTCATCCTTAGACAAAATTCTCAATGATTACAAGATGAAAATAGTGATTCTGACATCTCAGTCACAAGCTACACTGCCCAAATACATACTCATTGTGATGCTATCTCAATCATGATATTTATGTTTAATAACCAAATTGCATCATATATCCACTCCTAAGCAAACAGAGATCTCATTTCTATAAGATTAGGTCAAGCAGGTCATACCCCTTGAGATGATTGTGTCACAACAAAGGTACAATAGAGTGGATGCTAGAAAAGAAATCATAACATCTATGTGTTAGTCAACTTTACATTATTGTAACAAATATCTGAAATAATCAACTTATAATAAATAAAGATTTATTCTGACTCACAGTTTTAGATCACAGTCCATGCATGATCAGTCAGCACCATTGTTTGGGATTCTGGTGGCACATCATGGAGGGAACTAGTGGCAGAGTAAAACTTCTCATCTTGTGGCTATAAAGCAAAAAACAGAGAGTTCAGGGTCTCACAATCCCCATCAAGGGCATACTCACAATGACTCAAAGAACTCCCAGTAGGCCCCACTTTTTAGTTTCCACTACTTCCCAATAGTGAAAGCACAGGACCATGCCTCTAATATAAGAGTCTTTGAGGGACATTCAAGAAACAAACTGTAGCATTTTGCCCCTGGCTCCTATAGGCTCATGTCAATCTCAAAATGCAAATGCACTCAATCCTCAGTATCTTCAAAGTATTAACTGTATGGGCATTGCTCTAAAGTTCATGCCCACAGTCTCCTCTGAGACTCAAGCAAATTCAACTATGAGACCCTTTAAAAGTCAAAAGAAAATTTATATTCATCCAAGACACAATAGTGAACATTCTCATTCCATAAAGGAAGAACAAGAAAATAGCAAAGAAGGATTGGACCAAAGCAAGACATAAAATCAGAACGGCAAACATTAAACCCTATAGCTCTATGATCAGCATCCAGGGCACATTCTGATGGGATGTGAACTCCCAACAACTCCCTTTTTGCCTGCAGCCCACAGGACCACGCCTCAAGCTGACTTTCCACACTACCTTAGGCTTCTCCCAGCAGTCTTTCCACGCTTCTGTTATCTCTAACTTAATGAAGTCTCTGTTACAGCTTCTGCTTCACTCTTAAAGTTCCAAGTACCACCCTATCAGAGGCTGCTTCTGGGACCTCTGACCCCATAACACATGGCCTGGTCTCCCAGGCTATCCTTTGAAATGTTGAGAGGTCTCTATGATCCCATAATTTACATTCTGCATGCCTGTGAAACCAGCACCATGTGAATGATACAAAGGTCTCTCACCAGCACAAGCTATACCTGGGCTTGCTTGAACCATAGCTGCACAGGCTCTGCACAATTTGCTGGAGAAAGAAATCTTAGGGAAGTGATTTCCCCGGTGCTTTTAGGTATGTGGGTGCCCCAGGGTTTTTTCTCAAAACTCTTCGAGGAATACCTTTGAAAAAAATTTCCATTTCTACATCTTTGAGCTAATGATGCCTCAGCTTTGCCACCAATTTCCAAGACATTTTCCAGACATCTTTCCCATTATCCTGGTACTAGATAGAGCGCTTGGCTTTGTTTTATGGGTACCAGTCTCTGGAGTAACTGCACCTTCCTTGGCTGCACATTTACGTGCACTCCTTTTTTCACCAAGCTGCAAATTTTTCTAATCTGCAACTTTTTACTCCTGATTTTCAGTGTGAATTTGGCTAAAAGTAGCCAATAATGCCAGTTCTGTTGCCTGAATGTTTTTGATGCCTTAAAATGTACTCTGTCAGATAAATTTGTCTATCTTCTTTAGGCTCAGCCTCCCACAAAGTTTCAGAGCCTGAACAAAATGTATACAAATTCTTTTTCACAGTGGAGCAAGTGTGGCCTCTAGTCTAATTCCCAAGAAAATCTTCATTTTCATCTGAAACTTCATCAACAGACTTTATTGTCCTCATTTCAATCAGCATTCTGATCTTTCGGGCCCTCACCAAAATCATCCATTAAGCTCCAGTGACGGCATTCTAGCCTATCTTGCCCACTCCTCAAACCTTTCTGAATTCCTCCTTCGAACCAATTCCAAAGATTTTTCCACATGACCAGGCATAGTAATAATAGCAAAACAGCTTCATTTCTCAGTACCAATTTTCTGCTAGATTTCAATATATACATGAAATATAAACTTAGAATAGGATTATTTGACTAACAGTTTTGGAGGTTTCTGTCCATGCTCAAATGGTCCCATTGTTTGGGCCTGTGATGGCACATCATAGTAGTGGGACAGAGACCACCATAGAGACAAAGGGCAAATGCACTTCTGGACCTTGGCCCCGGTAAAGTCATTACTTATGTGTTTGTTCCCCTGATTCAATTTTGCTGCCATCGTCGTCAGGTCAAAAGATACCAATGTCTGGCACCAGTAGGAATGTGGTGAAGCCAAACTGCTGAAGCCTGCCTGGGAAGCAAAGAAGACTGTGACAAAGAAGCCCACAATCCCTTTCAAAGGCACACACCCAATGACCCCAAAAATCTCCCAACAGTCCTGCCTCTTAAAGTTTCTATCACCTTTAATAATGTCAAGCTGTAAACCATGTCTCTACACATGGGCCTTTGGGAGACAATGAAGATTCAAATCATAGCAGTCCACTTCTGGAATCATCTGATATAGTCTCTCATTGTATGGATAAAACAATCTAATACCCAAAGCTCCTTCATTTTCCAAATTTACATTGTTTTCAATTCCAATTAACCACAGTCTACAGAATATTAGTTTTCTACATATTTCCAAAGAAGGAGGTGGATTGGAGAAGAAAAGTTGTGATTTCAGAATAAATATGTAAATAATAGGCAAGTATGTGGTAATAAACAGAGTGAGGTTAGAAGAGTTTACCCAAAGTACCAATAGAAATAGAGAAAGACCCATAATCAGATTTCAAACTCTTCAGGAAGCTTGAATGGGTCTATGATGAGCAAATAAAAACAATAAATTTAAGATAAATAGAAGCCAAATATGTGACATATGTACTTAAGTTTAGATGATGTCCTTCAATTATTTCATAAATAAAGCTACAGTGAAGAAAAATATCCCCTCTCCTCCTGAGCTGAGGGTCAGATGTGATTAAATCAAAAGGTTGGAAGAAAGGGAACCAGAGTGCAGACAACCACCTGCCTGGCCAGACAGAGCACACATTCTTGTTCCCATGGTTGTTGTCCTTTACCTACCATAACAAAACCTATTGGCTTATACCAGGGATCCATTTCTGTATGATGTGCAAAGGCTAAGGGAAAAGATCTCAGCAAGCTAGAAAAGAGGATAGTTATCTCAACTTGATAAAAAGCTTTTACACAAATTATAACTAACATAAAAACTAATGAACTGAATGCTTTCCTTCTACGGTATGAAACAAGGCAACATTTTTCCACAGGTATCACTCTTATTCAATATAGTACTGTGAATTCTAGCCACTGCAATAAGGCAAGGCAAAGAAATAAAAGATGAACAAATTGGAAAGGAAGAAATATATCTACATGGAAAATCCCAAGGAATCTACAAAAAGAAAAATCCTAAAATATGTGAGTTTGGCAAGGTTGCAAGATATAAAATCAACAGACAAAAATCAATCATATTTCTATATATTAACCATGAACATAAAGAATCCAAAATGAAAAATGCAATATCATTTATGATCACTCCAAAGGAAATCAAATAATTAGATATATTTACCAGTATATGTATAGGAAATGGGTGTTAGAATTATAAAATGCTAATAAATCAAAGAACAAAATAAAATGAATGACATGCCAGGTTCATAGATTTGAAAACAATATATTAAAGGTTTTGAGTCTCTCAGACTTATCTACTGATTTAATGAAAATCTTATCAAAATTCCAGCAAGGTTTATTACATAAAAAGAGAAACATTCAAATTTATATATGGAAAGTTATAAGCCCTAGAATAGCTAAAACAACCTTGAAAAAGAGTATAAAGTAAAAGAAATCATTCTATTTCTATTAAGACCTACTGTATAGTCAGAGTAATCAAGACAGTGTAGTATTGGCAGAGACAAAGCAAAAGTTCTGGGCTAGAGATACCAATTTGAAATCATAGAATTTGTGCCCGGTGCCAACTTCTTCTGAGAATTTGTTGACTTACAGCCATCTCTTCCTAGCTAGCAATGCTGCTTTTCTGCACTTAGCCCTCAGCCTCCCAAACCAGGCCACGGACTTCCACAATCTGGCCCATAATCTCCTTGAAAAACCTGGGAAAACAGCCTCAGAATGAAGTCTACCTCTTTCTCAACTTTTCACCTGTTTTCACTAATCCCACTGCTTTCCAAAGAAAATTTTCTAAAACTCTGCCCTGTCTTTGGATTTAAGCATATTTCATAAATTAGCCTTACTCCCAAATGCACCTGTACATTTGTTGTAAGGTTCAGAACAGTGTGTGCCATGCATGGTTTTCATTCCATTCTTTGGGAGTTTATATGAGGAACTGTACAGTTTTAAAAGATCCATGCTGTTTGACTGACTATGGTTGAAAACTGTGAGCATCTAATAACAAGACCTATTTCTACTTATAGTTTGCTACCATGTGTGACTTTGGGAAAATCACTTAAATTCTGTTTCAGTTCTGCCACCCACAGATCAGAAAAAAAGCAGCACCAGCCCAGTCCTATCTCCTCTTTCTAAGGTTGTTGTTACATTGCAATGAGATTATGAGTATAAGAAGCTTTAGAGAGAGAGAGGTATATCTGGCTTTCAAGTAAAAATCTTCATTGTGTTAGCAACAAAAGAGCAAATTAAATGGGTAGTGTTGAGAAAAGCAAGAAGATTTTTGTTCAGAAGTGTGTCCAGTGCCACAGTATGGGAAAAAAGGAGGCAAGCACAACCCCAAGCCAAATCTCCATGGACTTCTTTTTGGGTGGAAGACAGGCCAGACTATTGGATTCTCTTCCATAGACACTAACAAGAACAAAGTGATATTAATGCACAGAATATGTAAAGAACTCAAAAATCTTAACATCAAGAAAACAAATAACCCAATCAATAAATGAACAAAACAGACATTTCTCAAAAGAAGAAATGCAAATGGCCAACAAATATGTGCAAAAATGTTCAACATCATTAGTAATAGGAGTAATGCTAATCAAAACTACATTGAGATTACATCTTACTCCAGTTAGAATCACAACCATCAAGTATATAAATATAATAAATGCTGGCAAATATGTGGGTAGAAAGGAACATTTACACATTGTTTGTGGGACTGCAAATTAGTCCATCACTGTGGAAAGCAGTATGGAGAGCCCTCAAAAGACCAGGAATAGAACCATCATATTACCCACTTATCCCACTTCTTGGGATTTATCCAAGAGAATTAAAATCAGTATTCTATAGTGATACATGGATTCCAATTCACAGCCCAATTCACAATAGCCCAATTCACAATAGCCAACTTATGGAATCAACCTAGGTATTCATCCACAGATAAATGGATAAAGAAAAAGTGGTATATTGTCTACAATGGAATTCTACTCAGCAATAAAGAAGGAAATTATGTCATTTGCAGGTAAATGGATGGAACTGGAGAACATCCTGGTAAGGGAAATAAGCCAGACTCAAAGCTAGACAGAAGAAAGGAATTAAAAGTTGGTGGGGTGCGGGTGGGGAAAGTGTCTCATGAAAATGGAAGGGAGATCAGTAGAGGAGAAGCAGGAGAACAAGGGCTGAAGGAGGAAGGAAGGAAAAGGAGAAGAACTGAGGAATAAAACTGACCAAATTCTGCTATACTCATGTATGAATGCACCACAATGAATTCCACTTTCACGTATAATTATAATGCACCAATGGAAAAAAATAGACATATAAACACTTAGAAGGAAGTCCAGAAAAGTAGAGCAAAAGTAACAAGGGAAGGGAGAAGGGGAGAGTAAGGGGAATACTGAGGAATGAACTGGAGCAAATTATGTTATATGCGTATATGAACATGTCACAGTGAACTCCACTAGTACATATAACAATGATGCCCTAGTAAAAACATAAAGAAAAAAAGAAACTTTAAAGGTTTCAACTGATATAAAGTGTAATTAATTTCACATCTCAGACTAACCTGAAGTAAACTCACCACTGACAGGTCTATAAAGAATTAGCTCAGCCGGGCGTGGTGGCTCACGCTTGTAATCCCAGCACTTTGGGAGGCTGAGATAGGAGAATCGCGAGTTCAAAGCCAGCCTCAGCAAGGGCGAGGCGCTAAGCAACTCAGTGAGACCCTGTCTCTACATAAAACACAAAATAGGGCTGGGGATGTGGCTCAGTGGTCGAGTACCCCTGAGTTCAATCCCCAGTA
>CM053407.1:11790536-11812759 GCA_028644305.1 Xerus rutilus
GAATCAGCTCAGTGCTTGGGATTCATTAAGTGCTCAGTGAACATCAGCTGGTATTTGTTACTTGTCTTTCCCCTGTTAGTGTGCTCCAAATTGTGCAAAGATGACTACGGGAGTCTATTATTAACTGAGAAAGCTTTTATTTGTGTAAAAAAGCATTCGGAGGTACTATCTTCTGAATTGTCACCAACATACATTAGATCTTAGATCTATGTCATCTAGAATGGATACCATTCCTCAACCGTCAAAATAACTGTACCATATGCTTTTCATTTCCTCTTTTCCTTAGCCCAAAGCTGGGGGTGATCACTACAGCAAAGACCAAGTTGGTGATAATATCTGAGTGATGAAACAGTGCTCAAAGGGAAAGATGAAACTAGTGTAACAAAGATGGGAGGGGCCAAGGAGAGTATGTTACCATTGAGGAGTTCAAGGCAAACATCAGGGACCTGTCTCCCTGAGCTGAGGTGGAGAATCCTGTTCCTCGCAGCCCTGACCTCGGAAACTCTGTAGGAAAGCTAAGTCCTGAGCCTAGAGCTCCCCTTTCCACAGGCAGCAGAACTACTATGAAGTGGATGGCTTTTAGGAGGAGTATCAAATAGAGGAAATTGGACCCAGCAATTCAAGGAATTAAGCTGTTTTTCCTTTCCTGAAAGGCCCCAATAGAGGTATATCCTCCTCCCCCAATTCCCTGGCACAGAAAAGGGTTTCCATTGGTCTGTCTGAAGCCATTTTCCTCCCTTGTTTATGCCCAGCACTGCTTTCCAATCGCACTGAGTGCCCCCATACCTGGTAATACCCACTGAGTCTAGTGAACATTCCTGAGGAGACAACTGAGCTGAGGGTTCTGTACTCTGCCGATCTTACAGACCTCACAAGGAAAGAACTGGACCATCATGAAACTTTTTTTCTATTTGAGTGTCCTTGCTGGTATGTATTCAAGACCATCTACTCTGTCCTATAAGCCATAGGTTAATGTAAGATGGGGTAAGGCAGCAGCAGGATGTGTGAAGGGTGCAGGAGAGTCCAAAAACACTGTCATGAGAATTAAGGTCTACCCCATCCAAAGGCTCTCAGGACAGACTGAGCACACCTTTCTAGTGCTCAGCTATGGGGTAGGCTGTGGCGCAACCCTGCTTGGAGAATCCTCAACAGTGAGTGTTCTCCACTTGGTTATTCCAAAATGTAGGCCTCATTACTTTCTGGGTAAGTCCCAATATGGTCACAAAGACAGAACTCATTTTTGACCTCTATTTCCTCTTTTCCAAAACTTTGAAAAGCAAAGGGTAGAAGGTAGGAGCAAGAGATCTAATATCAGGGGCCTGCCTTTCATGAAGTTCTTCAGATTGGAAAATTTGCTGGTGAGGCATTTCTCAGGTTGTATCACATATTAGCTGTGTGAGATTGGGCAAGTCAATGAATCCATCTCTGCTTCATTTTTTTTCAGTCAAATAGAGGTATTTAGTCCTTACAGTATAGTTGTAAAGATTAAATAAAGCCATGGACTGGCTTCTAGAATTCAATGTCTCTTCCCTTTATTAGTAATCCACCCTTTTTTCCTTGGTGTTTCTAATGCCATGATCACACAAAGAAGGGTGTAGTGAGGTAGAGGTCCAGGCTTGGGAGGATCAACAGAAGTACTGAGGGTAGCCAAGACAAGACCAGTATTTCATTTCCGATACTAGAATCAGTCTTTCTCCCCTTTATAATCTAGGTATTTTTAAAAATTACTTATAAAATTATTATATGTTCATATTAGAAACTTTGGGAATTTAATAGACATTCATTATCCCACCTCTCAGTCAACACATGCTAATACTTTGAATTTACTCCTAGACTTTTCTATTTTTTTTGCATTTAAATGGTTTATTTCTTGTTTGGTGATTTTAGGCAACTGAATTACATTATATATACATTTTATTGTTATTTTAACTTAAATGCCATTAATATTTCTTTTGGTGTTGAATATTTTTACAAATACAATATATTATAATTTTACAAATATATATGATGTTCCATTTTTCATGTGCTTCTTTATTTTAATGTCCAACATTAGCATATTAGACATTTATGTTTACAATGTTTAGCTATTAGTGATAAAAACAAGCACACTTATTTATAATCTTTAGACAAAGATTATCTCATTGTCTCTTTAAAAAGGATTCCTAGTGTTGGAATTATTAAGTCACATGTTATGAACAATTTACAATTCCAGATGCCTATTTCTGAATTGTTTTTTAAAAAGATAGTCAATTTTTAAGCATTAAATGAGTCTTTCTTAGGTTAAATATTATCAATATTAGCCAAAAAGTGATTATTCTGAATGTTAGCTATAATGGTATGCCATTTTGAATTATAGTTTTATTATAAAAACTGTCAAATATATTCACATTTCCTGGCTACTTCCCTCCTTTAAAATGATCCATGTTCCTTTACAACTGGGAAGTTATCATCTTATTTGTTCTAATATTTATAATTAAGAATATTAATCATTTCTCAGGGACATTTTTCTCTGCTCATTCATCTGTGCAAAAAGAAGATCCTGCTCCCTATTTGGTATACCTCAAGTCTCACTTCAACCCCTGTGTGGGTGTCCTCATCAAAACCAGCTGGGTGCTGGCCCCAGCTCACTGCTACTTACCGTGAGTATTGGGCATCCTCATTCCCTGAAACAGGGACTGTTTATTCTGTATCAGTTATTCTCAATAGGAACAGTTTTCAGCCCAGGACACATTTGGCAGTATCTGAAGATATTTTTGGTTATCAAAATCAGGAAAAAAGCCAGGTGCAGTGACACACGCCTGTAATCCCAGCACTTAGGGAGGCTGAGACAGGAGAATCCCGAGTTCAAAGCCAGCCTCAGCAATGGCGAGGCGCTAAGCAATTCAGTGAGACCTTGTCTCTACATAAAACACAAAATAGGGCTGGGGATGTGGCTCAGTGGTGGAGTACCCCTGAGTTCAATCCTCAGTACGAAAAAAAAAAAAATCAGGATACAAAGCTAATGGCATCTAGAAGGGAGAGGCCAGAGCAAGGATACTGTCAAACATCCTACAAGGCAAAGCACAGTGCCCCAAAATGTTCAACCAAAAATTTTCATAGTGCTGCCAGAGACCCTGTGCTACATGTTATAATTCTTCAGTCTGCTATCAGTTTTTAAAAGTTTTTTTTTTTTACTAGAAATATGAATGCATGTTATCAATTAAGGGCCCACTGATAATGCACTCAAATTGGGCAATTGAGTTTTAAAAAGAAACTAAGCCCAAAGGGATGAAGCTATCAAGAAATACAAAGAATAGTTCCATGCCCTTAGAAAAATGCATTAAGCACCAATATGCCTGAAGGGCAAGGGAAAGAGTGGTTTCAAGGAAAGCAAAGAGAGACGCCCCCATATGAAGAGACTCTCTGACAGGAGTGGTAACCTTTGTCAAAGGACACAGCCAATCTGCAGCAATACTTCAGGGAGAGAGCTTGGAGGATAAACACATCAACCTCACCTTTCTCTTCTTATTGACCAAAAACCTAATCAGATGACTTAATTCACATATAACCTTCCAAAAGGGCAGAACAAGGTAGAATAGGGTTGTTAGTGGGTTTAATGAAGAAAATAGAAGATAACCAACACTTGGGTCAGCCATTCTCCTGTCTCAGATGGAAATTGCCAATTGCATAGGTAAGCAATGGAAAGGATAGAAAATTTTCTTGGACATGTGTTATCTTCCTCTCTACTACATTAAGGACACTACCTTAAAACATAGTGGCTACGGGTTGCACTACTGACTTCATGATCATGAGAAAATTTCAACTATGTGCCTCTACTATATCTGTAAAATGAGGATAAACATAGGATCTACTGCACAGACTTATTGTGAGGTAGATGAGATAATCCACATAAAGCACCTGACACATAGTTACATTCAGTATTTTAGTGATGATGATGATTATAATGATTACTTCCAATCCTTTCTCTCTCCAGAAATCTAAAACTGATGCTGGGAAATTTTAAGAGCAGAGTGAGAGATGGGACAGAGCAGACAATTAACCCTATCCAGATTATCCGTTACTGGAACCATAGCGACAGCTCCCCACAGGATGACCTCATGCTCATTAAGCTGGCTAAACCCGCCACCTTAAACCGCAAAGTCCAGATCCTTCCCCTTGCCACCAGCAATGTCCAACCAGGAACTGTCTGCTTGCTCTCAGGTTTGGACTGGAGCCGGGAAAACAATGGTGAGTGCACCTCCCATAGCAAATTAAGGTCATCAGTTATCCTTAGAGGAACATACGTGTCCTCAAAGATGTGAGACGAGATGAGGAGGGGATAATGGCTTGAGACCAAAGGAGAAGCTACAGGAGTGGTCTGGCAGAAAGAGACCTGTCCAGACCTGTCACTCCTCCACCCCCAGGGTATCTAATGCCCTACTGCTGATTCGGGGTTTTGGCAGCTGGTGTCACCAAGCTGTCTAACTCTGCACAGAGGCCACCATTCCTGATTGTGAGAGGCACAATTCACATTAGGGAAGCTACAGCCCTACTTCCAACATATATTCATTTTACATGTGAAGAACACCTCTGAGAACTTGAGTCAGGTCACATCTTATTCCTCCAAGACTGGACAGAGTAGAAAGAAAACTCTGCATTTCAAATATTCATAAAGACTACTTAAAAATTCTCAGGATTCTCTCTCATAACTGTGCTCAGGGCTAATTTCTTCCCTTTTTCTTATTCCTTATTTCGTCATACCTACACAAAAAGATAGTCAAAGTAGAGGGTGAGAGTTAGGACTAAATAGAAATTGTGAACAGGATGTTTTCTTTTACCACATCTTCCCTCAGGCAGACACCCAGACTTAAGGCAGAACTTGGAGGCCCCTGTGATGTCTGATAAAGACTGCAAGAAAACTGAACAAGGAAATAGCCACCGGAACTCCTTATGTGTTAAATTTGTGAAAGTATTCAGCCGGATTTTTGGGGTAATCTTTTATGTTTGGCTTTCATTTACTTTTATGCATCTATATAACTAAATTAACCACAATACAGCTTTTTTTAATTTCTAATTTTTGAGAATCTGATAAGGCCTCTACAAAGAAACCATTGTTTCTTAGTCATGTGCTCTCTTACAGAGCATATTCATGAAAGAGCACTATGTAGTACCTCTAGTTAGTAACACTTTGCCAGGTGTTCATTCTCATAACTACAAACAAAATAGTAAAAATAGGCATTTTTTAAAATTTTTTTATTTTTATTTTTTATTAGTTCTAATCAGTTATATATGACAGTAGAAAGTTCTTCAATTCATTGTGCACAAATGGGGCAGAATTTTTCACTTCTCTGGTTGTACATGAAGTAGAGTCACACTATTCGTGTAATCATACATGCACCTAGGGTAATGATGTCCATTTCATTCCACCATCTTTCCTACCCCTTTGCCCCCTCTCCCTTCTTTGCCCCATCCAAAATTCCTCCACTCATTCCATCCCCCCCCCTCCCATTATGGATTAGCATTCACTTATCAGAAAAAACATTTGGCAGCTGGTTTTTTGGGATTGGCTCATTTCAATTAGCATGATATTCTCCAACTCCATCCATTTATCTGCAAATACCATAATGTTATTCTCTTTTAATGCTGAGTAATATTCCATTATGTGTATGTACCACAGTTTCTTTATCCATTCATCTATTGAAGGAAATCTATTGGTTGGTTGGTTCCACAGTTTGGCTATTGTGAATTGTGCTGCTATAAACATTCAAGTGGCTGTGTCACTGTAGTATGCTGATTTCAAGTCTTTTGAATTGAAGATTGAGGAGATTGAGGAGTGGGATAGCTGGGTCACATGGTGGTTCCATTCCAAGTTTTCTAAGGAATTTCCATACTACTTTCCAGATTGGTTGCACCAATTTGCAGTCCCATCAACAATGTATGAATGTGCCTTTTCCCCCGTCCTCACCAATACTTATGGTTGATTGTATTCTTGATAACTGCCATTCTGACTGGTGTGAGATGAAATCTTAGAGTTGTTTGATTTGCATTTCTCTAATTACTAGGGTGTTGAACATTTTTTCATATATTTGTTGATCAATTGTATATCTTCTGAGGAATGTCTATTCAGCTCCTTAGCACATTTATTGATTGGGTTGGGTTCTTTTTTTTTATGTTTTTTTTTTTGGTTGGGGGTAAA
Organism: Xerus rutilus; assembly: GCA_028644305.1. Classification (NCBI taxonomy): domain Eukaryota; kingdom Metazoa; phylum Chordata; class Mammalia; order Rodentia; family Sciuridae; genus Xerus; species Xerus rutilus. The sequence goes on from CM053407.1 coordinate 11,796,712, forward strand.
GTTCTTTGAGTTCTTTATATACCCTGAAGATTGGTGCTCTTTCTGACGTACATGTGGCAAAAATTTGCTCCCAAAATGTACGTTCTCTCTTCACCTCATTGATTGTCTCTTTTGCTGAGAAGAAGCTTTTTAGTTTGAATCCATCCCATTTATTGATTCATGATTTTATTTCTTGTGCTTTAGGAATCTTGTTAAGGAAGTCAGGGCCTAATATGACATGATGAAGATGTAGACCTACTTTTTCTTCTATTAGGCATAAGTTCTCTGGTCTAATTCCTAGGTCCTTGATCAACTTTGAGTTGAGTTTTGTGCATAGTGAGAGATAGGGGTTTAGTTTCATTTTGCTGCATGTGGACTTCCAGTTTTCCCAGCACCACTGGTTGAAGAGGCCATCTTTTCTCCAATGTAAGTTTTTTGGCACCTTTGTCTTCTATGAGATAACTATATTTACGTGGGTTTCTCTCTGTGTCTTCTATTCTGTACCATTAGTCTACATGTCTATTTTGGTGCCAATACCATGCTGTTTTTGTAACTATAGTTTTGTAGTATATTTTAAGGACTGGTATTGCAGTTAGGCATGGTTTTTTAAAAAATCAAACTTCATAAGTTGAAACTGGTTTCAGCAGTTCAAAAAAATGGGTTTTGACTCATTTCACACATAATTCTAGAGAGGCTATTCTCAGACTTTTAAGAGCATACAGGCTAGTTACAGCAAAGCTAGAAAAAGGACCAAAGCTTTGTCTCCCCCAATTCAGTGCTCTTTTCATGACTCAGCATAGTTTATCAGGGTTCACCTAAGTTGGGGACATGGGAGTGCTCCTGTGAGGAAAAGGCCTGACCATATCTCTCTCTCTCTCTCTCTCTCTCTCTCTGATTTCTGATAGGAGGTGGCTGTGGCTACTGTCATCTGCAAAAACAAGCTCCAGGGAATTGAGGTTGGACACTTCATGGGAGGAGATGTTGGAATCTATACCAATATTTACAAATATGTGTCCTGGATTGAGAAAACCACTATGGACAAGAAAAAATGAGGAGAAATAATAGCCTACTCCTTCCTCTGCATCCCACTGTCTTGGCTATTGACTATACAAGCCTAAATTCAAAATAAAGTCTCCAAATAGAAACTTATGGATGCAGCACATCAGCAACCCATGTCTTTGTGTTTGTGTCTCTGCCCACATCCTATAACATATGAGGAAATGAGAAGTTATGGGATTGTACTGGGTTACATTCATCATTTTATATAATGCTCATGACAAACCTTGAGTTACCTTTTATCCTCCTTAACAAATGAGAAAATTTAGGATAAAACATTAGCCATAGCTCATAGATTCTAAAATCTGGAACTGAACCCCAAAATGTCAGATTCTAAATCCTGTGCTCTTGGACTCAACATTATAGGGGAGTCCATGGCATCAAAAGAAATGTTGACTTCTGTTTCCCTGCTATCTTTCTCATCATTCAGACTTTAAGCTCTCACATGTGGCTAAGATCCCAGGTACTGGAATAAGCTTTCCTAAGAATAGCATGTTTCACCTCAGGGATGCATTGATTTCAGCATGCTACAGAGAAAGCGAGCCAGTAGAAGAGTGGGAAGTATGAAACAAAACTTTAGGACAGTGTCAACAACTATAAGTCAAGTCCAAAAGGGAGAACAGGCTGTTCTAGAGTGAAGTGAAGATGTCTTCTAGATCCCAAAAAGACATAAACCTGCTCTTTATGATGGGATATAAAAAACTTTCAATGCCTTCAATGTAAAAAACCTCTACTGCCCTGAGAATAAATTCTAAATCCACTATAAAGGTATCCAAGCCTCCTTGAGACTTCCCACTCACCCCTTCCCACCACCCCAAAAAAGTCTCAATACATCATCTTCCATTTGACATTGCTTCCTGACAGGGCAAAATGCAAATTCAGGTACAAAAGAATGTCAGAGGAAAATGTAAAGAGCCTAGGGCCCTCCCTTTATGTTGGGAACCTGGTCAAGACCCAAATGTAACAAAGTTAGATCCATTTGGAAACTTCTTAAGCTGAAGTCAAGTCTTCAAGCACTGAACACAAAGGTAGTACTGGAGGCACTGAAAGGATTTTCTCTTCTCCCATCTGCCTATAATTTAAGCAGAGACAAATCACACCAATAACTAACCAGTAATATTCTATTTTGGTTGGTTGTTTTTTCCTCAATTTTTGCAACCTTATTAGAGTACTATTGGCCAGATACAAGGACCAAAAGCACAGGCTGACTCATCAAGACTACACTTTTCCTGACTATAGGTACCATTTCACTCAGATGTCTCCCCTTTGCTCCGTCCTCCACACCTGGCTCCTGCATCCAGGTTGTGCTATGCTCACTCATGGAGGGATGGGCTTTACTAACATTAGCTCACAGACCTCAATCCCAATCTCCCTAAAAGGGTTAGAGGTTATATTCTGCCTTGGACAGATATTAAATAAAAATAAGAATATGCCATTTAAAAAGAGCCCAGTAGGTCACCAATTTCTCATTTGGTTTGTTTCTTAGAAGATCTCATTATGGAGAGCTTCAGTGTCACACCTGCATCTGGACCCTGGAAAGAAACACTGGAATCCAAGTGTCATGACAAAATCTCCTTTCTTCATCTGCATAAACTTAAGAAACAGGAAGACCTTAGAAGATGGAAATATCTCCCATATACATGGATAGGCAGAATTAATATTGTCAAAATGGCCATACTACAAAAAGCACTGTACAGATTTAATGCAATTCCTATTAAAATTGCAATGATATTCTTCATAGAAATATAAAAAGCAGTCATGAAATTCATTTGGAAAAATAAGAGGCCCAAAATAGACAAAACAATCCTTACTGAAAAAATTGAAGCAGGGAGCATCATAATACCAGACCTTAAATTATACTACAGAGCTATCATAACAAAAACAGCATGGTATTGGCATCAAAACAGAAATGAAGGCCAGTGGAACAAAAGAGAAGACACAGAGAGAAACCCACATAAATACAGTTATCTCATACTAGACAAAGGCACCAAAAACATACATTGGAGAAAATATAGCCTCTTCAACAAATGGTGCTGGGAAAACTGGAAATCTTATGTAATAAAATGAAATTAAACCCCTATCTCTCACCCTGCATAAAACCCAAAGTGGATCAAGGACATATGCATTAGACCAGAGACCCTGCACCTACTAGAAGAAAAAGTAGACTCGAATCTCCATTGTGTCAGCTTAGGAACAGAATTCCTCAACAAGACTCTTAAAGTGCAAGAAGTAAAATCAAGAATCAATAAATGGGATAGTATCAAACCAAAAAGCTTTTTTTACAGCAAAGGAAACAATAAAGAATATAAACAAAGAGCCTACAGAATGGGAGAAAATTTTTGCCATTTGCATCTCAGATAGAGCATTTATCACCAGGATATATTATATATAGTAACTCATAAACTTAACACCAAATAACCCAATCAATAAGTGGGCAAGGAACTGAACAGGCATTTCACAGAAGAAGAAAAATGATCAGTTAACAAATAAATGAAAAAATGTCCAACATCTCTAGCAATTAGAGAAATGCAAATTAAAACTACACTGATTCCATCTCACTACAGTCAGAATGACAATTATCAAGAATATAAGTAGCAATAAATGTTGCAAGGATGTGCAGGAAAAGCTTCACTCATACATCGCTTGTAGGATTGCAAATTGGTGCAACCACTATGGAAAACAGTGTGGAGATTCCTTAGGAAACTTGGAATTGAACCACCATTTGACCCAGCCATCCCACTCCTCAGTTTATACCCAAAGGATTTAAAATCAGCATATTACAGTGATGCAGCCACATCAATGTTCATAGCAGCTCAATTCACAATAGATAAACTATGAAACCAACCAAGGGAATCCAGAGGGCAAAGAAGCTCAAATCATGCAATCTATAGAGGCCATTCTAGGATATAGAGCAAGAAGACTGTTAAAAAATGGATCTTGAAACAAATGAAAAATATCTAACATATCAGTCCTTTATCGGTATTTTTCATTCATTTATTTCCTCCTTATCTTTATTATCTCTTTACCTCCATTCTTGAGTCCAAGTCCATTGGATATTAAATTTTCAGCTTGAAGCTTTGCAGATTATCCCATGTTCCCTGTATCCATAATTTATAAGTCATCTTCAGTATGGCATTATGAATGCTTCCAATTTTTCATTTTATATATAGCTTTGTGGTGAAGTTTTTTGTACACAGAACTTTACACATATCTTTAACAGATGTATTTACAGAAGGTATAATTACTACATCAAAATATATACATGTAAATCAAAATCATTACCAAATTTTCTCCTGAAATATTATATCAAGTAACACACTCATCTTCAGTGCAGGAGAATGCCCTTATCCATGAAATCTTGATAAAACTATTACCTTTTTAAATCTTTGCTAACTGGATAAACACAAAATGAATATTACAAAAAGCCACTAGAGAGAATTTTTTTAAAAATGTGTGCTTATAAACCATTTATATCACTTCTTTTTTGAATTGCCTCCAAAGCCTTTCTTATTTTTCTATTGGGATGTTATGATAGTTCTTAACAATTTTGTAATGTTTAAGACTACTGATTCATTTGGCTTGTTGTGAAATAATCCAGGCATGGAAAGACAAAAAGTATATGTTCTTACTTATCTGTCTCACTTATCTGTTGAATCTAAATCAATTGAATTCATAGAAGAAAAAAAAGTAGAATGGTAGTTTCCAGAGGCTGAGGTTTGGGGGAAATGAGGAAATGTTGATCAAAGAGCAGAAAGTTATAGTAAGATAGGAGGAATAAATGATAATTAGTTAAAGTGATGGAAATTAGCTTGATTCAATCATTCCACACGTGTCATAACATCACTGAGTACCCCATATTTATATATAATTATAACTTGTCAAAAGATAAAGTCATTTCTTCTAATGAATAATATGATATTATTAAGGGTAAATATTTATAGCCATTATTATATACCAGGCACTCTTCTAATCCATTTATATATATTAATTCATTTAATCCTCATGACAGACATGCAATATATTCAGGCCTTCCTATACAGAGTGATATATGTGTTCTTATAAAACATCAAATGCTACAAAATCATGCACTAAAAAATAAAAATTTGTGGAGAAAATAAGGTTGGAGAAAACTATTGAAAATTTTGCTACCAGAGTACTCTGAAATAAATAATCCTAATAAGACTACTAGAAAATTATATCTCTTGCTAGCCTTTGCATCCAGGATTAGTCAATCAATCATTCATTCACTTTTAAACTGGTGCTTCTTTCAAAGTACAGGTTTTTTTGAGGGCAATAATCTCTAGAAATAAGCTTCATTGCAATTAAAAATCTATCAATATCCTTTTTCAAAGAACAAGAGCAAGTTTCATAGGTGCTTTATTTATAGTCCATTTCACCAATACAGCTAAATATTGCATAGAAAGTAGAGTTCTTGAAACCACTCTAGTAGCTTCTACTAAAGGAAAACACTGAAGCAAAGTTTTCAACTTCTTAAAGATGTTCATCTGTTGCTAACTTTCTCATTGAGAGAAAGTTGCAGCTGTTTTCAGTTGGTATATTTAATTTCTATTTCATTTGCTGCAATCTAACAAATTTTGTAGCAATAGAATTTGTTTGTGCTACATCCCTGCCTCCCCAGTATTCCAAAACAACCTGCTTTCATATATGATAACCAACCCAAAATTGCTGTGAGAATGAAGAAAAGCAGCAGGTGAACTCAAGATTGCAGAGTACAACTTACTGGGGACTTGCTGACAGCATGTAAGCCCAGGTGGAGTCCTATGCTTTAGGTCAAAAGTAGAGGTGTATATAATAGGCCAAAAGTGATTTCATCTAAACAAAATGCACTTGGTTTATCTCAAGCTAATATTAAAGACTTCAGGCACATTTCTGGGGCTAACTGCACCAATCTGGCCATAGACCTCCACATAACACTCTTAAAGGTTTTGATTATTGATAGTATGATGGAAGACTATGTGGGGAAAACCAGCCAGGGTTATTTTGGATCAGTCATGGTAGTTATGATTCAAGATGGCTGGTCAGGTCAAGTTGAATCCCTATATACATAATTATTTCCAACTATATGCAACATTGACTCCTTTAATATGTTTTCTGACTGTGACATCACACTCTTTCAATATCATTCAAGATTTTCTTTGTTTAGATATTTCAGAATGAGCTCACTGCCTTCCAATAAATAACCCATTGGGCCTTCACTGTCATTTTAATCATTAACTCTTCATATATAATTAAATGAAATATGTTCCTGGCCAGAAAAAGAAAACTTCTAAACTTTTCTTATTGGTGATGCTTGAAAGTAAGAATAAATGTAATGTAAATTTTTGCTTTTCTGCATTCTGCTGAGAAAGGTAAATCTGATTTTCCATCTGTTATTTCTCTTGAAAGTTTTGTAAAATTTCTTTTATCTTTGATATCCTTAAATTCCTCTATAATGTGTTTAAATATGAGTTCCCCCCAGTTTACATGTCCTCTTTGATGCTCTTTGACCCTTGCAGCTTGAGTTTTTTTATTTTATTTTTTTTAGTTATAGATGAACACAATGCCTTTATTTATTTTTATGTGGTGCTGAGGATCTAACCCAGTGCCTCACACGTGCTAGGCATGTGCTCTACCACTGAGCTACAGCCCCAGCCCTGCAGCTTGAGTTTTTATCTTCAACTCAGTACAATTCTTGGTCATTAATTCCTCAAATATTTCATTCCTTTTGTTGTTTGCTTTTGGTTTTCCATCTCCTTCTGGGACTCCAATTACACAGATTGTACCCTTTTATTTCTACATGCCATATTACTTTGCTTTTTTATTTCTCATCTCTTTAATGCCTCCTCACACCTTCTGACAGTTCCTTGAGCTGAACTTCCAGTTTACCATCAGCTGCATCCATTCTGTGGCTTCATCCAATGGTTGAGTACTTCACTGCACCTAATTTAAATACATATTTCAGAAGTCAAAAGGGAATCAGAATTTTTCTCACCCCAGGAGCCTGTCAGCTAGGGCAGGTCCAAACCCTAACACCCAGGAATTTGGATCTTGGAGTGATGACTCAAAAAGACAGTTGCAAAGGCAGTGGCAGCATCGAGAACACAATGCTGACAGCTGAAATGTCAGTGATGGAACCAACAGCAGTCACTATAGACTGACTTGCTCTATTGCCCATTGTTTTACCCTTTTTGGTTCTCATTCTGAGATAGATTCTCCAGCCATTCCATTTATTCTATGAGAAAGCTAATATCCTTCCAATAAATTTATTTTCTCCTTAAGCCATATGAAGTGGGACTATAACCGATACAATATATGACAAAAGCTGGAATATGAGAGAAGTGCAGGAGAGCTGAAGTGCTAATTTCTTCCTTCTACATTGTTAGGATTCTGTAGATAGTGAGACAAGTCATGGTTCAAAAAAATAGAGTTCAAAAAATACTACTTAATATTACAAAATTAATAACTGGAAGAATGACAAATAAAACCATTTTAGGAGAAGGAAAATGATATAATACCCAAACCTTCATAAATATGATTTAAAAGCTACTGTTCAAATTTGATTTAACCAAGTAAGAGAAATAAAATATTATTATTTAAGTTGTAAAAATAACCTCCTGAAGAACTAAAACAAATGACAAAACAAAATTGTGTCCTGTTGGACTAAAAATGCCAAATGAAACCTAAAAAAATTGCTGCTAATTTTCTACCTTCCTGTACTATTTGAATCATTTAGCCTTGCTCATGTCACATTTTTAACATTTCAAATCTCTAGGTTATATATCACAGAGCATAACTGAAAGTTATTAATATCTGCATGCCCACACATGTGCACACACGTGCACGTGGATCCAGCTGCAACTCTGAGAATGCAAACTATAAGAGATTTAATTACATAGGAATCAAGTCAAGAGCACAGATTTGCCTCTAGATTTGTTTTCTTGGCTAAAACACAAAGCAGCCTCACACCTGTCATTGCTAATTATTTATAGAGAAAGAAAGAAATCAAATCCCAAAAGGCACCTGGAAAAGGCAAGATTTTTTTCCAACTTTATTGAGGAATAGTTGACAAAATTTGTATATATTTACAGTGTATAATATGATGTTTTGATATATGTATACATTGTAAAATTATTACCACACTCAAGTGAATTAACATATCCATCACCTCATAATATGCCCTCCCCCACCTCTCTCGGGTAATGAGAACATTTAAGATCTATTAACGACTTTCAAGTGGATAATACAGTATTATAACTGTAGTCACTACATTGTATATTAGATCTTCAGAACTTACTCACCCTGCCTTATTGAGACTTTATAGCCTTTGATAAATATCATCCTGTTTCCCCCAGCCTGCCATTCCCTGGCAACCCATCCATCTTCCACTTTTGAGTCTAACTTTTCAAATTCCATATGTCAGTGAGGTTATTCAGTATTTTTCTTTCCATTTATAGCCTATTTTGCTTAGAATAATGCCCTTCAGTTTCATCCTTTTTTCACAAATAATGAGTTATCCTATTTTTAGCTGAATACTATGTCATCGTTTATTTGTATATTTACATCATTTGGGCATTAATGGATTAGGTTAATTTCAAACTTGGCTACTATTATATCTCTAAGAAAAACAAATCATATAGTGATTTTGGATCTTAGCATCCAAGTACACCACCAATACCAAGTTTGAAACATTAGTTGTTTCATGTGTTTAAAAATATTCATAAACTTAAGCATCCCACAGGCTAATTCTAGTATAAAGTCTTACAGATATTAAAATGGAATACTTCAGTTTGCTGGAAAGAACACAAAACTTGGAGTCAAAAAATCTAGGACTGTTCCATCTGCATCATTTGCCAGTTGATAATCTAGAGTAAATATTTACTCCACATTTGTCACCTATAAAGTGAGGATAGAATTAATTGCACAGAATTTCTGTTAAAATCAAATGAGAAGCTGGGCACATTGTCACACTGTAATCCCAGTGACTCAGGAGGCCAAGGAAAGGGCTAGGACATAGCTCAGTGGCAGAACACTTCTGGGTTCAATTCCCAGGAATGAAAAAGAAAGTCAAATGTGATAATGGACTATAAATAAGAATGCCTGAAGTTGAGGGTGGTGGTGCATATCTGTAAACACAGCTACTCAGGAAGCTGAGATAGTATGATTGCAAATTCTAGGCCAGCCTGGGCAACAGAGCAACACTCCATTTCAAAAAAAAAAAAATCTTCCTAATAAAAGTAAAGCCCAATACAGTGTTAGGTAATGTTATTATATTATTATCATTATGATTGCTCACAAAGGACATGTACATAAAATAGGAATGGCATAAAAGAAACTCGTACTACTACTAAAAATATAACCAAGAATAACTTTCTTATTTGCAAAGAATGGGTATTATCATTCTCAGAACCCAAAAGATGGTCCTCATACAACTCACAGTGACACCAGCACAGCCAGTCATCACTCTCCTGGATGATGACTAAGAACCTCGTGTGTCTATCATATACCTCAATTCACAGTCTTAGGTAAGAAAAAGATATGTGTTAGAGAGGATAAATGAAAGTAGATTAGAATTTCATAAGAAGTGGAAAAAAATTTCAAGGTGTATCAAGTAATGTCCTTCGGATTCCAGATACCCTGGAACTGAAGCAAAAGAAATGTATTCAAACAAAGGGGAAGAAGAAAGCTAATATATGTGGAAAGAGGAATGGGATTCAAAGGAGGGAAGGACAAAGCTGGCACTTTAGAAGGACAGCATAATGTCAAGGAAAGAGCTCTGGACCAGGAGTCAGAAAGCTGGACAATGACTACAGCACTGCTTACATGCTCACTGTGAAAACTGGGGCAGGTGACTGCCCCTCTCTGAGCCTCAGTTTCTTTATCTATGATACAAAGAAGAGTTGTAAGACTAATTAGCACTGCTAAACAGTCATTTAAAAGATACTCATCAGGTGTTTACTATGGGTTAGGTGGTGTAGTCACCAGGGACATAGGAAAGAACAAAAACAGTCTGTACCGCTGTGAACTGACATTCTACATCTAGAATTCTACATCTATCCAACTCAAAAATCTGGCACATAAAACTGATTGTAGCTGTGGAGATGCACAAGTAGAGAGTCAAGACAGCTAAATGATCAAGGGAGAGAAGGCCTGGCCTCTTCATGAGCAGTATTCTTTCTGAGAGCAAAAATGCCCATTTTTCCCCATTCCAGGTCCTGAGCATTGCAGCTCAATATCCAATTATAATAGCCAACTGACTATTGTACTAAAAGGTAAATCTAGAGCTCAAGGAAACTTCCAGAAATATAAAGATATTTTGTTTTTTTTCCAGTTTTTATATAACTAGGCTTACTGTAATGGAGAAATGTGAAAGGGATTTTTTAAAAATTTATCTATAATGGCTAACATTAATGGACAGATAAAATTCTGTAAAAATCAATGATCATTATATTTATTATTCCTAATTTCCATTTTCTATAATAGGAAAGCACAACTTATATACATAATGCAAAAAGGAATAAATGAATAGATATCCAGAACTGAGGCTACTGTGTGGCGGTGCTGAAGGACTGGCTTTTGGAAAAAGTGATCTGTGATCAAGAAGAGCTGGTGGAGCCAGGCGCAGTGGCCCACACCTATAATCTCAGTAGCTCAGGAGGCTGAGGCAGGAGGATCATGAGTTCCAAGCCAGCCTCAGCAAAAGTGAAGCATTAAGCAACTCAGTGAGACCCTGTCTCTAAATAAAATACAAAATAGGGACGGGGGGGATGTGGCTCAGTGGTCAAGTGCCCCTGAATTCAATCCCTGGTACTACCCGCCCAACCCCCTCAAAAAAAGAAGAGCCGATGGAGAGGGCTAAAGCTTAGAGGAGAAGAGGACGGACTGTCTGCCAGCATCACATGGCCCACAGATGACCAGACATGCTCTGAACCCACAGCACAGTGTCCACCTTTGGCATATTCTCTCCAGAGTTGGACATTTCCAATGCCAAATCCCCAATCTACCACTTACCAGTTTATTAGGGAAAGTTTCTAAATCTTTTTAATCCTCAATTTCTTCATCTGTAAATTGAGGGGTTGATTTCCCCCATTAGATGGGCAATAGTTAAAAAGACTGACAGTCTAATTTGGTCCAAGTTATACTGAAATTTGATCCAGCAGGAATGGATACCTGGAAGACAATCGGGCATTATCTTTTCACATTTTTAGTGTATATACCCTTCCTCCTAGCAATTCTACTTCTTGGCATTAATTTTATAGAAATAAGTACACATACACACAAAAAATGTGTCCAAAGATATTTATTACAAGATTATTTTCATTAGAGAAATACTGGAAGGGGGATGTGAATTAATAGGAAGCTGGATGAACATTCCTAATCGACAATGTGGCATGTTATCCATTTTTTCAAAATGAGCTAGAGACTGGTGCGGTGGTGTAACTTGTAATCACAGCAACTGGTGAGGTTGAGGCAGGAGGATCACAAGTTCGAGGCTAGCCTCAGGAACTTTGCAATATCTTGTTTCAAAATAAAAAGGGGTTGGAGATGTAGCTCAGTGGTAGAGCACCCCTGGGTTCAATCCCCAGTACCAAAACAAAAAGGAACAGGAGGAGGAAAAAAAATATTTGCTATACATAAATAGAATCGTACATTTTCTACCAAACATAAAGCCCCACCTTGATTTCTGTAGTACATTAAAATAATTCACTTTGCATTGCAAAAAGAGAAATGATATTGTATTCTCTATTTCCCATTGCCTATTCATTTAATTGGTGTCAAAGAAGAAAAATTTTAAAATATATGAAAGTCAACTCCCTTATAGAGAGCTATCAAAACAGTGTCCCTGAAGAGCATCCTGAGCACTCTTTTCTCCCCAGATCATGAGCCCCAGGTTCTGGAAGCACACATTGTCCTCCACAGGATTTTCTAACAAGTCTGCTTCACCCTAGGAATCCCCATGATCAGTATCATGGAATGAAGAGAAGGGTAGGTAACCAAGAGTATTTCATATTAAGACCCTGGTGAAATCAGCAGGAGAATGCTTGGGGATGAGGGAAAAGGGACTAATGAAAATATAAAGTAGGTAAAATAAGAAAGCAGCTCAAGAACTTCAGGGCAGTAATGTGAGCCTTTGCCACTGCTGTCTTCTCAGCTGTATGGACATTCATCTTCCTGTGGCGCCGTACAAAAAGTATGCCGTGAAAGGCGACCAACTTCCTACAGTGAACTGAAATACAAAATGATAGTGACATCTGGAGATGAGGTAGGAAATGCTGCGGCTTCCTTGGGAAAGACTGTAAGACTGTAAGCTAAAGTTGTTGGTAAATAGTGAAATGATTATAAAGTGCCCCAGAAGACACCAGAGACTTGGGCTACAGGGCCTCTACTTCAGCCACAAATAGGTGGAGTGATCTTATAGTAGAAGACACTGTGGGAAGTGGTGAACCACAGGCTGGCCCAGCTTACCAAGACCCAGAAGACATTCAGATAATAGTGGTCACTCTGGAAAAATGGAAGCAGGTGTAACTACAATAGCATTAGCCACTTCAAGAGAAACCAGCAGCCGTCCAGGCTCAGAACAATGAGGTTATATGAGGACCCCTTGAATTTTCTGATCCATTCTCCAAAATTCCAGTCAATAAGAATTCCATTTCCAACAAAGCTGGTGATAAACTCATCAGTTGCTACCAGCATCAGTATTTCTAGGGCAGAAGTGAACATGGTAGGATGGGAAATGTCTCACTGCTGCCCCAGAAAGTGTCCTGGGTCGGGGCTGATGAGTATATATGGCTTCGAATTAAGTTAGATGCCCCTGGAATAATGTCACACTCAGGATGATTTCTCACACCACAAAATATGGATTTGGACTCACTCTCCTATAACAATATATAACCTTCAAAGTTATGCTCCTCAAGCATAAATGGAAAAGTTGTGTCCAAGAACAGAGAGTTTAGAAATGATGATGATACCTCTGTATTTGCTTCCATATGAATGAACCCTGAGACTAGTTTCAGAAATTAGAAGCAATACATAAGATAATGAGTCTCCATCTCAAGAGGGTATGGGCATTAGTCTAGATATAAGCAAATAATAAAATAAGAAATCTCAAAAAGAAAGATCAAATCAAGCATTCCCAGGTTCTATAGAGAACCAGATATGAACTCATATGCTATAAAAAAATTTTTATTTTCATGAAAGGACAACCAAACACATAAGCATAAAAGCTGAGTAAACTCTAAGTTAGCTTTCCATACCTGTGACACAATACTTAAGATGAACATTTAAAAAAAAAAAAAAGAAAGAAAGAAAGACTTTAGCTAATTGTTTCAGAGGTTTCCCTCCATGGTCTCTTGGCCTAGTGGCTTTCAGGTCTATAGCAAGGCAGAACACCATGCAGAACTGGCATGCAGCATGTGATGGAATAAAGCTGCTCACCTCATGACGGTCACAGAGCAGAGAAAGAGAGTGTCTATGCATGTGAGAGGAAGTGGCTGGAGACAACATATAACCTTCAAAGGTATGCCCCCAAGAATATACATTTTTCAACTGGGCCCCTTCCTAAGGTTTCTATCACTTTCTAATAGTGCTACTGCCTGAGGACCAGACTTCAACAAATGAGCTTTTGCAGGACATTCCAGATCCCAATTAAACAACCTCAAAGTTGAAACAGAATTCATTATTAAAGGAAGAAATAGGGAAAGTTTGAGGGAAAAAAACAATCAAAGAGCAAAATACACCATATTGAAGTTCCAAGCCAAAAATAAATAAATATATATATAAATAAATATATATAAATAAATAAATATATATGTATATATAGATACATATATATATATATATATGTAAATCAAGTAGAGAAGCCATTATTGTTCACCATGGTCTTTTATGCCATCTGCCCTTTATGTTCAATTATCCATACATATAAAGTGTCTCTCTCCTACTGATTGTCAGTACTGTGGTAGACACAGGAAGAGCCTTATAGTTTTCAGCCAGGCCAAAGGACTCCCAGGCTCCATCCTGGACCCTCTGCTACTCTATGGGGAGAAGGGTCCCTTAGAGACAGGCTTCAGATGACCAGACTCACATGGGAGTATCGCCATAAATGTCCGTTTCAGCTTGTGGTTCCCCAGAATGAGAACAAAGGAGAGGCCAACAAGATAAAACATTGTAATTACTTCACCAATCATCTGAGCTGCCTTAGTCTCTGGTAGGAAATGACTGGATGACAAAATTAAAAAAGAAAGAAAGTAAAGTAGGAAGAGAAACAGGAAGGACAGGATGATCCTGGAGGCCCTCTTGTGGGCCTCAGTACTTGGATCTCTGGAACTGGTACCATTTTGCTGCATCTGCCATATGTGTCTCTGTAGAGAGAGAATGAGCAGAACATAGGCAGTCAGGGACACAGTTAAGGGAGGCAAATGCCACAGAGTCCCAAGAACATGGATCAGATGATATTCACTTCTCTTCTCTCTGAAGTGCTCAGTCACATTACCTGTGCTGGCAATTCCACAGAGCACAGAATCGATCTTAAATTCATTGATCAGAGACATGGTGCTGCAACATGACAAGAGCAGTGCACCCAACAGCATCCACACAACCACCCTGGAAACCCTCCATTTGAGCCAGAGGAACGTAGGGTGGGAGAAACTGGCAATTTTCAAGCAGTAGAGCACACCAAGACAAGTGGTAAGCCATGTGCTCAAGTGGTTTGTAAATGTCCAGAAAATATCAATAATTTGCATTACTCTTCCTGAATCATGCACTTTGTAAGAGAATACTATCAAAACACCGTCAATCAATAGAATCCACAGCAGAACAATCTTGGAGAGCGCCAGGCTGGTGATGATGAAGTCAGATAAAGAGATCCTCTTGCTCTTGAACAAGCTTCTGCCATTGACCAAACCAATGAAACCATTCCCCAGATTTCCAAGAATGAACTGGGTGATAATCAGACCCAGAAACGCCCCTTCAATGACTCTCATCATATCAGCAAGTAGCCAGCCCTGATCTTTGTTCTTTCTGTGAATCTATGTGGTTTCCTTGCTGATCTGGAGTTTTCCTGAGAGTCTATCCCGTCTAACGGTTATTTCACTGTACCTGTCTCTGGTCTCTGCCCCTGTTAGTCTGCCATACAGCAGTTTAGTGAGTCCTCTCTGTCAGATTGGTCTGCTCTCTTCACAGATGACATATACTGTCACTTCAATCTGTGATCCCAAACGCAGCAGCTCTTTGCTGAAATGCAAATAAAGTAGTGTCCAGTGTCACCCAAAAGGAAGGCATCCGGGTCACAAAGAAAATGGAGAAAGTGGACTCAGTTTCAAAGGGTTTGGGATGGGAGCCACCCAGCACAGAAAGCATCAAGGAAGCCAAAAGAATCACTCAGAAGGAAGTGTGAAAAGTCTTGGTTCCTACAAGGAGGACTCAGAGACATACAAACAGAAGGGGAAATATCAGAATCCTACCACAAAGCACTACCCATCACCCTGGAGCAAGAGTAAGTACATAAAATAATAAACAAAAATGAGTAAAATAATATGCTAGTCTATATCTTTCAGTGTTCTCAGAGTCCTAGGTTCTATAGACTTGAGTTTTTGGTGTTTTTTTTTTCAATCTTACAATACCTTTCACATTTCCTTATTAGAACAAATAAATAATAACATTCCTCTAGCCCTATATTAGAATTATTCAGTGAGGACAAAGTTCAGAATATACAGCATGTTCAAATGCATTTCACATAACATTTCATGTTTGATCATACTTTTTACTGACTTCGTGAATTTTACCTCTTCCACTTTAAAATCATCACATCCAAAACAACTTCTCAATTGATTTCCACATTAAAAAAATTAACTCTTTTCATCCTCAATGTTTCCAGCAAATGGCAACATTATCCAGTTCTTCAAATCAGCCGCCGGCTAAGAATTACTTTGATTGTTCTCTTTCCCCTCACCCTGTATCCACCTGTCAATGACTTACATTTTAATTATAAAACATGTCTTGGATATTCTATTTCCCA
>CM053407.1:11812859-11834105 GCA_028644305.1 Xerus rutilus
CATCAGTAGGAAAATAATTTGCTTACTGTAAGAAAATCTGCACGTGGGCAAGATTAAGGGAATTCCATGCACTACTGAAATAGAATGATGATGATCATGATTTATTCACTAACATAACTAGAAAATAATAAACATGCACAGTATTTAATAGTGCTGTACAAAATAAACGCCCATAATTCCACCATATGCTTCTTCCTTCTCCTGCCCCTACTTATTTCCTCCAGGTTTCAAGATAAGCCATCTTGAATTTTATCATTCCCCTATTTTTTGAAATTTATCACATGTACCTAACCATAAACTTGGTTTACTTGATATTAATCTTTATAAAAGTAACACATTACACAAAGATCTTCTACAATCTTCTCATATTGTCTCACTTGATATTTCCAAAAGCTATTCCTATTAATATGCTAGCTATAATTATTTTATACAGCTGCATGATATTCCACTACCTGAGCATTTATCCTTGATGAACCTTTGGGTTGTTTTCAGTTTTTACTATGTACATCACTGCTATGAGCACCCTTGGACATATCTCACAATCTGTATTCAACAAGCATTTCCTATGGGGTATGTACCTTTAAAGCAGTATAACTAGGTGAAATTTCAACAATAACAAAACATTTTCCCAAATGGCAATACCAGTTCACACTGCCCCCTCCTGTGTATGTTTCTGATCTACAACATTCTCCTTCACACTTTAGCAAATGTTGAAATTGCCAATCTAGAGGTCTTAAAGTGAAATCTCATTACACTTTGTTTTCCATTTCCTTGATTGTTGAGCTGAACCTCTTTTTCATATATTAATGAGTCATTTGTATTTCCTTTTCTGTGAAATGCCTCCTTGACCATTTTTCCACTCCGATTTTTTTCACTACTTTGTAGGCATTTATATATTCTAGATAATTGTTTTTAAGTTATATGATTGCAAATATCTTCTCAATTTTGACTTATCTTTTTGCTTAATGTTGACTATGATAAACAAAGGCTACTTTTAAGAGTCAAATTTTTCATTCTTCTTTCATTTTTAAAAAACCTTCCATGTGCCCAATCATAAAGACATTGTCCTATATATTCTTTTTTTAATGTTTGTTTTGTCTTTTGCAAAGAAATCTTTAAATAACCACAGATGTATTTTTATGTACAGTATAGAGATTTGATTTTTTCTTTCTTTCTTTATTTCTTTTTTTTTTTTTTTTGGTATGGATGACAAATTTCCTCACACCATTTACTGAATAATATATACTTTAGCCAATGATCTATAACTCCATCTTTATCAGATATTGTTTCTATATAAGCATGGTCTGTTTCTGGAGTATTCTATACTATTGTTCTATTTCCTCATTCTTGTATCTATAGCTTAATTTACCATATTAGCTTTAAAAAAAAAAAAGTCTTGCCAACTGGCAGAGCAAGTCTCCTACTTCTCATTCTTCTTCTTTAGGAGTATGTTGTGTTGTTCTTCAGCCTTTGCTCATCAATACACCTTTAAGTTGTAAGGACAACTGATCAACCAAGTGCACAGATATCAATAAATGGACACAAGAAGTATGAAAGAACAAGGTACATGACACCTCCAAATGAAACACAGTAACTCTATCAACAGAGTCCAAATAAGGAGAAATTGACAAAATGTCTGAAAAGGGATTCAAAAAAATGATTCTTAGGAAACTCAGATATAAAATATATAAAACAGAGAGCTAATTCAATAGAATTAGGAAAACTATGAATGAAAATTCAGCAAAAAGACAGAGATGATGAAAAGAACCTAAATGAAGAGCCTCAATAACATACTAGATCAAGCAGAAGAAAGAATTGCTGGGCAGGGGTGGCAGACTCAGTGGTAGAGTGCTTGCCTAGCATGTTGGAGGCCCTGGGTTCAATCTACAGCACTGCAAAAAAGGAAAAGATAGAGAATTTCTGAATTTGAAGAGGGATTTTCTAACTCAGACCAAAAAAAAGACAAAAAATTAAAGGAAATGAAAATAGCCTTCGACAACTGTGGGACACAATTAATTTGGAACAAATGTTCATATTACAGTAGTTTCATAAAGTCCAGAGGAAAAAAATGACTATACAACAACTAAAACACAAATTAGAAAACCTAGAAGAAATGGGTTAATTTCTGGACACATAACCAACCAAAATCAAATCATGGAAACACAGGATACCTGATCATACCAGTAACAAATAATAAAACTAGATCAGTAAAAAAGTTTCCCAACAAAAAAAGGAAGTCCAAGACTTGCTTTACTATTGAATTTCTCTTAAGTTTTTTGTTGTTTTGTTTTGTTTTGTACTGAAGATTTAATGCAGGAATACTTTACCATTGAGCTACATCCTCAGGCCTTTTTATTTTGAGACAGTTTCTCTACATTGCTTAGGGCCACCCTAAGTTGCTGAGGCTGGTCTTGAACTTGTGATCCTCCTGCTTCGGCCTCCTGAATCACAGGGGTTACAGGTGTGCACTACCACTCTGGGCTCTGATTCTATCAAATTTTTAAAGAAGAACTCATATCAATTCTTTTCAAAATGTTTTAAAACTCATTCTATGAGGAAAGTTTTACCTGGACACAAAACAGACAAGATCACAACAAAAGGAAAATATACAGTAACTCAGGAGGCTGAGGCAGGAGGATCACAAGTTCAAAGCCAGCTTCAGCAACTTGGCCAGGCCCTAAGCCACTTAGCAAGACACTGTCTCAAAATAAAACATAAAAGTGGCTGGGATGTGACTCAGTGGTTATGCCACTAGGTTCAATCCCTGATAATAATAATCATAATAATCATAATAATTAATAAATAAATAAAAGAAGGAAAATATAGGCCAATATCCCATGATGAATAGAGATGTGAAAACTCTCAAAAAAAATACTAGCAACTCAAATCCAGCAGCACATCAAAAATATCATGCACTGTGATCAAGTGGCACTTATCACAGGAGTGCAAGAATGGTTCAAAATATAGAAATACATAAATCATCAATAAAATTAAAGACAAAAATCGTATGGTCATCTCAACTGATAAAGAAAAGCATTCAATAAGTTTCAACACCCCTTCATGATAAAAAACTAAACAATTTACATATAGACAGAATGTAATTCAACATAATAAAAAAAATATATATCAAAAACACAGCCAACATTAAACAGAATGGAGAAAAGCTGAAAGGATTTCCACTCAGATCTAGAACAAGACAAGCATGTCCAAGAGGCAATTAGGAAAGAGAAAGAAATAAAAGGAAGGGGAAAAATCAAATTATCCCTGTTTTCAGACCACATGATACCAAATTAGAAAAACCTGAAGACTCCACCAAAGGACTATGGGAACAGATAAACAAATTCAGTAAAGATATAGGATATAAAATCAACATGCAACTTTCTGAGAAAGAAATCATGAAAGTAAACTCATTTGCAGTAGCTAATAGGAAAATACATAGGGATAATTTTAACCAAGGAAGTAAATGATCTCTACAATGAAAATTACAAAACACTGATGAGAGATATGGAAGAAGACAAAACCAAATTGAAAAACCATGTGCACAAATTAAAAGAACCAATACTGGTAAAATGTCCGTATTACCCAAAGCAATTTCCAGGTTCAGTGTAACTACCACCAAATACCAGTAAGTCAGCTGGGTGCATGGGGTGCCCCCATAGTCCTACCTAATAAAGTGTCTGAGACAGGAGAATCACTTAAGCCCAGGAGTTCAAGGCTAGTCTGGGCAACAGAGCAAGAGCAAAATCTCATCTCTAAAAATAAAACAATAAATAAGCAAAAGGAAACATGACATTCTTCACAGAAATAGAATAAAAATCCTTAAAATTCATATGGTCACAAAAGATCCCAAATGAAGCAATCTTGAGCAAAAAGAACAAACTTGGAGATACCACAATGCTTGATCTTAAAACATACTAGGAATTTAGCAACCAAGATAGCATTGTACTAACATAAATACCAACACATAACCCAATGGAACAAAATAAAGATTCCAAAAATGAATACACACATCCAAAATCAACTGATTCTCCACAAAGTCATCAATAACATACACTGGAGAAAGGACAGCCTCTTTAGTAAAGGTGCTGGGAAGACTGGATATTTGTATGCAGAAGAGTAAAATTTGACCCATAATTCTCCCCATATAAAAAACTCAAAATGAATCAAAGCCTAAGTTTAGTACCTAAAACTATGAAGATACTAGAAGAAAACACAGGAGAACTACTTCAAGACATTGTTATAGGCAATGACTTTTTGGATAAGACCCCAAAAGCACAGGCAACAAAAGTAAAAATAAACAAATGAGATTATATCAAATTAAGAAGCAGCTGCACAGCCAAGGAAGCAGTCAATGAAGTTAAAAGACAAACTATGGACAGGGAGAAAATACTTGCAAACTGTTCAACTGAAAAGGGAGTAGTATCCAGAATATATAAGGAACTCAAAAACTTCAACACAACAAAAACCAACAAATCCAATTTAAAAATGGGCAAATGGTCTGAATAGACATAACTCAAAAGAAGAAATACAAATGGCCAACAATTACATGAAATAATATCCTATATCAATAGATATCCAGGAAACGCAAATCTAAACCACAATGAGATATCTTACCATAGTCAAAATAGCTTTTATCAAGAAAGCAAAAAAAAACAATCAATGCTGGCAAGGATACTGAGAAAGCCCTCATAAATGGTTGGTGAGAATATAAATTAGTGTAGCCACTGTGTATAACAATATGGAAGTTACTCAGAAAACTAGAAGTAGATCTACATAATACAGTCATCCCCCTTCTAGGTATTTATCCAAGGAAAATGAAAGCAGGCTATCAGAGATGCCTGAACTCTCATGTTTACTTCAGCATGATTCACAATAGCCAAGATACACAATCAATGGATGTATCCATCAGTGAATGAATAGATAAAGAAAATGGAATATTATCCAGAAATGAAAAAAGAATGAAATCCTCTCAGTCATGGTACATGGGTGGAATTGGAGGATGTTATATTAAGTAAAATCAGCCAGACACAGAAAGAAAAATACCATAAGTTCTCCCTCATATTTGGAAGCTGAAAAAGATGATCTCAAAGTAAGGAGTTTAGAATACTAATTTATAAACTAGGTTCAGTAGGGGGGAAGAGGGATAGAGAAAGGTTAGGTAAGGGTACCAAAACACAGTTTAGGAGGAATAAGGTCTAGTGTTCTATAGCATAGCTGAGCGACTAGAGTTCCCAATAACCTATCATATATTTTATGAAGACCTAGAAGAGGGGAGCTTGAAAACACACACACAAAAAATGACAATTTTATCAGTACTCCCTATATTCAGATGTTGCGCTATCACACCATACCCTAAAATACGTACAAGTATTATGTGTTAATTAAAAAGCAAAATTTAAAAAGCAGACAGAATCAGTATGCTGGAACCAAAATAGTGCAAATGGCAATTAGGTTCCTGCACTGAGCTGCAATACATTAAAAACAACACAGATTCATATGGAGTGGAGGTTGTTGTCTGTCAACAGTGTTTAAAGGCTTTTTAAGTCAACACAGGGTAAGAAATGCAAAGTGATATTGAAAGATGCCAGAAGAAACCAAAACTCTAGCCTCCAGGTCCTCTATGTTAGCCACAAGAAGCCCAGAGGCGAGGGGACTATCTAGGATCATGATCTACATGCGGTAGAAGTCACTGAGGGAAGTGGCAAACAGGCTGGCCTGGATTACCAAGAGCCAGAAGCCACTGGCTAAAGCCAGTGGTAAAGCCAACCACTGCTCTGGATAAGCAGAAACAGGCTCAGTCAGGAAACAGATCACCTCAAGCAGTCTGAGTAGAAACATACATGGCCAACTGCCATGCTCATACAACTTTTTAAGCAGTTTAAACATTCTCCAGAACTCCCACACCATAAAGACTCAATTTCCAACCAGGATAATGAAAAATTCAGCCACTTCCACCAGCATCAGCAGGCCTAGGGACACAGTCATTTTGCTGGGGAAGGAAGTCTCTCACTCCATACCAGGAGGTACCCTGTTTCAGTGCTAATAAATGTGTACAGCTCCTGGCTGAGGCTCAGCTCCCTCAAAGCTGTAACAGCACTGCAGTAGGACAGTTCCCTTCTCACAGTCTGTCTCTGTCCTTTGGAAATTTCTTCTCTGTAAAGAGGTTACAGCATGAACAGAAGAAATGTTCCTGAAGGTAGCAGTTCCACCTTCACTCTCATCTACATGAAGCTGCCCTGAACTGAGATCAGGTACAGAGCCACAGCTTCAGAGTGGCATTCCAAGGGAAGTCCAGAGATCTGACAGCCATCTCCTGACACTCCACTTCCACCCTATCTAACTCCACAAAACTCCAATACAATATTCAGAGAACCTAAACGATGGGGCCTGGTGTTATAAGCAGGGAAAGTACACTTATCAATTATTTGACAAATATTTATTAAATGACTACCATGAGTCAGGCCCCTGTTGCAGACTCTTGGGACACAGTGTGAAGGAAAACAAGTCCCTACTTTTACCGAGCTTTTATTCTCATGCGAAGATCAAATAATTAAGACTTTTAACATGTTTATAGCTTTAACATGTAAACAGAGCTATATTTATGTAGGAGCACTCCCCATACCTTCAACCCTTCCCCTCCCTCTTTCTCCATTCTATGCTGATGGACTGAGCACTGACATAGAGCAGTACCCCTTTGGTTGTAACCCTTGGGCCATGATTGGTCAGAGGACTATTCTTAAGCTGTTACACTTCCAGGAATAAATGGGTTCTGCATCTCCCTCTGGCAGAGCAGTCTTACCAGCCCCCAAAGTCTGGGTGAAGTGACTCTGCAACCAACCACCCCATATCTCGTCCCATGGGACCCCATTTCGTCCCTCCTGGGGACTCCTTACTTTCGTCCCCCGGGACCCCAACTCGTCAGCAAACCCAAGCAAGGCACGACATAAAACAACATATTTATATATGTATACAAAGCCTTATTGACAAAGTGGGGGGTTGCAAAGGACAGGGTGAGAAAACAAGCAAAACAAAACAAATAAAAAACAAGACAGGATAAATATTAACTGCTAAATAATATTACCAATATATGTCAGGCAACAGACAAATCTGAGAACCACAGCTGATAATCAATTTCCACACAGAACTGTTCAGCATGTCAGCCCCCAAACTAAGGACTCTCATGCACGACTCTGTATCGTGAGTTACAGCCTCAGTCTTTCTAGTTTGATAGAGTAACCTTTGGACATAACTGAAATATATCTGTCATTTACTACCATACCTCTTTCAAGTAAGGTCCCTCTACTCACATCTCTACCCTCCACTTCTCTGAGCCCTCAGCTATTTTCACAATACCTGATCCAAGAAAAGAAGGTCAATGAAAGATTAAATGTAAGCATCAGAAAGACCCTCAGAGGGGCAAATTATGGCTTTATACTAAGTTTCACCAGGGCAGCCTCTCCAAAATAGGAAAAAAGTACTGAAAGGAAAGAAACACTCACTGCTTTCAAAAATCAAACCCTTGCAACTAAAAATGTCCCCTTCCATTGCCAGACTAAGAACAACTCCATCCTCTATTCTCTTGGCCATTCTTCAGGCATTTTGTATTCCAATAATGACACAGCCATCTTGAATGCTTCCCAGGATTCTGCCTACCTTGCCTCTAGATGGCACAGAGGCAACCAACTCCTGGAGCATCTGTTAACCCGAGCAAACTGATTCTCTAAATGAACTATATTAGTCCAGATACTCAGAAATTGAACAGATCAAACACACATAACAGGAAAAAAATTATAAATATACACAAAGCCAGTCTTTCCAGGTTCCTCCCCACTGCCTTAGGAAGAGGCAGGGTTCTTGCTCACTGCTTAGCATTCCTTCCGGGTACCAGAATTCAGTCTTTTTAGTGGGAGGAGGAAGCACCAACTGTACCATGGGTTCTGGGTCCAACTAGAATCATAGCCTTTGAGGAAGAGTGTGATGAGCAGCTGCAGCATTGCTCAGAGGCAGAGAAAGTGAACACAGTGAAAGCACATCATCCTGGCAGATGAGATAATGGGAGCTACGTTCATCTGCTTCCATATATTTGAAATTTTATGGAAGTGGGAGGGGAAGAGTATAGCAGACACAGTTTGGGGAACCCTCCAGAAAGTGAAGCTTAACTTTCTTCTTGTTTAGTACCCATGTAGCCATAACCCAGAGAATAATCAAGCAGTTCAGAAGCCATGATTAAAACCACACACCTCCACCTAAAACAGATGCAGAGAGGAGAGTGTACAGACTGTGCCCTTCCTCTTGCTGTTGTCTGTTCCCTTCTAAACTCCCCTTCCTTGCCATTCCCACCACTGTTAACCCACATCACCTTCTTTTTGGTTTCCCTGACAAGGATAGTCTCGTGCATACATAAACTTTCCTTTCACACTTTTTTCTTCGTCTGATAAAATGGCCATGAGCTATTCTCTTGGACCCAGGGGTGCAACATGGACCTATAACTGTGCCTTTCCTTAGGCCACAACACTCAAATCTCTAGGGAATATTGTCAAACTACACATACCCCTTCTACTCCCATACTCAGAATGAATGGGAGGAAGGGCATATGAAATTTGAAAAAAAAGGAAAAGAATAATTTCCAATGAACTCTGCCATGCTTCTCACTTCTTGGAGAACTAGTGGGCTAGACTAATGGATCCATCTCCACCTTTAATTTGTGAAAAAGGACATTATTGAGAAATATTATCTTAAGTGTCTTCAGCAAGCTTCATCTGGTATTTGAAGTTATCTTAATAGCAACCTTCAATTCATGCTTTAAAAGTCTAAGTCTCCTTCCTAGAAATCCCTTCCCTCCTTACTTTTTTTTCCTTCTTTCTTTCTTGAAAACTAAAAATGGCTTATCAACAGAAAAACCCAAAGCCACACATGATTACATGAAATTTAAGCAACACAAAGAAACTTTGAAGAATGTTCATTTATTTGTTATAGGAATAGTTTCTACTCTGTCATCAGCTTGCATTGCTATCTTACTTCCCAAGTAGTAGCTTCCAAAATAAAATTTTTAATTGTTTCTTCTTTAGTATTACTACTTTTCTGTTTTAAAAATATCTTATATAAATGTCAGGGCCTAAAAGCTCAGAGTCTATGTGACCCCATGATATTCACTTCCTCTAGGGAAACAGTACCCAGGAGATTTATGCATCCTCATCCCCCCTTGTAAAAACATCAGCAGCTCTAAGGGGGTCTTCAGACTGGAGACATGCTGCTTCAGACATCTTTTTGAAGACTTTCTCTTATTCTAGAAGATAAAGCTGTTTAGTTGGGCATTATCCCACTCTTTCTATGTGTCTTTCTACCCACCTTGTGATATGGGGGGGAAACCACTGGAATTTAGAGTCAGAAGACTTTAACTGAAGCCCTGGGTCAACCCCTTCCTAGTTCCACTGTTAGGAACCATTTACATAGCTTCTCTGTGCTTCAGTTTCCTCAACTACATAATGAACATAATATCTACCTTACTAAAAAGGTTGAGATGAACTGATACAATCACATATGAAAATGCAGCTAAGACACATTGGGCTTAGAGCAGTTAAAAGCTGATGGGAGGAGCCTGTGTTAGGGCTACCACAGTGGATGTTTCATGAGTTAATGACACAATTCAGGCACTAACCTGGCACCCACCCTCCACTTCAAAGTGTGACTCTCCTTAACAGAGTTTTTCCTGCAATAGGCAGAGAATGGAGAGATATACAGGATAATGAGTATTTATATGAGAGCCTCCTATAAATGATCACTTCTTGAAAAAATAAACCAAATTCATTTGTTTAACTTCTGGTTAATAAGCACTTAATGGTAAGTATTTAGTGGAACATATTGGAACTAGAAAAACTCCAAGCCTACACAGCTTTTCTAAAAACCAGGCCCACAGAACACTTGAGGCAAGTGTCTAGGCAGTCTTTCTTCACAGTACTGCTACAAAGATAGCATATCCAAATCAGAGAGATAAAAAAAAAAAGAAGATGATGTAGGATAATCAAGATATAAATTCAGCAGAATTTTGCCAATACTGTACAAGAAAAGGAATCCAAACAAAATATAAAAAGGCTATTCATTTACCTTTCTTAGGAGAAACTGCATATTGACATTAGAATCCTATCTGTTTTTTAAAAAGATGAATAGACAGACCATTGAGGGATGTACAGATGGATGGATAGACTGTATATACTGTATACATTTAAAAGTATGTGTGCTTTTACTGATTACATTATATATTCAATACAGAAAACTCACAACATGTAAAAAATACTACTCAATACTTTCTACCTAAAAATAATTGTTGTTTGGATGTTTATATATTTTCTCTTAGTCTTTTTTTTTAGATGCACATATTTTTATCAAAATCAGTATCACACTCCATATATGTTTTTGTTGTATTTTGCTTAGCAGGTCATATAAAAATGTTCTTTGACTATAAGATGGTAAATAATCACATATTGTTTCATCATAAAGAGATGTTATCATATGGATTTATGGTAAAGCAGAAATTATTTGAATGAAATAACAGAGACTAAAACACTGTGCCTTAAAGCATGAAGATGTCTGTTTCTCATGAACAATCCCAGGGTTCAGGCATTAACAGTCCAGAGCTGGTGCAGCAACTCCGCCATGTCAAGAACCATGCAGCCAATTCCAAGATGGGTAACAACTCCACTATCTTCAAGCATTCATCTTAGTAGCTTTGTCCAAGATGGGATATATTACACTGGCATTCCAGCCCACCAGCAAGGAAAAAAACAGTAAAAGAGGAAAAGACTATTATGACTATTCTAGAGTCACACCTACAAATGACTTAACATTATTTCTGCTCACTCTCTATTGGCATAGCTTGATCACATGGCAAAATAACACCTACTTATAAGAAGAATCAACTATAAGATATAATTAGCTGCCAAAAATCTGGACAGCTAACAATTGATTACTGCGAAAGAGAGGAGAGAGAACAGGTATTTATGGACCCATAATGGGTTCTGCCACTTATTTAGAGTTCTTATGCCAGTGTGCATTAATCACTCTCAGTAATCCTTTTGTCTCTTAAACTTTCAATATAACAAATATCTACAATTTTCCTGCTATTAAGTATTGGTTCAGGTAATATTTACTGTACTCAAGAATCTGGTGGCCAGAATAGGAAAAGGCAGGCAATTTGAGAAATTTGAAGATTGATTTATTTTGAGATGTGTAAATACTACATCAGCATTTTATAAATGAAGAATAATAAGTTTATTTTTGAAAAACTATGTAACTATAATTAATTCTCAGTTCCCATTTCAAAATTTGTCAATATCCTATCTTCAGATCCTTGTTCCTCTGGAGCCACAGTCCTTCTGTCCCAACGCTAGAAACAGTGCTATCCTACAGAGTTGTGCTCTACACGAATGCATACACGGCTGAAATAAATCTGCCCAGAGTCAAGCACTCCCACTCCCTGTCCAATGGCTCCCCTTGGCTTTCCACTGAATTCCATATTACATGGTGAAGTGGAGTATTTTGTAAATTTGCACCCACGTGATGTTGATTTCACCATTTGGAACTTTCTTTTGACTAAGAAAGTTAGCTCTCTGCATTTGAGATCCTTGAAACCATTCTGGATTTGACTTCTTTAATACTAATCACTTCCGTCTACCTATCAACTCACCTTTTCTCCTTTCCAGATATAGCCTAGAAATTCAGGGCTAGCATTTCTTGATAGTAATAGTGGTTACTGTCACCCAGCAAGTGTGAGGACTTTTCTCTGTCTAACTCCTTAATTTACTTTCACTGAATTTTTGTTGTTGTTGTTGATCAGCCTTATTATACCTTAAGCCCATCTATTGGCTCTCAAATGACTACGCACATACTGCTGTACTCTCTCTCAAGATTCTTCAATTAAACTATAGCAACAAATTCATCATATACACCAGAATGTTTCTTAATCTGAGGGAATTTCCCATCATACTTCAATAACCAGTGGGTGATTTTCATTACCCAAAAATGTAAAAAATCATGCAAAATACATGATAAGTAATATTTCAAACAAGTTCCTTAAGAATTTTCCTTATTTTAAAACATTGCCCAAAACAAAATGCAAGATTAACTGATATACAAGCACTCCAAGACCTAGGATGTCAGAATCACAGGCACAAAAATAACTTTTTCAAACCAAAGAACAATGCGAACAGAAAATCTTGCTCCCAGCCCATGCGTAACTCCAGCCAATGATTACAGTGGAAATTCCACTACTTGTTGAAACAAAGAATCTTCCTTGCTGTGGTTTTCAGTTTAGGATGTGTGACAATGAGGAGGCAAGCATATCCTGGAGGATAAAGAGCAGAAATAATCATACAAATGGCTTTGACTCCCAAACCCATCCTCACATAAGATGGGAGATAATGCAGCAGGGTAGAAATTGAGTGTGGAATGTAGAGAACAAGAAAATAGATCATCAGTTTCATAGCACCTACATGAGCTTGAGTCTGGGGGTTCCAAAAGCCAGTGGAGTTTTTCTTCATCTTCTGTATATGTCTCCTTAAGGAATGTATTAACAACGAAGCAGAAGTCACATTAAGGATAAACTGGAGCAATGAGCTCAAAACCAAAGAGGCCACCAAAGACAAGATGCCCTCACTAAGGTCAAATAAAGTGTCATTTCTCCCAGCCACAAATTCAGGAAAATGTGACAGCTGTGTGAGCACAACATACAGGAGAGTGGTGAAGGCAGAAATCAGCACACAGGCCAGCAGCAGTCTGGTGATCTTTAGGGGGAGATTCCGTTTCAGCAGGAGAAACACTGAGTGTTGGAAGTTAGCAATCTTCACACAGTACAAGATGTTGAGCAAGGTCACAAACCAGAGACTGAGAGAGTCTAAAAACTTCCAACATAACAGAAAAGGTTTCAAATAGGAGACTGACCTTGCAGTATTTGAAGAGGTGAAGTATAAAATGCTCAGTAGAAACAATCCCACCATAAAAAATCTGGTGATGCCCAAGCTGAACAGGATCTTATCAGAAGAGGAGATTCTATGGCTTTTGACCCAAGTCCTGTAAATAACCACTGCAATGAACAGATTCATAGTGATTCCTACAAAATTAAAAATGACTGAGGTAATAGTAGCAGAAAAATAGAACCCTTGAAGCATCTTTACTCAATGAGGATTCAGCAACTGTAGTATGGATGTTGAGGCAGAAGAAATACTGGGAAGTGTAGGTAGATACCAGTATCCAGACAGGGAGATGTCTCCTTTTTTTCTCCCAGCTCAGCAAATGAGCCATTTGTAGTTTAATAGCCAACTGCTTTTACTGAGATGCAAATTTTCTAAGGATTACATTACTATTTCTTCATTCCTATGCTTTTTTCCTTAGAAATACCCAATTAAAACAAGCCTAGATAAATCTAGGAGTCCATTCCTCCAAGAGCAGGAAGGCCAGAGGGTGAAGTCACAACAGACTCCAAGGTCTTCAAATCCAAATCAGAGAGATGTCAAGCGTTGTTTCTGTCACTGTTTCATACCACAGTTTTTCTTCATAGAAACTACAGATGAGGGTGGATTAAATCCTAATGCCTCACTGCTACTCACCCATCTTCCAACCACATATCCATGGTTTACCTCAATGCAGCCTCTCTCCCCCCTATAATCTGTTGATGCTGTAGCTATTTTCTCCAACTTTCATTCGAACCTTTCCAGTGCCACTCCTTTATACCTTAATATCTACAGTGCTTTACTGTTGTCTAATAAACTAAGTTCAAGAAACTGACCCCTCTTGAGACGTCTTTTTTTTTCTTTTTTTCCTTTTTTTTTGGTACTTGGGATTGAACTCAGGAGCACTCAACCACTGAGCCACATCCCCAGGCTTATTTTGTATTTTATTTAGAGACAAGGTCTCACTGAGTTGCATGAGACCTCACTAAGTTGCTCAGGCTGGCTTTGAACTCATGATCGTCCTGCCTCAGCCTCCCAAGCCACTGGGGATGACAGGTGTATACCACCACACCCAGTGGAGACAGTCTTTCTCACTCTCATCTTTCCATAATAATTATTTTGCATTCCCTCACTGCTACATACACAAATTTGTGCCACCATCAATTGCTGTGTTCTGTTTTTGTGTAAGAAAAAAAATCAGGCTTTTCATTTGTTTCCTTTATAAATCTGCATCTATGCTTAGATCACATGTGGCTATCTCCCTTTATGCATTCAACTGACAATAAGAGCACTCTGGTTTGAGGTACATAGTACTACTTCAGTTTTGTGGAACAAACAACTATTTGCCTGGTTACTTTGTCACTGCTTAGATATGAAAGAGAGCAAATGATGTTATGGAGAACCACAGATGAGTCCAAGAGTATGGTGTCTCTTATCTACTTTAGTTTTTGGTTTTTTTTGAAACTACAGTGCAATCAAGGATGTGGACAAATACATGTTACCAAATTTGCATCAAGGTGAAACACAAAGTCCTATTGCCAAACACAAATAGAAATGGACAAGTAGAAGGAGCCAAGATATGATGAAGAGGTCTGGGGGGGGCCTTGAAGACAGATGACAGGAAGGCAATCCTAGAAGAAATCCCCCAAACAAAAGCCTACGTGCTTACAGAAGCTTTTATACAAAATTTATGGGCACTAACAGAGGCATACTCAGATCAGTGAAATAGGCAAAACTAGTGAGTGAAGAAACAAGGCCATGATTCAAGGGGAAATTATAGCATACATTTCTACTTCATTACTCCAAATATATGACCTCATTAAAATAACTGACATATAAATATAACATATTCAAATGACACATTGAAACAGGACAAATAATATAGATCAAGATATAAGAAAATGATGTTCCAAAAAATGGGAAACTCAATATTTGTTTTTAACAGACCCCATCTAGAGTGCAATATACAAAACAGCTCTCTGTAGGAGAAAGTATTATAATAAAGATGTGATCGGGTTGGCTTGTGTGATCAGTGAGTAAGAGGGTTCTGTCAGAAGTGATTTCTCAAAGGATCAGTATAGAGAAAGTGTTAGCAAAACTCTTTCACTGCACAAGATTTTGACTTTTAATTAAACTTTAAAGCTCTGCTCTCCTTATCAATCTGATAAGAGTAAGATCATCAACTACATTGTTTACACCCGCTCCCCCACACACACAAAAAGTCTTCTGATTGTGCCTTGGTTGGAAGGAACTACATTGTGAACAATAAATATCTTATGGAAACTATATGATCTGGGCCCCCCAGAGACATTAAGAAATTAACTAGAAATTAAGGGACATGCACATGAAGACATCCCACGTCTGTGAAATTATTACAAGAGAAATCAGCTCCTTTGGGACATGAAGTTTCCATTCAGGGCAGATCACACCCTCACCCTGATGTGCACCTCTCCTTTTTGCACCTTACTCTGCAGCCTGGACTAAGGACTTTGCAAAAGAGGAAGACATGCCATTGCTCTGTTGGTAAGAATAGGCTGATGACACAGCCTATGATGACACAGGCTGATGAACCTGAGAAAGTCTCGAAGTCTGACTGTTTACTAGAGCCCAAGAACAGCCACTGGTGGTGACTGCAGTCATGAGTGCAATTCTTCTACTTTTCAGATCCACAGGGAAAGCTAGGGAAACAGTCAAAGCAAAAGGATGACTTAGCTCATTTCATGATGACTCTGGAGATTGAGATCAGTCCTAGACAAACTGGAATTACAGTTTCAAACTTTTACAAAAGAGGACTACATAGAGCCAGGCATCCTGGCATGTGCCTATAATCACAGAGGCTCAGGAGGCTGAGACAGAAGGATTGTGAATTCAAAGGCAGCCTCAGCAACTTAGCAAGGCCCTAAGTCTTAGTGAGACCCTGTCTCAAGACCAAATATAAAAAGGAAGAGCTGGGGATGTGGCTCAATCGTTCAGTGCCCCCCTGGGTTCAACTCCAAGGACCAAACAAAAGAACTAAGAAGGAAGAAAGAAGAAATCTTCCATTTTGTAGAGGGTTTATTAAGTGCCAACTATGTTTCCAGCAATGTAACAGGCATCTTAAATTTTAGTTAATATTTAGTATAGTCCTAGGAGAAAGATATGGATATCCTTACTTACCAATGAGGAAAATTAAGAGCACAGAAAGTAAATATCTAATTCATATCTCAGCCAATCAATGGCTAAGATGGAAGGTCTTTCTGCGACTGAGCTCTTTCACTTCACTGGATGGCCTCTCATTTATTCTTGCATGCAACAAATTGTTGTTAGTCAGGCACTGTGTTAGGTGCTAGAGAATCAGGGAAGAATCGGAAACTGCACATCTTGACTTCAGATAACATACACAATGGGAGACAAAGAGAATATTAGAGATCAGTGCTTAGGGTGGTACAACAAGGAACATCAAAGAATGCAATGACACTGTTCAGAAGGCACATTTAATCCAGACCGGAGGCGGGGGTCAGGAGACATAAATTAAGTCTAGAAGGATGCAAAGGGATGTTATCCAAACAAAAGCACAGGGTGGTAGGGAGAAGGATCACAGAGAACCCTCCAGGTTAAGGAAATGGAAGAGTAGAGAGGTGCAAAGAGAGGAAGGAGAGTGGTGAGATGAAACTGGAAACATGTATCACCCAGGATCTATGCTATAGCAGGCACAGATCTGGGGAATAATCAGTATAATAATGTGATCAGAGACTTGCACAACATTCTGGGAAAACATACAGAATACGTGTTTGACCTCACCTGTGAGAGTCAGAGAAACTGTCCTGGAGGAACAAGGACATGCAGAAGAGAAAGCTGATGAGTGAGAAAGGTCTAAGCAAAGAGAGCACATTACATAAAACTATAGCAGCAAGAAAGTATGGCATATTTGGGAACTAGAAGGAGTTCCAGGTTGTTTTGGTGAAGAAAGGAATGGGAAGATGAAACTAGAAAGGAAAATAGGATACAAATGCCTTTATGTTACAGGCTAAGGAATTTGGATTTACCCAGCAATGGAGAGTCACTGTAGAACTCAGGAGAGGAGCACTATAATGGTATTTTTATTTTATGAAGAACCACCACCAAAATAATGTGGAAATGCTTTGCTGGAAGCAGATGGAGTTGGAGACAGGAAACTAGTCAGAATCCTGTTGCAGTCACTCTGATGGGTTGAAAAAACTGTAAGTGGAGATGAGATGACATTTGAAAGAAATGTTGTTAAACAACAAACAGATCTGACTGGTGATCAAATAGACATTGAAGTTGTAGAGGAGGGAAAATTTGGGTTGGTTTTCAGAATACACCTACAATCTCACACACATACACAAAATCTTTTCCTGAATATTTGTATGATCTGCATTAAGTTAAAAAAACAGAGCTTATTTAAATAGGTCTTCCAATAGCAGAGAATGAAAGAAGACTAGACATGCATGATACTGAATATGGGAGGGAGTCAGAGGGGGGTGAGTAGAATATTCAGACAGTAATGAAGATATGGCATCTGTAAAAAAAAAAAAAATGGAGGATGGAAGGAATAATTGGATAGAGGAGAGAGTCCTAAACAGTAGCAGTTTCAAGAAAACTGATGGACAGTGACTAGGCCAGAACTGGCTATGGAGGCGTCTCCTGTTTCAGCAGAACAGACCTGACCTGGTACTGCATGATGCTCCATCACACACCGGGTTCAGAAACCTGCAGGAAGCATGGCTTCACAGTACTGAGTCTCAGCAGCGGGAGAAAGCAGCCAATTATGATCTCCACAGCAGAGATCTGGGTAGCTTATTTTCATGGCTACCACAAAATGGAGTTAGACATGAAGCTCACCTGTGAGGATACTGATGGAAAACTAGAAGGTCTCATGAGCTCTCTCAGAAATTGCTGTTGACTCATGTGTTAAAGCTCCAAAAATACACCAAAGAATAGATGTGTTTTGGAGGGGACATGGGCATTGGGAACCAGCTCTAACATGTAATTGGACTTCAAATATAGATATAATTAATATTCCATAATTTGATTCAGGGTATCTAGTCATGAAAGAGGAAAGATATAAAGGACCTTTAGCAATAAAGGACTTAGATTTAAGAATTTTAAGGGATTTAGCAAAGAAAGCCAATGACTCAAAAGCAAAACAAAACAAAACACAAAGATGGCATTTTCCAAGCTTTCTAAAAACTGGGCCTAAGGTATATACTTCCTGGGACTTATTGAAGAACTTTCAGATTAGGCATTTCCCTGAAGGAATCAGAAGATCAAACCCTGTCCAAAATAGCCAAACTCCCCACCATTGTGCCTCTCACAGTAGGCGACACTCCTTTGCTCATCAGTTCACCCATCAACCAGACCCAAGCCCCTACTCCTGCCTCACTCTTGAGTAATGACAGTCCACACATGGCTCGAGTCACATAACACACTCTCACGGTTTCCAGGAGTCACCTCCAAATTTTTCTGAAAGAGGGAGTTTGGAGTGGGATGGGGTGCAGATGCCGCCCTTCCCCTAAGCAAACCAAATGTGTTAACACACCAGACTCTCCTATGAATTCTGCACCTGCTACTCATACTGCTAGAGTCAGTGAAATGAAAAGCGGTCAGTTTACAAGCGGCTAAGCCAAAACTTCTAGTGATATGTTAAGTAAGAAAGGAAAATGCCAACATCTCAGCCCTGAAGGCAAAATCAGGACCTCAGTATCTGAAGAACAATGAGGTCAGAAAAGTTGAAGCAGGAAAGTTGTCGAAGTAACAAAAGTAGTAGTTCAAGAAAAGTTTTAGAGTGGCCGAGGCTGAGTTAAAGAGCATGACGTCAGGGCAGACATAGCAGATGCCCGCCAAGTATGACAGCATGGAATTCCACAATGAAACTCTCCCATGCTGAAAATAAGCAGATTTTGATTAATACAGAACTATGGTGTTGAGGGAAACACCAGTTTTAGAATTCCTTTTATGTTACTAAATTATAAATGAATCTTATGTCAGTTTTAGTTTTTAGCAGATACATCTTTCTAAAGGGAACTAACTGTAGGATAGGTCAGAATTAGGAATTTTACTGGCAGCTTCAAGAGGCAAATATCAGTTTAAAAATCAACTATGCAGGGTGTTGAATACAGACCAGTGGTAAAGCACTTCACTTGCCTAACATGTGCAAGGTCCTGGGTTAAATCCCCAGAACTGCAAACAACAAGATAATTTTAAAAATAAATACAATTCAACTATACAGACCAAAAAATATTTTATTCCCATAATTTTAGGAATGAATGTACATCTCCCAGAGCAGTCCTAAAGTTAATTTCTGGTTACATATGACTGTCAAGTCAAGTGACCATCCTTAATGCTAGGTCAAAGTATACCATCTTTCACAAAACAACAACGTTAATTCAGTGTAGAACTCTAATCACTATTTATGTGTTAACTCATTCATTCCTTCCACCAAACCCATAACAAAAATACTACTTCTATTTCCTTTGTACAAAGGAGAAAAGTGAACTACAAATTAAGAAATTTCCCCATGGTCATTCAGTTCTTAAGGGCCAGAGCCAGGAATTGAATCCAGGCTATGTGTCTTTCAGGCCCATATTCTTACTCACAACACTCTAAACTTGAGAGCCATGTTAGTGCTAGAAATGCATATTCAGAAATACCATATGTCCTATCTGGATGTGCTAACAAATGAGAGAATTTTTCATGAAATTAAACTATATTCTCATTGACCTGTCAAAATTGTCCAGTGACAGGAGGTAAATCAATGTCTATATTAGCTGCATATATTAGAAGGGATAAAACACTAATTTGAAAAACAGATACTTATCTTGGTTTAAAAAAAGTAATAAAGGAAAGATGGATGTAGGAAGAAGGGAGGTAGGAAAAGACAATGAGTTAGAGAGAGAGTGAGCAGGCACGCTTGCTTGGTCTTTTTGCCAACCTAAAAGGTTAAAAGCTGCTATGAATTTTAATAAAATGATGATGAAGTGCAAGCATGGATTGGAAACCAGAATCTAGAAGCCCTGCTTTTCACCCCACTGCTTTCGTCATCACACCATAGGTTTGTGGAAAGTGCTACCTTATGGGAATTGTTGCTGAGTAATTCATTGTTAAACAGCCTTCATTTAATCCAGCACTATATATAGTGAACTGTGCAAAAATGCCACTACCTACTGTCTTGTGACTTTCTGGTGCCCTGCAAAGTTGATGTTATAGTCCACTTTTTAAGATGAGGAAAATGATGGTCAAACATATAACTAAAGTAACTCATCAAAGGCCAAAAATTTTGATCTTTAAATGACAGAACAAGAATTCAAACAAACATCTATGGAAAGAAAAGCTCTTACTTTCTGCCAGGCATGGTAGGGCATGCCTGTAATCCCAGTGGCTTGGGAGGCTGAGGCAGGATGATTCCAAGTTCAAAGACAGCTTCAGCAACTTGGAGAGACCCTGTCTCTAAATAAAATTAAAAAGGACTGGGGATGTGCTCAGTGCTTAAATGCATCTGAGTTCAATACAAAAAATAAATAAAAGCAGCTTTTCTATCAAGCGTATTGCACTATTTTATTCATATTAGTATCAGTTTATTCATATTAGTATCAAATTAGTAGAACCTCAGCAATATTGGCACCACATTGCATGTAACACACAAGAGCACTGGAGAGCACTCAGGCATAAACACAGTTCACATTCATCTCCCTTCGTTTTCTCAGGCCAATAAGAGAACCTGGTCCACCTGCTTCCTGACCTCTGTGCAGCGGAGTAAGAATAAAGTCAGATTCCTTTGTCCCCAGTAACAAGACTGTACTCCAGTAACGGATTATCCTACAACTTACTCCTGACCCTGTACAGTGTTCTCAGAGTCTAGGTTCTATAGACTCGAGTTTTGTTTGCTTGTTTTTTTAATCTTACAATACCTTTCACATTTCCTTATTAGAACAAATAAATATTAACATTCCTCTAGCCCTATATTAGAATTATTCAGTGAGGACAAAGTTCAGAATATACAGCATGTTCAAATGCATTTCACATAACATTTCATGTTTGATCATACTTTTTACTGACTTCGTGAATTTTACCTCTTCCACTTTAAAATCATCACATCCAAAACAACTTCTCAATTGATTTCCACATTAAAAAAATTAACTCTTTTCATCCTCAATGTTTCCAGCAAATGGCAACATTATCCAGTTCTTCAAATCAGCCGCTGGCTAAGAATTACTTTGATTGTTCTCTTTCCCCTCACCCTGTATCCACCTGTCAATGACTTACATTTTAATTATAAAACATGTCTTGGATATTCTATTTCCCA
>CM053407.1:11834205-11989952 GCA_028644305.1 Xerus rutilus
CAGTAGGAAAATAATTTGCTTACTGTAAGAAAATCTGCACGTGGGCAAGATTAAGGGAATTCCATGCACTACTGAAATAGAATGATGATGATCATGATTTATTCACTAACATAACAGGTTACCTGGGCTAGAAAATAATAAACATGCATAGTATTTAATAGTGCTGTACAAAATAAACGCCCATAATTCCACCATATGCTTCTTCCTTCTCCTGCCCCTACTTATTCCTCCAGGTTTCAAGATAAGTCATCTTGAATTTTATCATTCCCTTATTTTTTGAAATTTATCACATGTACCTAACCATAAACTTGGTTTACTTGATATTAATCTTTATAAAAGTAACACATTACACAAAGATCTTCTACAATCTTCTCATATTGTCTCACTTGATATTTCTAAAAGCTATTCCTATTAATATGCTAGCTATAATTATTTTATACAGCTGCATGATATTCCACTACCTGAGCATTTATCTTTGATGAACCTTTGGGTTGTTTTCAGTTTTTACTATGTACATCACTGCTATGAGCACCCTTGAACACATTTCACAATCTGTATTCAACAAGCATTTCCTATGGGGTATGTATCTTAAAGGCAGTAAAACTAGGTGAAATTTCAACAATAACAAAACATTTTCCCATTTGGGCAGTTCACACTGCTCCCTCCTGTGCATGTTTCCACTGATCTACAACATTCTCCCTCACACTTTAGCAAATGTTGAAATTGCCAATCTGGAGGTCTTAAAATGAAATCTCATTACACTTTGTTTTCCATTTCCCTGATTGTTGAGCTGAACCTCTTTTTCATATATTAATGAGTCATTTGTATTTCCTTTTCTGTGAAATGCCTCTTTGCCTATTTTTCCACTCAGATTTTTTTCACTACTTTGTAGGCATTTATATATTCTAGATCATTATATTTAAGTTATATGATTGCAAATATCTTCTCAGTTTTGACTTTTTGCTTAATGTTGACATGATAAACAAAGGTACTTTTAACAAATTTATCATTTTTTATCTAAAACAAACTTCAATACATTCAAATCATAGACATTGTCCTTTATATTTTTTCAATTTTTAAGTTTTGTCCTTTGCAAACAAGTCTTTAAATGGCCACAGATATATTTTTACACAGTATATAGACTTGATTTCATTTTTTTGTATGTATGACAAATTTCCTCACATTGTTCATTGAATATACTTTAGCCAATGATCTATAATCCCATTTTCATCAGCTGTTATTTCTATATAAGCATCATCTGTTTCTGGACTATTCTATACTACTCTGGGATGTTTATTCCTGTATCAATAATATACTTTACCATATTAGGTTTTAAATAAACATACTTGCCAAATGGGAGAACATTCTTCTTCATGAGTATGTTTTTTGTTCTTAGACCTTTGGTCAACACATCTTTAGAAATAATTTGTAAAGTTCCTTCAAACTCCTGAAGTCTTCTCTTAATGTAATTCAATAAATTTCTACAATGTTGTCCACAGAGATCTTGTACTCTTTACAGGTTCTGGTGCTTTTATGTGGCAACTTCTTTTATGTGGTATAATTATATAAAATGACAGCATTCATTGATATAAAAATTACATTTTGTTTACAGTTGGCACCTGAATACTTATTTCCAGCAGTGCTTAATGTCTATATTTACTTACAATAAAATCATAGCACTCATGAATTGCTTTTCTTTCCAATATTAACACTTTTCCCTTTTCCTCTTACAACAGCACTTGCTAGAATGTAGGTACAGGTAGGTTGTTAGAAAGATGTGTTAGAAAACATGCTTACCTCATTTTTTTTTTATATTTTTTAGTTGTATGTAATCTCTTTTATTATTTATTTTTATGTGGTGCTGAGTATCGAACCCGGTGACTTACGCATGCCAGGCAAGCGCTCTACCGCTGAGCCACCGCCCCAGCCCCGCTTACCTCATTTTAATAAGAAAATTTTGAAGAATGTTTGAGGCACACCTTTGGCACATAACCTTTTTTAAAAATTTTTAGTTGTAGATGGACACAATATCTTTATTTTTATGTGTGCAGAGGATCGAACCCAGTGCCTCACGCATGCAAGTGCTCTACCACTGAGCTACAATCCCAGCCCCGGCACTTAACCTTTATTTCCAAACCATAATGCCAAAATTAACACCTATCATCACAGAAGACCATTTTCTATTGCTCATTTCAGTTCCTATTTTAAATTTGTCATTTGGGAGTTTTCCCTTTTTTTCTGCAAGCCCAGTGCTATGGACTGCATTATGTCACTACCACACCCCTCAATTTACATGTTGAAGTTCTAACCCCCAACATGACTATATTTGGAGATGAAGCCCCTAAGGAGATAAAAGTTCAATGAGATTTTTTAAAAAGTGAGGCCCTAAACCTCACAGGCACAGGAGTTCACATGAGCACACAGCAAGGTGGCAGACATCTACAAGCCAGGAAGCTTCACCAGAAACTGCTGGCAGTGTCATACTGGTACTCCAACCTCAAAATTTTAGCC
The DNA here is from genome assembly GCA_028644305.1 of Xerus rutilus. Classification (NCBI taxonomy): domain Eukaryota; kingdom Metazoa; phylum Chordata; class Mammalia; order Rodentia; family Sciuridae; genus Xerus; species Xerus rutilus. The sequence continues at coordinate 11,836,717 of CM053407.1, forward strand.
TCCAAAACTTTGAGAAAATTATGGTTTAAGCCACCCAGTCTATGGTGCTTTTATATGGCAGCCTGGGCAGACTTACACATAATGATGCAGTAAGTATTTTGTACTTTGGATCTGGTTACTTTGCAGTGAGAAGCCTCAGCACCCTCAGGGGAGTATAAGGACAGTACTTCTGTTCTTAATATAAGTGCTTCTTTATTTAATGAAGAGTTACTGATTAGGGGTCCACATTAGGGAGTATACACAAATGAAAGTGTATGACAAAAAAATAAGATCATATTAACTCTAAGGATAATTGCTACAGTTCTGTGTATTTTATATGTGCCAGTGTCCTCAAATTTATAAGATGTAGGCTAAATATCTAAAGGATTATGTGATCAAGGATGAAATTTTACTTCTATTTTCAGTGGAAGATGATGTAACAGAAAGGATAAGAGCAAAGAGTTGATCATGCATATGGAGATAAAGGTAAGAATGTGTAAATTAATAAGGATAAATGTGTAAATTAATAAGTTTAACTGCACGCAAATAAGTGGCTGAAACAAGGTAGAGGTTTATTTGCATCTTCCAAAGAATTCCAGAGGTAGACTGTGCAGGACTGGTTGCGTGGCTTCATATGATCCCAGATCCCAGCTTCTTCCAGCTTCCATCCTGAAGACTGCTGTATATTTAGGATTTCTGCTACAGATTTACCCATCATGTCCACAGTTCAGATAAGAAAGAAAAAGTCAGGGGATAATGGTCTGGAGATACACAAAAGTATAAGTCTCCAAACAGCATTACTTTATGTAAGAATTTTCCCGGAAGCTCCAAGAAATGACTTCTGCATGTAGCCAGTTGGCAAATCCTAATTGCAAAGAAAAGGAAGGTAGTACTTGAGCTGAGCACAATGACATTACCAACAAAATACTAGTCCTGTAAATACAGAAAACACAACAGAGACTGAGTAGTGTGTTCATTTTGTTTATTTTTTATATTCTATGAAGCTTTGACATTGTGGAGCCTTGTAGACACAGAGAGGGGCTGTTCCTTCCAGGATTAGTTAATTTCTAGTTAGTGAAAACATGCCTTTGATATGCCCAAAAATATAATCGTAAATCCATACCCTCTACCATGTTTTATCAGGCCCCTCCCTTATTCACCCCAAAGCCAGGTATCTGACAACTAGGGATCATCCCTACAGCTCAGAGTCTGTTGAAATTACTCAAACAACCTAATCCTAAACTTGCCGAATTAGCCTACTGTGCTTTACCTGTACCTTCTCCATGAAAAATACAACAAAGGCACTGCCCAATGCTTTCTTTTTCCCTTATGCCTCCTTACCCAACCCTGGTGCTTCCTCATGTGGCCCTGCATCGCATGGTATGCCCCTCCTCTTGGGAACTATAAGAAATAAAAAACTCTTCTTTTTATAGCAGTTGTCTCCCTGTCTATCATATAACCGTATGTGATTAAAACAAATTCTAGACCAAACAAGTAAGCAACTGGAAATCTTTCCTACAATATGGTTTTCCACAACAGAAATCTGGAATCCTGAAAACATTTGAAAGTTATCGCACAAAACCTGTTAACAATGTGTTTAACAGAAAGGGAAAACAATTCCTGTCTCCACTTCTAAGTGTGATTAATACAGTCAACACCATAACAAATATCTGCTACAAAGTCTACAATTAACCTATGTTCAAAACTAAACTCAATATTTTCCCCTCTGAAATCTGCTGCCACATCCCTGTTCCATAAACTCAGAAGCAAAGTATCACTACTCACACATGTATGCACCTAAGAGGAACCTCGAAAATCATCCTTTACTGCTTTTTCTCTTACCATTACTTACTGTCATCACTAGACCCTGGGCAGGAGCTATGTTATTCTCCTTAATATTTCTAACTCACAGCCTGGCACAGGATCTGGCACAGAACTGGAAAACAAACTAATAATCTGTTGAATCAATGTGAATCCCAAATGTCCCTCAAGTTACCTCTCATCCTCACTCCACTCATCTCTCCAGGCTTACTGAAGGAGCTTCCTAACTGCCTCCAGGCTTTCCTCCTTCTAATCCATCCCCATGTTTTTGTTGTTCTCTTTTTAAAGCATAATTCTGATGAGATGTCCCTGTTTTCAAACCATCTATGGCTCCCCTTTGCCAAAGTTCTCTGCAAACTTCCAAGACCCTTTACAATCTAGCCTGAACCCACTTTTTTTTTCATATTTTTCAATGTTAAGTTTCTGTATCTCTCATCATACTATTTCTTCTACAAAAGAGCCTATCTTCTCCTATGCTGCTCCTCACACTTAAGAGCAGAAGTTTCTGCTTATCCTCTTTCCCACCCTCATCATCCTAAATTCTGATTTCCTTCATCACAGGAGTCCTGTTTCATTCATCCCTATATCCAGGTCCTTTAGCTGTGCATGCCCTAAAGCAAGTGTCCAACTGACTCTGGAGTTTAGAAAGAGAACCAGATTAACTGTAAAGAATCATGGAAAATTAAACACAACCAAAAACGCCATTTTAAGTAAGTGCTCAGTAATCCATGGAAGTTAATAACACATAATACAATGCACTACTCTAAAGTTTACAAACTCTCATAAATATCACAAGATTTGGTAAGATGGGCATAGTGACTGAAAGAATGACATGCCCTATTTAAAATAACTACAATTACCAGTGCTATGGTGCATACCGGAAATCCCAAAGACCCAGAAGGCTGCAGCAGGAGAATCACAAGTTCAAAGCCAGCCTGGACAACTCAGCAAGGTCCTAAGCAACTTAGCCAAGACCCTGTTTCAAAGTAAAATAAGTTGGGGATGTGGCTCAGTGGTTACTCAGACCTAGGTTCAATCCACAGTACCAAAAAAATAAATAACAACAATAATAGTCAACACAAACTGAGCACTTGTTGCAGGTCCTATGTATTAAGGAAGTTACAGTTACTGCAGTATTTACTGTGCCCTTTATAGCAGGCCTATAAGATAGGTACTATTATCACTGTTTTACTTACAGGAAAATAAAACAACAATCTAACTCGCTGGTGAATGGAAAAGCAGGGATTTAAATCTAAGCTACATAACTCTACAGCCTTGACTCTGACAGACCACATTTACTTTTCCTAACAACATGTGGGGCACAGAAAATAAACAAATGTCAACATGGACACTTGTGTGGTGGCAAAACAAGATCCTGAGCTCCAAAACATGGCAGAGAGCAAATGGACAAAGAATAAGAAAATAAAGAGACACTTCATTATTGTAACTACCTAAACCAACAACCTAAAAAGCTACATACTATGATCATATGTGGGACTGTGGGGATGGAACAGAAGCAAACTACAGTAGTAAGAAGGAACTTCACTGCTATTGATGCCTGCCAAAATTCCCACTCTCTAAAAAGTAAGCTTGAAAAATCCCTGAACAATATTCTTGACAATTCCAACTCTCAATAAGTAGAGGAAACAATGAAAGAAACAAACTGAAGTTACTCTAATCAGGAAACATTGTTCAATACGAGGAAAGCAGAAGAAATCTGTTAAGATGACATGGTAGAGAAATTAACTGTGACTTACTTTCCTATAGGATATCACACCAAGAATCAGAAAGACTAAGGTTAGGTATTTCTCCCTTAGTCAATATTCTTCTCCCAACCAAAAACTATAATTTATTCAACTCTTAGTATGATTACAACACACCCTACACAGGGCATTTTTCAGGTTAGCAGTGGGAGAATGTGGGGATTAAGGCCAGTGGAGCATGAGTGTAGATGGAAGCAGACAGTGGCAAAAACCAAATGCAATCGTCACACACCCGAGCTCAAACTCTACGTATGCATAAGATACATGGCTTTGACACGTTACTTAACCTGTTTTTCACTTTCACCTGTAAAATGGGGATAACAGTACTTGTTAGGATAATACTTAAGTGGGACAATGATAAAAAGCATTTAGGCTTAGTGTCTAACACACAGCACATAAGAAATGTCAGCCATTAATGATTATTGTTACCTCTTAAGAGATTTCCTTATAACTCAGGCACCCTGGGGATTACTGCTCATTTTCTACAATGATTTTCTTGCTACTCCTCCTCCCAATCTTCATAGTATATAATGCAAACCACAAAAGAAAATAAATAAAATGATCCTGCCTTCATTTTCATGTCAATATTTCATTTCAACTGAGCAATAAACATGTAAAGTCCTATAATATTGCTGCACTACGTTGAGGTAGATTGGAGCAAAAGGGTAATTTGAATAAAATATAACCCTGCCTTCAAGAATTATATGATCTCTTTTGGAAACAAAAGAAAACACCCATTAATTTTTCCTGAGCTGTAAAGGATAAACTGTAACCCATTTAGCAACAAGTAATACCCCCCAAAAAGCCACAGAAAAAAATGTTTGATGTTTCTGAATGCCTCTGAATTAATCATCCAGCAATTTGAGAAATGATGACTTGAAGAATTGTACTGGCAGTAAGTAGTGGATTTCATACAGGCTGATCTTTAAAAGTCAGTCCTTTTGGGTTGTACACACACTATTAAAAGATGAATAAAGGAACATAAAATGCTAAAATGCAGATGGCTGGGGAAAGTATATGGAAGTTTTTCTTGTTCATTCCAGAATATAAAGCAGTACTGGTAAGTACAATAGCCTGGTTTGGAAATAATGGCAAGATGTTTTTCCCAAAAATGAAGATTATTATTAATATTATAATAAAAATAATATGTGCTCATGCTGTAATACATACAAACACACACAAGCATACACAAATAAGAAAAAACACCCTACGCAGAAGTAATCACAACATTTCAATATTTCTCCTTCCAAACTTTTTAAAGCATACACTCAGTTATAACTTTTTAAATATGGAATAACACCACACATGTTGCTTGGTACTGTTTCTCTCACTTTCTGACATATCATGCTCATCTTTCCATTTAACGTGGAATCCACAAATGAAAATCACAGGGCAATTTTCTGCAGGTCTGGGACTTCACACCATGAAAAAGGGGAATACAGAACCCAAAGTTGGGCTAGAAGACCCCTACGGTCTATGAGACCTATAGGAAGTTTCTTAGCAGATGGGGAAGGCAGAGTTTATGATCCAGACAGTCTGACTGGTTAAGGACCACTGGATCTAGCAGAATCAATATGCAGGGAGAGGACTCAATCTGACTCTGAAAGTTGCCTCAGCCTCATGATTTTTCAGGGGCAGAAGGGTAAGAGGCAATCTCCAGCAGAAGAGTTTGGAGAAGAGCTCCTCAGCTCACTGAGATGATCCTGAAGGATGCACTATTATGTCCCTAAATCCTGGAATCAGAAACTGTTTTGGGGTGGTAATTAGGCTCTTTTGTTCACTATGTGATTTTCCCAGCGCACATTTATTATTCTGTTTAAATAGAAATGCTAATCTGCCGAACTTCTTACATGGAAGGAATATAAAACTGGCTTTGCTGAGGCAAGACAAAGCATTGCTCAAGCGATAATTTTTATCTACTTTACAATGTGGCTTAAGGAATGCAGTAGCATAAAGGAACTAGAACTACATTACCACACAGATTCAATGTATCAACTTAGAAATCAGAGTTAATATACTGATTAGTGGTGCCAGCTGCAGAAAGATAGCTGATAGGAGGAAACAGTAACCTTCTACTTTTCCCGGGCAAGGTAGGATGAAGCTAAGGAAACTCCATCTTTCCCCAGGCAAAATAAACTCTTAAGTACAAAAAAGCTGTTCAAGTATAGGGGAAATACTTTTAAAACTCAAGAGCCCATAATATAGCACATGAATTCTGTACCTGGTACAGTCCAACATGACTTACGGAGAAAGGACATGTAGCCTAGGGAACAAATCCAGAGGCTGGGCTGGAGTCCAAAGTGGCACATATAAAATGAGGGACTTCTAATAATCTGCAAAGCAGCAGCCACCTCTGGAAAACTGCAGGTAGACCTGGGGAGGACTGATGCAAACTTTAAAGAACCAAAGATGCACTAAAAAACTAAGCTTATTTTATGTAATCTTATTGGCAAATTATTAGCACTCTATAATTTACTGAGCCTTAACAATAAAAGTAATGATGTGTACAAATGATTTGTATGTGTATGTGCAATGAGAGATCATGAGGAAAATTAAAGAAAAATGCAATACCCAAGGCTCTCTAGGGAAGCAATGGCAAAGATGTTAACCTACGAGGTCCTAAGTTTTCAATTCTGTGAATACTGCAATGATACTGACACAGGTGCATTAAAATAGGTTGGAAATCATAATCTAGAGTTCACATAATTAATGCCAATGCTAGTATATTCTCACTCATATAATTTTATATTATACACATTTATAATTTTTTATTATACACATATTGCACACATTCCACCTCTGGGACAATGGAATACAATGGGTTACAAGAACCTTCAGGCTAGGTGTTTAGCTCAATGGCAGAGTACTTGCCTATAGCATGTGAAAAGCACTGAGTTCAATCCTACTACTTTAAAAAAAAAAAAGAGGACCCTCACCACCAGCCCCTGAGAATTCTAGAAAAGATTTTGAAAAGAATAGCATAGTGGGGCTTGGAATAATGAAACCAGAGCTCTAGAGATGAACTATTTCAACTCTAGTTATAGTTTAGGTCTCTACTACTGGTAAACTATGTTTCATAGATGTTATAACTAAACTGTTATAACTAAACTAAAACAAAAGATGCAAAGAAGATAGGTTACTCTTAAAATAGTTTTAGGTTAGACACTAACCATTGTTCAGCAAACACCTTCAAATTGAACTAAAGTTCAATATCCCACTGGGATCATTCATCTGTAAACATTTATTGAGTGGCTCTTCTGTGCCACGCACTGGTTAAAGTATAGGTACACAGAGAAGATTCAGCAATTGCTTTCAAATGTATAGAGCAAAGAGGTAAGAAAATCAACATTTACAACTATGGGATAAATGCCTAACACACAGGAATGCTCAATATATATGCTGAGAGGCACACTATAACAGAAGTGTGCCCCAAAGCAGAGGGCCCTCCAAAGGACATTTATCCTTCTGTTATAACACAGATAAATGAACCTCAAAGTTCATTATTTTGAAACCACTCAAAAAAGAATAAACAATCAGTACACAAAAAATTTGACAAGAGCTACTGATGTTTATGCCACAAAAAGGGGAGAGGCAGTGACAGTCAGGAAAAATATTATCCACTCATTTATATAAAAGAGCATTTTAATTCTTGTCCCTAGAAACTATAAAGACTATACATGATTCAGAAATGAAACTGTACCAAACAATGGTCAAAGAAGAATCATCCATTTTATGCCTTTTCTTTTGTCTGGTCACTCAGAAATATAATGTTATCTGTAAAGAAGACAAAGCACAAATATTACTTTTAGAACTCATTTCCATTTCATTTAATAATTCCCCTCTAATACGTACATACTTTAGTGCTATAATAATTTTTCCAAATGTTAAGTAACTTTTGCTGCATTCATGAAAGGTATATTAAACAGGCATAAATGGAGCTAAAAATTGAACTTTGGCAGTTTGTTCAACAATTCACCTTGTTAGAAAAGGTGAGGTATTTCTTGTCTTTCCTGAAGACAGAAGATAAAATCATCTCAACAAAAACTTCCTGCAAAAAAACTGGGCACAAGTTTGGATGTCTGCTGTGTTCAACAGAGGCCATGACACCAGACAGTACATCCTCACAAAGAAAAGGATCAATGCACATTATTTCATCTGCAATAGTTATGAAGAAAGGACAAAGTTCCCATGTGGCCTTGTTAGTGCTGCAGATCTGTTTTTAAGTTAAGTTCAAAAACTCAGAAAAATTTTGTTCTTAAATTTTAAGACAGAATGATTTTTATATACCCATTTTGGGGGAAAGCTTTACAACAAATACTACAGAAATAAGCATTTTTATCCCAAAACATCAGGCATTGCTCTGCAAATGCTACTCCAGAGGGAGTTAGCTAAGGGCAAAAGGAAAAGAGGTAAACATTATCTCCTGCATAACTCCAAAAATTTGAGATTCTTATAACTATAAAATTATCCACAAAGTAGATATTACACAATAACCTGTATTTATAATATCTGTTTATGACTTCATAACTAATCTTCCCAAAATAGTACTTAGGTATAGAATGGTAACTTAAGAAAGACATTATTAGAACTGAAATCACTGTAAAAAGCCAAGAGTGCCATCCACTGGTGGCATTTTTAAGTTCCAGTATGATCCATAGGAAACAATACAGCCTATAAAACAGGTCAACCAAATTAAACTGTTTTCTTCAATTCAAACATAACTGAAGTTCTATTCAGATTTACTATCAGTCATCAACATATAGTTAACTGACCATGCTAATGAAAACTGACAAGAAAAACACGAAAGGATAATCTGAAATGCTTCTATTTTGCTTGGTTCATAACACCAAGAGTTTAAACAACCTAAAATTTACTCACAAACTTAGTTTATCATGGAAAATAAATAAAGATAGGAAAATACCTATGCTGTTTTTCAAAGTCAATATACTTTCAAAGAAACTTACAAGTAAATATAATTATTATTTATAACAAATTATATTATCAATATGTTGTTAAGACATGAACTCTGGAGCAAAGGGAAAGAGGAAGACAAAAGGAAATCTGTCATTTAATAGATAATTAAGATATATAAATACCATGTTATATAATGGTTATTAATTTATGCAATAATCAAGCTAATTTGAACATGGTCATATTTAATAAAAACAATAATCTCTTAATATTACATATAATAATAGCATTTTCAGTTATCTTTATGAAAGATCCTATCTTTCAGGTATTCATTGAAATTTATAAATGAAATAATGATGGCTAGGTTTACCCTAAAATAATACAGGAGGAAAAAAGTGGCTGAGGACACAGAGGATATAAGAGTGGCCATCAGTTAATAACTGAGGAAGCTAAAGGATGGAGGCTTATTTTACCACCCTGGTTTTATGTTTCAGTTTCCACAATAAAACACTTGGTAATGATATTACCTAATTTCAGCATTATCTCAGTAGTTCATAAATATTAAGACAGTAGGATTTCTTTTATTCCTACCTATTTATTTATAAAAACAAGGTTTCTTCAGGTTTATGTCAATAAAAACAAACAGCCAGGCATGGTGAGACATGCCTATAATTCCAGCAGCTCCGAAGGCTGAGGCAGGACGACTGCAAGTTCAAAGCCAACCACAGCAATTTAGTGAGGTCCTAAAAGCAACTCAGCAAAACCCTGTCTTTAAAATCCTGTCTCTAAATAAAATATAAAAAAGAGCCGGTAATGTGGCTTACTGGTTAGGCACCACTGGGTTCAATTCCTGTTACCAAAAAAAGAGAAATTTGAGACTTAACAATGCTTAATTTTAGCAATATATCCAAGTGAAAAAAAAAACACCCCCATCTCATTAAAAGATGCATTTCCACAGCTGGGTGTGCCCACCTAATTACAGCTACTCAGGAACCTAAGAAAGAAGGACAAGTTTGAGGCCAGCCTGGGCAACTTAGTGACTCCCTGTCTCAAAAGTAAAACAAAAATTGTCAAAAGGGTCAAAGGTGTGAGACCTGGGTTAAATTCTTAGTACTGCCAAAAAAAAAAAAAAAATCAAAATGTATTTCCAAAATATCAGCTTTTATATTAATATGTTCAAAATGTTTGGTCAATTAGGTACTAAAAGCAACTATAATAACATCAGGAGAAATATATAATTTAGAGCCTTTAATTTCTCTTATGTATATACATTCAGTCCTCCATAGTCATGGGTTCCATATCCATAAATTTAACTATGGATCAAAAGTTTTTAAAAACCAACAACTCCATCTGTACTGAACATGTAAATGTTTTTTCTTGTCATTATTCCTTCAATACAACTACTTATGTAGCATTTACATTAAGTATTACAAGTAATCTGGATATATTTAACATATATGAGAGGACGTTTGTAGGTTATATGCGAACACTACACCACTTTACATAAGGGACTTGAGCATTCCCAAATTTTGGTATCTGTAGGGGATCCTGGAAACAGTCCCTGAAGAATTCAAAATGAATGACTACAGGTATATATTTTTTATTAACAACAAATATGGTTAAGATGAATAAAAGATTCTTAACAATATACTTAAGATACACTTTTGAGGAAAAAATGGAAATGATACAAGTTCAAGAAAAAGAAAGTAAAAATTCCAAATGTTGTAGAGTTACTTCTTGTATACTTTTAATAAAACAGTAGGTATCAAATTGCTATAGTATTTAGATTCTATTAATCTAAATGTAGTAACTTTCTATTGAAAAACATGTTTTAGTCACTTAAAGATGTCCAAAGTGTTACGCTGTTCTCAAAATTCTTACAAAACTTTTAAAAGTTTAAAAACTCTGCTAGGGGGATATCTTAATCTTCTTCAAGCTTTATATGTTCATCTTTTCTTTGTTGTTTTGTGATTTGTTTAAAGAAAACAATTATTTCAGCATATTAAGTTCCAAAGAAGTTCTTAAATTTATACAAATTTCTTAAAGCCATGCACACTAATCCAACTGTCCTGGTACATGCTTCTCTTTATTGCGGTGATATGGTTCAAAAAGACACTAGGATTAAGTTCTAATAAATATTGGCATGGAAAATTCAATTCTATACTTTAAAGTTGCTTGTGAACTAAACTATTGAGTATAGAAATAATTTTCATAGCTCCAGTACATACTTAAAATATAGTCAAACTTTTTTATATTTTTTTTAGTTGTAGATGGACAAAACATCTTTAATTTATTTATTTATATGTGGTGCTGAGGATCAAATGCACTGCCTCACACATGCTAGGCAAGCACTCTACCACTGAACCACAACCCCAGCCCACAGTCAAGCTTTTAAAGAAGAAAAAAACAGCTATTATCACAAGGTTCTTACCAGCTATGATTGTTGTTGCTTGTCGCCTCACATTATTTTTATCCATGTATTCACCATAGTCTACTTTTCCTTCCACAAAAATTCGAGACCTGTTAGAAATAATCTACAGTTTTTATTCTGGAAACTCTAACATGCTTTACAAAGAGTCAGGTCAGGGGTGGTAATGAATACACACTAGGAATGTATACATAATTATACATAATTTCATTTTTGCTACCATTTCTTAAAGTTCAGAATTAAGTGTACTAAAACATAATGTATAGACAGACTTGATTTGTTAAAAAAAAAAAAAAAAAAAACCACAATGTTTTCATCCTTCAGGTATTTTCGAGTTTTTTTTTTTAAAAAATTCAACATCTTAAACCAAAATTTAAAAGAAAAGAGGCAGCCTTAAGATTACAAAGACAAAAGACCAGTTGAGAAATGCAAATCAAAACTCCTCTAAGATTTCATCTCACGCCAGTCAGAATGGCAATTATCAAGAATACAAACAACAATAAGTGCTGGCAAGGATGTGGGGGAAAGGGCACACTCATACACTGCTGGTGGGACTGCAAATTGGTGCAACCAATCTGGAAAGCAGTATGGAGATTCCTTAGAAAACTTGGAATGGAACCACGATTTGACCCAGGCATCCCACTCCTTGGTCGATACCCAAAGGACTTCAAAACAGCATACTACAGTGACACAGCCACATCAATGTTTATAGCAGCTCAGTTCATAATAGCTTAACTGTGGAACCAACCTAGATGCCCCTCAACAGATGAATGGATAAAGAAACTATGGTATATATACACAATGGAATGTTACTCAGCAATAAAAGAGAATAAAATTATTGCATTTGCAGGTAAATGGATGGAGTTGGAGAATATCATGCTAAGCAAAGTAAGCCAATCCCAAAAAACCAAATGCTGAATGTTCTCTCTGATAAGTGGATGCTGGTCCATAATGAGGAATGGGACACAGAAAGATTGGAGGAACTTTGGTCAAAGGGGAGAGAGAGGAAAGGAGGAATGGAGGCAGGAAAGATGGTGGAATGAAATGGATATCATAGCCCTAGCTTCATGTATGCCTGCATATATGATGTGATTCTACATCACATACAACCAGAGAAATGAAAAGTTGTGCTGCATCTGTGTACAATGAATCAAAATGCATTCTGCTATCATGTATACCTAAGTACAATAAATGAATTAAATTTTTAAAAAAGACCAATTTATAGGCATCTATTAATCTCTAGGACTGATTTCTAAAATGTCATTTTACTTATTTAACCTCTGGTTTTGGACTTCCTAAACAGATATGCTGATTGTAACTTATTTACCAATTCCCTTTTATAGTGAGGTTTATGACTTCACTTCTAAGGAACTTAGATTATTAAAACTCAAAATCGACGTTTTCAGTTTAGTATATCACTCAGAGTCAATTACTAAGACAATTTCTACACTCTATAGAAGGCTGAACTAAGTGACAATCATAACTATGATTTTAAAGGGTAGAAAATGACCACAATGGCACCAGTTTTCAGAGTCCACCATCACCAGAAAAGTAAAGCACAATATAGAAAAAAGACAAAACAAGTGAAATGACTGGACATCAAAGAAAACAAACACAGATTCGCAAATGAGTAGGTAAAACTGTAGGTTGACATTTTCTTTGAAATACCCTCTATGTGTTTGTATATGTATGCACATGCACACACAAAAAGGGCAATGGAGATACATATGAAGAAAAGGTGTGCTGTTATTGAAAAAATTTTTAATCACTGCTGAAATTATTTCCAGGAAATATGTTTTATTTCTACAAAACAAGCACATTTCTAAACAACGTAACTATTAATATAACTGTTGTTTAACACATCCTTTTGTCCTTCTGAGAATCTGGAAAAGATATTTTTATGATAATTAAGCATTACAAAGGGAACTACTAATTCTATAGAAAATTACCAAATATAAAATACATACTGCGAATAACAACTCAGTGTTAGGCTTCAGACATTCCAGATCCTCTGCTAAGGACATCATGTAAATGCCAAGAGGAAAAGACACTACCTCTAGGATCTCTGATCACAGAGGCACAGGACCTGTTGCAGTTCTCAAAAAGCACATGTTGCAGGGCTGGGGCTGTAGCTCAGTGGTAGAGCACTTGCCTAGCATGTGTGAGGCACTGGGTTCGATCCTCAGCACCACATATAAATAATAAACAAAATAAAATAAAAATCCATCAACAACTAAAAAAAATATTTAAAAAAAAAAAAAAAAAAAAGCACGTTGCAGTGGCAGTTAAGGCACTGGTCTTTATTTCCTGTCCCAATCTACTTCTATTTATGTACATACTTTATGTATACCCAAACTGTAAGTTCTTAGAAGACTAAAGATTTTACACACCTTTGAATTAGTCACATTCCATGCATTTAGTATTAAGGAATAAAGAGTACCTCTTAATATAAGAACTCAAGAATAAAGGAGGAGTTACTTGTTCCTTGCCATGAGAATGCTTGTTATTATTGGCTCTTTAACTTACATAGAATATTCTATGTAGAATAAGTTTTGTAACTTACCCTTTTTTCACATACTGATATGCTACATCTCTAAGACCTGGCCGGAACACTGATATTCTATGCCATGTTGTCTTTTGACTGATGTCACCTAAATCACAAGAAAAGGAAATGTTTACAACACTAGCAGACAAAACAAATACCAATGGACAACATGCCCAGCAAAACCAAACTCACAATTTCTAAAAGAACAACAGAATTAGAAAAGAAGGACTTGTCTGAAAGCAGGTTATCTCTACTTAAGATAACTGGCAATAAATAATGTCTATTTATTGCTGATAAAATTAAAACCCCAGTCCTCCAGTCTTTTATACTCACCCATTTGGTATTCTTCACTCTCTCCTGATCGCCACATCTCATTTGTTGCTAGAGAAAATATTGTTACTGGATTTTTCCCTTCTGCTTGTCTCAGGACCGGGTCCTGACCCACTCGCCCAAGTAACTGTACACGATTCAGAGCTGAAAAAGGAGATAAAATAAGACTGAAAACCTGCTGTGGACTTTTTGTGTCCACCTCAAAACTTGTACCTTGAAGTGCTAAGTCCCAATGTGACAGTATTTAGAGGTAGACTCTTGGGTAGGTGATTAGGTTTAGATGAAGTGATGAAGGGAGCCTCCATGATGGGATTTATGTCCTTATAAGAGGAAGAGAGCAGGGGCTGGGGTTGTGGCGCAGTGGTAGCGTGCTCGCCTATCATGCGAGAGGCACTGGGTTCAGTTCTCAGCACCACATAAAAATAAAATAAAGATATTCTGTCCACCTACAACTAAAAAATAAATATTTAAAAAAAAAAAAGAGGAAGAGACCAGAGCTCGCTCTCTCTACCATGTAAAAACAGTGAGAAAGCTACCATCTGCAATCTAGGAATAAGGTCCTGACCAAGAGCCCAACGACACTCGCACCTGATTTTGAACTTCTAGTCTCCAGAACTGTGAAAAATAAAAGCCTATTGTTTAATCCACCCACTCTGTGGTAATTCATTATGTCAGCTGAAGCTGACATTTAAAAAAATCTAAACACCTTAGATTGAGAAAAGTATCCAGAAAAGGAACAGTTAAAAATGCCATTTCAACTTTAATCTCTGAATTAAAACAAAACTCAAGTACTAGACAATCAACATATTAAAGGGGAAAATAAAGGAAGGTCGGGAGTGGGGGAAAGGGTTGGCAAGAAAAAACAGAAAGAAGCCCCACAAACTCAAATCCTTTATCTTATATATAGTATCCTTTTTAAAAGAACTGTCTGTACAACTAAAACAAATCTGAGATTAAAAATTTTTTATTAAAAAAAGGAATATTTCTGTGAAGTAGTATCTTTTAAATTTAAAATAACCTTAGAAGACTCAGATAACCAAATATGATTCAGAGAAATTGTCCAGCAGGACAGTGATGACAGAAGTGAGCAGTATCTGGCTGATAAAGTAAAGGGCCCTGCCAGGTGTGGTGGCACATGCCTATAGTCCCAGCAGCTTGGGAGGCTGAGACAGGAGGACTACGAGTTCAAAGCCACACTCAGCAAAAATGAGGAGCTAAGCAACTCAGTGAGATCTTATCTCTAAATAAAATACAGAACAGAGTTGGGGATGTGGGTCAGTGCTCCAATGACCCTGAGTTCAATCACCAGTTCAAAAAGAAAAAAGAAAAGAAGGGCCCCATAGCCTGATGGGGCAAGGCCAATCTAAGGAGAAAATATGAGCCAAAGCCATAATGGTTAACATGGTTAAACCCAACACACTTCTTCTACAGCACTTTGAGAATACTAGAACAGTACCATAAATAACACTGCAAACTTAGAAATTGGCTACTTACATCTTTCAAGAACCAAATTGCTGGCTATTTCAGACTCGTGTCTTACAAACTGATGAAGTACCTAAAGGTGAAAAAAAGAGAAACATAGCTTTACTTTTTTAGAAAAGGCAAATGCAAACAGAAGATCTGCTCACATTTGTTCATCACCTAGGCACCAGTTTGTGAGTTCCAGAAGAGAAAAGATTTTCCCATGTTCTTTCAACATATAGAGCCAGGAAGACCAAGCAGACACAGCTGGAGCAGCCTACTACAGAAGCCACAGGTATGAAGAAGGTGGTAGAGAGCATGCCCAAGAGTTAATTTTTAGTCCTGTTTTTTTTGTGGCAATCTTTGTGATTATGGCACTTCTGAGTTGGAACATGAAAGATAAAATCAAAATGGTATGTCTTCCACAAAAGCAAGCATGACAGTGATTGTAAATCCAACCTGTACCCAAGAGTTGCTCCCAAGAGAAAAAAAAATCCAGTTTTCATTAACTGGAGACACAGAAAAAAGCAAAAACTACTTTTTACACTCAAAAGAATAGACTGACCTTTAAAATATAAATAAATAAGTAAATAAATAAATAAATAAATAAATGGTATATTATTATATTTTGAATACACACTTTAGAAATTAAGAAACTTAGATTTACCTAATATGAGTACAGACTCAGTACATCATTAGACCAAAGGAGAGTAGAAAAGGGAATAGTACTTTATAATTAATGTATTTATAAATACTCATTAATAACATAAAGAGTAATTATCAAACCACTGCTAGGGTATATGTAATAAAAGCAATGTCATTACTTAAGTCTTACTCTTAGCCACAAGGAACAGAGAATGATAAACAGGTTAAACTCCAAAAAACAAAACAAAACAAAACAATACATTCCAAGGCCAGGCACAGTGGCACACACCTGTAATCCCAGCAGTTCGGGAGGCTGAGACAGAAGGATTGCAAGTTCAAAGCCAGCCTCAGCAACTTAGCGAGTCCCTAAGCAACTCAGTGAGTCCCTAAGCAACTCAGTGAGACCTTGTTTCTAAATAAAATACAAAAAGAGAATGGGAATGTGGCTCAATCGTTGAGTACCCCTCAGTTATATCTTCAATACCAAAAAAAAAGAAAAATCCATATATTCATTACATCACTACATGACTATCTTTTGGATACAGCAACAGGCATAGGTTCCAAAGTCAGACTCCCTACGGATAAAACTTGTAGAGTCTATGAGGCTTCCCTCGTTGCTTCGTCAGAATTCATAAGCAATAGAAGACACCTCAAATATGATTAGTCTAATGTGTTTCACTTAAAAATGACCAAAACTGGAGGCTAGAGATACAGCTCAGTTGGTAGGCCCCAGGTTCAATCCCCAGCACCACAAAAAAAAAAAAAAAAAAAAAGACTATAAATGACGATGAACATCTGCTACACAAGACTACTACAAAAAACCAGTTTCTATAGTGGATTTAGCTAGTTGTAAAGCTGTAAAAATATCTAATGGGAAATTTCACGTTTTCAGTGTTATCAAGGAAAATGGCATAAGATAAGCAAACACAGTTAAGTACAAAGATATAGCTATCCAAGTCACAGAGTCATCAGAAAAGGGTAGCCACTGCCACACATTAGTAGTACCTTAATGTTAATTACAGATATTATTACTGAACACCAACGAAGAGCTTTACCTATTATCAAGTAACCATAAAACTAAATATGCAAATTATGTAAAATTATCCCCACTTTAAACCCAACCAAGTACACTAAAGCTCAGACGGTGAGGAATTTGCCCAAGATCTTATAGGAAACAATTGGTAAGTCATGACTAGAACTCAGGGCTATCTAATACCAAGGTTGCTGATTTTCCCACTGCCCTCTGCTGCCTCAAAGATATTTTGTTCAAGGTATATGTCTACCTTTACTCTTACCTTCATAAGGTAAGAATGTACATCACTGGATGCATAATTCAGAGAGCTAGACATTCTATTAGAGAAACACTTTTCAAGCAGCAGTACTGTTTATATAAAAAAACAGAAGCCCACCATCAAATGAATACCCACTCCTGGTTGCTGTTATCTATATAAGCCTATTACTAAATTTTAGGATAGAAAGTGGATAAGAAAACAAACACATTAAGTTACAACATACTACAGAATCAAACTGCTAACTAGTACCCATGTCATGAGCATAGCAATATACTGATTTGCATGGTAAGACAAAATCTCTAAATCTTAAAAAATAACAGTATCTTGGGCTGGGGTTGTCGCTCAGTGGTAGAGCACTTGCCTACCACTGAGGCACTGGGTTTGATTCTCAGCATCACATATAAATAAATGGATAAAATAAAGGTCCATCAACATCTAAAAAATATTTTTAAAAAACAATGTCTTGGGCTGGGGCTGTAGCTCAGTGGCAGAGCACTTGCCTAGCATGCGTGAGGCACTGGGTTCGATCCTCAGCACCACATATAAACAATAAATGAATAAAATAAAGATCCATCAACAAGTAAAAAAAAATACTTAAAAAAATGTCTTATAATGTCTTATTTTAGGCACACATGAATATTAAGATCAATTAAAGAAGTAGAAATAGGGAAATTATTTAACTCATATAACTTTTAAAATTAAATTTTTAACTTCTTTATATTTGGTCTTAAAAATATCTTAATACTGTAGTATTAAGTACTATAGATAGCAAGATAATAGTAACTTCCTTTATTTTTGTACTAGGAATTGAACCCAGGAGCACTTTAATACTTAGCTACACTTCCAGCACTTTTTTTTTTTTGAGACAGGGTCCTGATAAATTGCCAAGACTGGCTTTGAACTTGGAATCCTCCTGCCTCAGGCTTCCAAGTAACTGGGATTACAGGACTCAGTCACTGTGCCCATCTAGCAATAACTTTTCCATGTTTCACATTTCAACACATAATTTTAAAAGATTAGAAGTACCTGTAAGTTAAAATGGGGACCTAAGATTATAAAATCAAATTGACAATTGGTCAAAGATGAGAACAGATTTCATAGAGGAACTGATTCTTCACTAGTCTTAATGGGAGAATGAGGAGTCACAGAGGTGTTATTAAGGAGAATCTACAGGCTTTGGTGTCCAAATGTGGTGAGGAAAAGTGGTAATTTAGGTAATCTGACTCAGAGAGGGCCAGAATGAGGGGATAGACAAGGAGCCAAATTGCAAAATGAGAATGAAGTTAGGTATGTGAATCTGTGGGGATGCTGAGAGTTGAGCTATTCTCAGCACAGATGGGAAGAGGGAAGCATTTAGTAAAAGGAGGTAGATAGTCAGAAAAGGAACTATATGTTATAGAAAAAATGCTAAAACTATGATTCTTATTGTCCTTGTATCACTAAAACTTAAATGCTCTCTAATGTATATTCAAGTTACACGTTTTAAAAATTAATGATTCTTATTACATATGTGAATAAATTCGAAAATTTGTTTTAGTGAACATAATTTACATGGCAAAATTCATTTCTGAACTTCCCTGTCCAATGGTGATGGGTTGACTTAAAGGTCTTTTGCCTCTACAGTCAAAAGCCTACAGAAATCTGATCATTATGGCTGATCTAAGTACAGCTTAGCACTAATACAGAAAAGTGACTACCTGTAATACAGGTCTTCGAAACATGGCTTCTATTTTCTTTTCTTACAATCTAAAATTTTAGCTTTTCCTGAAGAAAAAAAAAAAAGATGAATTAAATAGTGCATCTTATAGCAAGAGAAACAAGTTGACTAGTCCTAAATTCCTAACTGCATTCATGATTTTTACGCACTTCTAACTTGCACCCACATCAACATCCCTGCACATTTGAGGATCCCCTTCCCCCTCCAGAAACCTCTTTTCAATCCCACTTAATTTTCTCTTCCTCCTAACCATATTTTAAAATTCTGGTTCTGAGTTATTCCCATTTCCAATCCAGTCTTCTTAAACTGTATTGAAACATAAGCTCTCCTGAAGGAACGGCTGATTAACTCACTCCTATATTCTCGATTCCTAGAGTGCCTAACACACAGCAAGAGCTCAGTAAACATTCGTGTCAGTAAGGGACTACAATCTGAAACCCGGTGCTGCAAAAACTACTTCTTTCATCCTGGCTGGCAAAGGCCAAGGTGCCCTGGAGATCCGCGAGCTCCGGGGCCTCGCCGCTGGGACGGACGGGTGCCCTTTCCCCAAAGTGAGGCTCCCACCCAACAACTTGAAAAGAAACCGCGGAGTTCCGCCCTCGAGTGAGAAGGGAAAGACACCAACACAGCACCACCGCCCGATACTTGCAGGCACTTAAAAACACGAACACACGGATCGTGCCCCTCCTTACGCCCTCCCTCACCCGACGCGTTAGCCAGGGAAACCTCCACCCAGAGGGTCACTTCCGGTGCACGAAGGACGTGAGCTCGCGATAGGAAGGAGAAAACAGGAAGTCGGAGGCGTGCCCCTTAGAAATGCTGCCGGCCCAAACTGCGAGAAGCACGCCCTTTCACTTGGGAGTTCCGGGAGTTTTATTCCAGGAGGAAGTGGGTGCATTGGCGCCGCCCAGTGGTGAGTTGCGTCGATTTTAAATTTTTAATGAATGAAATTATTTGTTGAGGTTCCTGTCTAGCCCAAGAAGGGGAAAAGTACCGGAAATTGAGAATAGCACCGCCCTCCTTGAAGGAACAAAACAAATGACCCAAGCCAGAGCAGAAAAAGGAAGGATAGTAGAGAAAGTGCTGAGGCCTCAAAATTCAAGAGGGCAGCCCCCAAAAAATGGCTATCAACATAATATTTTAATGTATTGTTTTAAAAAGTCATAATTAATGCAAGAAATCGTTGAGGAATAGAATACCAAAATTTTAATTAAATACAAGACCCCACCCACGCTGGTAACCTCATGTGGCACAAGGAAGTGTGTGCCTTATACATGTTTTTGTGTGTTTTAAACTTTTTTCCAAAACATTAAAGTAGTTAAAGAAATATTGAAACTTTTAAAAGTAGATGTATTAAAACTCACAACATTGTTTACTTTGCTTAAACCAGAAATTGAAATAATTGTGATTTTACTTTCCTGGCTTTAAAGGGATTTAGTGTGTGACAATTTCTCTTGACCACGTGACAATCTTAAATAATCTTAATTAGCTTCAACTTACTGATCTTGTCTTAAAAATTTGGTGTTTTATCATGAGTGTTTTCATTAGTTTTTGTTTTTGTGGTGGTAATGGTGGTGGTGTTTTTGTTGAACCCAGAACAAAAAGAAAGGACCACCGACTCCAATTTTAAATCAAATTAAGCAAGTTTATATTGTGCACACAAATTAGCTGTACAGCGGCTGTCCCCTTCAAAAAATGAGGGCAACAGCTTTGTCCAGGAGCAGGGATGTTTTTATAACAGAGAATTATAAAGGAAGATATCTTAGGAATTTACAACTGAAAGGGTTCTAGCAAGTGTAATACAGAAGCAGATAGCAAATTAGTGATTTACATGGCTTAACATCTTTAGATAGGGAGTAAACTCAGGTTCCAGCATGAGGGGTGCTGCTGAGATTTTAAGGAGGGCAGTTACCTAATCAAAGCCAAACAGGGTCCAAGCAAGTAAAACAAAAATAAACCTTTCATGACCTCATGTGGATATGGCTTTTAATCTTAAGATAGAATTCGATTTTCATCATTTTAATTGAACCATGGAGTGTATTACTCTGAGTTACACCATACCCCTTTTTAGGATTTTCAGACAGGGTCTTGCTAAATTGTGGAGACTGGCCTTGGACTTGTGATCATCCTGCTTCAGCCTTCCAAGTATCTGGTATTACAGGTGAGTACCACCACAACTTGGCTTTTTCATTAGTTTTAATATTTAAAATTTTTTTCATTGAAATATCTTTGATCTTGATTGCTGAATTTCTTGGTCCCCTTAAAGTTTGCCTTATTCACCATAATCCTGGTGCTAGTAGAAAAGGAGAATTATGGAGCCCTGCAGATTGCAGAATCCTGGCCAACCAGGGGCCTCCTTATTCCCCTTCATTTCCTGGTCCTGGCACTGTCCAACTCGTAGAAAAGAAAGAGATCTTCCAGAATGTTCTAACAAGCAATTCCCCCTTCAAGCCCATTCTTACCTTTTAAGAAAAAAAATCTACACTACTTACCATGGCTTTCAACTTATTCCTTAATCTGCTCAGAAGTTCTGGCTCACTAGTTGATATATTGCTAGATGTTTCTCTCCATTTACTTTCACCTTTACAAAGTCGAGTTCCTGAAATATCTTATTATTGTGCTTTCAAGGCTTGCACAGGTATTAATAATACCACATCCCACCCACTACATACTATCATCAATGTTCTCCAATGATTTTCTCTTTAAAAATCCTGCTTCCAGGCCAAGCATGGTGGCACACGCCTCCCAGCAGCTTGGGAAGCCGAGGCAGGAAGATCATGAGTTCAAAGCCAGCCTCAGCAACTTAGTGAGGCCATAAGAAACTTAGTGAGACCCTGTATCAAAATAAAATATGAAAAAGGGCTGGGGATGTGGCTCAGTGGTTGAGTGCCCCTGGGTTCAATCCCCAAGTCAAAGAAAAAACTAAATTGACCTTTCCTCCAAAACCAGTTTCCCCTGTTTAAGCTCCTAGTATTATTGGTACCCAATTTGAACTTGGGAATCATCTTTAAATATCCTCCCTAATCACCTACATCTGTCTGCCCATATCCAATCATTTGGCCCTAAAAATTCTTAGTTATCCCAATAGTATCCCCTCATTCTATTTACAGAATGTGGAAAGTTTGTTTAAAGAAAAATGAAGGAAAAAAAACACCACACAAATTGAAAACAGACAGTCTTGAACCAACTCTTAAAACTTTCCAAATAACATCTAAGTAGGAGAGTCTTGACTCATCTACATTTCCTCTCAGACAGGAATTACCAATACACGTTCTCCTTAGACTGCTGGAGAACGTTGTAAGTGCTGCTACTTTCTTTTTTCTTCTCTGATGAAGAGTCGCGTGTTTTAAAATGTGCAACATTTTAAACCTATCTAATGTCACGGAGAACCTAAGTTAAAGCATTTTCTTTCATTATCAAATAGATTCTTCTTCCAAACAAGGATATTTCACTGTCACCAGCATGTGAAATATCCTCCCCCTGACTCTCAAAATTCTCTATTCAAATAGTGTTCCTTTCTCTTTTTTCCCATTTCCTTTTCTTTGCAGTTTATCTCATAATATAAATGATAAGGTTTCCCATCTCTGTCATTGTGAGTTTTTATACAAGGAACAAGTTGTGTCTGTGCAGTTTGCATGGGATTTAAAACAAGAGCAGGCCATAGAAGGACTCAGGTCACAGGCCAGAGCACAGAAACAAAGAAAAATAGGAACACTCCAAGAGGATACCCAATAGACCTAAAATTTGAAGATCACAGACACACCCACTCACAAATCAAGAAACTGGAAGAGTAGCTGAAATATATTATACAGAGATACCCCTTTAGGAATCTATAATGTGCATTTTAATTAAGTCCAGAAACCTTTCCATACCATGCTCTCGCTTTCACTCTCTCTCTCACACACACACACACAAACATATTTGAGCACTTCATCCATGAGCCCCAATAATGTGTGGTGACAGGTAGCACTGTGACTTTATTCAGCTTTTATCCCTAACAGTAATAGATTGAGGGCTTTCATTATTTGCGAAATAGAAGTGTATATCATATATGCCCAAAGCTACAGAGTTACTTTTGGTCTAGACTTATCCCCAAATTGAGAATTTCATCTCTGGGCATCCAGTGAGCAAGACCAGGGTTTTCAATGCTTTATCATAAATAGGAAGCTTTGGAAAGGTTTCATACTGTAAAAAAACATTTTTTGGAAATTTAAATAAAGTTTTCACTGCTTTTAAGTCAGTTTTCTAAAGTCTCATAACTGTTGGAAAATTATAGCACTTCTGCCTAAACTAACATGTAATGTATTTTAAAGTGGTTCAAAGGCAAGTTTAGCATCACTTAAGAGTTATTGTGGCTACTTTTTAATTTAAAAAAATCAACCTGACAATTTTTTATGTAATTTAAGGTTGCAATTATAAAGATTTTTAATTGTCCAGGCTGGAAGGTTAACATTAGTCTTTCAGTAATAATCCTTCTACAAACTTAGATAAATGACCTGTGTTAGAGCTAGACCAATAGAGCACAAAAGTATTTCTCTGAATCTCAAGATTGTCTGTTGGCAACTTCAGGTCAGTCTCAGGGTTTGTGTAGGATACATTCCGAAGTTTTTAAATTTAACTTATTTAATGTCACCAGCTCAATAATGTTAATGAAATAATTATTTGAGTTATATTATGATCTTGATGCAAAAACAGAATTTACCCAAGCAAGGGGTAAATACCCAACTAAAGTGGAAGGGATGAAATCTCAAACCCAATGAAAACCCAGTTCCTCTCATACTCAATAGTGTCCATGCAGCTATGGACTATTATGATAACTGCTACCATGGGAACCCACAGAGCCAGGAGGAGAGCAACCAATCTGGCATCAGATCCACTCATGTGTGAAGTTAGACTCTGAGGAACACAGTGGAAATGCCAGAGACCCTTCTAGTGGTTGCTGTCAATACCTGAGACCCGTTTAACCAAAGAATTCTGCACTTCACATTTAATAACATGCCTGTTTCTAAAATCACAAGTGTGATTGACCTGGCACTGTATTGCAAGGAACATAGGAAGAGAGTGGGATTGAGGAAATAGCAAGCAATAAACCAACCCAATTTTATTTACTAGTCTTTATCCAATGGCAATAGACTATAGAAGGAACTATACCACACCTAATACCACACCTAAGTGCATGGAAAGAGTTGCTATTCCAAGACAGAAGAATTGTGTGAGTGTTGGGGGGGGGAACACTTGTAAAAATGAAGGGAAAAGCAATTAATTAACAAGTTACCATCATTAACATGACACAAATAGAAGTTATCAAATACCTTTATGGTCAACATAATTTTATAGCTGAGCCTGAACATCACTCTTGGCTTTTGGACCTGTGAAGCTGGGCCTTACTGACAAGACGTGTTAGAATCAGCTGAATTCTCTCATCCACTCAACCGTCCATTTTCTAACATAAATTTCTCATTCTTTGTTAATTACATATTACAAAGAAGAGTGCTTTATCCATATTTTGCTTTGAAAAAGATAAAAACCTTTATTTATAAATTCCTATGAAAATGTACACAGAGAAAAGGATTTGGATAAAATGATAAAATCACAGAAGCAAAGCTAAATTCTGCTAAAATCAAGAGAAATTGTTGATTTCCAGAAAAATCCAAACCAATCAGAACAGCCACAATATGTTTAAGATAGACAGACTGAGAAAGAGTAGTGATATCAAACTTCCTTGAACCCTCTACCTCCTGTGTTTTTGTTTCACAAGTTAACCAGCTCAGGGATGTCCTAGTTATATATATTATTATTGCTACCTACCTCACATAATGATAGAGCCATTAATTTAATAAATACAGTACCTGAGAAAAGAATACCTCCATCCAGAAAATTCTATTTGCTCAAAAGGGTGGGAATTTACTTTTAGGAATAGCATCATATAACTTGGGAAGCATCATATAACTTGTTGAATTCCAGGCACATTTTTTGTAAGCTATTACTTCAACTCAAATCCAAATATTATTCCTTTCTATGTACAGGGAGTCCCTGGAGTCCTTGGAAATTTCTTAGTCCTCAGGCCAAGCCAAAGGCTATTCCCTTATTTTACTTCAGAGGCCATTTTCTCATTGTTCATCAGAAAATTTGAGCATAAGTTATTGATAGGAGGCATTAGGAATATAATAACAGGGAAGAAAAATGACTACCAATTAGTATACCTGGGACCACTGCTGACAAGAACCTTAGTAGTTTTAAGATCTTGATTGTAAATACTAAATAGGTGGTTTTTGAAGTCTTTGGTCATTCAAATAGATGAATATTTTCTTTTTGTAACAGGGATATATGGATGTTAAGTATGTGTTTCTGGAGACTGTATGGTAAAATATTGGCTGCTATGAAATGAGTTCTTATGGGGAAGATTCCCCACAGGTAAAGCTTGAAGATTTTGCAGTCTTTCCTCCCACCAGGCGTTTTTTGCTTCTTGATCCTGTATGAGCCCCAGAGATCTCAGGGTCACTATGGCGGGCATCTTCTGTAGGGGTTTGGGCCTGCTGGGTTTCTCTCAGTTCCCTGAAATGAAAGCAGGAAAACATAGGTTACTTATTCCCTAATTATAGATAGTATTTATGACCACAACTAATACATCAATTTCTCTTTTAATTCAGTTTTACAGAAACAAGCCTGTAGCATATGTAGAATAGAAACTTCAGTTCCTGTGGTTATGATTATCATTTAAAAAGTTGGAATACATGTCATGGCACATGGTTGATTCAGTTTCCCAGATCCTTGGGGCACAAGTGGTCTTTAAAATTAAAAAGTTAAACAGACAAATCTTCAGTCAATACATGAAAGTTACAGAGGTCAATAAATGGCAGCCCCTGGGTCGAATCTGGCATGCCACCTGTTTTTGTAAATAAAGTTTTATTAGAACACAGCCACTCATTTGTTTACACACACACACTCACCACAAAATCAGAATCAATAGCTGTTTTTACATTACAACTAAGTTGAGTCATTAGAGAGGAGACTATATGCCTCACAAAGTAAAAAAAAAATTAATTTCTAGACCTTTACCAAACAAGTTTGTCAAATCCTGGTCTAGACAATTTCAAGATGCCATTTGCCCCATCTCTGTGATGGGTGCCCACCACTGGTACTGGCTGATGACAGTCACTGGTACCTCCAGAGCTAGCTTCACAGAATATACATACTACACTATAAGAGGCACTTACCTTCTTGTGACCAAAATATGTGGATAAATACTTTGTGCTTTATAACCTGGGACAATAGAACTCAAAACTAGAGCAAGATAAATATTAAGTGGCTTATTTAGAATAATTACCTGACTGAAGACCGAGAGTCTGCAACTTAGTACTAAAAAGATCATATCAGAGACTTTTTAAGCTTTCAAGCTAATCTTTCAAAGATGGACTTTGTATCCAAGAGAAGTTGGACTTGTAAACTTACTTCAGACAAGGACTCTTTTTCATTTCCTTTTGTATTTTCAACAGTGCGCAATATAATAATCACTTAAAAATTCTTTCAGAACACTGATCAAACACACTGCCTGATCTCTTCCCCAACCTTACCCCATCTGATCAACTCCCATTTGTTTAATAAAGGAATGGGTTAATAAACAAATACAAGTCTACACAAATAAGCAATCGAGTTGCTTTCTTTGTTCAGAAAACTCTGTTCCTCTAAACATGTACCAGGATAGTATGCCTGCCTGCCTGTCCCTGAAGCTTAGTGAGTTTCTCACATAGGTCTCTACTCACATTAACCAAGGTTAGGTCATCACCACCAGTTACTTAGATACCTACTGTACCTCAGTTTTCTTTACCAGTGGTACTTCCTTGTATTCCTCCCTCTTGCTTCCTTTGTATTATCTGGAATTTTCTCTCAAACCACCTAGTCATAAAGCTGTCCAGTCCCATGCTGTAAAGGGCCTTATGCTGACAGTCTCCTCATGGACAGGGGCCTATGTATTCTAATGTACAATATATGTAAATGTAAATCCATAGAAGCACACCAGCCTGATCATACTATTGTGAGTACTTGGCAGTAGATTCATTCTTGACTCCAACATCCCAAAATCTACCTTTCTAGTATGGCTATCTTGGACTTTTCCAAGTTCAGCTGCTTCTGGAGCTCCTCTGTTTTCCCCAGGGAAGGCCGGAGAACTCGATTTCTGGCCAGAGCTGCTGCAGAAGGTCTCTCGGCAGGATCAGGGTGGATCGTTTTCTGATGAAGTAGGGCCAAAAGGAAGGAACAGTGGCTTCACTATTGGGAAAATCTCCCCACTCAAGCCGACCCCAACCCAGCTTATGTTGGTGGATTTTGTAAACCCTGCTTTTCTTTTGTACAGAGGGAAGGAGGAATAAATGAAAACTTAGCTCCACCTTCGACAGAAGAATCGTCCATGTCTGGTAATATCAGTGCTCCACACCTTTGACCTGTCTTTAATTATCATATTTTAAAGAAGGCAGGCTGATTAACTAGCCTGCCATATTTTAAAATGGCAAACGCTGAAGTGCTATGTAAAAAGTGACTAGTCCAAGTCCAAGTGACTAGTTCAATAGGAAGAGCCAAGACCAAAACCCAGTTTACCCAATTTTAATTCTAATACATGCTCCTTTATCACTTGATAATGAACCACTTCAATAATATTCCTAAAACATTAATCTCCAGGTAGGTATGCCTGTAACCTGAGAGGATTTGAATATGGTAGAAAATACTTGATGTATATATCAACAGTGTCATATAATGAAGAAAACACTGATTCTTCCATTTGGGGACCAAGTTTTGAGCCAGCTCTGCCATTTACTTTGTAAACTTTACTGAAGCTCAGTTTCCCTTACCTTAAATTTGGGATAACAGTATTCTCCCTCTGGGACTGTAGTGAGAATTACATGAATTAACAAAATTAACTTTCATCTACAGCTTTGTTTTTTGTTTTTTGTTTTTCAGCATTGGGGATTGAACCAGGGCATTCTACCACTGAGCTATGTCCCTACACCCTTTGTTTTTTATTTTGAGACAGAGTTTCACTAAATTGCTAAGACTAGCCTCAAACTTTCAATGTTCCTGAGTTGCTGATATTACAGGTGTTACCACTGTGCCCAGCTTTATACAGTATTGCCTAGCACAGGACCAGCATTTGGGTACTCAGTAAATCAACTAAATCTAAGAGCAGTTTATGTATAGTAATAGGTTAGACTATGAACAAGAGACCCCTATGAAGAAAGGTTTGCCTTTCAGGAAAGCAAAAGGAAGTCAGAAGAACAGGTTTGTAACTATATTTGAAGACTGCAGGTAAACTGTGAAACTCAAATATAATCTCAAAGGGAATAGATATTTCTAAGCCTATTTTAGGGATTCTAACCAATCCTGTTTCCTAAGCCATGAAATTAGTCATATATACATTTTGTTTTCTTGGTATGATTGTAAGCTTCTTGACAGTGTTTTTTCTTCTTTCTTACTACCAGGGATTGAACTCAGGGGTACTCATCCACTGGGCCATATCCCCAGTCTTATTTTGTGTTTTATGTAGACAGTGTTTTTATATCTCTGTTTCAACATGATATCTTCCTTTTGCTGTTCCTACACATGCTCAGATATTATTTGGTACAAGGAACACACAGATTTTTGAATTGACATTATGCCTTTTCTCTAGTAGCTCAAATAATTGGTGGCATTATCAATTATCAACAGTTATGCATACTTTTTTTTATTATACTAGAAACTCATTCTTTTAGTAACATCATCACTGTAACCAATGCTAATAGTTAAAGCCCAGAAGTGGGAGGGAAAAGACCAGGTTTGATTTTTAAGTTAAATACCTACTGACTGTGAATATAAGATTCAAATATACTTAGAGCCTTGGGTTTCCTCCAGAGCAGAAGGAGGCGCCACCTGCCCATTTTACAGGGTTATTAGGAAAAAAAGAATGTTTATAACAGGATTTTAAAACTGTAACATGAAAGATTTCATGATGTCTTCCAAGTTTTCTTGAGAAGTTTTCAATCTGTCCTGTATCTTTTTCTGGCCTTCCCAGTTAGTTCCTTTTTCCTTCTGTTAATGGCACTACCAACAGATCCCATTTCCCAACCCCCACACCACCACAAAAAATACAGCCAACATTCATGGCATCCCAGAGAGGATGCTGAGTTTCACATGTCACATTTAAGTCACATTTAAAAAAATAGACACTTTGTCTTCTCTTTATCTCATGTGAGATGTCACCTTGAGCAAATTGTAAAAATCTTCTGAGAGCTCCTGAGGAACATCTGGAAAGTTGCCTTCACGGATATGATGCCAGGCACTGCCATTGGTGGGTAATGCCTCTGCTCCTGCAGCCACTGCAATTGTTAATCCCAAAGCGAATATGTCTGCTTTGGGAAGGTGTTGATAATCCTGCAAAACAGAAGACAGGAAGACCAGTTAGTTTTGCCAAGTGGAGTGACTAGACTAAAATGCAACTGGTAGAAGAGGTTCATTTGAGTACATAAATACTATAAACACTATGGGCCAAGCTACATTTACTACAGTTAGTGGTTTATTTCTAAGAAGATAAAGGGAACACAAATATACCTTTTAACACTACTATGCCCTGAAGAGTCCAAGGAATAATCTTAGGGCCATTTGGCCCTGCCAGACTTAAGGTGGCTTGGCACATAAATTAGCCAATCACAGGAAGGACAGACTCATTTTTTTCCTAATTATCACCCAGAAGGAAGCTATATCCTTCCTAGGTCAGACTCGACAAACATCCTAGAAGATGGGCAATGGCTAAAGGTCATTTTAGTGATGCTAGCACAAGTATAACAACATGATAAAAATGGGCTGGACCAACAAGAGCTTAAGGAAGAGGCTTCCTTCCAAACAGGCAGGTCAGGAATTCTGTAGAAAGAACAGTATGAGTACTGATTCATCTTTTTTTTTTTTTTTTTGTGGTGTTGGTGATCGAACCCAGGACCTTGTACATGCGAGGCAAGCACTCTACCAACTGAGCTATACCCCTAGCTCTTGATTCACCCTTGATTGAGCCAGTTTCCCCCATGTTTTAGGGTTTCTCCCCTCTTTGGTTTCCATTCTCAATGGGAAGGAGATACAATGTTTAACTTTTAGATATACTGTCTTCAGTTTTTGCACTGAGCCTTGAGAGTCAAGAAGTTCAATGGATTATAAAATACCCCCCATGCCTATAGCCTCAGCTACTCAAGAGGCTGAGTCAGGAAAGTTGCAAGTACTAGGCCAGCCTGGGTAACACAGTAAGGCCCTGTCTCAATAAATAAAATAACAACCATTCTCTATCCCTTTATTCTATACCTCTTGCAAAATCTCATTAGCCAGGAAGCGAATATCTCCTTCTTCTACTTTAGGTTTGCTCATTGATGTCACATGACCCAGATCACCTAAAAGACATTAAGAAACAAGAAACAGCTCTTTAAAAGTATGTCTTTCTTAGAACTAGAATAAGTGGAGTCACTAGTATAAATTTTACAGGATAATAGTATACTAGAAGGGCTACAAGGCAGACTCACCAATTTTATATATCACACTGGCAGAGAGAAACCAATCAGCTTCATTTTCAACCTCTTCTGGGACTCCAGGGGAGTCACTTTGTATTTTATGGCAAATGAAGATGTTACCTGAAAAATACAGAATAGACATTAAGTGATGATTCCTGAGCTCTGCATCCCAGATTCTTTTCTCAATTTGGCATTTTAGCTGCCCTCTTTTCTTCTTCTGCATGGTTGTAGCAAGACTACCAAGCTTTCTTTTTTTTCTGTGAGGTCTCTCAATCACATTGGGACAGCTAATGACTAATGCCTGCTCAAGTTAAACCATCCTCATGTATTCTGCATTCTCTGAAGAAACTGATTGCAGGATACCACTGTCTCACACATACACAAAGTAGTAACTTGTCCTTAGGTTTCACATTATTGAGTGATAAAGCCATTGATATCTGCTCATTTTGATCAGTGCTGAATTAGAAAAAGTGCAGCAGTAGTTATAAACACGATCAGAATATACCAACACACTGCCACTTTTGTAGTAAGTTAAATATCTATTTTATAGTTTACCCTCATGATATGGGAGGTTTTTTTCCCTTTCTGTTCCTTAAGCCCAAATGGGAAATGGTTAAAGTCTATTTAACTGAACTTTTTGGGGGGAAACAAATGGGAGGCATTCTCCCAGCCAACAATATCTTTGACACTTGATAGTCAAGGGCCTCTGATACAGACACAAATTTTGATGATGATATGAAAAGAACAAAATATGGCATGAAGAATGAAAGCATCGTACTGACTAGGTTTGATGTCCAGGTGTACCATGCCAGAGTTGTGGATGTACTTAAGCCCCAAGGAAATCTGTAGAAGAATGTCTTTGAGTTCGAGTTCTTGGAAATGATTACCAGACTTAGTGTTTTCAGTTATAGCAGCTTGCAAGCTCCCACCTAGGAAAGAAACAACAGAGAATAACCCCACAGGAAAAAAAAATAGGTATGAATCTTAAAGATGAAAGCATAGTAAATATTCAAAAAATTCCTCACTACTAATTTCATTCCAGTGGGTCTGGATTACTTTAGTGTCAGTGCAAAGCATAATATTATCTGTTCTATGTTTATACTATAGAGATGTTGGAAAGAATTAGAGCTTCTCAAGAGGAAAAGAAGTAAGGTGCCATGGCACTTGCCTGTAATCCCAGTTACTTGGGAGACTCAGGCAAGTTCAAAGCCAGCCTTGGAAACTTAGAGAGACCCTGTCTGAAAATAAAACATAAAAAGGACTGTGGGTGTAGCTCAGTGGTATTGCCCCTGGGTTCAATTCTCAGTACCAAAATAAAAAGTTTTACCTAATTATTAACCAGAATGCCAATCAGGCATAGTCATATAGCTGCCATCAGTATTGATGACTAATTTCATGTCAGTGTCAGGCTAATAATTTTAATGTAATGGATTCTAATTCCACTAAAAATATATCATGAAATTAGAATGCTTAATAATAGATGACCCATGGAAAAATTTAAAACCTTTTATACATCTGAATCCTATTTGAACCATAATGTTTGTACATCAGCTGTAAATTATCTTGATTCATCATTGTCATCAATAAAAATAAAGCTTGGGTTCATATGACTACTTGATCTTGGACATGCATCCTAAGATACTGGAGTGCTTCTGAGCACTCTATTTCATTAATAAACATTTATTGGCAGGTTCTTCAAATTATAGGGTCCTGGCTCCCCTTGGAAGTTGCAAAGCCTGTAACTCTACCAGTCAAATATGTATCAGATTTAATAGAGGAAATGTGTGTTTAGAAGTATGCTATATAAAATTAAATGTAAAGACTCATCTGTCATGCTAAAATAAGTTCAAAAGAAAGAATTCAGGTCCACAAAGAGGACCACAGTAAAGGTTTTTACTTCTGTTGGGTTCTTCTCAGAAAAGAATTCATGTATTATTGATGAGTTATTACTGAGAAAGTAAAAGGAATATTTTGGATTTTGTCTGAAAATGAAGTCTCTCTGAGACAGTTTGTAGATGGGATGAGGTGATGTCAATGAGGAGGAAGAAATGTGCGTTCAGTAGAACTCCTGTTTCCCTACTAACTTGGGAGTTCACAGACCACATCCAGTTCATATTCCCTCTCCCAAGACGTGGCATGTAATAAATATTTTCTGAAATGAATATTTATCCTGCCAGTAGAGGGAAAAGAAATAGAAAGTCAAGGACCCCTTTAAGGTGTGGAATAAAGACGACTCCTGGGCTACTAGGAACTTTTTAATATGTTCTTGTAGGTTTTAAATAGAGGCGCTTGCTACTCTTTGAAAAGCTACAGGTGTTTAGTAAGGGCAACAATACCAGTGCTAGCATTGCATTTAAATACTTGGAAGTTCTGTAAATAAGATTAAAGTTAGTCAAGTAATAATTAACAATAGTAGGAGTAACTGAAAAGTACTCCCGTGTGCAGAGGTGTTAAAATATCCTTATTTTGCTACATCTAGAACTGACTGTCCACCTCTTATAAAAGAGCATAATTAACTGTCCTTTACTCAACAGTATCAATAAGGAAGCATGTGTTTATATACATAGAAATTCTGAATATACTGTGAGTTTCATCCCCATCAATCTCGCCCAGTCACAGGAGCCCTTACTCCATAACCCAAGGTACAACTTGGAGATGGCTTCTGTAATTGCAAGCACTGTGCCCAAAGAGAAAAAGAAACAGTCCCTGGGCACTATGTGAGAGGGGCTGTTGAGTTCCTCCCTTAAGATAAAATAATAGTACTTCACTTACATAGCAGAAAATAAAAGAAACTTAAAAATGATATTTATATTTTCTTTTCTGCTAATGAGTTCTAACAGATATCAAAATAAAGAGCAAGTGAATCTAACAATAAAATGTAAAAAAGTAGATCAACAATTCAACAGAATATTGGTTCATACCTTTGTATTCTTAAATTTTTTGTTACTGCCTATAACACAAGCATATTTTTCTGCTGGTGAAGTGATTCTTTGTTTGATAAAAAAAAATACAACCAACATTCATGGCATCCCAGAGAGGATGCTGAGTTCCACATGTCACATCAGCCAAACAAGTATAAGGACCACCATTAGGAGAGCAGGCTTTGAAAACTCCAGTGACAGATGTCACCAGAAAATACTGCCTGTAGGAAGAGGTTAATAGTCTAATTCTGAATCAGTTAGTATCCTGGGGTTGTAGAATCAAACTACTACTGGAGACCTTCTAGATGTTTGAGGGTGACCCAGAGGTGACTTGTAGGGGAACAGCAAGGATAGAGAAGGAAGGAAAGAACATTTTATTGATTCAGGGGTTGGGAGAGACAGTAGGGGAAATTAAATGAGTATCTAAATTATCTGATTTAGGGCTGGGATTGTAGCTCAGCGGTAGAGCGCTTGCCTCGCATGCGTGAGGCCCTGGGTTCGATCCTCAGCACCACATACAAAGCAATAAAATAAAGACATTGTGTCCATCTACAACTAAAAAAATATTAAAAAATAAAAATAAAAAAAATAAATTATCTGATTTATACTGTAAGTTAAAATTATAATTGTACATGTTCCAGCCTAGCTTCTGTGATAGACTGGGGTGGGAGGTAGGGGACGTTGGGTGATGGAAAGATAGAGAATGAGAAGGAGGGAGAGGTAGGAGATGGAGTGAAAGAAGCAATTAAAAGAATGAGACATTAGAAAGACTCAACGTGTACGGATCACATTTTGCAAAATCAAAGTTGCATTTTAAATGGCAAGTAGTGAAGTTATTGGTCCATCATGATGAAGAAACAATTCCCTATAATCCATCACATCTAATCTGAAATCTACTGCCTGGCTTTCAAGGCCCTCTCTAGTCTCCCCAACCTTTACCTTGTTGATCTCATTTCCTACTACATGGGTTATTTCAGTCACGTAAGAACCTACTGTCTGCTAGGCCAGACCCACTCCCAATACCATGCCCTTGGCATGTTCCAACAACTGGATGCCTTCCCTCTAATTACCTAAAGGCTAGTAATGCTTCTGCAAGGTCTAATTCCAGTCTGATCTCCTTTATGAAATTGTTTCAGGCGACTCTAACAATTATTATTGCGTTTTTACTATACACCAGGTATTGACACTCTAAAACTTGGCATGTATCATTGCTAATTCTCAAACTATTCCTTTACCATTCCTTTACTCATTTGGTACTGACATCATAGCAGTCATACAACTAGTGAGTAGCAGAGGTAGGCTTTGAAACCAGGTCTTCCTGACCCTAAAATGCAGGCCCCTTCCAGCACTCTGTCACATTCATCTTCTTTACTTGTTCATCCATAGTTGTACCAGCAAGCTTTGCATCATCTCTTGTGTAGTCATTCTAAAAGATTGAGTGCAGCCAAGTGCCTTGAGTATCTCTCTACCTAGAGTTCAATACAGTGTCAAGCCTATAGAAGGTACACAAATGCCAAAATAAATTAAAAGATGATTCTTAAAAGAATCTCTCCATCTTTTGTTTGAAATTTTGAAGGCTTTATACTATTCCCAAATCAGGTTACAAAGCATTTTTGTTTTATGGATTCATTTTTTTATTTGACAATATCTGTGTTTTAATAGGAAAAAACCCACAGAAATAAAACTAATCTTCCTTATAGAAAGAGGGTGAAAAAAACAGAAACCTCAGGCTTCCATAAGGGGGAATTAGAAAGAGAAGATTGAGAAAAGTCTTGACCTCTCAATCATAAGCATAAGGAAAGGATCCATCAGTTCCTCCAGACAATTAGAAAAAGGGATTTGGGGTGAGTTAGTAAGAGAAAAAAACAGTCCACAAAGGTCACAGGTAAGGCCACAAGGAAATTTATAAGAAAACAACAAGAGAAATGCCAAATTATTATTTTGCAGGATGTGTGTATCATTTTCTAGCATTTTGTAATATTATTTACTTGCCTACTTGTTATTTATTTATATAATGATGAAATTTTATCACTGATCACTATCCTGAAAAGCCAGGCTGGACATAGATACTCGGGACCATGTTGTAGTTACTAAAATTGCTAAAAGACAGGCTACACTATTAAAGACACTTAGGGAAGGTGAGGTGGAGGAACTGAATGTGGTTTTCAAATACTACTGTGGCCAGAATATGGATTTCTACTTCTAATATGAGGGCAAGCTTTTATTCAATTTGTAGCACTTTTCTACTTTACCACTGAACATTTTGATGACAAATATTTCCAAGGCCAACAACACATAACTGCTGTATGTCAAACCCTTAAAAACAGAATAGAAGTATGTTAAGGCAAAGGACTACTCTTTATGATCTAAGTAGCCCAGAAAAATGTGATACAAGTTACTATGCATGTGCAGTTCTAAAGCACCTAGGATAATGTATCTGAAGTCACCAAGGCTGGTTCCAGTGTCTCACCCCGTAACCTCACTCTGAAAACACTAAATCTCAAAGGCAAGAAGAATTAACTATCCGAACTTGAGAATCCACTTGAAAATTATTCAAAAGTTAAATGTATACCAAAGATACAAGTATGACTTGTATCTTTCAGGATAACTAAAAAATGGTAGAATTATTATTTACCATTTAAATACTGGGGTAAACGTTTTCTCTCAGTGTAAATAAAGTGTAAAGGGAGGGATGGCTCCTATGTATCAACTACATACAAGTTCTGAAAGATAAAAATGCACATGAAAATTCCTTTCAATTCAACTATTTTCTCAGCTTTCTGATTTTAAGCAAGATTATGGTACCAATATTTTATATATGTCTTTGCTATACTTGGCATAAACTCTGAAGACTTACAAGACTCATATAGATAGATATAGATATTAGGCCACATACTTACCATTGCAGTATTCATTCTGAATGATCACATGGTCATCTTCTGCCCATGAGGAATAGTAACGTACCACATGGGGGTGATGCCCAAGCACTGCATGAGCATAAACTTCATGCAAAGTCAAGTTCCTAAGAGACAGAAAGCACTGAGAAAAATTAATCAAGATAATTTGTACATGAAGAAGTTTTTAAAGACAAAATATGAGGTATTAACAATGGCAGAACATTTGCTGGGTGCTTACTGCATGTTTATTATTTTATCTCATTCAGTCTTCATAGCTACTTGGTAAGATACAATGGAAAGAATGAAGTCTCTAGAAAGTAAGTGAGTAGTCCAAAGTCAAAGTGGTAGTGGTTAGACTAACACCTTGGTCAGCCTGGTCCCAAGGCCCTCTGTTGTTAGATTGAACATGGCATATGTAAAGAGGAGTCTTAGGTGTTTATTGTCTCAATAGCAGACAAGCTCAGGTCTTAATTTCACTGTATCACAATATAAAAACCTTAAGGCCTTAACAAGAAAGTGACCATACCATTGATGGTGGATATTGTGATGAGTCTCTATCTTTTCTGTAAGGCTAGATTATCATTAGAATCAGTATTAAATTCAGTCAATATGATATAGTCACAGAGAGTCCTAGTGAGAGAGATTTGTTATACAATAGGAAAGCCCAACACAAGGAAAGCAATATATGGTACTTGATGAATTGCAATATAAAAATGAATTTCAAAGCCTATAATTTCAGATTCAGCATAGTAAGTATTATATCCAAAGAATTCATAAAAGGTATTGGTTCAACCTGGAAATATTTGTTTTCCTTGTAACCAAGGAAGAAATTTCTAACAATGAGCTCTGGGAATGAAATATAGATTTCTGTAAACAATTTTTCCTTGCATATTGTCTGTGAAACTTGACCATTGAATTCACTATTAATGCAAAGTAGAGTTAACTCGGTGAGTCAACAATAGCTTCTTTCTTAGCAATATTTCTAGGATAATGTATCTGAAGTCACCAAGGCTGGTTCCAGTGTCTCACTCCGTGCCCTCACTCTGAAAACACTAAATCTCAAAGGCAAGAAGAATTAACTATCCAAACTTGAGAATCCACTTGAAAATTATTCAAAAGTTATATGTATACCAAAATAGGGCATCATGAAGAAACTTCACCACAACCTCCCCAAAATAGTATGACTTGTATCTTTCAGGATAACTAAAAAATGGTAGAATTATTATTTACCATTTACAAGTATCAGAAGACAGTTTCATAAGTCTATGAATTAAAAAAAAAAAACAGTAAGACCAGTATTAAAAAGTAAAAGCTAAGAGAGTCACAAAAAAAAATGACAGAATTTGAAATTATGATGTTATATTTTAGGAACTTGTCTCTGAAAAAAGTGATCTGAAAAACTCAAGAAGGTAATGAATGTGAGATGACATACACTGGGGGAGGAGAATTTTAAAATGACAACAAAGAAGCAACTGGCATGTTTTTCATGATATCAGTGCGAGCATTTAAAATATTTTGAAAAGAAACAGCTCTCCAAATCCAAGATTGCACTGCTAGTATATTTCAAAGGTACTCACTCATTTGACAATCCTGTGAAAGGTTTTGTAGAGCGCTTTATTGCATAAACACATCCATCCAGCCTCTTAATGCACTTGTAGACTGTACCAAATTCCCCAACC
Source organism: Xerus rutilus (assembly GCA_028644305.1). Classification (NCBI taxonomy): domain Eukaryota; kingdom Metazoa; phylum Chordata; class Mammalia; order Rodentia; family Sciuridae; genus Xerus; species Xerus rutilus. The sequence goes on from CM053407.1 coordinate 11,874,625, forward strand.
CCAATTTTTTCTACCTCCAAGAATTCCTTTTCATAGCGGGAAGTCATGTTAGTTTCTCGTAGAACACTTTTCTAAAATATTTTAGTAAAAAGAGAATTAGAATAATTCTTCCCAACATATTGCGAGCAATAAAAATGAACCATATCACATTCTTAAATTCTTTAGGTTTTGAAAAAGACTTGAGGCCAATGCAGTAGATTCTATTTGTGTCAATATTCATAGTAGCAAGAATCCCTCAATGTCTGACTGACTACTTTCTCTGTTCTCTGTACCCTTCCATACAGCTCTCTACTGACATTTCTTGTGAATTCTCTAATGTTCTTTCTTCTACCTGGTTATGTTATTCTTTTCTATATGTTACTACAGAGAACACAGCTTGCCACACCCAGCACTACTGTCCTCAGCTGAAGGAAGAGTAAAACAAAAGCCAAAACCTCCCTTTGAATCTCTTCTCTACATTTCTCAAAATCCCCATGCTAATATTTCCATCTCAAATTGAATGAACTTTGTTTCAATTTGTTTTCTTAAAAATCTTGACCTGAAGAACAAAATTGCCCACTTGATTAGTTCAAAATATGTGCTCAAGCAAAGCAGACCCTTTCCCTACTGGCCAACTAGTGACATCCCTCATCCCCACCTAGTATAAAATAACTACTGGCAAATAATTGAATTCTTTTATCAGTTTTCTTATCTGTAAGATGAAGATCATAGCAACTGCTCCTTAGGGTACTTTTAAATATTACATGAGAATATATAATATCCTATTACATATATTGTATATAATAATAAAATATATAACTTAGTAATAATGCCCAGCACATGGGAAATGTTCAGTAAACTATTATGATCAGCATCTCCATAAACTTACATGAACTTGATTTGTCTACCAAAGTCATCTTTTCTCAATTTCCCAATTAGCAGGAATTTTTTCCCTCTAACTTTAGTGGTTTAAAAAATCTTAACTCAGCCACATGCTGTAGCACACATCTGTAATCCCAGCGGTTTGGGAGGCTGAGGCAGGAGGATGGCAAGTTCAAAACAGCCTCAGCAACTTAGTGACACCCTAAGCAATTTAGCAAGACCCTGTCTCAAAATTTTTTAAAAAATGTAAATAAAGGGCTGGGGATGTGGCTCAGAGATTAAGCGCCCTGGGTTCAATCCCTGGGACCAATAAATAAGTAAAATAAAATAATAAAAATTTTTGAGCGGGGCACCGTGGCTCAAGCCTGTAATCCCAGCACTCTGGGAGGCTGAGACAGGAGAATCGCGAGTTCAAAGCCAGCCTCGGGAACAGCGAAGTGCTAAGCAACTCAGTGAGAGCCTGTCTCTACATAAAACACAAAATAGGGCTGGGGATGTGGCTCAGTGGTCGAGTGCCCCTGAGTTCAATCCTCAATACCCCCCAAAAAAAAAAAAATTTGATTTTACTGGTTCATTTTAACATCCAATTCCAATCAGTCTTTATCAGCAAGGTCTCTAATTTCCATTGCCCTTAGCCAATCTCAAGACATTTACTCCATATCTGGATTTACTACAACTGTTATCCTTCTCCCCAACTCCTTTAGTAGTAAGAATTATTTTTGCAAAATGATACCACAGAATTAGACACCTAATTGTTTCCCCATGAGAAATTTAAAAGTCTGACAAGACCTGAAGGCCTTCCCACCAGGTGCACATCACTACTTACCACCTTCATCTCAGATACCAAATCTACCAGCTTACCATCCTTGCAATGTCCCCACTCACCCCAACCCCACCCTTTCACAATATAACCTCTTCCACACTCAGAGCATTTAAAGTTACTTATTCCTTTGCCCACAATTATTTGTATACACTGTTTTCTGCTGTACTTGCTTCCTATGTCTTTTTCTAACCCTCCACAGAAGTTTTAAATAAATGCATGGTGTATGTATATACACATCACACATGTATACAAACAAATATACACATCTTTTAGCTGCACATTTATGTTTAGATTGTTTTGAAATTTCAAAGGTGTTAGTTCCTTTTAGACAGTGACTTTCATATAGGTTTTTATTCCTTATGGGAACTAAATGCAATGCTTTTCACATATTAAATGTTTGATGAATATTTTTGATATTTCTATCTGAAGCCAGGAGATGCCTTATAAGATAAGAATAAAATTCCAAGAGTAGTGAAGGTATGACTCAGAAACATCTGCTTATAAAAGGAAGCATGTGCCCATGGCCTTCTTCTCCATGATGATTACAGTACTGTTTTAAAATATCAACTCCTTTATGCAACAGATAAAATTTGCCGCAGAAAACCTTAGAAATTAGAAGGAAAAAAATTGTTTCCACTATTCAAAGATAATGAAATAACAGTTACAAAGCCATCTAATTCTCCATGATGAAAATATAACACATAATTGTGATAATTCTACCTATAATTTTTAAGGGTTTTTGTACACTGAACATTGAACTGACCCATGTTTTTATACATTATAAACATCTTAATTGCAATTTAATTTTTATTGACTTAATATTGTATTCATTTAGTCATTCTTCTTTTATTGGGCATTTAGTGACTTTTTGCTATTACAATTAAGATTTAATAAACATTTCTGGGATAGTATTTAGAGTGTTAAGTTCTTAGGTTAGATTACCAGATGAGGAATACTAGATGTAAGATTGCAAACATTATAAAAATCAATAGATAGGGGCATATTTAAAAGGTGAAATTTGGACTGGGGATGTAGCTCAGAGACAAAGTTTACTGATAGAGAGCTTTTCTAGCATGCCTGAAGCCCTGGGTTCCATCTCCAGCACCACCTCTGTCCCCCCCCCCCCACCCCGCTAAAATTTTACGAACAAACCTCTGGTTCTATACCATATTTCTCCATCCTGTTTTTCCATTTGGCAACCAAAAATGTCTTGATTTTTCTGTCATTTCTATACCCCATTAGTATAGAAATAAAGGGCTAGGGATGGGGGGAGGAGGCAAAGGAGGAGGAAAGAAGGAAAGAGGAAGCCCAAGGAGGAGAGGAGCAGGTGCGGGAGGAGAAGAGAAGGAGATAGAGAGGTAGAGGTAGGTACAGGAAGAGAAGGTAAGAGGGGGAGTGGAATAAGAGGGAGGGAGGAGAAAGAGATGGAAGGGGGTGAGGGGCAAGGGCAAAAATAGGAGGAGAAAGACGAGAAGACAGAGGGGAGATAGAGAACGAGATGAAAAGCCTGTGTGACAGCTGAGCCAAAGGATCATGCTCACCTTGGCAGGCAGCCCTTCTTCTAATTTGCCTTCCGCTGAGCCAGCTTCCTCACTAAGAAAAAGGAAGAAGTTATATCAAGGTATGCTTATGTATGATTAATGCACTGATTAAGCCTGGTACTGTGCTAGGTTCTGGGGCTATAAGACAATTTTTTCCCTACTTTAATCTCTGTTTAAAGGCAGGGATAACGAGGAAGTTTCAGTATGAGAACATCAGGTAAGATAAGAACAAAGCATCAGGGCTGGGGTGGTAGCTCAGTGGTAGAGCACTTGCCTTGCATGTGTGAGGCACTAAGTTCTATCCTCAGCCCACATAAAAATAAATAAATAAAATAGTAAAGATATTGTGTCCATTTACAACTAAAGATTTTTTAAAAAAGAAACAAAGCATTAAGGGATACTATGGACAGTGTCTGTTAAGTATTTCCAGAGTGAAAAGTTTCTCAGAAGAGAGGATATGTAAGCTAAGATTTCAAGAATGAGTGGGACCCAGCTTAGGAAAACAAGTGGGAGTTCTAGGCAAGTAGAACACCATGTGCTAAGAATTAGAGGCAAGGGAGAGAACAGAACATCTGTGAAACTCTGAGTGGGCATGCATCCCCAATAAGCTAACCAAGACAGAGAACGCTAAGAAACTTCAGGTTAAAGATTCTCTCCTATTCTGTAGGCTGTCCCTTCATGTTATTGATTGTTTCCTTTGGTGACAAGAATCTTTTTAGGTTGAATCCATCCCATTTGTTGATTCTTAATTTTACTTCTTGCTCTTAAGGAGTCTTGTTAAGGAAGTCAATTCCTAAGCTAACATGATGAAGATTTGGGCCCACTTTTTCTTCTATCAGGTGCAAGGTCTCTGCTCTACTGCCTAAATCTTCGATCCACTTTGAGTTAACTTTTGTGCAGGGTGAGAGAAAGAAGTTTAATTTCATTTTGTTACATATGGATTTCTAGTTTGCCCAGAACTATTTGTTGAATAGGCTATCTTTTCTCCAATGTATGTTTTTGGTGTCTGTCTAGTATGAGATAATGGTATTTATGTGAGTTTGTCTCTGTGTCTTCTATTTTGTACCATTGGTCTGCATGTATATTTTGGTGCTAATACCATGCCATTTTTGTTGTTAGTGCTCTGTAGTATGGTTTAAGGTCTGATATTGTAATGCCTCCTGCTTCACTCTTCTTGCTAAGGATTGCTGTGGCTATTCTGGGTCTCTTATTTTTCCAAATGAATTTCATGATTGCTTTTTCTAGGTCTATGAGGAATGTCATTGGGATTTTAATAGGAATTCCATTAAATCTATATAACACTTTTGGTAGTATGCCATTTTAAGACTATTATTTCTGCCTATCTGAGAGCATGGGAGAGCTTTCTATCTTCTAAGGTCTTCTTCAATTCCTTTCTTTAATGTTCTGTAGTTTCTCAGATAGAGCACTAATCTCCAGGATATATAAAGAACTCAAAAAAACTTAACACCAAAAAAACCCAAATAACCCAATCAATAAATGGGCTAAGGAACTGAACAGATACTTCACAAAAGAAAAATTCAATTGATCAACAAACATATGAAAAAATGTTCATCATCTCTAGCAATTAGAGAAATGCAAATCAAAACTACTCTAAGAATTCATCTCATTCTGGTCAGAATGGCAATTCAAGTAATAATCAAGAATATAAGCAATAATAATTTTGGGTGAGGATATGGGGGAAAAGGCACACTCATACATTGCTGGTGGGACTGCAAATTGGTGTGACCACTATGGAAGCAGTATGAAAATTCCTCAGAAAATTAGAATGGAACCACTATTTGACCCAGCTATCCCACTCCTCAGTTTATACCCAAAGGACTTAAAAACAGCATACTACAGTGACACAGCCACATCAATGCTTATAGCAGCTCAATTCACAATAGCTAAACTATGGAACCAACCTAGATGCCCTTCAACAGATGAATGGATAAAGAAATTGTGGTACATATACAGACTGAAATATTACTCAGCCTTAAAGAAGAATGAAATTATGGCATTTGCAGGTAAATGGATGGAGTTGGAGAATATCATGCTGAGTGAAATAAGCCAATCCCAAAAAACCAAAGGCTGAATGTTTTCTCTGATAAGCAGATGCTGATCCATAACAGGGGTGGGGTAGGGAAGAATGAAGGAACTTTGGATTGTGCAGAGGGGAGTAAGAGAAGGAGTGGGGCTGTGGGGATTGGAAGAATGTTAGAATGAGACAGACCTTATTACCCTACAAATATGTATGATTACACTACTGGAGTGACTCTGCACCATGTACAGAGGAATGAGAAGTTGGGCTCAGTGTACAAAGTGTCAAAATGCATTCTACTGTCATGTATAACTAATTAGAACAAATAAAAAGAAAGAAAAAATTCTATGTTACACAATTAATAAGTGATAGAACTGGGACTTGAAATCAAATCTGATCCCAAAGCATTTGCTCTTCACTGCCACACTATACTCTCCTTCCAACACCCACTGGAACCTGGCTTTCAGTTGCTTCACAGGTAGACGGTACAAATAACAGAAGTATAGGCTTGGCTAAGATGTCTTGAGTTATTCTTCAATAAGCAGAAATCACTGATTAACATCCTCTTTTGCATGGGTGGCTGTATTCTGGATCTTTAAGAAAAATTCCTCTTACAGATTAGCCAGCTAGATTTTTCTTTTGGAGCCGTACCGAATAGAAATTGCAAGTAGAGGACACTATATTCATGGAAATAAATCAGTGAACATTTGTGACAAATTTAGCACTACATTCTGATACTTATGAATGACATTTATATAGAGAAACAAAGAAAAACATTTATATAACAAAGCAATAAATAAGCGAGAAAAATACCCTCTTGGAAGCACTAAGAACACTACTATAGTATCACCACTTTCATTGCCAGGAATTTAAGTTAGTTGTCTTTTCCTGCTTGCTTCAGTGGGAAGTGGAGCCATTGATTTTGATGACATACAAAGACTTCTAAAGAGCTAAAACCAATAGAATTCTTGGTAACCAAAGTAGACTGGATATACTTATGCTAAAGTTCTGTTTACTTCAGATTTGGGAGACAGTTTTGAAAAAAACCTATTCAGGCCACAAGTCTCCATAATACATACTGGTTGATTCCAAAGAAACAACTCATCATGGTACATTTAATGCTCTACAAAGTTTAGATTATTTGCTGTGCATTTATTTTGCTGGGTACGTATGAACACAAATAACTGTCCCCATTAGAGAGGTGCTTCCATTCTTAAGAAAAATGAAATAGTGGTAATGTCTCTGAGTAAGATGCACAATCCTTATTTTGTTGAGTTCTACCATTCTATGGCCTTTGTGGAATAGGGCAGCTTGGTTGGTTTTGTTTTGTTTTGTTTTAGCACTTCTGAAATTGACACTATCTTTTTCTCTTTAATCAATCTTCCATCACTTACAGAGAAGTTCAGATCCTGTTCTCTGGAGCTCTCATTACCAGTCACACAATGTAGACTTAAAGTAGCAATATATTGTTTGCAATGTGGACTACACCATTCCCAGCTGCTACTGCCATAGTAACCAAATGAAACCCCTTGAATACATCCCTTACCCCATTCAACTTTCTAATTGAAGTCAGAGATCTATTAATTACTCTTCCCTGCTTTTACAGAGAAGTTATCTATAGTGTTGGAACAGAAAGATGCTGGAAACTATGTGAAAACATTGACACTTAAAGAGGGAAGACATGTAAACGTTATTTCAACTGCATTCAAATGGATTCCTCATCTTACTTTTTCTCTCCTTTCCCCTTGACTACAGAGGTTCTTAAAAGTAGAGAGAGCTGCACTTACACATCTCCTCGGGTCTTCCTCTTTCCTTGAAGGAATGATTTCCTATAGGACTCTGGGGTGAATGGATTAATATTGACCAGATCCAGTGAAGTTGTCTCATCCATGAGGGGAACAGGTGTGTGTCTCAAATGCTTAGAGCTTCGGGGAGGAAGCTTCCCTGTTGAAGAAATCTCTGGCTGGCTCACCAGTTTCTGAATGAGGATGGCCAAAGGGAAAGCAGAATAGGGTTAGTAAAAAAGAAAATAACTAACTTCCATATCAATTAGCTAGCTAATATTTGAACAAAAGAGCATTATTGCTAAAAATACCTTAAAGCAAACTAGGTGCTCTTATCCCAGTCTCTATCTCTAAATATTCTGATTCATGAGGTAAGCACAGGAATCTGCACTTTTGTTAAGCTCCACCCCTTTTCCCTGGGAAATTCTGTTAGCTATCTGTGAAAACCACCAATTCTAATCCTAACTCCAATTTTTAAAGATGAGGACATTTAGAAAAACAGAAATGATTCCATAGAAAACCCCATCCTTATGTTCCATAGTTCATATTTTAAATTACTTCCATTTATTCATTCAAATATTTGGTGCCTGTTAAGTAGAAGATTCTTGGCTAGATACTGAGGGGTATGTTTGTGAATTCTAGCTCTTAAGAAATACGCAGTCTGTTAGCGATTCCTCAGTGTCTCAGAAATAATCACTTTGTAAGGAAAAGATTTCATAGACTAAACATGAGAAAAGAAGTTCTCAATTTCACTTAAAATATAGCATTTAATTTAAAAAGTTCCATAAAGTAAGGTAAAGAGATTAAAAAACAGTACTCTGAAATAATTACTTGAGATTTCAGGTTTTGCAGTGGCTACAACCAATAGAAGTGGCTACCAATAAATAGGAGAATATACAAGACAGTACTCCAAGTGTGGTACAGTAAGAGGACATAGACCTAACCCTAACCAGAATCAACCAAAGGGCAAGAGGAAAGGTCAAAGATAAAGAATTCTGAGACAGAATCCCATTAGTCCTAAGAGCCAGGGACCAGAGGATTACCTACGCTATAGACATGCAAGTATACAGTAGCACACATGCCTCCCAGGGTAATCACTGCATTGTAAGTCTCTTTATAAGAGAATTATACCACTTGGATGGTCTCTGCCCCTGACTTTTTGGTATAGAAGCAGAAGCCAGACTATAATATGATTCATTAAAGAATGTGAATATACAAAGAAGGAAAATGAGACTTATTATATTCAATACATGATTGATACAAGTAGAAATGAATGAAGCTACAGAGTACACATAACAACATTTTTAGTGAAGAAAATATGTTATTATCAAAGTCAAGGGTTTTTACAGGGGCCCTGCCTGTGTCTTAGATTAAGTTCACAGGACGAATAATCCCAGGGGCTGTGGCCAACATCCTCAATGATAAGCTTGTGATTGTCTGCTGCGTTTATCATGAGAACTGACTATTGGTTCAAAATAAGTAAAACTATACTGTATCATTGATATTTCTCAATTACCAATATGTTTTGGGAAATGAAGTTGGAATTATAGTAAATCATTCCCTGAGAGGTAGTTTTGTGATGCTGGTCATCATATGGAGAGCAAAATGCATCTGTGACATGAAACATCCACACCTGGAACGCAGCACATAGTTCTGTTGTCACATTTGAAGGGGGTGGGGGAGCCTAGGAAATTTTCAGATAAAAAAGAAGAAAAATTAGTCACATAGGGGAAGACGATGTCAGAATTACTATTCTGGAAACATTAAGGCCAACGGAATATGTGAGGTCCTCTTGTGAAGTAAGGACATTAGTAATATCCATTACAAACGAAAGTTCTGCCTGGAGATAACACAGATTAACAATTCCTGGAAGGTGACACAGGTTGGGAGCATAAATGTGCTCCAGAGCATATAGATAAATCCCTCAGTCACAGCTGTTTGTGGATGATTAAGGGAGATAAGGGAAAACTGGGGGTAGCTCCTAGGCGTCTGAAGAAGGTGAAAAGTGGAGGAAATTTCCTACACAGGTGACGGCATAGTATTTCAAGCCTGGAAAAAGCCCAGTTGGCACAGTCAGTCCCCTGATGCTTCGATCTCTTGAGTATTCCAATCTGGTGGTTGTCAGCTAGGTAGTTGAGTTAGCCACAGCAACTCAACTACCTCCTGATGATGCTTTTCTATCTGTAAGTAATTCTGCTAGGAATTCTTTATAGAAAACTAAAGTCAATTTCACATGCATTCTGGTTCTATTCCTTGGGCAAAGCTGAACGAAGCTAACCCTTCTTTCCTATGTAACCTTGGTTCAGCATAGCATTATCAATTATCATCACCTTGATTCTTCTCTCCTGGTCCTGATCCAACCATATTTTCATAAAGTATGTACTTTTGCAGTTTGCATTTCCAGCCTCTCCCCCTCCCATGCTCTAGTCTCTGCTTGAATAACTTCAAAGCATCCTTGAAGACTTTTCTCAAACATTATTTCCTTTGGAAAGTCTTCCCTGATACTTTGAAGCTGAGTTCCCAATTCCTTCCCTTCGTGCCCTACCATTCCTCTAGCACACATGATCTGAACTTGAACTGTTGTTTCATTATTCATCTTTGTTCATTTGGGGGGCACTTTTTCAAGGCAGTAAATGGGTTTTGCCAACAGAAGTTCTGCTAACACATTGCAATGTTAAGTTGAAAGCGATCAAATGAATAGAATATAGTACTATGTCACGTTGTCCTTCCCGTGTACTCCTACTCAAGCCACACTCTCAGCCAGTTCTTCTCCATATGTCAGAACTGTACCAACTTTCATTGCCTTTCTCATGCTTCCTTCACTTCTTTCTTTCTAAGTCACCCTACTGTTCTCTGATAATCTGCCCAGAGAACTCTGACCACTCTTGAAGCACTTAACATGGTCTTTTTGCCTTTTTCTCCCCCTCCTCCTCCTCCACCTCCTCTCTCTTCCCCTCCCTCTCTTCTCTCTCCTGCTAGAATGTAAGCTCTTTGAGGGCAGAGACTTTATCTTATGCTCCCTACCCACAGTAGGTTCTCAAAAAATGAATGATTAATTGGTACTGAGACCATTGAAAAATCGGCTGATGGATTCCTGAACATATTTTGTCTGCAATTCAGATAAGAAGCTTAGTATTCCCTGTTAGACATGTTATGCAAACTCAGCAGGCACTAAAGAGACCCGCTGACAGTGACTGTCCTGCAAGCAGGATCACAGATGTTACTATAATGATCTTAAGTACCTCAAGCTGAGCCAGCAGGAAGCAGGACTAATTCTCATCCTAGGGATCACACACCATGTCACCAGAGTCTATGAGAAGCAACCCTGCTGCAGCCCTGGCTGTGATAACATGAGCAATGTAACAGAAGACTGCTTGCAGCAAAACTAAAGGAAGATACTAGCTGGGCGCAGTGGCACGCGCCTGTAATCCCAGCACTTTGGGAGGCTGACACAGGAGAATCGCGAGTTCAAAGCCAGCCTCAGCAATGGCAAGGCACTAAGCAACTCACTGAGACCCTGTCTCTACATAAAACACAAAATGGGGTTGGGGATGTGGCTCAGTGGTCGAGCGCCCCTGAGTTCAATCCCTGGTACCAAAAAAAAAAAAAGAAAAAAAAAAGGAACATACTATTAGCAACCACTGTTTATTTGCCATTCCCAATTTTTAAAGAAATATCAAAAAGTTACTTCTTTGCTCTTATATTGTAGAAGAGCCTGTACTTCACTAGGTTGAGTAGAGGGAGGAGTCCTGCTGGGGAGGATAGAAGTCCATGAGTATGTTCAAATGGTGCATGTGAATGTTTTTGTTTTAGTAAATAATTTCCCCCCAAAATAGACAGCTGGAATGATGGAAAGAACAATGAACTGAGTCCAAAAGATGAAGTATCTAGTCCTGTCTCTGCCACTCGCGGAGCTATAAGCAACTTTGTCTCTTGGGACCTTGATTTTCTCAAAGGTAGTGCAAAGATTGGCTCTAGATCTCAGAATTACTTCTTCAAATATGCTTTAGGATCCCCCACCCCTCTTATTTGCGGCCAATACCAAATAATTACTGGCACCAATGATTTTGAGAAGACAGGAGGCAAGTTGTTTTCTGGTAGCTTTAAATTGTCTTTCATTGCCACCAATAAATATGTAACTGGGGATATACACAGCCGGTGATGCAGTCTATCACAGACACATAAACAACTGAGTCCTGTTGCCATGTCAGCTGAACTGAAGACAAGTTACAGTGACCAGGCTCCTTCCCAAAGCTAACTTACCTTGGGGGTGGACGGGCTGTCACCATGCAGTAGCCTGCTCCTTTTGTCTGTTTGTGCTGGTGTAGCAGGACATTTGGGAGGGGCTGACTCTGGAGTCCGCAGAATTGGATCTGGGCTTCCCTCATCTTTCTCATGAGGTGTGTTGAGTTCCTGTACGTTGCTGAGGGGAGCTGGGGAAGCCACCGAGTCCTGAGCCTCACCCTTCTCTGTGTTGGGGCTCTGGGCCTCCCCACACTCTTGTGCTGTTTTCTGCCCTTCATTCTCTGTCTCTTCTTCACAAAAGGAAAAGTTTAGTTTCTGATTTGGCTCTTTGTCAACACCTCTGTCATCCATCTCAGTAAGAGTTTACAGCACAGGTAAGGAGGTCTCTCAGAAGGGAACACTCCACACCTACAGATGTAAGGAGAAAAGCATCAAAACCAGCAAGTTCCACAACTTCAGCCAGCCTTTCCCTCAACCAACCACCAACTGTGTGGCATAGTATTAATTTTCTCCCTTAAGTACCATGAATCTGTAAGACCTCAGCTTATCCTTATTTCCATTCTGATTAAATCTCACTAACTCTCTGGGCAATTAAATCTGATTCATGTACAGACTTTTTCTGTATACCTTGTACCTATGTGCTACAAAACAGTAGTGAGGTAGTTGGATTCCCTTAATTTAGTATGGCTTTAAAATACCCATTAGCCCATCTGTGAACAAGTTCATTAACTAACAAATTATTTTCACTCCTTTACACCTGCCATGTATAAATATCACCCTCTCCTCCTTTCCGCTCCCCAAGCACCCAATGGCTAACAGCAGGTCATTAGAATTTAACATCACCTGGATATCATAGTGATTCTTATACAGTCTCTAACATAACTTGGCTAGAGTTTGTATTCCTGATGGGAACACATCTTAGATCCCTGCCAGACACACCTGCCCTAATTCAGACATCCACCCTCCCCACAGTATTAGTGGTTAAAGCTATTAGGGAATTGAATAAAATTTTAAACTGACCCAAGAAAGGCTAGGAAGATCAGCAACACAAAGAAGCAAATGTTTATCACTTTGAAATGGCAATTGCTTTTGCCAAAAAAATGCCTTATTTTGTAAAATTATTTTTCTTACAGTTTAGGTATCTCCAATATACATTATTTAATTCCTCTCAGATTCCCCAAATGAAGGATAAAAAACTCTTCGAAATAAAAACCAACAAATGACCCAGCAATCTCTCTTCTTCTAAGTGTGCACTCAAAGGAAATGGGTTCAGAGTCTCAAAGAGACATCTGCACTCGTGTTCACTGCAGCACTATTCACTGTAGCTAGGATATGGAAAGGACTCAAGCGTCCATTGATGGTCAATGGACTTTTTAAAATGGGATACATAATACAAGAGAATATTGTTCAGCCTCAAAAAGGAGGAAATTCTGCCACTTAGGACAACACAGATGAACCTTCACATTTTGTGAAGAAATTAGTCACAGAAAGACAAATGCTGTGTGACCTCACTAATATATGGAACCTAAAAAGTCCAACTCACAGAAGCAGAGTAGAACTGTGGTTGCCCTGGGCTGGGGAGAAGTTGATCAAAGGATAAATACAATCAGTTGTATGATGAATGAATTCTGGGGAGCTAATATACAACATGGGTGGTGATTAATTTATTAATTGATTATGGTTATCATATACAACGTGTGTGTATGTATGTGTATATATGTGTGTGTATGTGTGTGCGTGTGTATGAAATGAAAAAGAAAACAAACCCCAGAAATACCACTTTATAGGAGAAAACCATGTGAAAGTGAGTCCATAAAAAAAAAAGGAAAATGACAAAGTACCATTAGGAGGTTCTGGAGGGACCGGGCTGGCATGAGGAATTATTTATATGATAAACAAGGTGCAGGGAAGGGCGTGTGGAGGAACGTAGGCAGCTCCATGAGTTTGAAACACATTCCCCTTGTCTTGACAGTCATCTTACCCATAGCTTGTCACCACTTCTGCTCTCTCCCTTCTACCAATCCTGCGCCACCTTCCCGTCGTCCATTGCTTCCCCATTTCCAACCAGAACCACTGAAGAGAACCCAGTGAAAGCCATCTAGGTAGATGAGAAAGCATTTATTCAGTTAAAAATTGAGCTTTGTAGGTAGGCGCATCGCGTGATCCTGCCTTGGCCCTTCCCTCCCCCTTCCAGCCACACAAACTGTCCTGGAAAATTCAACAGGGGGCAAACTATTGCTCCTAGCATGCAATGACTCACTGCTCACCCTTCTCAGAGATTCAGCATCCCATGAGGGCCCCTGAGAATCAGAGGGAAAGGAAGGCTCTCAGGTTACCAGTGAAGGAATTACAGTCAATTGAAGTTCTGGGCCTAGGAGTGAGTTTCTTGCTTACAGATGAGTGGGCCAGATGATGATGTTGATCAGTTTCCATTCACACTCCCACAGATTGTCATCCCTGCCTCTCCAGGCCAACTGGGAGCTGGCTTTGCTTCCAACAGAGTAGGGCCTGACCCTAAATGCTGAGTATGCCACAGGCCTGGAGGCAGGACACCAGTGCTAGTTGATAGGATATTACCTGGTAGACCAGGTTATTTTTGTACCAACAGCTCTTTGCCTTTTCTTTCTCCCTTGCATAATTTTTTTTTTTTTTTTTTTTTTTTTTTTTTTGCTATCAGGGATTGAACTCAGGGCTACTGGACCATTAAGCCACATCCCCAGTCCTATTTTGTGTTTTATGTAGAGACAGGGTCTCACTGAGTTGCTTAGTGCCTCGCCATTGCTGAGGCTGGCTTTGAACTCACAATTCTCCTGTCTCAGCCTCCCAAAGTGCTGGGATTACAGGAGTGTGCCACTGTGCCCAGCTATAAGTCTTAATTACTCCTATTATGACTACCTTCTTTGCCTAGGGAGGCAAGAAATGCCATTGTTATAGTTTAGCTTTCTTCTTATCAACAGTAATTCTATTAGAAATTTGCACCATTCACTTTTTCAGTGGTAATAGAAGTTGTTGAACAGATGGAAGGCAGAGATCCTGAAAGACAGAAGCTCACCTTGCATCCCAGATTGTATTTGAGCCCCTAAACCATGGGCTTGGGGAAAGCTCACCTCTTACAGACACATTGTATGAAGATGAAGCAGCTTCTAGACTTCACTGTGTCCAAACTTTGGTTCTGAGGCTTTAGAAACACTGATGGAAGGAACAGAAACAGGAAAATCTACCTATTGAAATTGATTTTGCAAGAGTTTTAACTTGCATTCAGCTTTGGGGTAGCTTGCTCCTTTGAAAAAGTTTAAAACTAAGGCTATGGATGATGACATACTTGTTTGAGAGTCTGTTACTTCAAGGAAGGACATGCTGGCCTGATTGTCACCTCAGTCAGAGAGAGAATTGCAAAACACATCTGAACAGACCAGAATAAGCTCTATCTACCACATTACATAAGATTGAGTTAACACTGAGTCATTCAGACTTTGAAAAAATAATGATGTTAGATTATCATGTATTTGATGAGACTGTCCCCATTGGAAACTACTGGTTTCCCATTAATACTCTTCTTTTTGTTTAACTTTTTCTTATGAAAGTGTTCAAACATACCAAAAATAGGGAAAATAGTATAAGAAGTTGCAATATACTACAACCTAGCTTCAAACATTATGGACATTGTCACAACCTTGTTTAATTTATTTCTGAAATTTTGTTGGAGGTGGGTGCTAGGGTATTTTAAAGCAAACCCATGATAACAAAGTCATTTCACCCATGAGTATTTTGGTGCCATTAGTAAAAAATGTCTAGGTTAACCCATTCATTTGAAATTTATAAATCTACCTATTTAAAAAATCAAACCAATTTTAATGAATTGCTTCTCTCACCAAAGTTTATCCTTGGCTTAAACTAGCACCTTTCAACAGCCTGGTGATTATAGTAGAGATATGCTGTGTGTCAGCCCACAGTCTTCTTAGAATAGGAACGCATGTCTGACCTGACATCCAATAATTTAGAGATTGATGATGTCCTGCCTGTACTTTAAGGAGTAGATATTTTAAAACTGCAGTACGAACTCACTGGTCTGACATTTTCTCTGTTAGTCAGTTGGGTTGTGGTTATATCCAGATTCCCTAGAATTAAAGCAGATAATGAGTTGATTGTGTGACCTATACCATGGCTAACCCTGCAGCCACAGAGATGAGATCTCTTACCTTGTCTCCCTCTGTGCACACGCGCAAGCGCACACACACACGCACACACACACAGTTTGGGAAGAAATGAGTAAGTATGGAAAAGACTCCTTCTCAGGGCTGTAGCCTTTATGCCTGTCTCTTGACTTACTGTCTCTTCTACCCTCCAAGGGACTAGTGACTTGATCAAACATTCTCAGCCACTCCTTTATACTTCTGATCCAATTGAAAGGTCCCCACGCCGAAGCTTTACCTTCACAAAATAATAAGGAAAACTATCAATGATTTATTTGAAGATAATGATAAAGAAGAATTAAAGCTTTTCCACAGGGGTAACCACTGGAAACTCTAAGGGCCACAAGTGGCTATCTCTATGGCAAGAGTGGATTAGAGGAGAAGGCAGTTGCTGCTCACCATGTCTTGTGTGCTATTCGACTTAATCTTTTGCCATGAATATCTACTTATTAGATGGTTAAAATAGTGTTTTAAAATGTAATCATGTGAACAAAGAAACATACATGCTTTAAAAACTAGTCCCTAACATGCTTGAACCACTTTGCTCTTCCCTCTTAATTTTTCTGGCCTCCAAACTCTGGAGGCTCAGGGCTCAGTTCCACAGACTTTTCCCTGTGTACACTTACTTTATTGGTGCATCATTCACCCCATAGCTGGAAATGCTATTTATAAGCAGGTAGTTTCTGAATCTATGTCTGTGTCACAGACCTTTCTCTTGAACTTCAAATTTCAGCTGCCTTATCATATCTCCCTTTGTGTGTTTAATAGGCACCTCAGTCTTACCACGTCCCAAACTTCCCTGTGAAACCTATTCCTTCTGCATTTTCTTTTTCACATATCAGTAAATGGCAACAGGTGGGTACTTCACCCCCATCCAACCCTACATCCAACCTGTGAGAAATCCTTTCAGTTCTCTCCTTACCTCTTCCCTAGAGGCAAGAGCCTCCAACAGGGGTCCGCTGCATGCATCCTTGCCTCACAGCATTCTATTCTCCATCTAGTAGCTGATGGAATCCTTCTAAAAAGTAAGTGAGATCGTGACATTCTTGTACGCAAATCCTCCATTGCTTCCAGCTTCACTCAGAACACAGAGCTAACCCCACATCAAGCCCCACAGGCCCACATAACCCTCCCCCCCAACCTGTTTAACTTCTGCCATCATCTTTCCCCTCACAAATTCTCCTCTGGTCTTCCTGCTATTCCTACAGATGCCAAAATCTTTTTGCCCCAGGACCTTTGCTCTGGCTGACTTGCTTTTTCCACATCTTACTTGCTCCTCCTGCTCAAAGGTCAATTCTTAGAGATGTCCTCCCCAAAACTATGCTTAGTAATCATACATTCTCTGGCCCCTTGCTCTGTATCCCATTCCTGCACAACACCTACCACTGCATCACATGTTACATATTTCACGGTTCATTTAAAAAATTGTCCTTCCCCACCCCACCCCCAATAGAGCGTAAACTCCATGACGACTGTGCTCAACTCTTGTTTGCTGCTCTATTTCTATTACCTAGAACAGAACCTGGAACACAGTAGGCATTCATTCAGTATTTGCAGAGTGAGTCGAGCATGTTTGCATTCCATTTATGCCTATGACCGAGGCCACTAAAGAATGGATACCTTTGATGAGGTTTGAAATGTTTAAGTTTCAACCCCAAGGAAAATTTAAAAACTAGGACTAAAAAGACTAAAATGAAAAGATGTGCTGATTTTAAATAATTAGTAATTTTGAACAGGTTAATCCCTCTACTATTGGTAGCCCAACTTAAACATAGCATCTGTGGCATGTGATTTACTGCACCTTTAACTTGGGCTTCCTCAACATGGCCTGAAGCCCAGATGACCTGGGAAGTAAAGGAAACATTGTGCATACAAGTCTGAAACATTGTAGCTAATAAAATAAATGGTAGGCAGCAGGGAGGATGGGGCTGATCTGATCAGTTAGGAAGTCAGGAGGCTGGAACTGGGCTGGATCACCAAAGGCATCTCTGGATGCCCTGGGCTTTGGGTCCTCTCAGAATTCATCTGGCTGTGGAATTTTGTTTCACAGGACAGATAAGGACATAGATGTTCCACATCGGACGATTACTCTCTTCTTGCCCATTCACATTCTTACTACTTTCATCCGTTGTTACATCTCATCTTGTCCCATGATTTGGACTCCTGTCTAGACCACCAATATTTGCCCTGGTCCATTAATTATGCAGACTGTTCACAATGCAGGGCTACCTATGCCTTATGTGGATGGAAGACTCTTCCCTTCCTGCAAAAGAAATTACTCGATGTAAAGATATTGTTTCTTCTCTAAGAAATATGTCTTGCTCATGCAATTTAAATGAAAAGTCTCACTTTTTCTTGAAACTGGAAGAAATGATTGTAAAGTTCACATGAAAAATTAATAAGTAATGGCTGGAAATTTTTTAAAAAAAGAATAAAGAAAGAAGAATACCTTTCCTAGAAATAAAAATTTAAACATATGTTAATGATTAAATTACTGTGGTACTAATGTAAGTACAGACAGGGCAGTGACTAAGGATACACAGATTGGCAAACATAGTAATTTAACATTATACTTTAATGGTGAATTACAAGTCACAGGAATTGAAAGGACAATTCCATAAGTGATGTAGCAATTACTGATTAACAATGTAAGGAAAAAGTTGTCTGCTCTTTTACCAATATAAGCATTGAGTAGGTTAAGAAACTAAATGGACAGACAGTGCCCTGGAGAGGAATCACAAATTACCAACACATATTTTGAAAGTATAATTAGATTGAATCACAAAACATGAACATAAAATGATCAAGAATCTGAAACGTGTGAATGCCCTTTAACCTGGCATTGCCATCTCTAAATTACAAGTCCACAACCTAAATGGCTGGTTGCATTTGCCCTACTATTTAGTATTTAGGAAAGAAAGTAAAATAAATTTATTTGAAAATTTAGACAAGCAGTGTTCTAAGTGGATGCATTTTGAAATATTATATCAACCTAGGGCCTCTGAATATGATTGTTATTCCTCCTCTTTTCTGGTCTTCCATGCTTGTTGCCCAGCAGAGCTGTTCTAATAGCTAAATTCAATTATTTCCCTTCTTATCACCTTATGAAATTCAGTAGACACAGAAGATATACCTCATGATCAGGTAGAAAGCCTCTTTCAGACTGTGAATATATGTGCTAAGAGGGGATGTCACCATATTATTAACATTTTTGATCACCTACTACTAGTACAAGATAATAGATAAAGCATGACAAGAGGGCTTATTGTATGGGAGTAGAATTCTCTACTTTCATTCATTTACTTTGTTCACAAATATTTTTTGAGCACCTATTATGCACTAGGAATATAGAGATAGGCATAGTGGTTGGTGAGCTAGAATATACATAAATGAAGACTGAAAAAGGGTGTGAGGGTAGGGATTGGAAATTTTGCTTCTCTGTTTATACAGCAAACTGACTGGGATGGATACTATACATTTATTTCCTGGTATATATACAACCTGAGGGTATTAAATTAGGAGGTGCTGAGGGTTTGGGGGGTACAGATATTCCCCTGAAAAGATCAGGAAAAGAAGTCCTTCAGAGGACAGAGAAAGTCCATTTGCCTTAAAGCTGATGACTTTAGAAATTAAAGGTCATCTATGAAACCCCTTTTTTATATTTAAAAATAAAATTTTGAAAGCCTCACCCTCAGAAGCTTTGACTATGTGGCCTGGTCTTCTGAAGCAGTGACTTCAGTGTCTAGTCTGGAGAATTTGTGTATAACCCAGGGTGGTGTGCCCTTGAGTGAGCCAGATGGTCTTGGTGGGACTGTGCCTAGGGCTCCCCCTCCATTGCAATAGCTATCTATATGCTCCACAGAGAGAGTGATAGATGGTCACTTACTTGCCCTTGGCCATGGCAGTCAGGTTGAACTAAATATAGAAATGATGAGAGCAATCCTACTTTTTTGGGTAAATACTTCATTGTTAAATCATAGATTTTGGGCCAAAGCTGCAGGCTTAGGTGGTCATTGATTATCTCCTTGGGAATAGGATTAAATCATATTATTTCATCTCTGTCATGTAGGACAGGGAACTGCCCCGGAGCAACACCTAATACATAACACATAAATCCACTGAGTCCTTCTGAAAACAGACGCTGTGGGGTCTGCCTGAAAGTGGATGACTTGTGTATCTGAACAATTCTGTCTTGCCACCTCGTTTTTTCTCATTTTCATGGCTACTCCTATTTCGTGTTTATCCTTCCACTAAAAGTTACTTAGCTACCACACTGACCCCCAAGAGTTGAGGCATTCAAATTTTTATTTTTAAATTTCAAAAAGGGATTTCATAGAAAATCCTTAGTTTCCAAGACCATACGATTTAGTGTCCCTGATCTTTTGTGGGAATACTCCCCAAAGTGCCTCAGTGCTCCCTAGTTTAATACCCTCGAGTTGTAGATATGTCAGAAAATAAACTCACAATTTGCATCTTAACTATTTTGCTATAGAAACAATGAAATTTCAACACCATAACCCCCTTCAGGCTTCATTTGTATATATTCAAAACATCTGAGTAGCCAGGGTTCTTCTGTTTTACTTCCCAGCCTAGCAGCAGATTTTGCCACACGTTCAGGATTATATAATACGTGTGTCATGGTCTTTATGTCCATGGGACTTTAAAAATAATGGTGACGTATAAACATTCGGAGTGGTACATTTATACCACGGAATCCTAGTGGGAAAGCGCTTCACCCACGCGCAGGTGGACGGACCCAGGGATGCGCTTCCTGCACCACTCTCCCTGTGACGAGCACCCACATTCGTAAATGCACACACGAAGCCTCCAGTCAGGCCGCGGGGCGCCCGAAGCCTGCTCCGCGACGCCTCGACCGGCTCCCAGAGAAGGGCGCCTGGACTGGAGGGCAGTAGGCGCGGGGTGGGCGCACGGGGCGCACGGGGCCGACGGGGCCCGGGCAACGCGAGCCCGGCGGGCGCGGGCGGGGGCGCGGCGGGGGGAGTGCCTGAGCCCGCCCCGCCCCTCGCGCCCGCGGCTCCTCCTCGCTTCGCCATGGTGGAGCAGGGAGACGCGGCGCCGCTGCTGCGCTGGGCCGAGGGCCCCGCCGTCTCCCTGCCGCAGGCCCCGGAGCTGCAGGCGGGAGGCCGGGCCCGGGGCTGCGGCGGGGGCTCGCGGCCGCCCGCGGAGCCGTCCCGGAGGCGGGAGCCCGAAGAGCCGGCTCCCTCCGAGGTGCTGCTGCAGCCCGGGCGCCTGGAACTGGGCGACGTGGAGGAGGACCAGGTGGTGGCCGTGTTTGTGGTCACCTTCGATCCTCGCTCGGGTGAGAGCCGCTCCGGGACCGAGGGTCAGGGAGAGGGTCGGGCCGCCCCCAAGCTTTGGGGGCCGCAGGGGCAGCTGCTGCGCGCGCACTCGCCCCTACACACCTGCATCCTTCCGCCGTCGACCCCGGTCCTTCGGCTCTGAGGCTCCGGGAAGCGCGTGGAGGGGGGCGGCGTGCCGCCAGCCCCCGCCCCGAAGAGACAGTGCCGCGGGAGGTCCCGCGCGCACCCCTGGAGCGGACCCCGGGGCTTTGTTCCCAGCCCCGCTGACCCTCATCTTCTGTCGGTCCCGCCGCTGCTCTCAGCTCCCCCGTCCGTGCCTCGTCCCCACAGTCATGTTTGCACTGCTCCAGTGGTGGAGGATCCGGTTGGTGGCCCCAGGCATGTTGGCTTTTGTTTTGTTTTCTTGCTAGGCTAGAAGATTTTTAACATTGAGAAGGGGGCAGCTCCCAGGTGAACGCCCCCTCAAACTGCAAGTAAGCTTCGCGTTCCCAGTGTGCCCGTTCCCACCGCCGTAACTTTCCTAACAGCCAAGTTCACTTTCCCTCACGGCATTATTTTGAGCAATTAATACCGAGAGCATTCAGGGATGGGGCTGAGAGAATACATGAAAGTCTGATTAAACGAGGAAACCTTCACAGGTAGGCTTTCTGGAATGTTTGGAGAATTAAAAGGCTATCTCACATGATTTTAGGCTAACCACTCAGTAAGGGCTTGTGCTTTCTAACGCCGAGAGATTCTATGGGGGATAGTCATTAGTCTCTGAGAGACTAATGATCTGAGAGGGGCGTCTAAACCCGATAGCTGTTATGTTGCTCGGTATTAGGGGAAGGACTTGTTCAAGGACAGAGTCCAGATCGAGGACCTAAGAGCCCCCAGGCAGGTCGCCCTGTCCACTTTCCTTGGGATTGCTGGAGCTTGGAGTGCCTGTCTGGGAGGGGACATATTTACTTCTTTTTTTTTTTTTTTTTTTTGTTTAGTTGTAGATGAACACAATATCTTTATTTTTATTTTATGTGGTGCTGAGGATCGAACTCAGTGCCTCACGTATGCTAGGCAAGCGCTCAACCGCTGAGCCATAACCCCAGCCCCATATTTACTTCTTTCTGTGGAGTTCTTTCCAGGCTTGTGGATAGGGAGTGGAGTGGGGTGGGGCGGGGCGGGATGGAGGAAAAAGTTTCTGATCTGGAGGAGGGGACTCAGATTTGATAGAAGATGATGGCTTCCCGGCAGGGTAACTTAACTTTGGTAAAGGATTCCCAGCTAGCAAGTCACGGGCAGAATGTGGGATTCACCCAGGGTAAGTCTCTCTTTTGATGACAACATTTGTGGGGAGTTGAACTCATGGCTTTCTGAATCCTGTTAATTGTTTTGCCACATTTGGGTGGCTTTCAAACTTTTGATTTGACCCACAATATGAATCATAGACATATGTACCCAATAGAACCCAAAATTTGATGAAATAGTGCTGATCTCTTCTACATTGTGCATGTTGGTATTTTCTACCTTTTTGTTAAAAAAAATGCTTATCGCATGTGGTATTTGATTCAAATATGATTGGGACTTTCAGATACCAATAGTTTGAAAAATATTGGGCTTTTTTGACCAAAGCAACCCTTAATTCTAGACAAACTTAGATACTTTGTAACAAATTATATTCCTTATGCCTTACTTATCACCTACAGGTAAACAGATGTGAGCATGAGAGTCACTCTGGCAAGTATTTAAAAGTAACTAAAGAAATGGAAAGGGATCATTAATGGGGTCTGATTCAGTAGTGGTAGCTCTCTGATGAGAAGCCTAGGGAAAAGAAGGGGAAAAGAAAATCCTATGTTAATCACAGAGCTGATGAAATTGATAATTGATCAGTTATTGGTATTTGTCAATTATTTATATTGATCAGTTGATAATTGACACTAAACAATTTATAAAAGCTCCCAAGAGCTGGGGCCTTCTGCCATACCTTATCAGTCAAAGCCAGTGAGAATGGTTTTGTGGGTTTGTGTATATGGAGTGGGTATGTGTAATGGCTTTCAGACTAAGGCTGATGTGGAAAGAATGGATTGTAACTAATACTGTGACACTTTGTGCAGGTATTTTACTATAATCCTGTTTTATTTAATTCTAATTTGTAATTTGATGATTATATATAGGATACACACCGGGGATGGCAAAGTACTTTGGAAATGTTAACTAGCCAATAAATACTTGATACTGTCTAGTACCCTACACTGCCTGAACCTCTGCTCCTTAACAACTCATCATTACTTATGCATGGATCTAGGAGGAAGAAGGGGAGAGAGGCATGCTGCGTGTGAACACTGTTAACTTTCATTGGTATTTTGGTGGGAGGGGAGCAGTTGTTTTCTTTCCATAAACTTGTCTCTCTCTTTTATCTATCCCAATCCTAATGGCACTTTTCATTCTGTAAAAAATAATATGATAGTACTTAGATTTGATAAAGTTGGATGGCACAACTTTTAAAAGTAGAAGACAAGTGAATAAATGTTACTGAAGTTCACTGAACCTCAAAGGTTAGCACTAGGACTGTGGCCTTCAGAAAGCACCTGGTAGTGCCATGTGGTGTTTTGGAAGTCAGGTTCAGGAGAGGTGAGGCCCATAGGTACCTCATGAGCTGGAGGGACCAGAATTGTATCTCCTGACTTTAGTCCATGGTCTTCCCTGCTCTTCTGAGGCAGATTTGTATTTTTCTACTTAATAGTGGTCCAAGCCGGGCGCGGTGGCTCACGCCTGTAATCTCAGCACTTTGGGAGGCTGAGACAGGAGAATCGAGAGTTCAAAGCCAGCCTCAGCAACAGTGAGGCGCTTAGTGACTCAGAGAGACCCTGTCTCTACATAAAACACAAAATAGGGCTGGGGATGTGGTTCAGTGGTTGAGTGCCTCTGAGTTAAATCCCTAGTACCCCCCCAAAAAAAGAAAAAAAATATTGGTCCAGCCAGACTTTTGCCCTCCCTTAGCCTATGTTTCCAAAAGTAGAAAAGGGAACTCTGCTTCTTTACCAAAATATGAGCATATCACAGAAGTTGCTAGGTGGGAGGATTTGTCTACACTCTCTCTCTCTCTGGCCTGTCTGCTTAGTCTCTCCCTCAAGTTTCCCACCTGTGCCCTCAGTTTCCATTTATAGGTGCTCCCCTGCCTGGTCACTTACTGTCCAGACCAGGGGCATTTCATGCATCCTTTCCCCCAGTGTGGGTTTCTGTGGATAGGTGTCCAAATCTGTGTGTGGGTGTATGAGAGAAAGAGAGAGATGGTGGAGGGGAGAACCATTGCTGTGGTTTATCTGTAAGGAAGTTGATATAAGAGAGAGAGTGAGGGAAAAGTGGATCCTTGTTAGAATGTCTTGGGGCAAGAATTTGCTCACTTGTTCTCCAGCTGGTGAATGGGAATAATAAAAATTCTTTTACACTTTTAGATACAAGTTTTAGAAAACTGGCTAGTGCATCTGTCAGAAAAATCAGAGAAGGTAGAAACATAAAGACTATTTTCACCGGACTCATGGCTTGAAATTTTTTGTTGTTGGATCTATAAACGATGCAAATACTAGAGGCTTTGGGTTCAAGGTGAGGTGCATGTAGGCATGTGTGCCTGCAAGCACACGCACACACCCTCTATCTGGAACAGGGAGCTAGCTGTAGGGTGGTGGTGCTGGCTGTCTGGACTACAAAGCTGCTATTGAAATCAGGCCCAGATGCTAATTCTGCAAGCCAAGTGGAAGAGGTTGGCAGCCAGAATATTGCTTTTTCATTGTGTTAACCCCATAATTTAGTTCCTGATTTTAATTTTTATTTTGTTCTTTGGGATTCTAGTAAAATTTTCTCTTCTCTGCTTAAAGGAAAAGATTTTTTTTTAAATATTTATTTTTTAGTTGCAGGTGGACAGAATATATTTTATTTTTATGTGGTGCTGAGGATCGAACCCAGTGCCTCCCGCGTGATAGGTGAGCACGCTACCACTGCGCCATAACCCCAGCCCAAAGGAAAAGATTTTGCTACACCTGGAACACCTGTGGTGATGGCAGTATCTCTCCTCAGTGTATCAGGATCACGTGTGGGCCTGAGGATGAGGAAGCTTTGGTCCTGCAATGCATGGTCACCTGAGTCCACCTCCTTATATTGTTTCTCTATAAGAGATTCATTTTACACATCTGCATTTCACCCCGAGCTGTTTTGTGGGTGTCTGGGGGAAAGTTCTACACCTTGTGTGTTTACATTGGGGTGACTTAGAAGGGGAAAAAATAGTTGTAGGTCATATCATCTGTTGAGGCTTTCAAGCTGTTTCTACTTTTATTCTTCCAGATTAGAAGAGAATTGCTATCTGTTCTCCTTTAACCTCTAGCCAGTGCCCAAATTACATCTAAATGCCTATTTCATTTAGTCTACCTAGAGGCTCCATACATATGTCAGATGGGTACATTTTCAATTGCTCACACATACTAATTTTAATCTCCATAGATTTCCTGTACATTGAAGAAGATAAAAGCATTTCTTTTAACAACAGAGCCAGTGGAAAGGCACCATAAGTTTAGGGTTTGGTCTGGTGCCTAAGGCATAGCTTGGAGCCTACCCAGGTCAGCTGACTTTGTTCAGATGATAAATGGCCCCAGCAATAGGAGGTGGTGTAATGACAAAGTAAAGTGCATAAGAATGGAAAAATTTGGAAATGCAAAGAGCAGTGCTGAGAAAGGCAAGCTCACAGGCAAAGGAAAAGCCAGTTCTGATGCCCAACAAGGAAGCCTCCTAGGTCACTGTGCTTTCTCTGTGTTTTCCATCAGATGTCAGTGAAATACAATTGTGGTTGATTTGATTAATCCCACACTGGCAGAATCTCTCCTTGGCTATTGGAGATTCACCTGTTTGTGGTTTCTTAAGGCAAAGTCAGTTTGTAGCCATCTGTTGTGCATTTAGGTTTCCCTCCTGAAATCTACAGGGAGAGAATTTGGAGTGGTCATCATAATATCTACCACTTGCTGCATGCCCAGTAAGAAACTGTGCTAGTGGCTTTATGGACCTTGCCTCAGATCCTCCCAATGGTCTTCATCGTAATGATGAGAAAAACAGATGCACAAAGTTATGAAGTGGGCTGGTCAGAGCTGTGGGGCCAGAGCCAGGGTTCACCTGCCTCTAGGACCTGCATTCCTTCCCTGTACCCCACCACCCCATTCACTTCCCAGTAGGAAATAAGACGAAGTCTGTGAACTGAAATTTTTTTCTATGTAAAATTAATGCATTGAAATTCAGCCACAGATTGACATATGGCTGATTTACAATTGCCAGGATTAATTTCTGCCTAACCCAGGGCTCTTTATACTGACTTTTTCTTTGCTTTGCATGTGCTCTCATCCTATGTGGTTTTAACACTGTTTCAAGTCAAAAGTCAATTGATATGGGCAGGTTGGGGTCTGAATCAATTACTCTGTTTAAGTTTCTTCCATCTCTGGGATTTGGTGGTCCCTAAAGAGGTGATTACGTAAAAGAGATGTGTTGTCAGGACGAGGAATTATCTTGGAGTTTTGCCTTTATTGCTGAGACAAGATTCCCTTTTACTTTCTGGCTGGAATTAGGGGATATGTGTGTGTATAATAGGAGGAAGCTGACAGATATGTGTGTGTATAATAATAGGAAGAAGCTGACAGATTAAACTGGGGAACTGGTAGAGAGTTCAGTCCACTCTTGGGTCAGAGGAGCTGTTAGAGGATGTCAAGCTGGAGCAATCACCACTCAGTACATGAAGATCTCAGGAGGAAGTGGTCGAGTGGAGCCACCCAACAGAAGGAGGAGGAAGAAAAAAATGTCACATATTTCCCATTAGAGATCATTTTTGTTCAAGAACACTACTTTCTCTACCTTAAATATTTTGAGAGAAACTTTCTATTAGGCAGCAGCAGCAGTAGCCAAGGTCTTTTCTTCCTCGAAAATGATGGTTGATGAATTCTTGCATGCCTGGGGGTAAGGTCATTTCACATTTAAGCAGAATAGTTGGAAGACAGAGGCAGACCTGCATGACGATGGGACAGCCTCTATCTTGCTCAGCCTAGATGCTTCTAAAACACCAGCTCTGGAGGCCCTCTCATACCCAGCCACTAGGCTGACTTTTGGAGCAGTGGAGTGGCAGAGTTCAGACCATCTGTACATCCACAGCCCTTTTGGCTTCCCTGGTAACTGAGCTGCCAGCCGAGCAATCTGTTAGTTCAGGTTCCTTTAAACAAGGGCACACTTGCCTTTGCATGAGCTAAGCACCTGGCACTGTGCTGACAAGTTATGCTCCACCAATATTTATTGAATGACAGGCTGAATGTACACAATGCAGATTGCCGCATTTGTTCATCCTGTGGTCTTGTGAACTCCTCATGAGTTGTCTTTGCAGAAGAGGCTAGGCAGGGTCTACAGGTACCTGGGATAGGCCCAAGGTGTGGCCCAAGAAGAGGGAGGACTGGAGGTGGAAGAAGAACTGGTTAGGGAGGAGGGCACTTTGTCAGTGGCAACTCCTCTTGATGATTCTCTCATTCAGTCCTTCCAGATTCCAGCTCTTTGGTTAAGGTTTCATTAATATAATGAGGATATTTGAAAAGGCTTAGAGCATAGAGTATGAATGATGGGTGGCATTCCATTTAAGTTTTTTCTGGCATTAAAATGGCTTGCTATAAGAATTGCTATTTTTGCAAATACTTTCCTTTAAGCCTCTGTACGTTCCATATATACTTTGGTTTCCAGTGTATAGTATTCCTATAGAAGAGCAACCTCAATCATGGTAGTTCTTTTTTTTCCTATTGGCTGTGGTGCATTCTCTCAATTATGTTTTGGTTTTTGCAAAGTCCTTTATGTTTTCCATCTCTACTGTTCAAGTTATTTTTCCTAATTTGTATATTGAAATTCATTCAACCTTAGAAAAGTTGAGAGAATAATAATGTGAGAATCTGTATCTCCTTCACATGGAGTCCCATCTGTCGGCATTTGCCACATTGCCTTGGTCCTTATACATGCGTCAATTCCCTCAGACTTGAAATAGATGCTCCAAAAATCTCTCTGCTGTGAAAAATCATGTAGTAAAAATCACAGTGCTCGTGAGAAAAACAAAGTGACAGGAAAACCCTCAAAAACTTTGTTAGTGACATATTTTTTAAAAAGGGAAGCTAATAAAAATGATAGGATTGTTTTACCTACATTAAATAGTTACAAAATACATAACTACTAAGTAAAGATGGAACTTCACCTTAGAAAGCCCTGGAGTTTGTTTATGGAAGTGTCAGAAGGGTTGAATTTGTGAGCTACAGTGAAGTAATAGAAGAAGGAGTATCTGAAATCAGATGGAAAGTTGTAACACTAGAGGTAAGGAGGAGTAGCTCATGGCACACAGTGACCTGAGGTAGCCGTTAGAAATTTAAGGCGTATACATTCATTTTCCTTTATGGTTCATGGGTATTGTTCTCTGAATTCACCAGTTTCTTATGATCGTGTGTAAACAAATGTGAAATTTCCTATGATCAAATTATTCTCTAATATATCGTTTGCCTTGGAACATTCATCAAGTGTTATAGCAGAACTGACTGTATATGGTGGATATTTTATATTTATATATGTTTGTCTTTGTGGAGCTATTTGAAAGTGAGTTGCCATGACTTTTTAATTTCTCAATACTTTAATATAAATCTTCTAATAATAATCTTCTATACAACCACAATATCATTGCCATCCCTAGGGCAATTAACCTAATTAATTCATCAATTAAATTTTTAAAATTAATATTTTTTAGAGTGGTTTGAGGCTTAGAGAAAATTTTAAGCAGAAAGTACAGAAGATTCCCTTATCTTCCCCAACCCCATACACGAGTTCCCTCTGTTATTAACATCTTTCATTAGTATGATGTATTTGTTACAATTGATGAACCAATGTTATTACCTTATTGTATGAATTGATTAACATTTATGTGAGGGTTTACTCTGCTCTACTGTTCTGTGGGTTTTGAATAATTCAGAAATGCTATTTATCCACCATATCAATAACCTACAGAGTAGTTTCACTGTCCTAAAAATCCTTTGTGCACTAACTGCATATCCCTCCCTTCTCAATGATTATTTTACTGTGACTATAATTTTGCCTGTGTCAAGAATGTCACATGATTGGAACTGTATAGTATATAATCTTTTTGACTGGCTTATTTTACTTAGCAGTATGCATTTAGGGTTCCTCCGCGGTTTTTCATGACTCCATGGCTTGTTTCTTTTTATTTCTGAAGAGTATTTCATTTTATCGATGTCCTACAGTTTGTTTTTCTCATTTACTTACAGAGGACATTTTGTTTGCTTCCAGTTTGGGGCAATTATGAACAAACTGCCCCCATAAACATATGTGTGTAGATTTTTGTGTGGAGAGGAGTTTCAACTTATTCGGATAAATACAAAGAAACACGACTACTGGATCCTATGATAAAACTGTGTTTAGTTTTGTAAAGATACTGCCAGATTGTCTTTCACAGTGGCCCCACTGTACTATTTGTGGCTCTCTTACCATCAATGAGTGAGAGTTCTCATTCCATATCCTTGTCCGCATTGGGTGTTTTGGATTTTAACCATGTTAAAAGGAGCCTGGTGGTATCTTATTGTTTTTTTAGTTTATAATTCCCTGATGAGGTATGATGATCAGGGTTTTTTCATATGCTTATTTGCTATTGTTTATGTTCTTGGATAAAGTCTCTGTTCAGATCCTTTGCCTGTTTTAAAAATTGGATTGTTTGTTTTCTAATTGTTGAGTTGTAAGAATTCTTTGTGTGGTTTGGAAAACAGTCACTTATCAGTTACATATTTTGCAAATATTTTCTTCCACACTAGCTTTTCTTTTAATTATCTTGATAGTGGATTTAACAGATTGTAAGTTTTTAAGTTTAATGTAGTTCACCTTATCAATTTTTCTTTCATGGTTTGTACTTTTGGTACTGTATTTTAAAAACTCATTGCTAAACTTAAGATCACCTAGATTTTCTCCTACATTATTGTCTAGAAGTTTTATAACTTTGCATTTTATGGTTGGATGGGTCTACTATGCATACTGAATAAAGTTTTGTGACAGATAGAAGATCTGTGCCTAGATTTATTTATTTATTTATTTATTTATTTATTTATTTATCTATTCTTGTGGATATTCACACACTCCAGCATCATTTGTTGAAAAGACTGTCTTTTCTCCATTGCCTTTGCTTTATGGCAAAGATATGTTAAATATACGGCTGTTTTTCTGTTTTTGGATTATCTGTTATATTCCACTGGTCTTTTTGTATGACATTTCTCCAATACCATATTATCTTGATTATGATGGTTTTGTAGTAAGTCTTGACACTAGGTAATTTTAATCTTATAACTTTATTCTTCAGAATTCTGTTGGCTATTTTGGGTCTTTTGCCTTTACATATAAACTGTAGAATTAATTTGTCAATATGCATTAAATAATGTTGTGGGGTTTTCATTGGGATTGTATTGAACCTATCACATAAGCAAATATGAGGTTCTCTGTGCTAAAATTGTTCCCTAATATATCAATTGCACGACACAAACTAAGCAAATGATATTAGTGGAACTAGTAATATACAGGTATGCAGGTATAGATATACATTTCTCCCTGAGCCATTTGAAAGTAGATTGCAGATATAAGATCTCATTCCTAAATACTTGAGAGTAAATCTCCTCAGACACAATAAGGTCATTTTCCTTCATAACCATGGTATTAACCACTTCTAGGGTAATTAACACTGATTCATCAATTAGCTTTTTAAAGACATGCCTGTCCTTAGCTGGGCGTGGTGGTGCACACCTGTAATCCCAGCACTTTGGGAGGCTGAGACAGGAGAATCCTGAATTCAAAGCCAGCCTCAGCAACAGCAGAGCGCTAAGCAACTCAGTGACACCCTGTCTCACAACACAAAATGGGGCCGGGGATGTGGCTCAGTGATCGAGTACCCCCGAGTTCAATTCCCGGTACCAAAAAATAAAATAAAATAAAAGACATATCTGTCCTTAATAAAACTGTTTTTGTAGGGTTTTTGGTTTTGTTTGGATTTTTAAAAATTCCCTTCCTGGTCTGTGTGAGGCACTGTGCTTTGTTGAGATGTGAAGACAAACAAGCAGTGTTCTGCCTTTAGAAGTTCACAGACTCCTGGAGACAGACATCGGACATCCAAGACATTATAATAGGATGGGATAAGGGCCATTGTAGCTGTATCTGAGTTTCTTTCGTTCAAGGAATATGTCAGCAGAAATGTGCTTCCTGTAAGATTAAGATTAAGATAACTCTTCCCAAAGTGGCATTCTGGAGCCTCTGCCCCATTGCATGATGCACCATCCTGGTCCTCATGGACCTTCCTCCCAATGCAGAGGGACTTGTGTCCATCTAGAAGTCCATCCTGTAATGAACAGGATGTTGTTTTCTCCATTGGATTCTTTCCATTTCTGTGATTCACCAGGCACAGAGGAACAAGGAGGAAGGTGTTGAGAACAAGCACATTCCACAGGGAAAACCCCAGTGAACTATGTACATAATATATGTAGATAGAAGGAGAAAAATACAGGAATGTGGGGGAACTTGTGCTTAAAAACCTTACCGTTACTCCCAAGCTCACCCTCTTACCACTCTTGTCCGTAACCTGGGCAAGCACAATACTATTCTAGCCTTTCTGTTTTATGAAATTCTTATTCCCTTTTCATGCTTTTTGTTTTAGTGAATTCATTAGTTGGTTAGAATCGTGATTCCTCCCTTGCAAATAAACTTCTTGAAAATGCCTAGGTTGCTGACGGTGGGACTGGATAAGCCTGTAGATGTCTGCTGCCTGGGGAGGCAGGATTGTGTTCTCTGATGCCTCAGACAAGTATCTGACACACTGTTGAATGGGATTGTGGATGGTATTTTTAATGCCTAGAAAATTAGGATGTGGAGTGTTAATAGGAAGTTAGTTCAGAAGTAAGATCTCACAAGTAGCTTAGTGTTTTATTTAGAAAAATTTGGAATAGCATGAACACAATAGGGAGTGCTCTAAGGCGTTCTCCATTCCCTCAGATGTCTGTCCTTGTTGCCTTGGACTCTTTACGGTCAGGGACTGTCTTGTTCTATTTTTTGTCTCCACAATTGGGCTCAGTAATTAATGATGAGTGGCTTTGTCTCCAAATTCTGGAAGCAAAGAATTGATAGTTGACCCTTGAAGAAGGTCCGCATTTGGAGAGAGAAGAAAGAGGGAGGCAAGCAGAGCCATATTGATCAGAGGAGTGGGGAAAGATCCAAAATAGTATTCTGTCCGGGAAATAAGTGAAAAGGAGAGAAATTTTTTTTTAAAATATTGTTTTAGATGGACCTTTATTTTATTCATTTATTTATATGTGGTGCTGAGAATCGAACCTAGTGCCTCACACATGCCAGGAAAGTGCTCTACCACTGAGCCACAACTCCAACCCCAGGAGGGAAACTTTTAAGGAATCGACAGATACCACAAAGAGGTCAGTTAGGATGAGGATTTTTAAAAAACAGTTTTGGAATTCATCAAAGTCATTCGTGTCTGAAGAAAGGTGAGATGGAAATGAGATCATGACAGATTAAGGGGAGTATATGAGGAAATATGGACAGAGGTGAGGCCATGAGAGGGACATCTGGAAGTGGCTGAGCAGAGTGGCGGAACCCTAGATAGTCAGCAGAAGAGATTGTTCCTATGAAGCAGAGATAGGTTCCTTCACTGCCCATCCTTTGGTCCCATGGGGTAACCTTTTGGGTGCTGCATGAGGCAAACCTGTGAGCATCTCTGTGGCTCTAAACCAGGCTGAGTTAGCTGTACATTTTTGAGAATCCGTGTGTGCTGCATACTAAGCCCTTTTCTTTGAATAATCTTATTTCTTTTACCTTACATCCTCCCTTTCCCACAGGAAACATGGTAGAATGGTGCTTACCTCAGGATATTGACCTTGAAGGGGTTGAATTCAAGTCTATGGCCAGTGGGTCCCATAAAATTCAATCTGACTTTATGTAAGTACTTCTGAACCTGTCTTCTTGTATCATTTCCTCCCACCCAACCCTTACTCTCTCCAGAGCACAGGAGCTCTTCTGGGGTATTCAGGTATAGTGTATAAATGTTCTGAAAATATATGCAGAGTCTGTGCTTATATTAGTTTTCCAGCACGAAGGTCTCTAGCTCTCATCAAATTCTCAGTGGGTTTCATGATCCCCAAAAGCTAAGAACCCCTGCCATACAAGTTCTTTCACTTGCTGAGAAATTTACGTGGACCTTGCTTGAGGTTTGTTTTTCAGCTTAGTATTGATTAATTTAAGATATCTATGTGCTGAGGCTGGGATTGTGGCGCAGTGGTAGCGTGCTTGCCTAGCATGTGTGAAGCACTGGGTTCGATCCTCAGCACCACATAAAAATAAAATAAAGATATTCTGTTCACCTACAACTAAGAAAATAAAAAAAAATTAAAAAAAAAAAGATATCTATGTGCTGAAAGTTGAAATTCCAGCTATAAGTAAAGCCAGTTTTTAGTCCTGTGTAATTGGCGCATTATGAGTTTTGTGAGGAGCAGCAAATGGAAAGACTTTAAGGGTAATTTTGTAGCTTTAATCTCACTGGGCTGAAACTACAGCTGATAGTGTGGGAAAGGGGAAGAAAATAAAGTTGCAGAAGTATTGAAAACCTCAGAGGCTCAGGAAATGAGAGAAGAAGCATCATGGTTTATGCTAACAAAACAGGCAACTAGTCCCAGAGGGGCCTAGAGATGGACTTTGGTCTGGCTATCGCATCCAGGTCAGGATAGGACAGGGCCATGTCCATTATGTCCATGGTCATGGGCAGTAGAGCAGCAAGCTCACCAGATGTCCTGACTCCAGCTGGATGACCCTCAGCTGGCGAGTTCTCTATCTCTGTGAGCTTTGTCTCATCTGTGAAGTCAAGTGGCTTGCTTTAAGGCTGAACTTTGTTATTTGGAGCTCTGAATACAATTTATTTAGTTTGGAATTGTATTTTAAAGAAAGAGCAAAAGAAAACAATCTCTCTTCCTGATTTTGAGCCCCACTATGTATTTTGGTCTATTTTAGCTATTTTCGAAAGGGGCCTTTCTTTGGCCTGGCCTGCTTCGCCAACATGCCTGTGGAAAGCGAGCTGGAGCGGGGCGCACGAATGAAGTCCGTGGGCATCCTCTCTCCCTCCTACACCCTGCTCTACCGGTACATGCACTTCCTGGAGAACCAAGTTCGGTACGTGGCTTCCATAAATGTGTGGGGTGGCAACAGGGCGTGGCAGCTGGTGATGTGAGGAGTCCCTGGAGCTGGAGGCTGTGCCAGAACCACAGGTGTCCTTCCAAGAGCTGTGGGATGGTCCTTTTCTTTCAGCCAACATCCTGTAAAATAGTTCTTCATGGTATAATGAATGCTGGGTGAGTTTGCTTTCAGTTAATACTAATGCTCTCATCACATTTAATTAAATAATTTGTTAAAATGTACATGATCTTTGTTTACACTAAGACACAATAATTAGCTCTTTGACCCAGTAAGCAGGCAGACTTTAAACTTCTTTTATGTATAATTATTTACTCTTTGGGGTCATGGGAGGAAAATTTTTAACAGAAGCAGCAAAACTATTAGTTACTATTTTTTTAATTGTGCAAGTAACCTAATAACCTCTCAGATTATGAGGGGAACTCTATCTCTAATCCTAAGAGCACTGTTAAAAGTTTAGCATATTTGCCTCTTCTCTGATACATGTTTCTATACTTAAAAAACATACTTCGCATCATCCTGTAGAAAAACTTTTATAGCCCATATTTTCAAAATTTTGCATTATTTAATAATTTTTAAGTAACATCTATCTTGAAAGACCATGAAATTTATTATTTGTGGAAAAGCATGTTTATTATTTTAATATTTGAAATACAAAAGAATAAAAAAATTTCTCCCAAATATTAACACTCAGGTCCATTTGTGAGTATCAGTGTATATCATTCTAGAGTGGAAATAACTTTGCAAAAATAGGATTAATAATTTATTAATCTAAAGATTTACTTTTTCAAATAGACTATTTTGATGAAATATGTTAAACATAGTTTTACTTGTATAAATCAGAAGAGTTAGATCTACCCTGAAGTATATGGTTATTCCCTATGGTTGAGCTAATTATTTAGCATGTTTGTTTTTTCTTTTTCTTTTCCTTTTTCTTTTCTTTGTTTTTTCTTTTTTTAGCTGCTTCTCTACATTTTGGAGCTATATAACAAATACCTCCATGCATCTTTTATTTTTTTTCCTGTGTTTGCAATATTTTCTCAATTTTGTGTCTCAGAAGTAATATTATGGCTGGGGCTATAGCTCTGTGGCAGAGTGCTTGCCTAGCACAAGTGAGGCACTGGGTTTGATCCTTAGCACTACATAAAAATAAACAAAGTATGCTGTTCATCTACTACTACAAAAAAATTTTTTTTAAAAAAGAAGTAATATTACAGAGTTTTTAAAAAGGAACATTTTTACTGGGATCCTGAAACTTTTAAAAAGGTATTCCTTTTTTAAAATTAATATCTCAAATAGGCAATACATTCTTACATCTCAGAAACCTAAAATTATAGGAAGGTATTATGTTAGTAAGGGTCCTGGATGAACAGTAATAGCTGAGGTTCAAAAATACAATGGCTCAATTAACATAAAAATTTTTTTCTCACAGTAGTTGAGATAGGCAGGTGGTCAAGATGGGTGACACACACTGTTCCATACACAAGGACCCACCTCTCCTCTCTCATTATGCCACTACATCCTAATAGTGGTTTTTTTTGTTTTGTTTTGTTTTGTTTTTGTTTTTGTTTTTGTTTTAATGCTAAGGTATTATCTGAGTTTTCAAAGCTGCTCACCACTAATGCACCTGGATTTTGGCCCACAGGGAGAAGGGAAAGGAGAGAAGTTTATACATCACTTGTCATATTCTATTATCAAATTCTCAATTACAAAGAGACACCTACCAGCAACATAGACTGGGTAGTAGTCTCTAGGTATGTGACTGTGATCACTTTAAATTCTTGGGCTTTGGTTATAAATAGAAAGAAAGAATAGATTTGGAGAAAAAAATTAGCAGCTTCTGCTTTAGTTTCCCCTTTGGCTGTACAGGTGTCCATGTGCAGTCTTTTTCCCTCATAGAGGCCATTCCTCCCTCACCAAATTACATCAGTGCCTAGGTAGTGCCTCCAACCTAAAATCCAGGATTTCTGTGTGATACACTTCAGTCTTGCATTAGATCAGGGCCTGGTCCTTCTTACCCTGAAAACTTATAAAATTCTAAACAAGTGCCTCCATTCCCCTCCTCCCAAATGCAACATAGAAGGTGAAGGAAGAGCCACCGTACAAGCTCTTGTCTGGAAAAGGGAAGAATGAGAAATACAAGCAGGCATTAGTCCATTGCAGTAATGAAATTCTGTTGAGCAGGGATTGTACATAGTCCTTGTCCAGCAGAGCAGTGAACTCTTGGTTAAATCTTGGTGCTGCCAGATAGAACAATGCCTTGCCCATAGTTCTCTATGGCTCCTGGCCTGGCCTGTTAGCCCCATCTGAAGCAGTCACTGGAGGACATGTTTTTGAATCTGCACAGCAAATGTATTCTCCAGAATACATTTCCTACTGGTACAGAATTTGGGTTCTAATGGTCTTTTCAGGAGTTGAGAAGTCACAGGCTTCTATAGGCCAGGCATATGGCACTACATGCCTCTCAAAAACTGATTCTCACTGCTTCCAGTCTGTCCCAGGTCTCCACTGCCAAAGATCTCTTTTGGGTCAAGGTTTTTAAGTCAGTGGCCTCTAAATTAGTTACTGGTGTCTATTTGTGGCCCATCCCTTTCCCCTCATTTCAGCAGATATTTGTAAGCTGTACCTTTATTTGATCTTTCAATAGACTGAGTTCCATGTCTGCCCAAGAATACTTAACTGGAGAATTTCATTTAAGCATGGAGAGACTCATCTCTTGATTTTTGGTGGTACAGTAGCATTTGCTTTTCCAGCCCCATGGGTTCCAAATTATTGGAGCCTCAGATGATTTATAATGTAAAATTTAGAACACATTGTCCTTAGTTATCTGTATTTTATATATATCTACTGACAAGCTGGGTACTGGTTCTTACATATTTTCATCTTACTCTTATAGCAGTTCACCAGCTTTCTGGCCTGAAATAGCTATATTTCTTACCACCTTCCCCTTCCACTGCTAAGCCAATGTCACATTGTAGTTTTTGATACTGGAGTATCTCATTT
Source organism: Xerus rutilus (assembly GCA_028644305.1). NCBI lineage: Eukaryota > Metazoa > Chordata > Mammalia > Rodentia > Sciuridae > Xerus > Xerus rutilus. The sequence goes on from CM053407.1 coordinate 11,911,691, forward strand.
CAAGGAACATATCTTCTGCTTTAGCTAAAATACAGGCCAAGTTACTAGAACAAAGAGGAGACCCAAAGCACTGTGACTCAAACAAGATAGAAGTCCAGCTTTTCTACCACGACAGTCCCAGAGGAAGAGAAGCCATCTAGTGTGGGGTGGTGGCTCTATTGTACTGGTCCTTCTGACATAAGTTATTCTGTTATGCCATCCTCTAGAGCAATGCCTTCATCCACATGGTTAGACACTGACTCACTATTATCATGTTCCAACCAGTGAGAAGGATGAATGATGCTGAAATCCCAGAACTTGAACACCTCACTTTGGCTCATACTCCATATTCCAGTGCCACATCTAGCAGCAAGGGAGTCTGGGGAAAGTAGTATGTAGCTGGGTGTCCATGTGATCACTGAAATTTGGAAGCTTTTATTAAAAGAGAAGGAGAGCAGCGATTTCCATCACTGGCATACAATGAAAAGTCTTCACCTAGTTCCCACATCCATTCGACAATCCCAGCAATCACTCTTCATTTCTCATGTATCTTCCCAAGTTTGTGTATATGTATTTACACAAATACAAATGCAAATACTTATTTTGTCCCTTTTCACATGGAAGGTAACATGTTTGCCCCTCACCCTTTTCATTCAGTAGTATGGGAGATCTTCTCACACCAGTACATTGAGAATGCCTTTGTTATTTTTCACAGTTGTATTATATGCCCTGTATAAAAGAATGGCACTTTATTTATCAAGTCTATTACTGATAGGCATTTAGTTGTTTTCAGTCTTTTGCTATTGCATTGATGTTACACTGAATACCTGTGAACAAGCATCATTTTGCATGAGTGATACATCTATACATTAAATTTCCAGAAATGAAATTAGTTAAGTGGTATGTGTAATTTTTAATAAATCTTGTCAGATTGCATTCCACAGAAGTGGAACCAATTCTATGCCCAGTAGTAGTGCAGGAGAATGCCTGTTCCATCTCAACATTGCCAACACAAAAATTAAAATTTTGGGGCCTGGGGTTATGGCTCAGTGGCGGCGTGCTCGCCTAGCATGCATGAGGCACTGGGTTCAATCCTCAGCACCACATTAAAAAAAAATAAAGATATTCTGTCCACCTACAACTAAAAAATAAATACTTTAAAAAATTAAAATTTTGCATCTTTTGACATTCTAATGGATTAAAATAATACATCAGCTTAGTATTAATAAGCATTTTTCTTCTTATAAGTGAAGTTGAGCACCTTTAAGTCATTTGCATTTTTTTCTGTCAGCTGTTTCTAGCCTTTGCTACATTTTATAGTTCTTTTTGGCCTTATTAATTTCTAGGAGTTTGCTGTATAATAGGGAAATTTGCTCTTTGTGATATAAATTGAAAATATTTTCCCACTTTCATTTGTCTTCATCACTTTTTTCTTGTGTTGATATTTTTCTTCTTTGAATTCATTAATTTTCTTTTTTTTTTTTTTGTGACTGCTGGATTTGGAGTCAGCTAGAAAGATTTTCCAACCTGGTGATTAAAGAGGACTAAAGGTAACATGAAAGAACAGAGGAAACATGAGGTAGCATAAGGAAAACTGAATTAGGTCTAAGCAGGGATAAACTTCACTGTGGCTGTGACTAAATTAACTAGAGCTGATTCTGCAATGTCTAACCTGTGTATTTCATCTACAACTCTTGCCTTCAGTATCTAACTGGAGTTGTATAATTATGTCTTTTTTTTTTTTTGGTACTGGGGATTGAACTCAGGGGCACTCAACTGCTGAGCCACACCCGCAGCCCTATTTTGTGTTTTATGTAGAGACAGGGTCTCACTGAGTTGCTTAGTGCCTCACCGTTGCTGAGGCTGGCTTTGAACTTGTGTTTGTCCTGTCTCAGCCTCCCTAAGTGCTGGGATTACAGGCATGCGTCAACACGGCTAGCTACTATGATTATTTCTTATTAATCAAAAGATAGCAAGTACCTATTTTCTAATTTTAAAAATTAGAACAAAGGGGACCTAAGACGTGTAACCATATTTTTGGAATTAGTTAAGTTCTTGATTCAAACAAGCCAACTATAAAATGTCATTTTGGGGATAGTTGGTATAATCTGAATATAAAGTGGTTATTTGTTTATATTAAGGTATTATTAATTTTGTTAGATGAGATAATGGCATGATGATTGTATGTTATGTTAGTTTTTAATTATATTTTATCAGTGTTGTATAACAAATACTTGTGGGTAAAATGTTATGTGGGATTTTCTTTGAGACATTTCAAAGAAAAAAGTGTTAGTGGTAGGGGATAGGGGATAGATGTAACCAATGTTGCTCAAATATTGGTAACTGTTGAAGCTGAGTGATGGATACATGGGGCTTATTATTTCTTCTTTCTGTTTCTGTGTATTTTTGAAAATTTCCATAATGAAAAATTTTAAAACACTAAATATAAAATTAACATATACTATGGTTATTGTATAACCATACATTGTATAACCATATATTGTATGGTTAAAGCCTAAAGGAAAAAGACCATGATCTCAGATAGATCTGCTGTTAATGTTTTGTTGTGTATCCTTCTAATCTTTTCCACATGTATAAATATATACACATATATTACTTTTTAAAAAGGATCATTATGTCATTGAATATTTAAGTTTTGTAACTTGGTTTGATAACCCTTCACCGTATCATGATTGATAGTTCTCAGCATTGTTTTGGTGGTTTCACAGTATCTCAATATACAGAGATATTAACTATTTCACCATTACTGGGCTTTTAGGTTTCTTGTTTTTCACAACTCATAGACATGAGCACTATGTGGGTAAATGATCATTCACATCCATGCATACCTCTTTAGGCCACATTCCTAGAAATGAAGTCATTGGGTCAGAGCATACACACATACACAGTGTATAATTTCATGCAAATTGTAATTTTGTACAGAAAGGTGGTACCATTTGGTCCTTGTACCAGCAGTAAATGGAAATGCCTATCTTTCTGTACTTGCAAAGCCAGAAGGCAGACTTGTTCAAACCCATAAGGAGCACACCAGTTGCTGCCCAGAGGCATCTCCAGGTTTCTTCATGGGATGAATTGTTGCAGGGTGCGTTAGGGAAGACAGGGTTGGTGCTTTGGGCATCTGCATACTCACACCTGCCTGTGATTTCTCAGTGAAGTGGACGCAGACTTAAAGAGAACCCCAATGTCTCTGGTCCTTCAGCAGAATCCTTAATCTGGTCCAGAAGCCTGTGGCTTCAGCTCTGTAGCACATATTGGGCCAGTTATTCCTAGTTTTTACCACGTGATATCTCTTGGACATTTTCTGCAGATCGCTTGCATGGATATTGGTGTGGTACTTTCTTAATCTATCTTTCTTAATCTTATTCTAATACATAAGCTCACCAGGAGGATGTTCTTTTGTATCTTGTCTGAACATCAACTTATCTTGAAGCACTCTCAACCTTGCTTATAGTTTTTAGTTTATTTTGCATTGTGGTTTGATCAATATAAGTCGTTGCAACCTGCAGTGTGTTACATTTTGAGGTTTCCATACAATAGTTAGTTGTTAAACATCTAGGAACTGCCAATTTACCCATATATATGGATGTATATGTGTGTGTGTATGTATATATGTGTGTGTGTGTGTATAGCATATATATATATAATTTTTATATATATATCACATATATATATATAAAACAGAAATTATCCTTGATACAGTCCCTTTTAGATCAAAACATACAGATTCTTGATATTCTTTTTAGGGAAGATGGGTTCTAATGAAAATACCTTTGAACTTATTAGTTGTCTCACAGTTGGAGAGGCTGTAAGTCCAAAATCGAAGTGTCCGCAGGGTTGGTTCTCTCTGAGAATCTGTTCCATGCTTCCCTGCTGGCTGCTGGTTTTGTAGGCAGGAGTTGGTGTCCTGGGCATGTGGCTGCGGCACCCCCATCTCTCCCTCATCCTTGGGTGCTGGTGTGTGTGCCCATGTGTGTATCCAAAGTTCCCCTCTCTAGAAGTCCTACTGGAGTAGGGCTCACTCTGATGAACTTGTAGCTTGGTTACCTCTGTTAAAAACCCTATCTGAAAGAAGACCACCACCTAGGGTCCTGGGGATTAGGATTCTAGTATATCTTTTCTTGGAGGACAAATTTCAACCACTAACATCCCCAGTGAACATAGTGTTTTGACTTAAAAGGCAGTATTCTGTATTCCAAATGATCTACTGCTGCAATTTCTTGGATTTTGGGGTCTGTTAACAGGGCTTCTGACCTGAGCAGAAGATAAGACCAGGATGGGAGAAAAGATTCTGACATGTTTTATTTCTTTGTTACTTGATGTGAAATTTTAAGCCCTCAGTGATACCCAGTAATAACTGTTTTCTCTTACTTAGGACACTGAAGGGGAAGCTTTTCCCTGGTCTTTTATAAAAACAATAAGAGCAAGCAAGCATGAATTGTAAACAAAGAGCAGTTTTAAGCAGGGAATTTGTGATCATCTAGGTTATCCCTCCTCACAGTGAACAGCCATCCTCTGGGAAGCAGCACACAATCTTTAGCATATTTTGCTCAAGAACAATAGATGTTAGCCATAGCTTTTTAATTCCGTTTCCCACAAGAAAGAGAAGGCTTTACATGTTGCTCTCAGCATGGCTCAGGCCCCATGTATGAGCTTTCTTCCTAGGATCTTCTGTCACACCAGGGGAGGCCTTGAGGCAATCTCAAAGTGCAGATTTTCTGAGTGTCCCCTTGCCTTTAATCCGGGGGCATGGGTTGAGCTGCATGCCACAGCCAGAGCTGTTCTCACTGTGCATGTGTGTGTTGTGCAGGCACCAGCTGGAGATGCCGGGACATTACTCTCATCTGGCTGCATTCTATGAGGACAAGAAAGGGGTGCTCCATGCTGGTCCTGGAAGAGGCAGCAACCTGCCCCCTGTCTACTGGCTGCCTTCCATCCATCGATACATGTACCCTGAGATGAAGGTGAGGCTGCCACACTCTTACACCATACTGGACATGGGTCTGAGAATAGTAGTTGTGGATTAATTTTTAATTAATAAGGAATTTTTGTCTTGGGCTCATGCAGAAAGTCTGCTTTTGAAGAATTGGTTGTAACATGGCATTTGGGTTCACTTAAAACCCAAGACAAGTTATCTTAATCACTGCACCTTCTGGACACATCTCATAATGCAAAGCTAAGTGTGATAGACATGCCATTCATGCTGGGCTTCTAGGAGGGCAAAAAATGGATTTGATTCTTTTGGATGCATCAGATATTGTAATGCCAGACACATGAGTGAAAATGAGAAGTTTGATGAACACGTATATTTTTTACGATATTTGTGATATTTTCTGTTTTTCCTGTAGCACTTTGCTTTCAGTTCTAGAATATGTATTGTTTATAGTCAGCAAAATACCTGGCCAAATGTTGTGTGTTCAAAGGTTACAGAGATGACTAAAAACGTGAATCTCCTTTATCTTCCTTTTACGTCCTTTGTGGTTGATCACAAGATAGTTCAGTTGAAACCTAGAGCTCCCCTCTTACAGACATTCTGCATGAGTTTAAGAGAGAAGGTGTCTTGGAAGTGCAGTTGGCCCCTGAAAGTTAGGGATGCTAATTCCAGACTGAGGGAAGGTGTGCACGATGGTGAAAGCCACGGTCTACTACTGTCTCAGCATGTTTTGTGAGCAAAACATTACACTGGCTATTTATCTGCACCTGTCGCAGTTTTGTTTTTTAATTGGTGCACTATATATTTATGATTTAATCCATGTTTTCCACCTAAAGCAATCAAGGTTTAAAAAGCTTCTGTGACTTGCTTTAGCCCTTATAGTTAGTAGGAGATAGTGTAGGACCTATGTTTACATAGGACATGTGCCAAAGCCACTGCTCACTCTGCCCTACTTCACTGCCTTTGCATAGATGTGGATATGGGGAAACACAAGACAAGTTCTTCAGTATGAGCAAACTTGTTTGGGAATTAAATTTTTATATCACTTGGTCATAAGAGAAAAGGCTGGAAAAATAGATTGGACTTGGATTGTGGAAAACTTTAAATAGTAGACCATGGAATTTGAACCCTAAAAAGTAACAGTCTTTTCAGGAAAACAGACCACATTAAGTATTTCAAACTCATTCATTGTAGGGAATCAGTAATACAGCAGTTGGAAGCCCAAAGGAGCAAGTGGGGCTGAAGCTGGTCTCACCATAGAAGATGAGCCTGTCTTTTATATCTGGGCTTTTGATACAACAGTCATAGCCAGGGCTGATGTTGAGCCTCTGCCTCCTACAACATTGATTGGGCTTCGTGGTGTTCGGAAAAGTTTCATTTTTTTACATTTCACAGCAGTAGGGCATGGTCCTTAAGCAGGGTTCTTGGAGAGCAGCATCTTCCTTTTGCTGTGCTGGGTCCTCGCTATGATTAGTCATGAAGTATGACTCCAAGAAGGACTCTAGACATTGTCAAAGGCAATTCCATCATACATGTGAGGAAGTAAAGATTGCATTATTAGTCTGTAATTGCAGACAGCAGCTACCACCTTCTGTTAGTCATAGATTGCTACATAACAAATTACTGAAGAGTGAAAGCTTAAAAGAGTACATATTAATTATCTTACAGTTTCTGTGAGTCAGGAGTCCAGGCATGACTTGGCTGGGTCCTCTCCTTCATTGTTTTTCATGATATTGCAGTCAAGGTGTCAGCTAGTGTTAGGGTCTCATTACAAGGTTTAACGGGAGAAGTAGCCACTTCTAAGCTCATGTGGGTATTGGCTATTGAACTGAAGTCCTCAGTACTTGCTGGCTCTTAGCTTTGGGATCTCTCAGGTATGGCAGACTGCTTCATCAAAGCCAGCAAGAAAGGGTTGGTTAGCAGTATAGAAGTCAGAATTCTTTATAACCTAATCATGGAAGTGACAACCTGCCATGTAGCCATGTTCTCTTAATTAGAAGCAAGTTACTCCAGCGGAAGAGGGAATTGAATAAGGCCATGAATACCAACAGGATAGATCAACAGGTGCTGGGGCAACAAAAGGGGAGAGGCGTCCACATGAGAACTGCGGGAGCTTGGCGGAGGTGCCTCAGCACAGCGCATACCTAGACCTCTGAGGGTAGTACTGTGGTCCTGGTTCTTTACCTCTCGGGGGCATGAGAGTTCTTAGAATAGTTGGAAGCTGGAGTCAGGTGTCTTATGCTCACAAACAACTCCTTCCTTCCTTCCCCTTGCCTTCCAGCTTTTCATTATTGCCCCCTTTGGAAGAACCTGGGGGTCCAAGAAATGGAGTTTTCAGACTTCTCAGTTCTATGACATGGGTTGAGAGACGGTAATGGTGTGAGGGTGATCCAGGGCATTCTGAGCTTGTCTTAATCTGAACCCTGATCTTTCTGTCTGCCCCTAATTGTTTCTTCTGAGGAAAATTGCTGCTGGGCTAGCTCCAAAGTCATGGGGAAGTGACCAACATCTGACCTGAATGTCCCTGGATTATTCTCTCCAAGAGGCCAAGAAGGAGGGATGAAGGGAGAAGAGGGAAAATTGCCATATGCCTTTGCCCCATTGAGGGCAGCTCATTAACATACCAGTTAGATCCAAGGAGCTGCAGAGAAAAGAGAGTACTTCATAGATTGCAGATGTCTTCCTATTTTTAAAAAAAGTCAACATATTAAAATTAAAAATGCATGTACCTTTTTTTTCCAGCAGTTCACTTCTCAAGGTCTGTCCTATAGATGTAAACCCACCAGAATGCTGTATGTATGTAGAAAGATGTTTGATTCAACACTGCTCAGAGTGGTAGAAAACTAGAATGCCCATATAGTAAACAGCCATTGAGAATAATGAACTACAGTATAAGAGGATGATTGGGATGGCCTATTTGTGTGAAAGTAGAAAGGGGCAGAAAACTATATATGATATAATCACAATTTTAAAGATATTGATAGACTTAGCTATAGATACAGATATACCCATATGCATGAACCTAGAAAGCTATGGATGGTTGTATACCAGGCTATTAATACATATATAACCTGGGGGTGAGGTAAAGCATGGAAGGGAGAAGAGGGAAATTGTTAGGCATAGGAAAAAAGAAAAGGGCCAGGAGGAAATGACAGCCCTAAAAAATGCTCTACAGTCAGCCTTCTTGTCTGTGGTTCTGAATCCACAGATTTGAGCACTGCAGATTGAAAATATTTTTTTGAAAATTACATCTGTACTAAACATGTACAGATTTTTTGTCATTCTGTAAATGATACAGTACAACAAATATCACGTAGCATGTACATTGTCTTGGGTATTATAAGTAACCCAGAAGTGACTTAAAGTACACAGGAGGACGTGCATGGGTTATATGCAGATACTATTCCATTTTATAAAGTGTGGCACATCTACAGATTTTGGTATCTGTAAAGGCCTCTCCAAGGAGCCAATCCTCCACAGATGGAGGGACAACTGATGTGTTTCCATTTGCCATTTATGGAAAATCACATATATGTATATACTGAGAATTTTGTATGTAAGCTAATTTTTACTGAAATATATTATTTATGGGAACAAATTAAAAATTATACGTATATAGTTCAATGAATCTTTACAGTGTGTGCCCATGTATAAAGAAAAATTTTAAGTAAGTTTTCAAAATAGGAATCAGATGTAAGACTGTTGTAGGAGAAAATAAAAATAAGAAACTAGAATGCAGGAAGAGAATGGGAGCCTCTAGGAGAGGTCCAGTCAGTGGTTGTTCATGTACCCATAGGGCAGTGGAGGGATGGAGGCGGGGATGCAGCTCCTGCAGCAGATGAATTCCCAGTGGCAGGCATAGGACATTGAAGACTGAACCTCAGGATTTGCCAGCAATGGATAGGGAGTAAGAAGAGGATGGAGTCCTGGCTTGAAAGATTGGAGCAAAAACAAAAATAACTGAAACTGTAGGCATTAAGCAAAGAATTCTCTGTGAAAGCCACAGGGGGGCGAGGCTGAAAACAGGGAAACATTTAAATTGAGCAGGAGACAAGTCTGTCTCGTCATGCATTTGAACAGGGTAAATGAGGGGTGTGAGGTCTCTGCAGCTGACTCTCATGAGAGAGGTGGTAGTAAGCACTTAAGAGATTTCTCAGCCGGGAGCAGTGGTGCACACCTGTAATCCCAGCACTTAGGGAGGCTGAGACAGGAGAATCGCGAGTTCAAAGCCAGCCTCAGCAATGGCGAGGTGCTAAGCAACTCAGTGAGACCCTGTCTCTACATAAAACACAAAATAGGGCTGGGGATGTGGCTCAGTGGTCGAGTGCCCCTGAGTTCAATCCCCAGTACCAAAAAAAAGAGAAAGAAAAAGATTTCTCTTAAAATGCAAGCCTGTGTCCTCAAGTGAACAAATAAGTGAGGTAAGAATCTATTAAGGCCTTTTGGTTTGAGGACTCTGCGATGCAGGACACCCTGGTGCAAGCCCTGCCAGGCCTTCCTGAATGGAAGCACGTTAAGGGCTTGGGGAAGCCGGAGGAAAGGTGAGGAGAATGGGTTGTGCTTCAGCTGTCTTCCTGTCTGTTGCTGTATGAGTTGGTGAAAGGTGGCGAGGAGAGATCTGACCACACTTAGTGCCTTTCCTCCTGGTGGTTTGGATGTGGTGGCAGAGGAGTAGGTAGGTCATGGAGCATGCTCAGTGGAGGGAAGCCTTTCTCACAGCCTGTGGCAAGTGAATGGTTAGTGCAGGGTCAGTGCCTGGGAAGGGAAGTGCCCTTCCCAGTCATCCAGGTGCAGTCTTGGCAGGCCAAGGACAGCTCTGGTCTTGGCTGGCAGAGCACAGACACCTTCTCGGGGCTCAGGTATTGGGTTCCACCTCTCCTAGGGCTCTCAGTCCTTACACACCAGCCCGCAGGCTTGATGGGGCTGCCTTTCTTCAGAACTGCTCTTTCCTGCATCACTAGTGGGAAATGACAACTCTTCCTTCTGGTACTTAGGCATGGAAGTGGCCTTCTAAAGGCTTCCAAGGCACCTGGTTTGAAGTTTTTGTTTTGGAAGTGACACTAGTAGTCACTGCATATGGGCCATTCCTAGCTGCTAAATATTTCATGTTTTGCCTCAGTGATCCTTGTAGCCATGTGAGGTAGGTGATAGCCTCCCTATTTTACAGAGGAGGAAAGTGAACTAGATAAGTGAGCTATAAGAAGTTAATTTTAAAAATAAATAGATTGCAGAAAGATCAATTGAGGGAAGGGAACAGGGAGGGGATGGGGAGATGGAAGGGGAAGGAGAGGGAGAGGTACTGGGGTCTGATTAGAACAAGATGTATTCCATGCTTGTATAATTGTCAAAATGGATTCTACTGTTGTGTATAACTCAAAAGAACTAATAAAAAATTCAAACAAACAACAACAAAAAAGAAAGAAAGAAAGAAAAATGAGCTTGCTCTGCCCAGGCCTCCTTGTCAGTGAATGGCAAAGCTGGGTCTGGGCTCAGCCTTCCTGGGGACAGAGCTTGTCCCCTTCACCCTGGGATACTCCTGGTTGCAGGCTGTCTGCAGTTCACATGGGAAGGAAGGGCACTTAGAGTTGAAGTGCAGCAAGCTGCCCTGGGCTTCCCCCTGCCTGTGCCCACTGCAGACCCCTTGCTCTGCACAATAGCAGGCCCCCGAAGCCGGGGGGCTCTAATCTGGGACTGTTTGCTCATTATTTTATTATGATACTTAATTAATGTTTTGAGTTGAATTTTCTCATTGAAGCATATTCTCTCTTCAGAGATACTTTTATTTCTGACTTAAGGAAGTTATATTCGGCTTTGTTTCCTGCATACTTTCTCCTAAGTAATTAATGATCCTTAAACTTCAGGATATCAGGGGAACAGGTGTACTATGGAAATTCAGTTTAAAGATAAGACTTTTAAAGTGACAAATATTTTGTGCAGAAATAACCATCTGTTAGTGTTTGGCTGGACTTTGGAGTTTTGGTGGGGAGACAGGTCAGCATTGGAAATTCTTCATAGTGTTTCTAACCAGCTCTTCCTCCTTTTTCCCTGCCCCTTTTAATTTTTTCAGATTACACACCCAGCTGGCTGCATGTCTCAGTTTATTAAGTTCTTTGGAGAGCAAATCCTCATCCTCTGGAAATTTGCCTTACTTCGAAAGCGCATTTTGATATTTTCTCCCCCTCCTGTGGGCGTTGTGTGCTATCGAGGTAACTGATGAAGCCAAAGTCAAGGTTCTCCCTAAGTTCCCAGAACATAGACTACTGGAGTCTTTCCCTTGTTGATCAAATTTGAAGAGTCTGGCCATATTGGGGGGGTTTTGAGACTAGCGGTGGCCTGGCTGGATTCATACTTCAGAGTGTGGAACCTGGAACAGAGAACATGCCTTGGGTGAAATGTCAGTAGCCTTTGGAGAGAGAAATGTAGATTAAGGCAGAAAAGATGGATTTTAGATGTGTATGAGATAAACTTGATAAAAGTTGCCTGATTGGGTTGTAAAGGTCCTGGTGTGTGGGAGGGCATAACAGGAAGAGTCTGATGACAGGGAAGTGGAGCCACCAGAACCCAGGAGGCATGGTAGGAGGTTGGTTGGTCAGGGTTAACTTGGACACGATGAGGGTGCACTGCCTGGGAGGCTTTCCTGGGAAGATGGGTGCCAGGCGCTTGAGTAGTGGGGTCAGGACCTCTGGGGAAAAGCTGGGCTGGAGATGGTGATTTGAGAGCATTGCAAGGACTGTCCTGATAACCAAGGGATGGAGCGTCATTGGGAGAGTGGGAGTGAGGAACATGTCAGGAGGTGGATCGACAATGGTGGAAGGACGGGAGATGGGGTAGAAGTGTCAGAAGAAGAGGGAGAACTGGGTGAAAGGGCGGCAGTAGATCAAAGTCTTGAGAAGGGGGAAGGTCAGCAGGGTCAGATTCTGAGCAAGACAGTGAGGGCAAGACTGAGAAGTGTGTGTTGGATTTGGAAAGACATTGCTCACGTGACCTTGAGGAAGTCAGGTTCTGCTGTGGGAGCTTTGCCCTCGGTCTCCTCAGACGCCAGGACCTCCTGGGCTGGTGAACCAGGAGAGCAGAGAAGCCCTTCACAGCTCCCACAGGCAGATGCTGTCATACTCTGTGTCATTCCACTTCCGGTTTCTAATGCAGAACACGTGGGGCTGGTTAATTTATACAGAAAGAGGTTTATTTTGGTTCATGGTTCTGGAAGGCCAAGAATCTGGTGCTGGCATCTGCTCAGTTTATGGCGAGGGCCTCACGGGAGAGGAGTGGAAGTGGGCATGTATGAGAGCGAAGCCCAGGAGAGAGAAGTTCCAGGTTCACTTCATAACCACCTGCTCTAGGGACAACTGACCCACTGCCTTGGAGCTACATTAAAACCTTCATGGGGGTGAAGGCCCCCTGAGAATCCCCTCTTAGAGGCTCCACCACCTCTTGGTACTGATACCTTGCAACCAAGCCTCCACATGAGTTTTGGCTGGGACAGGACAGACCACATCTAAACCATAACAGCTTCCTTGTGGGCTACAGTTCAGAGGAGGTGTTGACCAGCAGACTTCGATGGAGGAGGGCCATGGGGGCATACTCTCTCCTCTCACCTCTTCCATCCCTCAGTGTACTGCTGCTGTTGCCTGGCCAATGTCTCACTGCCTGGCATCGGGGGCACCATTCCTGAGTCCAAGCCCTTCTTCTATGTAAACGTGGCTGACATCGAGAGCCTGGAGGTAGAGGTGTCCTATGTGGCCTGTGAGTACGGGGACCTCGCCTCATGTTGCCCTGTGTCCCAGCCCCACTCTTCCCAGACCCAAGCTTCCTGCCTCCTTGCTTCTCCAGTGGGGTTGGGCTGGTTCCTTCAGTGACCCTGCAAGGTTCCCACCTGCTTAGCCTCGGGTTCCGCAGGCACCACAGAGAAGATATTTGAAGAGAAGCGAGAGCTCTATGATGTTTATGTGGACAACCAGAATGTGAAGACACACCATGGCCACCTGCAGCCCCTGCTGAAGATCAACAGTGCTGACAGGGAGAAGTACCGGCGGCTCAATGAGCAGAGGTGGGGGCGGAGGCAGGCTGTGCCTGAAGATGCAGCCAGGCCAGCGCCACACTTGAGGAGGGCTGGGTGCCCTGGGTGTCCCGCCCTTCTCAGGAACTCCCTGGGAGTCTCTGTGAATCCTGTCCTGCCACACCTTCCCTCCTGGTGCTTTCCTGCCAGTATGCATGCTGCCTGGGAGATGGAAATGAAGGGGATCCCTGTGCTTCAAAGAGCCAGGCCTCCTGCATGTTGCCCTTACAGGAAAGGGGCAGATACATGATTTCTTTCTGACTGGCTTTGGAAACTCTGAAGCCTAGGGACAATTATATTAGCTTCCAGAAACTCCCCAAATAACCTTGTTTATATTTGCCTGTGTGTGTGTGAGTGTGTGTGTGTATGTGTGTGTGTTTGGAACCACCATTTATTGAGCATATATGCTGTGTGGATCACTGTGTTAGAAACTTGCTCATGCAATATCTCATTTAGTTTTCTGTAATTCAGTTACCTGTGAGTTAAATGGGATCATTGTCATCCCCATTCGATGGATAGTGGAAGAATCACCACTTACCTGAGGTTTCCAGGGGCAGAACTGGCCATAGACCCTGGAGTTTTGAGTCCATGCCTTATGCATCCTTTCCTGTCCATCCTCTCCCTGCCCCAGGATGGGGGCCTGCTTTGGTCAGTGCTGCTTCCAGGAGGGTGTGGCCCACTGCAGATGCCTGGCCACTGGTGGGTGGCTGGGCACCAGTCTGATGGTGGTCTCTTCCCCAATAGGCAGATGCTGTTATACTCTCAAGAAGTGGAAGAAGACTACAACCCTTGTGAGGAGGACCTCTTTGTGCTGTGAGTCTGCCTGGGCCAGTGGCTGTGGGTCTCCCTGAGAATCTCTTTAGCATTGACTGCTTTGGATGACCTGGGTCCCTCCCGTGTCACCCACTGCAGTCCAGCAATGTATTGTTGCCAAGGGATCTTAGTGCTGGGCTCTTTACAGAGGCAACCTGAGCCCTGAAAGGCCACACAGGGAGCCTGGAGGAGTTGGGGAAAGAGGCAGCAACAGGTCGTCGAGAGGAACAGGAGGTCTGGGACGTGCCTCTGCTGGGCTTTTGCATCCGGATGTCTCCACTTAGAACCTCCGTGCTTCTCAGGGCTCAGGGACTTCTCATCTGTGGCTTCCTCTGAATAGAGCCGTTCTTCATGCTGAGTGTTATGGGTTATCTGAAAATTGAGCCATGGAATTGAATAGAATCTTCCCCAAGATCTAATGGTGGTGGCCTCCTGGCCTGTACACCTGGAGCACTGATTTCACTGTGAAGCAGCCATGTGGAATCGTATTCTCTCATACAAATGGGATTTTAATTGAAACAGGTCTCCCAGCTTTCCATTTGGTCTTCCTGTCCCATGTGCAGGGATAAGGATGGGGAACAACACTCACACTTAGGACAATGCCTAGCTTTGATGGAAACTTGCTGTGGACATTTGCACAGTGGCTCCTGATCCTCATGGCATACTTTCTAAGGCATACACAATGTAGATGTGCAGGTATCCAGGAATCGAGCAGAGCCACAGTCTCTCAAGGTTTGACACAGGCCCTAGCATTTGAAATTCTGAACACCAGAGCTGCTTTAGACACTAGAAACCTTTGTTAACCCTGGGAGCGCTAAGCACCACAGCTTAGAGACACAAGTAATGGCTTTCTGAACATCACTCATTTATTTATGTAGTACTATAAAGCCATGACTTTCAACTCTTATTCTAGACATAATCCTTCTCCCCCAAATAAGAGTAATCATAGGAGACAACACACCCAGAGCTGTTTGTGCCAGTCTCAGTGGCTATGGCTCACCTTCCCTTTCTCCCTTAACCTCCTCACTTTCAGTGCTGCTGGCTTCAGAACAGCCCCATGCCTGTCCCCACTTCAGTGCCCACTTTCCTGGTGGCCACTGTCAGCCATGGTGGGCTGAACATGGTGGCCCAAGGCCTTCTGTTCTCCAGTGAGGATTCTTAGCTGCCAGTTAGAGTGGCCTCTCTAGGGCTTTGAAAAGGTGAATTTTAGCTTCTCACTTGAAATCTTGACCTCAGAGCTACATTATCAGGCCTTGTGCTTTCAACTTTCTCTTCCTCTTATGACTAAGCAGGAAATAGGAGCCCCTCCCTAGGGCTGTTTCTAAACCACTAGTGACTTCCCTCTAACAGGAAAATGGTGCTGGCAGCAAGGTCAGCACCACTCAAGAGATCTGCCAATCATCCTGTGACTCAAACCACCTGGCTCTTACTGACCTTAGTAGTACTTTAATAACTGTATAACGAAATTTTGACCCTGTTTTCTCGTTTAAAAGGTATTTTTGGTTTATTTGTGAAGGCTTTCAAAAGTAAATTCAACAAAACCGTGTAGTTGAGGTTCCCTGTGTGTGGATTATCTGGTGAGCTCTTTCGTCTCTCCTTTCCTCCCTTTCCTGTCTTGTGAATGCAGGTTTTTCCTAGAGCAAAACAACCGGATATTTCAGACTTTGTTGGAGGTGTCTGCCAGTCAGGACAAAACCCTGACAGCAGAGCATGCCCGGGGCATGGGCCTGGATCCCCAAGGAGACCGCAGCTTCCTTATGGACCTGCTGGAGGCCTACGGCATTGATGTCATGCTGGTCATTGACAACCCCTGTTGCCCATAGGATGAGTAGCATGGGACTGGTGAGCCACTCAACATGGGTGAACGTAGCGTGGAGTACAGCCCAGGCCCCAACGGCCTCATTTTTTTATTAAGTTGATACAAAGGAAGATTGTTTATACTTTCCGACAAATGTAATTTTTGCAAATTCCTTTCTTCCCTTTTCCCTAGAGGTAATGTGAGACAGCCTTGTATTTGTATCCTGCTTTGGTAGGACACTGGACTCTACCACCATCTCCCAGAGCTGCTGCTTTGGGTTTGGTCTTTGGAGTTCTGTCACTAGGAGTAGACTGAGCTCTGAAAACAGTGGGGTGGACTGCTCAGAAGGTCTGTGTGTCCTTGTCCCTTGATGCATTCAAGACGACAGCCGACAGCCTTGTCCAGCGTGGCCTTAGATGTTCATCTGCCTGAGAGCAGAAACTAACCAGATGACCTTTCAAGATCATCAGGTTCCATGAGTCAGTGGTCTTGGGATCAAATACCTTTTCCTTAGGGCGAGTCTGTGTCTTCCTTGTTCACTTGAATAGGGACCACAGAGAGGGACAAAAGGATGTTTTTGACACCAAATAGCTTCTTTAAGGACAAAATGACAAGGAGAGGTTGCTTATTGGTCAGCTAAAGCTAAACTCATACTGAAGCCTTGAAACCCTTCCCAAAGTAAGTTAATGGTGGCCCCTCAATGTTCTCTTTCTCTTAATCCCTCCTCTTGGGTTGGGTTGACAAATTCCTAAGCCCGGTGGTGGCCCTGGAGCTCACAAGCAGATTCATTTTACAATTTAGTCTCTTAAAGGCTAAATATTCTTTTGAAGTTACTTGGGTGTTTTTAGAGGGTAGAGAGGTAGATGTTCAAGCAGGTTAGAGAAGCTCTAAATTTCATCTGGATGACAGTTTCCTCGAAGCATTACCAACAACCCTCTGCATCAGACAGAGACACTGGATTCCTAAATCTATCCAAGACCTGAGCTGATTGACAGAGGGTAGAGCCTGATGTTAACAAGACTATTCGCCAGTCTGGACTGCTCACAAACGTCTCTTTAGCAGGCTCAGTGATTGGGTCCTGAGACCTACAAGATTTGTTAGAGAAAATCTGACAGTGCTTTCCCCTAAAGGGAGTGGTCAGGAGCCTTCAGATGTCAGTCATAATCTTCGTATCTGCTTTCTTGATGATCTGGGATGGGTCCTGTAGTCACCTGCCTCTTCCCTTGGGTTGGGCTATTTGATGACCACCAGACTTGGGTGAGAGGACACTTGTTAACCATAGTCAGAAAGCCAGCTCCCGTGAGTACAGTTTAGGTCTTTGGGGCCATAGTTAAGGCTTTTGACTTGGGATCCTGGATTTTTGGTAACCTAATTTCTTCCCCATCACCCTTTTATTATTGGAATAGCCATCAATGCATCTGCCAGGCTGATGTACACAGGAGAGAAAGAACCTTCAAGTGGATGGGTTATGTGTCTTATCTCAATTCTAGATTCTTAGGGCTTATTGCTTAATTCAAAAGTATTTTCACTGTAGCTCCTTGATACAGAATTCAAGAGTAAATAAATTCACATGTGGAAATACAAATACACTGACTAATCACAGTAGCATCTTATGTAAATATAATTAAGTTTGGGCATTGAAATGTAATCTGTACTAATACACTTCCTCCTTTGCATTGTGGATTCAGTCATCATTCCAGTAACGTGTTTACAAAAGAAAATACACCTGTGCCCAGAGGCTGAAGCCTCACCTGTTTCCCCTTTACAAGTAACCCCCTCCACTTGCCTTGCAAAGCTCATGGGGTCTTTCTCACTTGGGTTAAGAAGTGGTTACTTCTAGTGGTGCCCTAGGGTTCAGGGTTTTCTAAGTTGGAAGTGGGTGGCTAGAGGCAGGCATAGGGGGATTCTCCTGGAAGACACAGGCAGACCCTTTTTCTGGAATTGGGGGATTTGCTGGAAGGACCCTGTCTAAGCACTTTGGCTCTAGAGCCTTCTGTATGTGAACAGTTTTGTTTCCTGTGCTGTTTTAACTCCAGGCTCAGAAGTCCTGCTGTAAAGACAGCAAAGTGAGAAAGAAGTTCTGTATTTTCCTTTGAATGGTGCCAGGGTTGTGGCAGCTATCTGTCTGGTCTCTGTCCTGCTTGGGCTCATGTGGAAGGTGAGGCTGTGAGTGTGGGAGGCCCAGAGAGGAATGCACTGAGGCAGTACTGTCCTGAGTCACAGGGGCCTGGATCAGCTGACCCCAGAGCAGATCTTCTTGAACTTCTCCCTCAGTCCTTTTCTATCTTGCCAGCTTCTTCCCCAGGCCAGAAATCTCGCGCATAGCCTCCACGTGCCTGAACAGCGTGCGCATGAGCCCTTCACCGACTTGTTGCTGTGTATCATCCCCTGCTATGACCTGGGTTACGTGGAGCCTCTTGCTTCCGAGGTCACCTTTTGAAGTCTTGTTTAGTACCAGACTCTGGTGCTCCCATGTGGGAAGTTAGCAGGCACGACTATATCATTTGCTACCAGTTCCCTCTAAGGGGAATTTGTGAAGTACTAGACAGGAATCCCTCTACAATGACAGCAGAAGCTAGGAGCCACGTGGACCTGCTTTTCTGTCACTCTTTAAATATTTTCTGGAAAAAAAAAAGTCTGCTTTTGTTTGGAAGAAGTTGGCAAACATCTTTCCCCGCTTTAGATCCAAGCTTAGTAGAAGCAGTGTTATCACCACCACAGACCTCAGGAGCAGGGCTGGATACTTGGGATTGTGCCTCCCTGTGCCCTCTGCTGGTGGCCCTCACCTGTCCCTGCCTAAGCCACCAGACCCTGCTGGGGAACTCTAAGCCTGATCTTGTGCCTCCCTATGGACCACATGCTGACTTGTGATGCTAGGGCTGTTCAGTCTTTCCTAAGTGGAAAGAATCCTGGTGGGGACTGGAATCCAGGCTTTGACTTTGTTTATATCCATGTTAAGTAGGACAAAGGCCTGTTAAAGTGAATGTTTTCAATTTTATAGGCTCAGCAGATGATAATGCGCAACTTTTGGGACAATGTTCAGTTTTGGCCTAGCTTATGACTCTTTCTCTAAAAGGAGTCAGATCCAGTAGGGCTTATGTCCTACTAGACTAAAAAGTATGCACCAAATCATTGATTAGCATTTGCTTTGGCTTTAAATATGAAGCACTCTGTATGCCTGACCTCGATCCATTCCAATGTCAGCATTCTACCTGGGACCTGTACAGTTCTGATCTGAGTACAGTGAACTGGAAGGCATCTGCCTCTCCTACCCTCCATCCATTCCAGTATCTCTTCTCCTATCTGGCTAAGGAAGAGAGGCCAAATTTGTTGGCATATTGATGGAAGTAATTTACATAGGAAACTTACACTTTTAACTAACCTTGTTATAAACCATGTGAAAATCAAGATGGGAAAGGTAAGAGTAGCCCACAGACGCAGATGTTGCCAAATGCCAAATGTGAAGATCCATGTATCCTGAAACTACCTATATTTTGGCCAGAAGATAAAGATTAATCATAGCTAAGTCATTGTTTTCATTCTGGTGGCTAGAGGATGAACTTGATATCTTGATATACTAAAAGCCCTTCAAACACAATATGAATGTGAAATTATTTACCTTTCTACTGAGGCTTTCAGGGAACCTTTCATAAAGAGTGGTAAAGAATTAACCTTCATTGGCAGAACATCAAACTTGGAGAAAAGGCAAGGACCTCAAGGACCGTTTTCTCCTTTGAAAATGCACTGCCCAGGGAACTGACTGCTTTCTCCAAGTCCAGTGTAGACCGTTCCTGGAGAGGCAGAATAATGAGCAGGTAGTGTGTAAGACAGTGCTTAGCTTGACAGTGAATATGCAAGAAAATATGCAGACCAGCATGCCCTGCCTGGGCTTCTCCCTCCCTGCTGGCTCCAGGCTAGTGAGCTTGGAATCTGAGCGATATCTGCCCCTGACCCTCACCCCTGCCACACCTTGCAGCTATGCCTGTGGTGAACATCCTACAGACCTTGCAGGCCTACCATGGCAGGGCAGGCCCCGCCCTTCTCATTTCAGGAGAATCCTTTTCTGATTCAGGTGGAGGAGGCGAGGAGTTAAGGGCTCCTTTTACTCCCAAGTTATGCGTTTTTAATATTCCATGTTTTATTACTAATATACCTCTGTTCCCAGGAGCTATTGGAGCACTAAGTGTTGTGGGAAAAGGCTAACTGTGAATTAAGTTAATGTTTTTCTTATAAGAAACGGAAGTTTATTTTTATATTGATGTTACTATGTGAAAACCTGAGTATGAAGATGTTGAAATGGAAGGAAATTTCAAACTATAATCCTAGAAGAAATGGGCAGCTTTGTAATTCCGTAGCAACGAGCCCCTTAGAAGCGTTGTTTGGGAGAGTGATGAGGACACTGTGCTCTGTGATCTGAACAGCACTACAAGAGAGAAACGTGACACTCCCAGGAAGGATGACACACACCAAGCCTCAGTAGGACTCTAGGACAGAAGAGGGTAAATGTGATCCTTCTGATTAGGCTCTCCATCAACTAGAGAGAGGTGAGAATGGGAGGTGGTTTTATAACTAGCACTTTACTTCATTTGGAGGGTTGGAATTTAGGGGCAGATGGGGTAAAACTGCAAATTTAGAAAGGGAATAGGAATTTTCTAGGACTATATAGAGATATGATGATGAAATAAAGCCCTGCTTTTATCTTTTTAGAATTTATTCTAGAACTTCAGTATAGCATGGGCTTTTAGAGGTACTGTAACCTAAGTTCAGAGAGTTTATTTAGTACCATAATAGGATAGGTGTTAATTATGTTTTGTTGCAGAATGCCTGTTTAGACTAATAATGAATTTACTTTGCCTTCTAAGGACAGTTGAAGGACATGGGGTAAGGTGGAATATTATAGATTTGTCAGATGATCCACAAAATGAAAAATCTACACAGGTGACAGCTGGTTACAAATATATTTGATTGACATTAGAGTAAAACTCATTTCTTTGGGTAAATTAAGCAAAGTTGAAGTATATAAAAGATTTTAAGGAAGCATTAGGAAAAATTTGGGCCTAGCATATGCATGACAGCCATCAGTGGAGAATGGTGAGGACTCTGCTTCCAAAGAGTCTGGATAGGTGACCAGGGGTGGGGTGGGCGGGGAGAGGCAAATAAAATGAACTTCCTATATTTACCCAAAGCTTGTTGGCTAAATTTCTGTATAACCTTTCCTGGAAAAGAAACAGTTGTAGCCCTGGAAAACCTGTTTTTTTCTGAGTTAGGATCAGCTTAGCTCCCTTTCCCTGTTGTGAGTAACCCCAGCCTGAGTTACAGCCATAAGAGAAACAGAATCTGTGTTTAATTCTACCTTGTGATGAAATCAGACAGTTCTCAGGTGTTTCCTTCCTCTGTTTTCAATGGTAGTAATTTAAAGGCCTAAAGAAAGCTGGTTAGTCCTAATGCTAAGGGTAAATGTTCCTTGATTTTGTTCTGTGGTACAAATAACATCTATGTATATCATATCTGTATATATCTGAACCAAGTTGTGTGCAGAGAGGTTGATACAACTATATTTACAGAAAATGATTTTTACAATTAAAGTTCACATTTTAACATGAACATGTGTGCTTCAGTCCTTCACCTACTCCAAGATGTGGTCTGTGGTAGGAAGGAATGCCCAGCCCAGGAGTGGGCCTGGTTGCTGCCTTGCTTACAGTGAAGACAGAGGCGACTAGGAGCTGCTGCCTGCCCTCCATCCTGGTAACAAACTACAGGTGAGACTAAAACGCCATCCAGAAGAGCCCAGGCTGTGCACCCTCAGTTACATGAGGAAACTTCTAAAAGAAGCTCTTTAGTTTCACAAAGGAAAAAAAATTTCTTATCAAAGTTTAGTTTAAAACATCATGTATAGGTGTGTATATATACTGAACTTTTACTCCATTTTAACTTTTGGGGGAATTATTCTAAACCATTAGAGAGTAAACTGCTAATGGTGGTAGTTCTAGAGTCAAACAGCTGGTGTTCAAAGCCAGGTTTGCTGCCTTCTGAGTGAGGTGACCACCTAATACCCACGTCCTAAGATGACTGTGAGAACCAATGCATCAGATACACACTTGAATCACTGGCACTTACTAGTGTAACTGTTAGCAAAGGAAAAATCTTGGTTATATTTTATAGAAAGCATGTATATATATTTTTAATAGGAATAATCTTAAGCTTCTGAGCAAAATTAATCTTTGCGCTAAACAGGAAGGGACCCAGGTTCTCCTTTGCACAGCTGAACATTCCATGGCTGACCAGCATGGCTGCAGGATGGCCACATTGTTGAATGCCTTTTTACCTGGGTAACTTATAGAAGGACAGGGCAAGGAACAGACAACAAGGAAACCCAGTCCTCATAGGAAGGAGTGTGAATCAAGAAACCAAAATTTGAAATAAAGCATATTTATAAGTCAGTAAAAATTTTAATGTGGTTGAATATCCTTCCCAACTGTGATACTCACAGGTAGTGCTCCAAGAGAGAAGAAAGCCAGCTTCTATCCTGGTCCTACATGCTGTTACAGGATCACAATACGCTAATATTCTTTTCTTACACTACCGCATCCCCTTTCCCCTCCATGGGTGGATTTATGCTGATGTTTGGACCCATTTGTTATTTTTTGCTAAAAGACAGCTTTTACCACCACCTTGAAGCATACAGTGCTAAACAGGTAAGCCTCATTTTCTGTGTCTGCAGTCCTGGGCTTTTTATTGCTCCAGTAGGGCATGGGCCTTCACTCTTCATGGCATGCAGGGTGTCCTTATACTTGACCTTCCTGAGGAGCGGTAAGGTCTTCCAGCTCCTCTTCCTCACTTACCCCTCTTCTTTACAATGAGAAAGACATGCACCTTCCCATTCTTACCATGGTGCAATTCCCTCTACAGTATAAGAACCTGGGGCACAGAACAAAAGGAAAGATGCTAATCACTGGGTAACTCATCTTTAGCAAATCAGGTGGTTTTTAGTGTCTGCTTTTAACAAACTAAAGGAAGATCTGATCAAGTTGTTAGTTGAGAGAGCACTGTGCTTTGCCATTAACTCCAAAGAAATTCAAAGAACTGTATGACATAATTCTTTTTATTCCCATCTACTCACGTGTTCACAGTCAGTGTAAAACAATGAAACAAGGAATGTAATTGATGTTGAAATGCCCCCATCTCAGCTATAAATACCGTTTATGCATTGGGTAACTGAACTAATTAGGATAAAGAGCATTCTAATAATATTTTTAATTATTAGTTTTAATCAGTTGTACCAATAATTATGGTAACATTTACTCTGTAAACACTTAAAAAAAAACTAACTTCCACTTAAATTTTTTGTTGATGATAAGTACTTGGTAAAAAATGTCAAGCGTAAAAATAGATTAAGATTCTTTTTACTGAAAGTGGTATGGAAATACACCCACAGGGAGAAAAAATAATTTAAAAATTTCAACTACTAAAGAACTAGTTCATTTATTTTTACAAATGAATGAGAGGTGTCAAATTGCTGTGGTATGTAAATTGCACTGAATATGTTTCAAAGAGTGATGTAACAGTTATTTTGAAACATCAATATTTACATGACATTAGAAAGTACGAACTTTGGCAACTATTTAACTTCCCACAAAAATTTTAGATGTCACATAGATGTGTGAGGGGATACATG
The DNA here is from genome assembly GCA_028644305.1 of Xerus rutilus. NCBI lineage: Eukaryota > Metazoa > Chordata > Mammalia > Rodentia > Sciuridae > Xerus > Xerus rutilus. Next base: position 11,934,963 of record CM053407.1, read on the forward strand.
ATTTTTCAACTACTTTTGGGGAAAACATGAGCAGAATAAACACTTTCTCCAAGTAAGGTTAAGGGATCAACTTACAGATTTAGCAGAAGGAAGCCTTCCTAATGCAGATCCCTGGCCCATCCCTGGTTGAGTTGTTAAGTTTGGGGTGGGCCTCAAGTCAGTTTTCAGCATGCACCCCAGGTGGTTCTCATGCAAACCAACCAATATCAAAGAAGTACTTTTAAAAAAAAAAAATGCATTTTACAATATTTTAGCCATGGCTGAAGAGGGAAACTACTTCACATATGCTTTTGAACTGAGGACAGAACTGAAACTAGCTAAATGAGAACTAGAGCTCACAAAGTAGCAGCACCCATGGAGGAGCCAGACATAGGAAAAGGCACCTGGGGAAGGCACTGCTTCCCCTGGAATTCCTAGGACAGTCAAAGAACGGGGATGGAGGAGCTTAGACAGTCTTAAGGATCCTGCTCTTGCTGGTCATGGTGGTACACTCCTATAGTCTCAGCAGCTCTGGAGGCTGAGGCAAGAGGATCACAAGTTCAAAGCCAGCCTAAGCAACTTAGTGAGACCCTGTCTCAAGAAATAAAACAGGCTGAGGATGTGACTCAATGGTTAAGCACGCCTGCTTTCAATCCCTGTAACCAAAAGAGAAAAAAAAAAAAAAGATCCTGTTCTCCATACATGGGTGCACTTTAGGGAGATAACAAAGCTCTAGCCCTTTTCTATCCATTGAGGGTGAGAATGTCTTTGACCAGCTTGAGGGAAATCACTATCTAGGAGGGACTGTCACACCAAAATGAGAGCATGCGCTAGTGGAATACCAATTGCAAAGCAGGTGGCAGGGTGCACTGTGGAAAGCACTGCTGGGGAGGACCGGGGTACTTGCTGTGGAAATGCCCTTGGGATCCTCTGACAACACTGTGGGGACAGCTGAGGCATCTCTTCCATTTTGGTCCCACGGGTGGCCCCAAGTGTGGTCTCTGGAGAGGCCCTCGTCACTGTCCCTCACGGGGCTGTGCTCTGCAGCATCTGTCCTCTCTTCCTGGGATCACAGAAGAACTGCAGTTTCCTGGGGAGCAGTTTCACCTCCACAGGCATCGCTTCATACTCTTCACTGTCGATGCTGAAAGAGCCCCCTGTTCCCTGCGGGGAGGAGAGTGTTCAGGGTGGCTCTCATGCACATCAGTGTCCCAGAGCAGCTCTCTGTGGGAAACATGGTCTTCTCTGAGGGCTTATGCTACTGTTCTTTTAACAAAATATTTTGGTGCCTACTAATGACATGTGCTTTCTGGACACATCCCAATCCTACCATTCATGAAAAAGGATTTTTTTAAATGTCAGTCTCTTCCCTCCCACAGTATTTTGGGACTTGAATAACAAGGTTAAATTTTTTACATATTAAAAATGCCACATCCTTACTTATTAAATAATAAACAACATAATCTTTCTTAAATGAAAACTGAGACAAAAACCATTATGTCAACTGAATCATTTTCATTATTTTTCTCTAAGACTTCCTGAGCTTTATCAACATTAGAGTCTATGAGGCCCTTCATGCATTTAATTCAACATCTGCTATGTTGAAGCTATGGCGCCAGTCACATGGAGACAGTCCTATTTACCTACATTCCTGTTTAAATGCAGTAGCATTGCAGACAGTCTTCAGAGGCAGTCTGTAGTATCTATCTTATTTTTCCTGGAGTAGCACCAATTAAATAACTAGCCTTACAATTCAGATACCTCCACTTTTCTTGTCACTTATATAGGTTATTCTTCTAAGCATGGCATTTCACAACACAGAAAAATCCAGTGAACTGAAAACTGCTTCCTTTAAAAAAAATGTTAAAATTTGCCAGCTAGAGAATTCTTTGTATTACATCATTATAGTAATCTCTTGCATTATTGGCATACAAAAAAATACTCAAGAGAACTAAAGATCACTTTATAGAAGAACCTTGACTTGAAAACTGGAATTTTCAGAAGGAGGGCAACTCTGGTCTGTAACTCAGAAGGGGATTCTGCCTCCTTTTCAGGTCTCCCTCAATATGACATGGCCCTGGCAAAATGCTTGGCACATTAGGCACTAAAGGCTGGACAGTTAGAAGAAGAAGGGAAAAAGAAAGGAAGATCAAAAAGAACCCGCAGAACCCCAGGCCCCAGCCCTGCCCTCCTCACCTCAGGAAGCAGCAGAGTGCACCTGCTGGCTTGGAGACACTCGGTGCCGTCAGCACGCAGTTTGGGGTCTCTCACCTTTTTACTTCTGTTGGGACAGGAAAAAGTAAGCTTGGAAACCCATGGTAGCAACTGCATTAGACTGTAAGAATACAGCAATTTCTTTCCCTCTTATGAGGGTAAAAGTAGCCAGAGGGTCTATGAAGTGGTGGGTTCTGTGAATAAATTTTCTCCCAGTGATTCTTGCCCAGCACTGAGATACCTTCAGCTTGAGAAGGCTTATTTGCTGTTGAGAGCTGCGCATGAAGTTAACACTTTCTCTGAATTATTCTTTATTTAAATTGTTCTGTATGCTACCTAATTCTTTGTCAATATCAAATTTTAAAAATTAGAATCAATTAAATTATTTGGAGCTGGGCACAGTTGCACATGCCTGTAATCCCAGCACTTTGGGAGGCTGAGATGGGAGAATCTCAGTTCAAAGCCAGCCTCAGCAATGGCGAGGCACTAAGCAACTCAGACTCTGTCTCTAAATAAAAACAAAATATGGCTGGGATATGGCTCAGTGGTCAAGTACCCCTGAGTTTAACCCCCAGTTTTAAAAAAAAAGGGAAAAGTACTAAGCTTCTATTTGGTCCCTGTGATTATTACTAACAGGAGAATATATTTTTATTCTAGTTTAAGTTAGATATTCATATATATAAACTAGTCTTAAACACTCTGATGATTCTCTATACTTATCAACAGTCTACCGAGCATGTTATCTTTACTAAATGGCCTTGTAGTAAAACTACCCAATACACACATACTCAACCTTAGGCACAAATACCCTTTATGGCTAGTCATGGTTAAGAAGAAAAGGAGGAAAAGCTAACTCAAGTACAGTTGTTCCCTATTTAATATTACTTGGCAATAGCATTTTTTTAGTAAAGGAAACTCAGAGAGCTCTGAAAGCAACTTCATCATGTCTTTTTAGACATCCAGAGGACACATATATGAGTTCACTTCCTGTAAGGACCAAAGGGAAACTCTAGCTGCTGCTGCAGCTATAGAACATGATGACTTCACTTAGCTCAAGCAACATAATGAGGTTCTCCTCCTGCTTTTGGATGTCAGTATTAAGGAGATTTGAATATGGCTGGTCACATTGGCCAGACTCTCAAGTTAAGATGGTGTGTGGTTTCTGGACACTGGGAGGAGGAGGGACAGGCTTTTCCTTTATTCCCTTAACTCTAGATACAGCAATCGAATCAAAAGCTGCAGAAGGAGCTATTCAGTATGTGAAGAATTTGTACCAAAGGCGAGAACACCACAAACTAATGAAAAGCATTCTGCTATCAGTGCTAGTGTAGACAATGATGCAGCCATGGAGACCCAGCCGCTGCAACAGAAATGTTCAGTCCCTAAATGGGCACGAGAGGGAGCGCTGAGACAAAGCACAGAAGGACGGAGCCAAGCAGATTATCAGTTGGCATGGGAACAAGCCAGCTTCTCAGATGCTTTGAAGACTGCTGGAGGGTTTATAGTATTCTTAGCCAATAAAATTCCGAGAGATGGTAGGACTTAACAAATCAGGCAGGATTTGGAAGGGTATGTTGTATTCGGAAAGAGAGAAGCCTGGGAAGTGTCCAAGGTACTCAATGCCTTTTCAAGCTTTTCATTAATGCCCAGGGAATAGGAAGACAAGGTGAACTGACATGAATAGGAAGGCATATTGTGAAGTACTGAACAACTTAAAAAGCCCTCCTCATTTGAGACTAAAAAACGTTCTGAGATCAGTAGAGATGGTTATATTGTTCCATTTTCTAGATGAGGAAAAGGATTCAGAAAAATTAAATGACCTTGATCACAAGACCAGTGAGTAGCAGTATCAAGATTTATATTCAGTTCCTTGACACTAAAGCCAGAGTTCTTGACAATATGCCATACTACACTGAAGTCTTTAAGGCAAAGATTGTTCTTACGGTTTGATCTTCCCAAAATGAAGGGGGCCGAAGCAGAGACACTGTATACATACCAGCCCCATAGGAAAGGAAGAATGACAAAGTTACCCAGCAAGACAGACCTTCATTGGATCTGCTACTAAGTGGAGTAGATTCAGACTACTTAATGAAGCTCCACTTCCTGCAAACCCCAGTCCACTTACCCTATGGTTATAAAGTCTCCTTTGCTGACAGTGTCAGGTTCAATGCAGATGTTCATAAAGTCTTCTTTGCTCTAAAAAGAGTAAGAATACTAATGTCAGTACTCTCAAAGTTTTGGGTAATGCAGCCTGTTATCCTCAGCCTTGGAGATTCATATTTTGAAGCTATGCATTATATACAGGATTTTACTTCTAATGATTTAATTTTAAATATATTTTCTGTCCCTTTTTTTCATTAAGAGCTTTGTTGCAATATTAAGATTTATCTCCATTGTTTTTTTTCCTTCTAATTTTTTTTTTTTTACTAAATTGGCAAAATAATTCAGAGTGGGAAGTTTTTGAAGTTGTGTTACTCACTAATAATCAAAGGCATTAAAATATCTAGGAGTCCTTCCCTTCCCCTGCAGGCCAAGCTTTCTGCCATCCATCCCAGTGATTCTCAGCACTATACATCAGCATTTTACCACACCACAATATAACTGCTTGGTGTCGAGAACCTAGGTGCCTGTTCTTTAAAATGCTATACATGCAAATCTAGTATGCAACTAGAGTTGGAAAACAACAATCCATTTATTCCCTGACAATGTTCTAAAAACCTTCCATTTCCAACCACAGAAAGCTCTGGCAGATTTGAGCTACAAAGAAGAAACTATAAAAAGAGATTTGGTTCATGAACTACTACCTACAATTTGCTCCTAGTCAAATGCCAGCAATAGCCAGGTGCAGTGGTGCACACCTGTGTCCCAGAGGCTCAGAAGGCTGACAGGAGAATCATGAGTTCACAGCCAGCCTCAGCAATGGCGAGGCGCTAAGCAACTCAGACCTCGTCTCTACATAAAACCCAAAATAGGGCTGGGGACGTGGCTCAGTGGTTGAGTACCCCTGAGTTCAATCCCTGGTATCAAAAAAAAAAAAAAAAAAAAAAAGCAATACAAACTATCCCTCCTTCAGTCAATCCCAACACCTCTGTACCTCTGTGCTGGCTTCTGTTTGGGTAGGTTCAGAATATGCAGGACCAGGATAACCCAGGCCTTGGAGGGCCTGAGCCTTTGCCTAAGGTTCAAGGGTACCACCTAAGGCATACCTGGATCTCAACTAGGAATGACAGAACAGAGTACGTTGACATAGGTGTGATGACCTTGCTTGGAGTTTCCCTTTCATCATACTGCCAAGTGCCACACCATGTACCATAAACTTCAGTGTCTGGGTTACATCAATAAACAAAACAAACGTGTTTCTGCCTACAAAGAACTTACATTTGACTGTTGGGGTAAAGGGGACAGAAAATTCATAAAATAGTAAATTACTGAGTATAAAGATAAATTAGAAGCATATCAGATAGAATATTTAAAAATGAGGTTAAAGAAACAGCAAAGAACATGAGGTGGCATTAATAGCAGTGACTGCATTTCAAAGAGGGATCCAGGTGAGAAGGTAATCTCTGAACAGAACCCATAGGTGGTGATGGAAGTAGTAATGTGGATGTCTAGGGCAGTTCTCAAATATCAGCAAGGATCACTGGAGTGCTGAATGACACAGATTCTAGTTTTTAACAATTACAGTTAATTTTTATAAAGATTCTTGGCCCCATGTTAAGAGTTTCTGGTTCAGTAAAAATGGAGTGAAGCACAAGAATTTTCATTTCAAACAAGTTCCAGGAGATCAGATGCTGCTGAGCTGAGGACCATACTTGGAGAACCACTGGTCCAAGTATGAGCCATCCACGCTAAGGAAACTGCCCAAGTTGAGGCCTTCAAGTGGGAGCATGCCTGACCTGTGCAGAGAATGGCAAGCAAGCTAGTGTGGCTGGAGCAGAGTGGAGAGGACAACAGAAGGAGATGGAAAGGGAAGAGAGGACTTGATCAGTAAGGCCTTGCAGACTACTATAAGGGATGGGGCTTTTATGTGAGTGAAATGAAGAGCCACTAGAGGGTTCTCAGGCAGGAAATGGTCTGGGTTTATTTTAATAGGGTCACTCTGCCTGCTGTGTTGAGAATTAAGATTGGGATCATATTGGCAGAGGCAGTGAGCGAGCCAGGAAATAACATCGGAGGGAAATGAATGGGAATGGCCCAGGGTTCAGTAGATGCTGAGGAAAACCCTACTGTCTGATAGGACATTGCAGCTGGGAGGGAGCTGAGACTAGTTTGAAGCAAGGAGGAATAGAAAGGAGGCCAACTAGCTTGTCCAGGCCTGACATACAGGGCAAGGGAAAGGAAAACAGCCACCACTTAAATGGGCTCTGGGGAAAGGAGAGTCGTGTTCCAGTTAGAACAGAGGCCAGCAAATGTTTTCTGTTAAGGGCCACAGAATTATCATTTTAGGCTTGCAGACCATGAGGTCTTTATGCCAGCTACCCAACTCTGCCATGGTGGCATGCAAGCAGCCAGACAGCACTTAATCCATTAGTGTGCCTGTGTTCCAATATGATTTTATGTACAGACACTAAACTTTGAATTTTGTGTAATTTTCACATGTAACAAAATACTCTTGGTTTTTTCAACTATTTGAAAATGTAAAAAACACTCAGCTTGAAGGCTGTTCAAACAGACAGCAGGTCAGCTGAGCGTGAGGACTGTCCTTTGCCAACTTCTCACACTTTTTTTTGGAGGCACCATTACATTACTTGAAAACTCTGACTCCTTGGAGGCTAGCCCTTAAGCTTTGTTAGGAGGGAGGAGGGCAGCTAATTTTGTCCCACTGTGGTGGCAATAACCTGCCACAGATGGTATTCAACACCCAGGTCTGACAAGGGCTTTCACCTCTGGCTGGTGGGAACACAAATTATTCCTGGCCCTGTGATTTGACTGAATTTCTTGAGAGGGAGCCTGTTCCTTGTTGGTAGCCCTTGCTCCCTCCAGGTGGCTTCTCACATGCACACACCTGTACAGGCTCAGCTGAAGACTCCAAAGGAAATGCACACCTGTGCTCACTTCTCAGTGCAGCTCTACTATGCTCTGGCCTGCAATTATAGCTGTTCTAATCTCTGAATTCTCAAAAATCCCTCACTGAGGAGACCACTGGGCTCCACCTGGGTCTCCTGTCCCCTTGCTGTGGCCTCTCTCCAGCAGTGAGCTGGGCAAGCATAAGGCTCTCCTTGTTCGATTCCTTTCTTTCTGGGACCACTGTCCCCTGCTGCTGGTTTCACACCAGTGTTTGTCAACAGTTGTTTCAGAGATGTGTTTAAAATGCAGAAGTTGTTGCTGTATATTGAGCCTCAGTGACATTCAGAAATCAATCTATTACATTGGCAGAGTAAATGAGAAAAATTTATCAAGCCAATAGCTAGAAAGGTACTTGGTAAAATTAAAAAAAAACTCTTAGAAAACTGGGATTAGAAGAAAACATCCTTAAATCTAATAAAGAGTCTCTTAAAAAAGAAGAAGAAGGAAGAAGGAGGGGAAGAGAAGAGGAGAAGAAGAAGAGGAAGGAGAGGAGGAAGAGGAAGAAGAGGAAGAAGAAGAGGAGGAGGAGGAGGAGAAAAAAGCAATGAAGCCTTTCTGTAAATCAGGAATGAGGCAATGACTCCTACATCACTACTTCTGTTCAACACTGCTGAAGTCATAGCCAGTATGGTAAGACAAGAATGGTAAGGATGTTTGAAAACCTGAATTATTTGCAGTTATACAGAATCTATAGGATATCTGAAAGAATCCATAGGCAAATAATTACTAAGAATTTAGGTTACTGATTCAGCATCAACACAAAATCAATTTTGTTCATCTATTAAATCAGATATTCAGAAAATGGAATTTTAAGATATTAAAGACAACTAGAAACAGATGTAGCAAAAGACAATGCCTATACAGAAAACTATAAAACGTCATTGAGAGATACTGAAGAGTTAAATAAATGAAGATATGTACCAGATTCAGATGCTGGACCAGTCAATAAATACTATACAAATGTCATTTCTCCTCAAATTGATCTATGGGTACAATATAACTCAGACCAATATTATAAAGATTTAATGTAGAATTTAATAAAATAAACATTCTAAAATATTTATAGAAGTCACAAGAACCAAGAATAGCCCCAAGACTCTTTAAAAGGAAGAAAAATAGAGAAATTCATTATAAAACTATAATAAAAGAAGCAGAGTACAAGTATAGAAAATTAGAGGAATAGACTAGAGCGACTAGAAACATTTACATGTACATGGATCCTTGACATGGTAGTAGATTAGTGAAGATCAATGGAGGGAAAGTGGATGTTTAAGCAAATGATGCTGGGACAATTGGCTATTTGGAAGAACAAAATTGGAACCTTACCTTCATCATTCACAAAACAATTATAGGTGGGAGTATTTCCTTTTTCAACAGAAATAGAACCATTTGATGCACATCATTTTAACCTAGTTTTTCTTTTAAAAATAATTGATGAGCACCTTGCCATATAGATATAGAGAGAAATATAATATATATAATTTCAAATAAATACAAAATTTATTTAATTAGTCCAATTAATGTGTTTCACATATTTTGCGATTATAAATACAAGACATTTGTACAAGAGAATCTAATTTTCACATATTCCACTCTACTAAAGTTTTTTCATATTCTGAATATAGTATTTTTAATGATAAGTAAATATTATTAGCTATTACATGGCAGCTACATTGTCTTTGGATATTTTATTGCATTTGCTTTTATTTTTTACAAAGAGGTGTAGAAAGAAGAAAAAAATGAATGTGCTGCTACTAGTGATAAGAAGCACGGCACCATATACTTGTATAATTGGTACACAGATGAACAGCACTCAGCATTCTGAATGTGGCTAATCTTGCACTGCAATCACACGCTCACTGAACCCATTCATTGGTATCCCGTCATCAGAGAAAAGAACAATGGTAAAAGAATGCGAACAAAGTACTGGAAATACATATTGCCAAAGCCTGATTATAAAGGAAATGTGAAGCAGAAATTTCATCTTTCTTTGTAAAATTCCTCTGGAACAGACTTTTTTAACTTTCATTTACTCACTTCCACCAATGTGTCCAGAATTCCATTATGTAAAGAAGTAAGGACTGGGCTGGGGCTGGGGCTCAGTGGTAGAGCTCTTGCCTAGCACGTGTGAGGCACTGGGTTCGACCCTCAGCATCGCATAAAAAATAAATCAACAAAAGAAGGCATTGTATACATCTACAACTAAAAAGAAAAAGAGTCCTTCTCATTAATATAAATTACTAAGGTCTTCTCCATACCACAGCCAATGAACTTTTCCTAAAAATGCCTAGATGGTAATGGTTTAGGCTTTGGGACCACAGTCTCTGTCATAACTACTCAACCCTGCCACTGTAGCAGGAGGGCGGCCATAGACAATATGTACATGAATGAACATGGCTGTGTTCCAATCAGACTTTATGTATGGACACTGAAATGTGAATTTCATATACTTTTTGTGTGCCATAAAATATCCTTTTCCTTTTTCTTTTATTTTTTTTTTTTAGCTTTCTTGCTACCACTTGAACTAGGTAATCACTTCTTCACTTACAGGCTATTTGAAAACAGCTAGAAGACCAGTTTGCCAAACACTGCTTTACTTCAACATATTTCTTTTTAGTAAGTTGTCTATAGAGTACTATCCATCAAATTTTCTGTACCGATGGAAATATTTTATATCTGTTCTTTCTAATATGGTAGTTACTAATCACATGGCTTTTGAGCACTTGATATGTATACCTAGTGTGACTGAGAACTGAGTTTTTTATTTTAATTCTAATTAATTTAAATAGTCACATGAAGCTAATGGTTACTACATTGGACAGTGTTATGTTACAGATTGGACTCAAACAGTCATAGATACAGGTGTGTTTGTGTGTGTATGTGTTTCTCCTGGGTATCTCAATCTACATATTTAATGTAATTACAAAAGTAATGGATATTTACTCAAGTGAAAGTTCTGCAATTTTTTATTTCAGTGGCAAATGAAAGTAGCTAGCCTTTTAGCATTTTATCTGTAAAGGCCATTTGTCCTAAGCCCCCTGAAGGCTAACCAAGCAATGACCGGAGGCCCTTAAGCTTCTATGCTACAAATGCGCTCAGGAGATGCTTCGCATTGCTATTCTTCCTTAAAAAGGCACACCACATCATCTTTTCCTGATCCTTTCCTCTCTACACCCACGGAATAAAAATAAAAAGATTGAACTGATGCAAGAAAAGCATGTACTCTTCTGAGATACCAAATGCTTTTCTAATAAACAAGAACACTTACTGTCAGGTCAAGGTGGCCATTCCGGGTTGTGATGGACAGCTCAATGGTGGACAGCTGTAAGTCTTTCCAGACCTCTGGGCTCACCTCTTGGGAGAGGGCTGTGGGAATCCAGACATAGGTCAGCTTCTTCCACTGAAATTTCACTCTCCACCATTGACTAGCTACCAGTGGCTCAAGTCGGCTTCCCAAGTCCTCCTGCCAGTAAATCTACCTTAGCCTTATTTATTTCATCCTTCTTACACAGACAGGTAAAAATGCCTAAAACACCCCTACCAAAAGCAGCCACAATACTAAGGGAGATGTAGAAGGTCCTAGGCAGCCAGGCAAGATGGCCAGTGAGGAGTAAGGAAGCCGGGAAAGGACTAAACAAAGGAGCACAAAGAGGGCATTCTGATAAGATCAACTTCCTGGATGAAAGCGCTTGTGGACACAAGTGGAGGACCCAGTTAGACAGACACTTTTCTTGTGCTCCTAAGCAGGGGATCAAATAGAAAAACTAAAGCAGATTCATGCACAGAAGGGGCACCAATCAATAACAGCAAGGAGAGTGTGGATAGGGGAGGAAATAAGGAAAGGAGGAAATTCTAGAGATCATAAAAAGAACAGGCCAAAACTCCCCCACTGGATTCCCAGCTCTAGGGCCCCTTCTCTTCAGAGAAACCTGTTTGTCACTTTTGCAATAAACCTGCTTGCTTGCTATCTGTGTCCTGTTCAATTCTTTGCTAAACAGAGACAATGAATCCAGCACCCCAGACGATAATAATACCATAAATGCTAACGGCAGAAAGAGGGTACAGAGACCACTGTGCCCATTCACAGGACATTGTTTGAGCTCTGCTCTGGTGGCACCCAGATTGGTGAGTTCAATGATCTTAGAGAGACTGCCTTAGTTATGTCTCTGAAACTGGCTATGTCTCTGACGCTGGTTGTGGGGAGACTGTTTTAAGGCACCCCTAGGTGAGTAGGGCTTTCTGGTGCAACACCACATTGCTCACCATCCTGCGGCTGTGCCCAGTATGAGGCAAGTCTGCGTAATATTCTCCTGTACAGAGAAGGCCGGGGAGGGGCCTCTTCTGGTTCACTGGGAGGCCTCTCAGTAGGTCCCGTGTAGGAGATGGAGGCTTGATGAGTCTGAGGCCACTCCTGTTAATGTGGAGAGAAAAAATTTTTGATCATGTACGCACAGTTTCTAACTCTGGGAGTAAGGTTAGTACTCTACCTACTCCTGCTAAAAGCTAAAGATCTCTCACAGATGGGGTTCTCATTCATTTGGAATTTGGAATCCTCAGGCTTCCCTTTCCTCCTAAAGCTCTCTCTTGAGAACCATGAACTCAGTGACTGCTGCCGCCATTGCTCTCCTTAACATACAGCAGGGAGGAGACCAAAATGGACTGCCAACTGCTGTTCACAAGTGCCCAACCCCCCACTAAAAAAAAAATCAGTATGAGTGAGCACAGAGCAGTCATCTCATAATAAACTTATCTTTGGTTTACAAATGGTGACACAAAATTGAGACTGATAAAATCCAACTGCATCAGATACCTACTTCACAACTGGAATCATACTTCACAAAGAGGCCAGAATGGTTTATCCCTGTCTCCCACTCTAAACCCAGCCTAGGCCTCTTACTTCTGCTTCAAAGCCCATTATGCTCACCTAGAACACACTCATCTACTTCCTGGCACCCCACATGGGGTCATCCTGAACTGCATCAATGCCCACAGGAATAATTAAAACCGTACCTTAGCTTTTCAACCCTGATTCACCACTGCCACCATGTCCATAGTTCGTCCTATCCCTGACAGTTACTCTATAAACACATTCTGCAGTCTTCTAGTTGATTCTTTTGTGCCCAGTATGTCTGTTAGAGGGAACCACTTCCCTGTTCTCTGGTTTCCACCGGGCAAATTAGGAAACAGTAACAATCTTGGATTCCTTTCACTCCACCGCTTACTCACTCTTCCCCATTCAGAAGTCTTCACATGTGGGACCAACTCTGCCTCCTCCCTCCCTGACACTGGCTGTCCTTGATACACATTTGCCTCTTCATGAAAGCATTAGTAAGCCTACCCAGGTGGTCTCTGTCCAGGAGGGGCTGGCTGTTTCAAGTGGACAAATGCAATCAGGAGTGTTAGGAAATCAGACTGTGACCACATGTCTAGGCTGCACCTTTGACTCCTACTGATATTTTCATCTCCATCTGCCTGCTTCTGCATGTTTTTGTAACTTGGTTCATATTTAGAAGAGGAAAAGAGGGGTGTTATTTTTTGGTCTCTGAGATCCTCATCACACTGTTCTCAATCCTGTTCCTGATTGAATAATTGGTAATTCCTGTTCCTGATCTCGCCATGTTCTGGCGAGATCATCGCCATGTTCACTGTCAATTTAATAGTCCATTACTTTAAACCATTTTCCTCCCATTACTCTTTGGCCCTTTTGTGTCTTTATTCTTTGATAACATGTGCCCTAGAGAGCCCCAATTTTGGATCTTGTCACTAGTTTTTTATTCCTACACAAGGGCTCAGCATTATTAAAAGGAAAAAAACATACTCCTGCAGAGTACTTACAGAAAAACGCACTCCTAAAGGAGCATATTAGTGCCACCACAAATTCTTGGTCTCAGGTCCGCAATGCCACTTGATAACCCTAAACCTCCTCACTTCCATCTTCACAATCTTCCATGCCACCATCCACCCACCTCATTTTTGGCAGATCACTCATTTCAATGAAAATATCAGGTACATCAGTGAGCATGTCCTTAACTATCTATGATCTTGACTTCATCTGGACTGTCCATCTCAGCAAACACTGCCTTGCTCCCTTGCCCTAGGATAATCCAGTACTTTGGATCCTATACTCTTCTACCTGCTCATGGATTTTTGTCAATTCAGTCATGCTTTCTCAGTCTCCTTTGTCTTCACCTTTTCCTATGCTTTTCTTTTGCCTCTAGGTATAAAGACATGGATATTTCGCTTTAAAATTTAAAAAAAAAATACTCCATTGATCCACTATTTATTTCTCTCCGGCTTTTACATTTTTTCTAACTCCTCTTCCAAATCAAATTTCTCTTTCTTCTCCCAAAGTCAAGTTTCTTGAAAGAGTAGACTACCCTTGCTGTGTCCACTTTCTCTGCTGTCCTGGGGGTCTCCAAGGTTGCCCAATTCTGAGGACACTTTCCTATCTTGATCTAGGCTCTTTGCTGTTGCTTCTTGCAACTCATACTTTTCACTTGAAATTCCTCTTCTGCAGGCTTCTCCTAGATTTCTTCTTAGCACTTCCAGCTTTCTAAATGCTTATATCCTTCAGGGCTATTCCTGGCAATGGTGACTTCACCAAACCCAGAGTTTCAATTCCCCTCACGTCCATATGACATCTAAATAGATTTCTTCAGACCGGGCCACTCTGCTGAATTCCACACCTAAATCACAATTGTATCTCCACTTGCCTGTTAAACTCATCACGAACCAAACTAAAAATTTCATCTTTCTTCACAAACTTGATCTTACTTTAGTAACATGAACATTAATGGAAAACTAAGTTGCCAATCTCTAGTACCTCAAACCAAAAATCTGGCAGTCCAATGTTCTTCCAACTTTTGAGATCTTTAACCTCAAGAGCTCTCTGATCCATCCTGCACTGTCCACATTCACTGTTACTGCCTTAGTCTATACCTGATCACTGAATTACTTTAAGAATCTTTTCTCTTCTGTCCTTCCTTTAGCCACTCATGTCTAATCTCTTGCCCACACTGCTGCCAAACAATTTTTCCAAAATGCAGATTGCTCACGATGTACTTCTGCTTAAGACTCAAAAACTTCCCCAGTGCCTTAAGGATAAAGGTCAGATGGCACATCAAAGCCTGCCCCTACCTGTCCTCCAGCTTCCTCTCCGGACATCCCACTGCATAAACTGTAATTAATGACCATGGTCCATCACTGTGACTTCATGAGGCCTATCTCTCCAACCAAAATACCCTTGTTCTTGTCCTATATATATTTCAAAATTTACCAAAAGTGTCACCTCCACCAGGAAGGCTTTCTGACCTTTAGTTAGCTTTAGGAAGCTGCTCTCTCTGCTCCTATCTCATCCTTTCCTATTTCTCCCCTTGCACTTGCCAAACTGCTAATTTTCTTGTAGTACTTCTGTCTAGCACATGAATACTTCTTGAGGTCAGAAAACCTCTTATTTGGCTTTGGTATCCCAGGCTTATATCAATAATTGCTTGCTGAATACACTGTGGAAACAGTACTCCACCCTTTCAACATATAGTCATGCTGTTTCTTCCTAAATGCCCACTGCTCCACCAGTGAGATTATTCCCTTGGATAATAATGTATTTCACAACCAGTTTGCCTCAGGTGTAGAAAGGCCTTGCCATCCCAAGTTCATTCTTAAAATCACTATTTTTACTTCTAGTATTTCAGCGATCTTAGTTTTTAACATTTAATTTTTTAATTCAACTGGAATTTTTTTAGGTTAAGGAATCTATGCTTTCCAAATGTTTTGCAATGGACAAGTATTACTTTTATAATTAGGAAAAAACTTGATAAATCTGATTATTAACACTGGAGCCAATTTTCTTACTACCAATTTTCAGATTAGCCAGCCAAACTAATTATACTACTTCGATTAGCATAAAAGCTGATCATAGCATTTAGTCCACAGATGAGGATAATTTTTCTATTAGCATTTTCAGTAATATAAATTGCTGAGCTTTTCTCTATACCAAGATTTTTACTGTTTTGTTTTTGTTTTTCTCTTCTGGGACTCTAACCCAGGGCTTTACACATGCTAGGCAAGCACTCTACCAGTGAGCCACACCCCAAGCCCCTGATATTTTTTAATGTATAGTATATGCCAGCACTACTCAAAAGAACTTTCTCTGATGATGAAAATGTTCTATATCTGTACTTTCCAACTGCCCAATACAGTAACCATTACCCATATTTGGCTAATATAGTTTGAAACCTACTGATATTATACAGAAGCCTGTAAAATTAGATATATTCCATTAGTAATTTTCAATTCATTGGCAGGTACTAATATAGACACATATAAATAATTGAGATATATGTCATTCTGTTCAAGGTTTGTCTGTTAAAAGTGAGTGACTAGCAAAGGGAAGTAAAATCTCAAGGAGAAATTAAATATGGTTTTGGTCATGGAGGAAATGAGTTTGTAGATGAACAGTGGTTTCTTAAAAAAATAAGAATTCTTTCTGTAATTGTATATAATCAAATGGACCATTTTAGTGTAGGAGCATGCCACATGCATTTGCAACAAGGAATTAAGAAAAACAAAATCAAATACACATATCACACAAACAACAAAGTAACACAGGGCAGGTTCTACATTATAAATTGCATTTACCTGAAGAGTGCTGAAAAAGTGGGCTGCTTTGATTTTTAGAGGCCCAAGATACCAGTATCTGAGAAAGACCAAGATAAAAATGTAATTAGAATATTAAAAGATCTACCAATGTGATAGACACCACTCATGATAGATGATACATTAGAATGACACCGCTATTATGATTTGCTGCTCTGGAGGCTTTCTGGCTTAACATAAACAAGTACTACAGTACGTTTTTTTGGTTTTGATATTTTTCAGTTGTAGATGAACACAATATCTTTATTTTATTAACTTTTATTGGTGCTGAGGATGGAACCCAGTACCTCACACATGCGAGGCAAGCACTCTACCACTGAGCTACAATCCCAGCCCCTACAGTACGTTTTAATCTGTATTTCAATGCCATGTCCAACTGTATGTAATTAGACAGTAGAAAGATGTTTGCAATTTATAAGAGATCTATAACCAGAATCTTGAGTCCTTAAATTCACAAACAGCATAACAAAGACTTTCAATCACAGAATCCAGTTGAGAACACAGTCAAAAGAGCCACAAAGAGAGGACCCTGAAGCCATACTGAGATGATACAGATACTGCACAGTCTGATGTGTTATAAAGCCACACAATGGGATCCTATATCCCATGTCCTCTCTCACACACAAAAACACCAACAATTAAAATCTGTAAACCAGCATATTTTCCCATTACTCATGTTACGCAGCTTTAAAATGGCAAATGCTAAACCAAAGTGCAGAGGACCTATTGAGTACTGCTAGACACATAAAAGTTACTGAAGAAAGGAAGATGCCTAGTGGGAATTAGAAGTAGATTCCTCTTATATAGAAAAAAAGGAACACTTTTACACTACTGATGGGATTATAAATTAGTACAACCAGTATGGAAATCAGTATGGAGTTTCCTCAAAAGACTAGGCAAGGAACCACCATATGACCCAGCCTTACCACTTCTCGCTATTTATTCTAAAGAATTAAAGTCCTCATACTATAGTGTTAGATGCATAACCATATTTATAGCAGCACAATTCACAATAACCAAATTATGGAACCAGCCTAGGTGTCCATCAACAGATAAATGGATAAAGAAAATATGGTATATATATGCAATAAAGTTCTATTCAGCCATCAAGACAAATGAAATTATGCATTTTCAGGAAAATGGATAGTACTTGAGAACATTATGTTAAGTGAAATAAGCCCAACTCAGAAGGTCAAGGGTCATGTTTTCTCACATATGTGGAAGCTAGAGAGGAAAAGGAACAGAAAGGTGGTGGGGGGAGGGTGTCCTCTCTTGAAAATCAAATGGACATCAGTAGAATAGATGAAAGGGACCAGGAGTTGGGAGGAAAGAGGAAGTGCTAGGGAGTGATACTAGCCAGATTATATTGTCATCTTGTGTGCAAGTACAAATATGTAACAACAAACCCGTCACTATGTACACCAATAAAAAATGCACCAATAAAAAATGTGAGGAAAAAGTTAGATTCCTTTCTTGAAACTTACGTTATCAACCACCCTACCTTAATTGCTCCCTATTGATTCTGATCAATAGGTATTCATTTAGCTCCCACTATGCATATGGAGGAAAAAATATAGAGTATAAAATTCCCAACTTTGGGAGCTTATGATTGGAAAAATAACCCCCAAAATAATAGAAAATAATACATGAAGCTGGGCGCGGTGGCACATGCCTGTAATCCCAGCACTTTGGGAGGCTGAGACAGGAGAATCATGAGTTCAAAGTCAGCCTCAGCAATGGCGAGGCATTAAGCAACTCAGTGAGACCCCAACAAAATAGGGCTGGAGATGTGGCTCAGTGGTAGAGTAACCCTGAGTTCAATCCCCAGTAGCAAAAAAAAAAAAAGAAAAGAAAATACATGAATATGTATGTCATGGTATAAACTGCTATTTATTATTGGTAATGGGAGAAAAAGAAAAAACAAAAATCATTAAAGGCCTAAAATCACTGGAGTAGCCATGCTTGTAAAATGAATGGCACAAGAATAAAGTAAGGGTACAGAGCTTAGAATGTAGCTGGGCCTGCGTTGGGTTTAGGTACATGAAAGATGGAAAGAAGTCAGTTTAGGCAAGAGGAGGAGCAAAGGTATGGAAAATAGTAAAATAGTGAGAGTAACAGTCAGAGACAGTCAGAGAAAGAAAGAAAGCTTAAAAATAAAGATGTATAAACACATAACTATGAGCAATGACACAGTAAGCTGAGCCTGGAATAGCAGAATGTGTACAGACTGACTCCAACAGGCAACGTGGAGCACTCCAAATCATTATTTAGGTTAATACTGTGATGCTACTAACAAGGGCCTTGGTCATCTGGTATTTTTTCTTTTTCAGCTTACTTTATAGTTTGCTTCTTTTCCCAGTTAGCCAAGTAGAAAACATCCTGACTCAGGCAGTTTATTTCTAAATTGTCAGCAGTTCCCTCACCTCTACCAATAGCAAATTTTAATACCAGGCTTGTAGTCTTCCTATGGCCAGCTAGGGAATGATTTCTTGTATCCTTTCTGTTTCTCCTTTCACACAAAAAGCAATTCAGTGGCCAGTCTTAGCCATGGTATTATATAACAACCACCAAATTTTAAAATTCACTATTTGGAAACCTGTCAAAATACAGGACAAGTATGTGAGATATTCCTAAGAGGCCTGACCTGTGCTTGCATTTAATTGTTGATCAATGCATTTTGGAAAGCAATTTGTTCTCACCAGCCTGTTTCAGGGAGAGCTAAGCAATTCCTCTTGGTGAGCTGCAGGAATATGAGACAGCAGATCAAACACAAGGTAATTTGTGGCATCGACATAATCACGGTATACTTGCAAATAAAAAGATGTGAAATATTTAAGACTGCAGTGTGCAATATAACATAGTGATATTAGTCTTTTGACATTCCACAGTCAGGAACTTCATTAGAAAGAATAATAAAGTGAAATAAGTGAGAGAAATTTCTGTAAAGAAAGTGTGGCAGACTGGCCTGCCAAGTGCAGGGTTTCTTGATGTGCGTGAGATCAACCACAATCAGCTAAACTACACTGAAACCTGAAGCTCTGGGCCTTAAGAAAAGGAAAGACAAAAACACCACCTGCCAGGAATGAGGTACACCTCACAAGGTACCTCCCTCAGTCCTACCTCAGAAGCCTTGACCTCCTCAACTTTGCCTGATCAAATGGAACATGACACACACTGTTTCTAAGCCAAGAGTTTCATTTCATACAATGGATTCTCCAAAAATAAGTATATTCCAATAAAAGCCAGTAACGACCCTCTAATCAGCAACTCTACAGCCTGTTCTCCCATGTCACATCACAGCCAGGTGTCCACCTTTCTTCCTTCTCTAAGAGATAGCCAATGGTCTCTCAATCTGTGAGGCCTTCAAAAAAAAAAAAAAAAAAAAAACACCTCTCAGGAAAGGTGCCCCAACTGTAAAAGCTCCATTAAGCTGAGGCCAGGCAATGCCTTCTGCTCAGTCCCCAGCTGAACGTGCTGCTGGATGGCAGGCATTCAGCTTCCCTTCATTCCAACTTGAGCCTAAACCACACTCAAATAGTATGACTAAAATTAGAGATGGATCACTCTACTCTTCAGCTTCCAACAAGCTACTGTTGAGCAAACAGGAGGCAAACCTCTGCCTGAGTGTTCCTACTTCATTAATCATACTTAGTTCAACCTCCAGGCCCACCTAATTTATTTCCAGACCACCAAATATTAATACCTCAAAGGCAGGGACAGAATAAGATTTTTTAATAACTATCACACATCAATATAACAATCCTTTACTTGCTAACTTTGACGCCAGCATCCCTGAAGGATCCCCATCGCAGGCCAGTCATTGCAAACACAGGTTGTTCCTTTTCACCCTGGAAATTAAATACACTTGATTTAGATTCACAAATACAATAGCTCAGAACTCTCTAATTGTAAGAACCCAGCAAGTGTTTATGTTTTTCATCAAACTAGATTCTAAAAAGTATGTCCAAACATTACCAAAATTAACCCTATTAGCACAGAGTAAGAATACTTGAATAATCCATACTGTAAAGTGAAAGTAATTGTTATATTAGATCTCATGAATCTGTCATCAGGGAAGCATATTATCATACTCCCAGACTGTAAATTAGGGAACTGCTAGTTCTTGAGTAAGTCACTAGTCAGGTCAGGCAGAATTCCTTCTCCTTCATATACCTGTCCAAGGCAAAGATAATTTAAGCTTGCATTCTCTTTAAAGGGCCAAGAGCTCTTAAGTATGATCAGAATTCTAACGTTCTAGGATGTATCACCTGGATATCTGAAAACACAAATACTTTTCCTAAGAGTAAAAAGTGATTCAGATTTAACATAATGTTATATGGCCAAATTTTACATGTTAAAATTAGTGAGTTTCTAACAAAACAGTTGTATTAAGCAATGTAGAGATAAATCTTCCAATAAAGTCAATTCCCCTAAGAGTTTAATACTTCACATTGAACCTTCTTTAAAGTACAAATAATATATATACCAGAATTCTGGATAGAATTATTTATTTATTAATTATTATTATTTGTTTATTTAGCTCAAAATCACAGCTATATCCTAAGAGCTAAAAACTAAGAACTGCTGGGCACCCTCTCAATTCTAAAGAGAGCTGACAAATGCTGGACACAACAGAAAGTTTGCTAAAAGACAGCAGAACCAGCTATGTCTTGGGGGTTGATAAATCACTGCTTTGAATTATGTGAAACCTGGGACAGTGAAACACTGCTTTTGGGAACCCCACAGTGCAAGGGTGCCAGGGGAACACACTTCTGCAAGGCGATTCCTGTTGATAGAGGAAATTCTGTGTTTGCCATGAAACTCACTAGTTCAAAAAACCTTGATTTCTAAATCCCAGCCTACCCAGCGATAAAGGAGGTGTGCATAACCTGCTAAGCCCCAAACAACTTGTTTTTCCCATCTTCATCCTATTTACCTGAAGAAGTTCTTCACACTGAATCCCTCTGGTGTACCTGGTCACCCATATAAATAACTGCTCAGACTCCATTTTGTTGTTAGATCCAGTCTCCATCAGAGCTGGTCACCCACCATGCTCCCATTTTCAATTAATAAATGAGTCTTTATATTATTTCTATAATTTGATTAACTTATCTTAGCTGGTTCACACCTCTGTGTAGTTTACTGATCTCTTACTGTGCGGGATGCAGCAAGACAGCTGGGTTTCTCCCACACATCACCCCACTACACCAGCATGAGCAAAGATTATGATCTGGGTGAGAATCCTTAGCACTGGAAGTTGCTGGCCTGGAAAAAGGATGCTACATCTTCTCCCCCAACCATGCTGTTAGTCCCACTCCCACTATAGCAAAACCAAGCAAGGAATTTTATAGTAAATCACACATAAGTAGGAAAGAAGCTACAAGAAAGAAATGCCAGCCTCTAATCCCTGCTCCTGTAGTAAAGAGACTGGCTTTTCTGTTCTGTACCTACTCACACAAGGGAAAAGGTAACTAGAAGCAGAAATGGCACAGAAAATCGGTGAGGGTGAGGCAACTCACTGGCTGACAGAGCAAGGACACACTTGTCTCCTGGGTGCTAAGTGGATAATACTGTGGAAGATGGCAGAACTGAGTCATCTTGACAGTACCTCATCTAAGAATCTGGCCCAATGGCCACAGCACCCCAGAAGTGAAAGGTTATGGAGGGGACCAAGCCCAGGAGCTAAGGGAGGGAGCTGGAAGAGGAGGAGCTAGAACAGATCTCCAGCATCTTGAAATGATGTCATGGGAGACATCCCAAAGAATTCACATGTGAACCCACAGAGAGCTAGAACTGGAGCCTCAGCCACCAAGAGGAATCTATAACACTACCTGTACAGTAAAAATATTTTTCTCCAATTCTTTCCCACAAATCAACAGTACAGGAGCTAGAAACAGTAGAAATGGGGAGAGTAAAATGAAAGCACAGATATTCCAGGGAGGAGTGATTGCCAATTAATATGAGGAGGTGGGACAAGATTCTATTGATATAGTGACATCTACACAGGCCTGAAGTACACAACCAATCCAGATAAGGCCAGAGAGATGAGAGAAACCAGACTGTGTTTGGTCTTGAAGGACTTTGGCTTGTATTCAGAGATGGGAAGCTACCAAAGGGCTTTGAGCACAGTGAAGTGCCCTAACTTGTCACTGCATCCTGGCTATTGAAAAAAAATCATAAAGAAGTAAGGACAGAGGGAGGACAGTACAGGACTCTGCAATAATCTAGACCAAAGATGAAGGTGCCCAGGGCCAAGGTAGAAAAAGAGCAGAAAGAAGAAATGCTATATTCTGGATATATTTTGAAGATAGAGTCAATGTGATTTCTTGCCTGTCTGCCTGTGAAGAGTCAAGGAGGACAATGTTTTTGGTAATAAGTGATGCTTTTACCAAAGCATAAGCAATCAAGTGAAGTCCACATGATTTCATAGAAATGTTGCATATTGATCACTAGATATGTGTAAAATAGAACAGCAACTTAAAACAAGTGTTTTGAAGTAAGAATCCTCACATAATTCCTAAGTGCTACAAAGCACACTACTTAACCCCTGAACATTGGCTTCCATCTGTGAAAACAGGGTCTTCTTTTGCTTGATACTCAAACTTATCTACAGGCAATCTACTAAGAGCATATAAAAGATCATCACCACAGCAGACTCACCTCCTAAAACAATGAGTGGCACAAACCAATAAATAAAATTTATTTTTAAGTAAAAATTAAAATTATTGTTAATCATCAAATTAAGTGACAGACTAACCTTATAAAGCATTGACATGAATCAAAAACTCACTATAATTCTGCAAAGTCACCTCTCAAATATCTGAAGGAAAAGATGCATTTGTTCATTTGACCAATAAATATTTATTGAGCACCCCACTCTAGGCCTTGTGCCAGGGGTGAAGGAGCTCAAAGTAGAGCAGAGGCTATCTACACACAGATACAAACAAAATGCATACCTGCAGGCAGTTCAAATAAGAGATATGCAGAGTATTAGGACAGCACAAAGCAGGTGCAGCTGTATAATGGGCTGGGGAGCAAAAGAGACGGATGGCCAGGGAGAACAGCAGACATTTTAAAACAAAACACAAATTTATCTATTTTTACTGACTTTTTTGGGGGGTGGGATATCAGCGATTGAATACAGGGGCACTTAATACTGAGCCACATCCTCAGCCCTTTTTATTCTTTATCTGGAGTCAGGGTCTCACTAAGCTGCTCAGGCTTCACTAAGTTGCTAAGGCTGGCTTTGAACTTGCGATCCTCCTGCCTCAGCCTTCCTAGCTGCTAGGATTACACGCATGTGATGTCACACCTGGCTATTAACATTATTTTCAATTGACAAATCCCAGTTGTACACATTAATAGGGTACAATGTGATGATTTTATATATGTATACAAAGTGAGATGATTAAATCAATCTAATTAACAGATCTATCACCTCACTTGTCTTTTTTGTGATAAGACACTTGAGGCTCTTAGTTTGAAACATATATTATTATTGATTCTTGTCACCCTGTTTAATTAGATCTCAAACTTATTCCACCTACTTGCAACTTTGTAATTTTTTGAGTAACAGTTTTAAAAACAGGAACCCAAATTGGGAGAAGTTGGGAGAGGACTGGAGAGAAAGAAGAAAAGGAAAGCAGAAATCATTCTAGCCCAGGAGAGAGAAACAATGCTGTGTGTTTGCTGTGTCCTCAGCATTTCCCCATGGGTCTCCTAAGATGCTAACAAGTGTCCCCAGTGATAATGATGATAGTGATGACAAGATTCCATGGTGCGACAGAATGGGAAACACTAAACCTACTTGGTTTTAAACAAGTTATGTGTAGTGCAGCTCTTCTTAGGGTCTTTAGTATGGTAATGTACGTTATAAATTTCTAAAAGGTAACAGGGTGCAGTGGTACACATCTGTAATCCCAGTGGCTGGGACGGGAGGTGAGGCATGGTTAGGCAGGAGGATCACGAGTTCAAAGCCAGCCTCAGCAAAAGCGAGGTACTAAGCAACTTAGTGAGACTCTGTCTCTAAACAAAATACAAAAAGGGCTGAGGATGTGGCTCAGTGGTTGAGTGCCCTTGAGTCCAATCCTCAGTACCCCTCCACCTCAAAAAATTTCTAAAAGGAGACATATAACACAGAGTTTTCCTGAGTTGTTAACTCTCAACCTTTCTCTAGGAGGACTTGGGAACTGTGTTCTAAGGTACATAGTGTAGGTAAGACACGGTAAGGCAAGTTCTCAAGACTTTCAGAGTGGTACCCAACATGCTTCCTCCTTCTCCATCTAGGGGGAAAGAATCTTAGGAACATTCTGTTAGGATAACAGAGTCTTATAATCTCAAGCTTCCACTGATGTGGGGTGCTATGTCCTAGCAAGAGGTGAGATGGCTCTGGACAACAGGAAATGGGCAGCCAGGCATGTGCAAACAAATGTAGAAAAGCCCAATCAAGACCTGGATGAGCATACAGCTGGTCAGGATTCAGAAGTGTCTGAAGGTCCAAAAGGAGGTAAGTCCCTGTGGAGCCTGTGCTAAACATGAACAAGGTCAAAATAAACATAAGTGTGGTCAGAGAAGAGAAGAGGCCAACAGACAAAGTATCACTATATCTTAGCCCATTGAAAGTCTGGGCAGGCAGGCAGATCATAAGATAGACGGCTCAGCAAAAAAAAAAACCAGAAAGATAGGCACACAGTCAGATCTCCACAGCAAAGGAGATGTGCCACCCCAATTCGTAGACAACCTGAAAGAGCAAATCCTTAAGAAAGCAGCCTACTAGTTTGAGGAAGAAAACAGTTGAAAGATCTGATTGGAATATAGGCTTAAGGAACAGTGAAATGAAAACAATTCCTATCAATTATTTACCTGCCTAACCTAGTTTAGGGACCCTAGGTGAAGACAGATGGAGAGACCCCTGAAGCACGTCTAAGCATCATCTTAGAATGCTCAGAGCCCGCGTCTAAGAAGAAGGAATCCAAGCAACTAGCCAGGAAGGATGCAGAGGATAAGATAAATGAACCAGCTCCCCACCATCTCTCCTATCTGGTTCTGTGGTCTAAAAAGTCCAGTTGAAAAACCAAAAAAAAAAACTAGAAAGAATTCCATGAATCTTTCCAGTAGTTTCTTTAGAGTTAAGTATTAGAGCTGTCTATATTGGGAAAAACTGCTCTTTAAAAATCATGGTATATTGCCAGGTGATAAAGTGGAAAAAGCAACAGACCATGAGTCAGAAAACAGAACCTAGCTCTGGCTCCAACATAGTCACATGACCAGTGACTTTTTTCCCTCATCTGTCAAATGAAGATGCTGATACACATCTTGACTTCCTCACTCAGTCAGAGGTTCAAATGAGATTTGAACACATAGTGAACATTGAAAAAGCTAAATGCAAGACATTATTATTGCTTCCAATGATTGCTGCTTTTATCTTTGGAGAATCTGCACTTACATGTTTATTGGAGTTTGTGTTGCTCTCTAAAAGAAGAATTTGTTGTCAGGTTTCATCTATAATGATTATGGTGTCAGACTTTGCCTAATGCTTTTGTCCATATTCTGAAAGCAATTTCCAGAAATAAGGAGAAAATGGAAATGAATTAAACTGAGTTGGGTTCCTTAGAAACTGGAGGAGAGGCTGTTTTCCAGGAACTGACTTAAAAGTTTTCTGCTTCCTGGGCTGCATCATCAATATATGGAACCTGTGGTAATTTGGACACTGGTTTTATCAATTCACAAAATCAGTATATTGAAAGAGAGACAAGAGACATTTACATAAACCACATCGACAATTTCCAATTAAATTCTAATTACTATAAAATGCACTTCTAATACATATATAATCAACAGTAAATCACTCAGTTATTAAGAGATCCATCCTGACATATCCTCTTATTAAGAGATAATCTTTTAGCAATAATAATAGTTTAAAATACTATCTTCTATAGTACTTTTCCTAAGCTAGAATTTCTTTCAGCAAGGGCCTTATATTTTGTGAGAACAACCTAACTTTATTATATGCTAAAAGATCAACTGCAATTTAATCACTTCTACCATGATGAATGAGGTCATGCTGGAGAGTCTGGACATCTCTGCATGAAGAAAGGAAAACACAAGGCAAATCTTGAAAGCGCTTATGTTCACCAGTTACAAATGCACACAGCAAACTATACCCAGGGTGATACCTTACCTGAAATGTTTTGGACCAGAAACATACCCAATTTTGGAGTTTTTAGGATTTTGGAATATTTGCAGAGATCACTGGTTGAGCATCTTAAATCTGGAATGTTCTAAACTTCAGATCTGAATCTGAATCAGAATCAAATCTGACTGAATTTGATTCAGAATCAAATCTGAAATTTGGAGCATTCAGGATTTGGGATGCTCAATGGGTATTATTAACAGAGACTTTTGGGGATTAAAGTTTGGAATTATGACCATTTAGCAAATATTAAGAAGCAAATGAATATAAAAATGTTCATCCTGAAAGTAGCTGGTACATTTTTTTCTTTCTTTTTTTTTTCTGGTACCAAGGATTGAACACAGGGGCGCTCAACCACTTAGCCATATCCCAAGTCCTTTATATTTTTGTTTGAAACAGGATCTCACTAAGTTTCTTAGGGCCTCACTATGTTGTTGAGGCTGGCTTTGAACTTGTGATCTTCCTATCTCAGCCTCTCCAGCCACTGGGATTACAGGATTGCTCCACCATGCCTGGCAGTAGCTGGTACATTTTAAGGCCAAATCTGAATAAAGTGTATGTGGGACTCACTATTTATAGGATGATTTAACAGCCTATGCTGATAATGTCAGTTTAAACTGATAATGTCAGTTTGCTCCATTATTGGTGATATTCAGTTTGATTACTTGGATGAAGTGGCATATGCTAGATTTTTCCACTCTAAAAATGTATACTTTTTCCTTTTTAATTATTAATAATTTTAAAACTGTTTGGATATTTGTTTCCCAACAGCTTTTTGTCTAATACTTTTAATATCCATTGATGATCTCACCCTGAAATCAATTAGTCAAATGGTGACTGAAAATAGTATTGTTCTTATTCTATCATTCTTTTTACATTTACAAACTGGCAATTCTATAACATCACTGGACACTCATGGATTCTTCATTTTTATTTAAGGCATTATAATTCATCAATTTTACTACTTTTTGATATGCAAACTGTCCCCAAATCAGTGAGTATAACACCATCAGGCTGGTTCTTATCTTTCTGTGATGTCCCCATCATTTTTTGAGTACTTCTTTGCCTTTCTGCTCTGCCTATAAAAACCACCCCATCACAGAATCCTAGTCATTTTTGTTAGGGAATGATGTTTAGAGAAGAAAATTTGAATGCCAGGTATGCTTACTGCTGTGGAGTGTCATTGCTACTAATCTCTTTCAGAAGGCACAGCCAGCAAATGTATTTCTAAAACAATTCATGAGTTTCTCTACAGATCAACCAGAAAATGTTTAACCCAATACAAAAACAGGATATTCTGTTTCCACCTAGGACAAAAACATCATTCCTACCTAAAAATGAGAAAAAAAAAATCTACAAAATCACAACTTTTCTTAAGTCCATATGGAAGGTAAGACTACAAGACAACCAAGTAAACTGAGTTCCAAAGAAAGACAAACTGCTCCAAAGTAAAGATGGGACACGAGTTAAAACCTCCAACAAAGCATAGGAAAAACAACTGACCACTATATATACAGGTGAGATGAAATCAGTCACTGTCCTAAGGACTTTATATTTATGAGCTCTTTTAATATTCAGAACAACCATATGAACAGATAAATTGCTTGTGATCCAAAGGTAGTCAATAGAAGAACTGAAAATAGAGATGCAATTCATTAGGAAGACATGTAGAGGAATCCATATATATAACACAAGTCAAGAAAAACGGTCTAAAGCTGATACACCAAAAAGTAGCATCATATACTTAATACCACTAAAGTAGTATACACTTAAAATAGATAAGATGGTAAATTTTATATTATGTGATGTTTACCATGATTTTTTTTACTTTGAGTGTGTGTGTGATGCCATGGATTAAACCTAGGCCCTTGAAGATGTTAAGAACATATTCTACCACTGAGATCTACCCTCAGCCTCTACCACAATATCTTTAAAAAGTAGGATCATAAGCATATTAATTAGTGATTTAACACATAAGATTTCTGCTCTGGAGATTAATACTTGGGGCAGGGAGGGAAGAGGGACTATTGCATTCATTACAATCTCATTTGAACCACCAAATTTAATTTTCTTTAACATGTACATATCTATTACTTCTGTAATTTTTTCAAAATCTGAAGGAAAGACTTTACCTTGATCTGCAAGACATCAAGTGGTACTGTCTCTCCTTTTACAATGGCAAGTGTGGCATCTGTAATATGTCTAAATAGGAACAAAGAGAAAATCATGCTGTGAAAAATAAGCAACATCTCCCCGTACCTACACATGCACTCCTGCCCAGAATACGAGTAGGTGGGTAAGGAAGATGTCTTTCAAAATAAGCAGAACAAAGGAGTATAAAATAATACTTATTTATAAATGTATATTACATATTTATAACTGATATAAATATAGTAGAAGGCTCTGATATAGATTCAAAGAGAAGGCTTTGATAAGGAGAAGTTTGTACAAAGCATCAATCACTTATTTAACATTTATTGAGTCTCTCCATTGTGACTTATATTTATCATAGGAAAACAAGATACTTAAATAAATGATAATAATAATATAACATCTTTTATTCATTGTAAAAAATCAGGCACTTTAAAAAAACAGTACTTCTTTTTACTCTAACAGCCAGAAGGGTAAGTAAAGGACAGGATTTGTTGTAGCTATCTTAGCAAAATATAATCCAGAACCAAGACATATTTCTTTTATTTTCCAGGATTACTAGGATACACTTCATTTTAATTGCTGATTCTTTTGCTCAAAGACTCAAGACTATTCTTACTTATATCCTGACAGTCTTTTGAAAAGTACTCATAAAAGTCACGTGCTACTGACATCTATTCAGAGCATGTGGAACTATGTAGTTCTGGAGTTTCTTCTTTAATTAGATCTAAGATTATACACAGATAAATACACAAAATATACTCAACAAAAGAAATATTACACCAACAAGTGGTTAGACAAGAAGATACTTGCTCTCAGAGTGAGAGAATGAGAGGCCCCTCATCAAGTACTTCCTTGCACCACCTGGTCCTGTAACCCATCTACAGTCTCTCATGGCTGGCTATTCTCATCCTTCAGATCTTGGTTGAAATACCACCATCTCAGAGACGCATCCCATTCAGCCTGAAGGGAGGGCTTTCTCTCTACTTCTCTATCACTAAGCTGCTGATGTCCCTTCAGAGATCTCAATTTATAATACACTGTGTATCTCTTCACCATTTACCTCCTGAGAGCTGATAGTTCTACAAGATTAGTAATGATTTACATGCTTTTACCAATCAATGTAAAACCTACACCTAGCATAGTGCATGGCACACAATAGGCACTCAATACTTTCTGAATGAATTGCTTTATTCTGTAGAATTTCAGGCATGTAAAAAAGTATAGAAAATAGTACCACTAATTCCTATATATTCCTCACCCAGCCTTGACAATTATCAACTAATTCATGGAGAATCTTACTTCCTTTCTACTCCCCACTCATCCCCTATCCTCTATCAATGAAAGCCAATCTTAGACCTCTTAATACTTCATGCATAAATATTTCACTAGCTGGGCACAATGGCACATGCCTGTAATCCCAGCAGTTAGGGAGCCTGAGACAGGAGAATTGCAAGTTCAAAGCCAGCTTCAGCAACAGCAAGATGCTAAGCAACTCAGTGAGACCCTGTCTCTACATAAAACACAAAATAGGGCTGGGGATGTGGCTCAGTGGTTAAGTACCCCTGAGTTCAATCCTTAGCCCTCAAAAACTAACTAACTAACTAAATAAATAAATAAATAAATAAATAAATATTTCATTGTGAACGTCCAAAAGATAAAGATGCTTTTAAAAAGTCAGGCATGGTGGTGCATGCCTGTAATACCAGCACTTAGGGAGGCTGAGACAGGAAAATTGCGAGTTCAAAGCCAGCCTCAGCAATGGTGAGGCGCTAAGCAACTCAGTGAGACCCTGTCTCTACATAAAAAAACACAAAATAGGGCTGGGGATGTGGCTCATTGGTTGAGTACCCCTGAGTTCAATCTCCAATACCAAAAAAAAAGCTTTTAAAAAACATGATATAATCATACCTAAAATACTTTAAAATTCTCCATCAACATATTTAGTCAATGTTCAAATTTCCTCATTTAACATTATATGTGTGTATAATATATGCATATTACACATACATTTTATATACATGTATTTCCTGGTATCATCCATAAGTGATCAGTTTTCATTTTTATTTATTTTCTTAGTAGCACTATGAAATCATTCATAGATTTAAATATATCTGATATATTTCAATGTATTATAGTTATTATTAAAATTGTTCTAAGTGTGTTAAATTTAAAGGTGGGATTAGAACTACAATGAATGATGACAAAGAGCAGCCACAGAGATCCACGTTAATGTTAGCCAAATTGAGGAGAGACGAGTCCTTTCCTAATGCTTATTTACGCAAGGACAATTAAGTTTGAAAAGATTATTTTAAATCTGTTAATACTTAATTTTTTTAGATCTGTTTTAGGTTCAAGGCAAAATTGAGAGACAGGTACAGAGACTCCCCCTATAGCTCTTCACTCACACATACACAGCCTCACCAATTATCATTCTGCTCCAGAGTGATTGTTACATTTATTACAACTGGCAAACTACATGGACACATCCAAATTCCAGAGTTTATATAAGGGTGCACTATGTGTTGCACATTTTGTAGGTTTCAACAAACATATAAAGACATGCATCCATCACTGTAGTATCATACAGAATAGTTTCACTGCTCTAAAAATCCTCTCTGCTCTGTCTGTTCATCTCTTTCTTCTCCCTTCTCACAACCATTGATCTTTTCACATCCATAGTTCCAACGTCAAATAGTTGAAACCACACAGTGGGTAGCTTTTTCAGATCGGCAGTGTTCACTTAGCAGTATGAATTTCAGCTTCTTCTGTGTCTTTTCATGGCCTGATAGCTCATTTCTTTGCTCATTTCTTTTTAGAGCTGAATAATATTCCATTGTCTGCATGTACAGGTTATTAATCCATTCACCTACTGTCTATTTCTTCTTGTATGAGTTTCGGCAAATTGGTTCATTTCATCTAGGTTATGAAATTTGTGGTCATAGGGTTGTTCAGAGAGAAGACACCTAAAATGCAACCTGAAGTTTCATCATTCTCCAGCAATAACTGAAAGTTGTAAATAAAGTAGCACTATAGCACAAATAGCACTTTTAGGATTATTTACCTGCAATATTCCAAATTCTAAGAAAAATATTCTTTTTCTTTTGTAGTAATTATGGTACAAGAAATCTTGGCAGCAGAGCAAAAAGCAAAGCTGTGTTCTTTTAAAGAGCCTTAGGCAACTGCCAGGTTAAAAGGTCTACAAAATTGTAAATCCAGGACAGAGTTACTTGATTACCTAAGAGCCTGGGGGCATGCTTATAAATTAAGTTTTATAAATCTTTAAATTATAAATGGAAGCAGCAATAATAATAGTTTAACAACAGGGGAAAATTAGCTTCCTCAAATAAATGTTATCTCAGATCCTAAGGTTGCCACACTCCAGGTAAAGTGGCTTTTGGACTGGTAAGGGGTTCTCCAAGGAAATTATCCTACTCTGACCACTGGCATATGGTATTTGCAGATGTTGGTTAAAGCAGTTCAAATAACCTCTACTGACACAAGGGAAGACACATTCTCTAATGTAACCAAGACCTGAACCAGACAGGATTTATCTCAGATGGGCAAAAAATGTTTGAGTAATTCATTTGTCATTATCTATTGCCCCTCAAAGAATCTAAATTGGGCCAAAAAGGATAGCCAATTAAAATGGCCTCTCTGTTTGCTTGACCTCAGGATGGTTGGTGAATAGCTGAATGATCCCCATTATATTCAAGGTTGAAGCATGAGTGAAGTTTGCATATATGCCTGATATATGCCTATGTGCATGCCTAGTGTTTTATAAAAGTGCAAGACTTTTATAAAACATACAGAATTATTAAGTTATAATAGGTGACTCCTCAGATTAAAACAGCAAGAAAAAAATCTATAAAAACTAGCCTGATCAAAGAATTCTAAAGTAGGAGAAAAAAAAAATCCTTAGCCAAAATTGCAAATTACCTGAGTATTATTAATTCTAGAAGGTAATAACTAGAAAAGTCATAAGGAAATTTTAATTAATTCAACCAATATTTACTTTCTGACTTCCTCTAATATGTCACAAAGCTTACATTAAAGATCATGTAATTCCTCTCAATGCTTCACTTACTTAGATTTCCTTGACAACCATTTGCTCAAGATTATGTTATTAATCACTGTGAAAACCAGTCCTCAAATTCAAGATCCCCAGGTTCTTCAATGACTAGGGCTTTGTTCACATAATGCTTTCACAAAAACAGGACAACAATTTGCCTGATTCCTGAACACATCGTTAGACTCATAGCAGTTTAATATAGATGTCAGAGCCACACTGCTTTTCCCTTTGCTTTATCTACCACTCTAGGGAACCCCAAAAGGATGTGACTATATTTAGTGGTATTGGCTATTTATACTGTCAAGATAATGAAGACAAGAATACCAGTTCAATCTTCACAAGGGATTTGATATTTGGCATGGTGCATACTTACAACAAACAAATGATCAGTGCAAATCTGCCTTTCTGAAAGAATCTTACAATGTAAAAGCACAAGAACAGTTTGGGTCAGAGATACCATCTTCATAACTGACAGAAAACACCTCCACACCTCCACACCTGACCTAGCAGAGTCCTACAACCTCACTGGGAAACTTCCCAGTGAACTGAAAGGTTAAACCCTGATTTAGGTATTCCTCCCAAATACTGGAAGTTGCAGGCCATCAAAACTCAAAAAAAAGTACATCAAACATGATTTTTTAATCCCCAGGCTCGCTCACCCACAAATGCTAATATTCCACATTGACAACCTACTGTACTTGGTTTCCACTTTCGGCAAAGAGGGTATGACTCAAACTACTGGTCTGTCCCAGTGGGATAAATCCAATGGGAATCTTACTGAAGGTAGCCTGGAGAAAAAAAAGAAGAGGAATGTTATATTGTTATGGTTAGAAAGTGAGTCTTAACAAAGAGACACAAGTATGTCCACTAGGACAAAGTTATTAGCCCTGCATCTGCCTCCCACTGCCCCTCCCCCATCCCTAGAGCAGTAATCAAGTACTACTAAGAGAGCAGTTTTCAGAATAATTTAGAATTTGGAAGAACTACTTGGGTACTCATTAATGACAACTGTTGGGAAGAAATGTGGTTAAGATAATGAGGATCTTGTAGATATTGGAACAATGTACTAGTGTGACAGAGATTGCATTATGTTATCACACCATTTGAAAGAGCTGTGGATAAAATTCAAGTAAAAATACCTATCATTTGAACAGCGACCAATACCAAGTGAAAGGACATTGTAAGTTACCTCAAGTACAAATAAAAAGACAAAGAATCAGCAAGTTTAAGTAGCAGAAGGTAATGGAATACTGGTTGATTTAATTAAATGCCACAAATACAATAGACACTGTAAGGTTCGTGAAAACTATTTTGAGCAGTTTATTTTTACCAAAAGGACTGATAAGGAGCTTTTTTTTGTTTTTAGTTATGAATTATTTTAAATTATTATAGAAAACTACATTTATATTAAAAACACCCATGAGCCCACGATCCAGATTTTAAACAACTGCCATTTTGCTTCAACTGTTTTAAGAAATAAAATGGCACCAATAAACTTGAAGTTCCTTCTACTCCTATTCTTGTCTCTGTCTTCCCAAAGAAAATCATTATCCTTCAACCAGAGGACAGGCTGGTGTGATTCCTTTCCACTCATGTTATCACTCTTACTACATAAAGATACCCATTAACAATATGCAGTATTGCTTTATGAATTTTAAAACTTTATAGAAATGCATCACATGCTTCAGTAACCTGTCTTTAAAAATTCAATATTTGAGATTTAATGAATTAGATACTAGAGATCTAATTCATTCTTTTAACTGCTGGCTGATTTTCACTAGGTGCCCATACCACAATTTATTTAGGAAGGAATTCCTTAAGGAAAAGATACCATAGGAAAATTTTATATTTATTTATTTATTTATTTATTTTTGGTACTGGGGATTGAACTCAAGGGTACTCCACCACTGAGCCACATCCCCAGCCCTATTTTGTGTTTTATGTAGAGACAGGGTCTCACTGAGTTGCTTAGCGCCTCGCCATTGCTGAGGCTGGCTTTGAACTCGCGATTCTCCTGTCTCAGCCTCCCTAAGTGCTGGGATTACAGGCTTGAGCCACCGCGCCCGGCAAAAATTTTATATTTTAAACAACAATTGTTAAAAAGCTATTGGATACCCTGGATTACTAATCAGAAAGTCCTCCATTGATTAATGAGTCCTATGAAAAGGCAGTCATTGAATGAGTACCTTACTAAAATCCAGTCTAATCATGCCTTGTGCCTACTTTAAAATATAAAATGGAGAAAAAAGGCAAAAGAAAAAAGAGAAAAAATGAACTGGAAAGTAAAAGCTAAAATATAACTACTCTCTGTTTCTGTTTTGTTTTGTTTTGTATTAAGGATTGAATCCAGGGGAGCTTTGCCACTGAGCTATATTCCCTGCCCTTTTTAGTTTTTATTTTGAGATAGGGTCTCACTAAGTTGCCAAGTCTGGGCTCAAACTTCTGATCTTCCTGCCTTAGCCTACCAAGTTGCTGGGATTACAGGCAAGCACCACTGTGTCCAGCCAATTACTCTTTCTTAAAAGCTCACCTCATCTGTTCTTCGCAGAACTCCAGTAACAACCTACAAATAAAAAATATCATAAACATGTTTTTCCTTTAGCATAAAAGAACTGGGTTCAATTTTCATGGACCACAAACTTATTCCTGTTTTCTTCCTAGATACTACGTTATGATAAAGTGGATCTTCAAACATATAGTATTCCAAAATATTATGAGCTAAATTAGATGTTATTATTATTAATAATAATGTTATTATTATTGACCTAGGATCAGTAAAAGCTATGATAAAATAATTACAAAAACTCCACATTAGTAAAATTATGTTTTAAGTTCTATAAAACATAATCTTAGTAATGCCTACATGCTTTTTTATATAAATGTGATGTATACGTCAATTATACAAGAGCCTAGTTTGCTACTATGAAGTATATATGAAGGACAAAGAAACCTGCACACAATAAATATTTCTTACTAAGGAATTTGAAGACAAGGGGGATAGTATTCTTATAAAATTATGAAAAATACTAGAAGAAAAAATAATTTCTTATTATCCTACCATAATGGATAACCAATATTAATCACTTATTTAAATTTTAGAATACTTCTCAAAAATCTTTTTGAATCAATACCTATTTTAATATGACCATGATTATACCAAATATATAATTTGTTGTCTTTCCTTAAAAATATTTTGTCAAGTAAAGGCTGACACAAATCTTCTCCCTTGATCTTTTCCTGCCTCACAGAGTTTCAGGATTAAATGGGGCTGTCAAGTGGTTTACTTCACTCTTTGCAGGCATGCTATCAGTATTCTTCACACTTCATTAAAAAGCCATAAAAACAACTACAAGATCATTAGCAAAGCCTCTTAGAAAGCTTACTAAGACTTACATAAGTGCCAAGTCAAACAGGACAGCCTGTCTGCTGCTACTTTCTCATCCCTGTACACTGATGAAACCACCCAACAGAGATGAAAGGTGATAAGAAAGGAGGCCTAGGTGAGGATGGAACATCAGAGCACTGGGTAGCATCCCCTGTAGAGAGGTCTGAGGGTTTCCAGCATGTAATGACAGCACTGGTGTGCTGCAGGGAAAGAAGAGCAACTGCAGGACAACATATTTACCATCCTTATTGGACCAAAGTACGGTTTAAGGATGTGTCACTTTTAAAAAGTAGTTTTAGGTTCAAAGCAAAATGGATAGAAAAGGACACTGATTTCCCATAGACCCTAAACCCCACACATGTATACCTGTCCCCATTACCAACATCCCCCAACAGAGTGGTACATTTCTCAAAACTGGTGAACCTGCATCAATCATCATTATGGTCCAGACTTCCCAGCTGATATTAGGATTCACTGTGTGTTGTGCATTCTACAGGATTCAACAAACACATAAAGACATGCATCCATCATTATACAGAGTAGTGTTGTTGCCCTAAAACTCCTCTCTGCTTTGTGTAGGCACCCCTCTCTTCCACCAACATCTTAAAAACATCTTGTCAAGTGGAGGCTGACGTTGATCTTACAGGCTCCATAGTCTTGCCTTTCCTAGATGTCAAGTAGTTAGAATCAGACAGTGTGCAGCCTTTCCACATGGGCTTCTTTCACTTAGTAATAAACATTTGAGCTTCCTCCAGGTCTTTCCATGGTCTGATAGCTCATTTCTCTTAGTGCTGAATAATATTTCATTGTCTGCATGCACCATTTTTTATTTATCCATTCACCTACTGAAGGATACCTTATATCTTCCAAATTTGGCTAGTATGAATAAAACTGCTATAAATATTTATGTGCAGGTTTTGTGTGGACATAGAGTTTTCAATGCCTTTGGAAAAATACTAAGGAACATGAGTACTTGATATATGGGAAAAATATATTTCGTGAGGAAACTACCCAACTGTTCCAAAGTGGCTGTACAAGTTTGTATTTTATTTATCATGAATTTTGTCATCCTAATAGATACAAAATGGCCAAACCATTTTGCATTCCTGCCATCAATGAAAGAAAGTTCCTCTTGTTCCACACCTTCAGCAGCATTGGATATTGTTAGTGTTTTGGATTTCAGTCATTCTAACAGGCGTGTAGTAATATCTCATTTGTAGTAATATCTCATTGAGGATGCATAATAGCAAAGCTAAGGCAGGGCTGTAGGTGTAGCTCAGTGGTACTGTTTGCCTAACACGTGCTAGGCCCTGGGTTCCATGCCCAGCAATGCAGAAGACAAAAAGGGCACATGCATATAGATCTGAACATGCAGCCTCTCTTCGCAGAAATGCAGATTTAAGAAAGAACATTAAATACGACAGTGATGAAGTGAGAGTCGGCAATTCCCCATTTCCTTAAAGGGAATCTTTAAGTTTATTTGGGAAGAAATATTTCTCATAATTGAAGCTATGATTCCATTACAAACAGGGCTACTTCCTAAGGGTTTGCAAACCCACCATCATTTTGCCTCCATTTTTATTCAGTTTTAACAAAGTTCAGTTTGATGATATATAAGCCTTTCTATGTGATGGATAGAGGACTTACCAAAAAAATAAAAAATAAAAAGAAAGAAAGAAAAGTGTGCAAGAAAAATTTAGAACTATATTAGTTTGATACCAACAATCCTAAAGAATAAGTTACAAAGAAATAATTTCCTTAAATTTTAACTATGAGGGCTGGGATTGTAGCTCAGCGGTAGAGCGCTTGCCTCGCATGCGTGAGGCCGTGGGTTCGATCCTCAGCACCACATACAAAACAATAAAATAAAGACATTGTGTCCATCAACAACTAAGAAAATATTAAAAAAAAAAAAAAAAAATTTTAACTATGACACTATACTCCATTACTCTAAAATCTAATTACCATTTTTCTCACCTTCAAAATGGCCTCAAAGAGGAAAAGTCATACCTCTTGCAGTGTCCCATCTCCTCCAGCAACAATGATCACATCTGTGCTCTCCATCAATTCCAGGAGTTTCTTGGCTTGTCCCTCATAATCTGTCTGAATACAAAAGAAGCCTTTGGTAAAGTTACCACCTTCCCTCAAGGTTAAACATGTGGGATTCTTTATTTAAAGTTTACATTGACTCTCTTCTTAAGTCTTACATAATTGATAGACATGAAAAAACAAACAGTTATCAAAGCAATTATGTATCGTTTTATGGTTTTACACTTTTAGAGCAAGCAGGAACTTCAGAAACTATCTAGTCAGCTCTTTACTTCAAAAACAAAATTCAAATCCAATAATTTGCCCCAGTTATATAGTTAGCTAGCCAA
Organism: Xerus rutilus; assembly: GCA_028644305.1. NCBI lineage: Eukaryota > Metazoa > Chordata > Mammalia > Rodentia > Sciuridae > Xerus > Xerus rutilus. The sequence goes on from CM053407.1 coordinate 11,973,056, forward strand.
AGGACTCATTTCCAGTCCAGCATAGTTTCCATTACATCATTTACACATTGCTTTTCATCTGAAGGCAGGAAGTCAAGTATATATGCAAATAGGGAGAAGCAGAAGTAATGAAAAGAGCACAGATTTCAGAGCCCAAGAGACCTGATTATGGCCCAACTCTGCTACTTTCTAGCTGAGTGGCCTTCAACTCTCCAGGTCTTAATTTCCTTATCAGTGAAATTATGCATTGGGGAAGGGTAATAATAGCTTCCTTGTACTACTGTTATAAAGCATAATGTAAGGCAACTAGACAGGTAAATGTTCATAATTGGTACTGTACTAAATAATACAAAGTGATTGTTTGGTTGTAATTGTACATAAAGAAATACAGGTATGTTTCAAAGTCGTCACCAAAGAATACTTAAGCCTTACCATCTGTTGATAACATTTCACCTCAGATACAGGCATAGACTTAAATGAACCATTTCAGTCACCAATGAAATGCATGTCTCTAAAGCCCAACAATAAATTTTAAAAGATATAATGCAACTGACACTGAAGAAGAAAACACTTCCTCCAACTGAAAGTACTCTAGGCACATTAAGACACAAACACTGAATATCTAGACTTCAGATGGGCTCAAGCACCTATGGTAGAGTAAAAATGCATTTGGTCTTTGTCCCCTGTTCCTGACAGAGCTCCTGGAATTTGCTGAGTGATGGAGGTGTCTTTTGTGGTTCATGGCAAGCCCCTCTCAACCACACCTGAGTGTGTACAATAGTGGCGACTCTCCGTGGGCCCCTGGATAACTTCATGACAGGGGCTGGCCATCGGAAAGACCAGCAAAGCGCTTAGGGAGCTGGAACTCCTAGCTCTATCCCCTGACCTCCAAAGAAGGGAGAGGGACTTTAGATTGAGTTCACATACCAGTGGTGAATGATTTAATCAATCATGCTTACTAATGGGGTGCCATAAAAATCCTCACGTTTACAAGAGTCTGGGAGCTTCTAGTTAATGAACACATCCAGCTGCTGAGAGGGTGGCATACCCAAAGGGCATGGAAGCTCTGTGCCAACCCCTCTGCCTCCATACCTTGCCATACACATCTTTCCTGAGTTGTATCCTTTATAATAAAGAAGTAAACATAATAAAAGTGTTTTCCTAAATTTCAGTCTTTCTAGCAAATTATCAAACCTGAGGAAGGGTTGTGGAACGTCCATTTACAGCTGGATGGTCAGAAACATAATGACCTCTTGCTTCTGATCTTTCAACTGGTCCTGCACTGAGGGTGCTCTTGGTGAGACCAAGCCCTTCACCTATGGAGTCTGTGCTCATACTGGAAGCCGGTGTCAGAACTGAACTGAACTGTTGGACATGTGAGAAAATACCCAGCAAGGAGTTTCAGGTCATTAAATCCTAATATGACATTAATTCAACCCAGAGGAAAAAGGAGGTCCCTAAAATGTCACCATTTAATTTTTCTATTTTTATTCTAAAAAGGAAACAACTGGCTTCAGAGTTACATTTGCAAATATTTGGTTGCTTAAAAAGGAATATGCATCAATCTGGATTTAAAGGGTTTGTGAACACCCAGAAATAGGTGTGTGTTAGGAATCAGTATGGGTTCACTAAGATCCTCATTTCCTTCTTTGACAAATTACTAGCTCAAGAGATTTGGATATTATATAGCCACATTGTACCTGATCTTCAGCAAGGCACCTGACAAGTTATTCCATTATACTGCAGTGGACAAGAGGGAGAGAGATGTGGAAACAAGATGCTAGAATACAATGTGACAGATCAGCAACCAGTGGAATGTCTGTGCCCCAAATGAAAGGCTCAGTAGATTGTCAAATTATTGGAAAAAAAATTTTTTTTTTTAGTACTGGGGATTGAACTCAGGGATACTCAACCACTGAGCCACATCCCCAGCCCTGTTTTGTGTTTTATGTAGAGACAGGGTCTCACCGAGTTGCTTAGTGCCTCGCCGTTGCTGAGGCTGGCTTTGAACTCACGATTCTCCTGTCTCAGCCTCCCTAAGTGCTGGGATTACAGGCGTGCACCACTGTGCCCGGCTAAATTATTGGAAAATTCCTAAGGACATTTCATCAAGGCTCTTCCTTCAACCTCTTCCTAAACCCTTTATCAAAAATTAGGATGAAAAGTAATTTACTGAACATGTAAATGATAAAAATCTGACAGTCTTGTCCTCCCTTACTTCTAGAACCTCTCCCTCTCACTCTCCTCCTTTGCTCATTCTCATTCAACCACAGTGGACTCCTTAGTATTCCTAAAACATGCCTCAGGGCCTTTCCATATGCAATATATTTAGCCTGGATTCTCTTTTCTCAAGCATTTGTATGACTCATTTGAAGATCATCTTATCAGACCATCTGAATTAAATCCAGTCCCTCATTAAAGTTTCTTCCTCCTCATCCATCTTTCTTCTTAGCACTCAGCACTATCTGGTAAAGCATGTGTTTATTTGTATATTTATTTTCTAATCTGTGTTCCTTCCTTGCAAACTTTGAAAGCAAGCTCTTTCAGGACGGACCAGTTTCTTTTGTTTAGAATGTATACTCAATACCTAGAACTGGGCTTAGCTTGGGGTAGGCACTCAATAAATACTTCCAAAAACAATATATATGAATAGGTATATTTGAATACTTTCAAGAACAATTAATATACATGAATAGGTCCATAAATGAAAGAATTCAAAAAGATCTTGACAGATTTAGCAGACCTTAACTAAGAAGATTACATTAATTAGGATAATACATTTGAGGTTCTGATCTTGGGAAGAAAATACCAAATATCCTAAAAGAAGAAGGACAAAAAAGTAGCCTAATGACACAAAAAACAAAACAAACAAAAATACCTCTAGATACTGACCTTACATCTCTCACAAAAACTAACTCAAAGTAGATTACTGAACTAAGGGTAAAATGCAAAACTATAAAACTTCTAGAAGATCATGTAGGAAAGTCTAAGGGATCTTGGGTTTGACAATGAATTTTTAGCTTCATCACCAAAAGCAAGATCCATAAAAGAAAAAATTAACAGGGCTGGTTATAGCACAGTGGTAGAACATACAGGAGGCCCTGGTTTCCATCCCCAGCACTGCAAAAAAAAAAAGTTAACAAATTGGACTTCATTAAAATGAAAATCATCTGCTCTGCAAAAGACACTACCAAGCCAGGCATGGTGGTGCACGCTTGTAATCCCAGCAACTCCGGAGGCTGAGGCAGGAAGATCACCTGAGCAACACAGAGAAACCCTGCCTCAAAATAAAAAATAAAAAGGATCAGGGATATAGCTCAGTAGCAGGGTACCCCTGAGTTCAATTCCTAGTACCACTAAAAACAAAAAAAAACAAAAAAAAGACACTTAAGTAAATGAAAAAACAAGACATAACTGAGAGAAAATAGTCACAAAATACATTTCTTATCCAAGGACTTGTTTTAAAAAAAATACAAAGAACTCTTGAAATTCAACAAGAAAACAACCCAAATCAAAGAGCAAAGATTGGAACAGAGGCCTCACCAAAGATGTGCAGATGGACAGTAAGCATATGGGATTATGCTCAACATTATCTGTTATCAAGCAGGGAAATGCAAATTAAAACAATAAGATACTACTACGCATCTATGAAAATGTCTAAAATACAAGAAGGAGGAGGAGGAGGAAGAAGGAAGGAAGGAAGGAAAGAAGGAAGGAAGGAAACAGCAAACGCTGAGGACAATATAGAACAACATGAATTCCCATTCATTGCGGTCAGAATGCAAAATGTAGATGCGGTTTGTTATAAAACTAAATAGACTGGATACAGCAATAGCGTTCCTAGGTATTTACTCAAATGACTTAAATTTATGTCCACACACACACACACAAAAGGAAGCAATCCAAGTGTACTTCAGTGAGTAAATGGATAAATGGCAGTACATCCAGACAATGGAATATTATTTAGCTATAATAAATAGCTTTTATAAATAAAAGAAATGAGCTATATTAAGTCACAAAAGACAATAGAGAAAGGTAAAATGCTACATGAGAAAAGTTAATAGTTAGCATAGGTGGCTGGAGTTGTGGCTCAGTTGGTAGTGTGCTTGCCTTGCAAGCACGAGGCCCTGGGCTTGATCCTCAGCACCGCATATAAATAAATAATCCACTGACAATTAAAAAATATTTTTAAAAGATAGCATAGTGCTACATGAAAGACTCCAACCTGAAAGGCTACATACTATATGACTCCAACTATATGATATCCCCAATGGTAAAAGTATGACAATAAAAAAAAGATTAGTGGTGGAGGGAGGGATTAATAGAGCACTTTAGAAATTTATCTACCTGATATTGTAATGGTGAACATGATGCACTATGCATACAGAATGAACCCAAATAAAAACTATGGGCTTTAGTTAATAATAATGTATCAATATTGATTCATCAATTGGAACAAATATACCATAACAATGCAAGATATTAATAACAGGGGAAACTGTGGGTAGGTAGAGAAGGAGCATATAGATATTCTTTGTACTTTCTGTTGAGTTTTTCCTTAAATCTGAAACTGCTCTAAAAAGTAGTCTACTAATGATTTCTAAAGTGGCTTTAAGATGTTGAGGCACTGGGGGACACCGAATACATTATGACTGAAAATCATGATATATCAAGAATTTGATCTTGGGCTGCTTAAAAGAATAGGACATGGAATGAGACTTGTTGGCCCTGCTTTTACTCTTCTCTAGGTGGGTAACGTCTACAGTGTTGTAACCATTTCTGGACACTACTTTATGGCAGGGTGATAATGCAAGTAAAATCAGATAATTTGAAACTTCTATATATCTAATAATATAGTCTTAAGATATAAAAAGCAAAAATGGACAGAACTATGTAGAGAAATAGACAAATCCAACATCATAGGAAGAGATTTCTTTTTTTTTTTTTTTTTTTGAGTACCAGGCATTGAACTTAACGACACTCAACCACTGAGCCACATCCCCAGCCCCATTTTATATTTTATTTAGAGACAGGGTCTCACTGAGTTGCATAGCATCTCGCCATTGCTAAGGCTGACTTTGAACTCACAACCCCATAGAAGGAGATTTCTAACACCCCTATCTTGATCATTTATAGTTAAAGCAGATTAAGAAAAACCCAGGAAAAGATGTGGATTTGAATCACAAAATTAACAGGCCTGACTTAATGGACATAAAAAGGACTTGATACCTAATAATTGATATGAATTATTTTTAGGCATATACAGAACATTTATGAAAACAGACCACATTCTAGACTATAAAACAAATTCCAACAAAATATCGAAATTATATTGATTACCTTTTTTACCAATGCAATTAAATCAGAAATCTAACCAAATGATAACTAGAAAAACTTCAGACCTGGAAATTAAAACATGTCTGAATAATTCAAATCAAGCAAAAATCATGGTGAAATTAGAATATATTTAGAAATGAATGATAATGAAAATACTATATGTCAAAGTTAAAAGTTCTTTATAGCATTATTCACAATAGCCATGACAGGAAGCAAACTAAGTGTCTATCAAAGGATAAATGGATAAAGAAAATTCCTTAACTAAAAAACATATTTCAACATAAAATAATGGATGATTAAGGTCAGAAATTCTTTGTGAATTTTTAGCTGTGGCATAATGGCTCACCTACATAAATTATTTGCTTTCTCTGTTTTAGAATTTCTCCATCACCTATAAAATTCTCCTTTTATTTATTGTCAGAGATGATGATCTTCAGGAATAAAGTCTTGGATGTCAAGAATTTAACAAAAAAAATTTTTTTTAAATAGGTTATAGGATGCTGAAGCAGAATAGAATTTATAGATTTAAATATATACAATAGGAAAGAAATTAAAAGTGAGAATTAATAATATAAGCATCAAGTTAAAATGCCAAACAGCAAGAAAAAAAAGTAGAATGAAGGAAATAATAACAGACCAGAAATGAATGAAATATAATCTCCCACAAAAATAAGATCAATAAGCCAAAAAGTGGCAGGACTAATTATAGTGGCAAACCTCTCACAAGACTCCTGAAAGGAAAAAAATAAAGAGGGCAAAACTAAACAAGAAGAAGAATGAAAAAGGCATTACAGATGTATAGAAATTTAAAAGTTAGAAAGAGGATATTATATAAAATGATGCCATCTAATTTGAAAATTTAGGTGAAATGAACAAATTCCTTGAGTACTTCTAGAACCATTAAAGAAATTTAATACAAAGAATTCTACTCATGAGTTCCATCAATCATTCAAAGAACAAATAATATCAGTCTTACATGTAACCACTCTAGGGTCTCTCTTACCTAGAATCTAACACATTGCAGGTACTCAAATGTCATCCTCCCCTTTGTCCCATCCTCAAAACAACTGGACAATGTCTCCATTGGAAAAGAGTTAAATTTTATGTGGCAAATTTGACTAAATCACCTTTTAATCTCTATGATTTAGTCAAAGTGTACAAAACTAGCAATAAGTTAACCAATCAACTTAGAAACACCGTAAGGAATGTAGGCACCCGCACATGTATCACTTAAAATTCAACAAAGCGGAGACTTGGGCATCTTCTGAAACAGCACAATTTCTTCTAACTTTTTTTCCCTTTTCTTCTCACCTAAATCTGAAAAGGCTAAAGATTTGCCATTTAATTACTCACCATAGATAATTTCTTACCAGAGAGAAAAACATTTATCTGTTTGTAGCACCATCAAGAAATTAAAATACTAAAACTGGAGGGTTTTGCATTTTGGGGAAAGAATTCTGTCAGCTACAACAACTTGCATCCTCCAAGAGATGATTCCATCTCCTGTCTCAGATGAAAGGGACCAAGGTCTCCATGCCTCCACTTAATCCTATTGTGAAAATGAAAAGCTGACAATGTCACGAAAAACAAAACTGCTTTTATTAATTATCAGAACAAGACACAACACTGATTTCTTTACTCTTGTCTTAAGTGACAAGTGATTTCTGCTAAGAAGACAAGAGCAGAGGATACACTGAAGGGGTGGTAGCTTTGGCAAAAATCAACACTGCAGAGCATTCTCACCTTAATGACAGTCACATCCATGCCAGACAAATGTAAAATCGGGGCAGCATTTTTTTCAAACAGAGTCCTGGCTTTGCTGTAGACAAAGGAGAAAAAAATACAATATTTTAACACAATACTCAAAAGGAAGAATTAAAAACAAAACAAAAACCAATCATCTTCTCTGGAGTAGAATAAGAAAGACTAAGGAACACAGGTCTTCATTTGCTCAGATATGGGAAGTTTACCAATGAGTATGAATTACTACAGATAGCAAAACTGTGTGCCCCTTGTCTAATGCAATCAGCTCTTATCCATTTGGGATGCCCACAGCTCACACGTGTATTTCTCTAGAGGAAGATGAGACAGGTGACATGGCTCCACTCAGAACAATGCCAATTCACTCAACATGCGTTCGTTGAACACCTACTGAGTGAAAGACAGAGCTGGAGGAGTTGGGAATACAACATAACAGAGAACCAAAGACTACACCTTAGTTATACTCCCTCTTATATTCTTTTACTTAGTTATACTCCCTCTTATATTCTTTTACTCTAGTGGAAGGAAGGGAGGGGATTTACTGCAATGTCATTCATATATCCCAAAGGAACAGACTTAACAAAACAAAATATTGCTTAATTCTAACTCAATAAACACATGCATTTAGGACTATGCATAACATGTTTCAAAGCTGCTAAGTACATGATGAATTAACACAAAAATGAGTGAATAAACCTGTCTCAAATATAGGCATATAAATTCTGAAGAAAAGAATACGACACAATTGTAATGTCTCATAATGCAAGACATTGTTACATTTCTTTAATATTTTAGATACTTTGTGTAACAATTGAAGTGCTTTGTGTACTTCAAACCTATGATGCATGTCATTCTGATAGTCAACTCTTGTCCGACTTTTGGGCAAGACTCAAAACCACATAGGAATCAAGGCATGAAGAAATTGCAAAAGACCCCCACCAAACCCACACAATGGCAGTCTCAAAGACAAATCTTTATTAAACCATGCCAATTAGCTGACCTGTCTTTTACCCAAATATTTTCAATTATCACATAACAAAACAAATAATACTCTTAAAAACTCAATGTCGAACATCTAATTTTTACATCCATGTTTATGTATCTTCTCTCTAAAAAAGATTATTATTATTATTTTTTTAACCAACAATGTATGCTTTGACTTTTATACTAGAAAGAAACACAAAGGCTACTATAAGCATGTATACTTATGCAGAAACCAAATTCAATATCCTGTAAATTAAAGAATCAAAATGCATTCTGCTGTCATGTATACCTAATTAGAATAAATAAATTAATTAAAAAAGATATAACCACCAAATGGTATACAGAACACAAAACATTTCTTACAAATTAAAACAGAAACTGAAAAACCTGAACAAATTTTCACAAGAACCATCAAGGCCTACCTGAGCATATAATGACTTAAATACAGTCTACCTTTTCTACTGCTCTGCACCATTATCAGAATAAACAAACAAAAAAAAAAGGCCATTTCTCCTTTCCAGTTCAGCATTTTTGGGAGTTTAACCCAATGAAGGGCTAAGTTAATGATACTGCAAACAGTTCTCTTTCCAGAGTTGCTGTCATTGCTGGAGTAATAAGAATGGAGCAGTTGAAAGTAGAAATTTATTTCTTAAAAGCAAAACTCTGGAGAAGTCTTAATATGCCATATCAATCCCAACAAATCTATAACCTCCTCTGAGTTAAAGAAAAAAGACTTGAGATGTTTATTCACATCTTTTTGTGATGTCCTGGGTTCAGTAAAGCCCTAATATAAAGGTGAAGCTGTTTCCTTCTAACATTCTACATAAAAGATTGAAAAACAAGTGTTACCAGTAAGAAATACATTATTTATTATATAATTAAGGGCAAGATAGCACCAGGGCTAAATAAAAACTTTATGTACTTACAGCAATTTCCAGGCTCAGGCACATGCACAAAATAATTACTCTTTAATGTATTATTTATTAACTCTAAACACACAGTTATCTTATTTCTTAAAGCTCTTCTGAAGTTTTAAACCAGTAGTACATAATGAAATAGCTACATAATAAATTATAAATTATGTGTCACGGTAGAGCCACAATGATAAAGATAGTGCGATTAAATAGTGAAAGCTTATATAAAAAATAATGCCTGAGAGTTTCAAAGTGACTGCATCCTAGAAGCACAAAGGGATCCACCTTGTCAGAAGTGGCAATGGCTTCAAGGAGGAAAGATTCCACTTGAGTGACAGAATCTTAGCCTGCCTTTAGATAGAGGTTATACTTTCAAATAAGAACCCACCTTTAAAAATGCAAATACACTTACATGTCAAAATGTAAGTAGAACCTAAAACTGCCATCCAGGAGGTGCTGGGTTCAATCCTCAGCACCACAAAAACAAAACAAAACAAAACAAAAGACCTAAAGCTTCTCTAAAAAATTTAAGTTATTAATTTAAAAAACATAAGTTATAAAGGGCTTGCTTAGCATGCTCAAGGCCCCCACTTCAATCCTCAGCATCAAAAAACGTACCTCTTGGAAGTAGGAACTCGAAGTAACTGATTACAGTTCAAGCAAACTGCCATATAGTTCTTCATTAGAAATTGGCAAGTTAGTAACTTAAAAGGTCCCTAAAGGAATAGAGCACAGAAGAGCTCCACCAAAGCTGGCAGAAGTGCGCGGCTCTTGGGAAGGGCAGGAGAGCAGAGTGGCAAGGGTTCTGCACCTGACGACAGCCTCTGTGCTGTTCAACTGGAGCTTGCCATGAAACAGAACCAGCACCTAACACTTCACGGGCATCATCTCATCTAATACTCAAGATAACTAGTCTATAAGGAGTATGTTATGGCTGTTTTGATTTTACAAGATGAGGCTGTAAGAAGAGTAACTCTGAAGTATCCCAAAGCTAGTGAGCAGCAAAACAGGATATAGACAGGTACCTCAACTCTGAAACCCATAATTTCTCCCCTGCAGGCCACCACTGACTAATTACCTTTGGTATGGACTTAGTTACTTGTTGGTGTTATTTACTAGCTGGTATTAAACAATAGTGATCAACAGGCATTATGACTGGTGGGTTTATGGGGACAGGCAGGTGGCTCCAACAAGGCCTGGAAAGTACAATGTTGAACCCATGTAGACAACATGTAGGTGAATACTCTACACTGCTGATCAAGAAAAAAGGCGTGACTTGTCCTCATCTCTGTGAAATCAGGCTCACTGTTACCCAAAAACACCTAGAGGAACTAACTGCAGAGCCCATGCCAAATGTTGCTCTAGACAACAATAGCCTTCCCCTTATAGTCCAACCCCAACCATACTTTTTATTATTATTCTTATCTTAATGTCATTTCACTTGGATCTTATGAGATCTAATTTAAAACATGTTTATTAATTGCCCAATCCTCAGAAAAGCCAAAAGGAATTATTCATTTTCCCTCAATCCCCTGATTCTATTTTTTAAAATAAATTTTAAATTATTTCCTCCAAAGCTCTCAAGATTTTAATATTCACCTTTTCAACTCAATGAGAGCAGCATCTAGTTAACATTGTAAAACAGGGTTTTGTTTTGTTTTTTCTGCCCATGGCATTTTCTTTTACCAACAGACTGAGTTCCCATACACTTTCTCCCCACCACAGCCCTTCTCCATTTCAGTGTGGCTCAATCAATGAACCATTATGGACACATCATTAGCTATCAAAGCCCCAACTATTCTTCACACCTTAATTCCTACAAGTCCCTAAATGACAGTTACAGACTGCCCTGTAACATAAAAAACACATAATGGGTCACTCCTGTCTCTAGGTCCCTGCTCCATGGGTCATTTCCTTAGTTGAGAATAGCAAGTACACACTAAGACCTAGCTCAAGGTCCATTTCTTTTGGAAAGAATGTTCTGCCTTACCAAGTGCATGGTGTTCTTGGCCATCTCTGAACATCTTGTCTACAGAGATGGTCTAATGATTTATGCCACACAGCACAGCATTGTTCCCAGGGGGAACACTTTCAAGCAGATAAGACTTCTTTGTGGGTGTTAATTCTGGAATGATTACTAAACTTCAATTATACAAGTTTGCTAAGCATCAATTAGCTTTATAGTTATTTCACACTAACTGTTAATGCTACTCTACAAATGTATCTTATTGCTACAAGAGTACTGAATCTAGCTCTTTCAGTTTCACACAAACTAACTAGCTGCCTGATATTCTGTGATTTTTTTTCCCCTTTAGAAACAATAAACACAATAAATCACAAACTGAACTACCCTTTGCAAGCTGCAGGGTTGAGGAAGACCGTTGCTTTCTTCACTTGTGCATTGGGAGGAATTAACTGATTGCCAAATTCCTGAAAAGGAGAAAAGAAAAGTTTTCAGTAAATGTCCTTTTATTCAGCTAGTGATCACATATATTTTTTCATTCCAAAAGAATTTGCTTTTAGCAGGCATGTGATCTACTCTGGAGAAAAAACAAATGTTCATTCATAATCTCATATTAACAAAACACCATAAATAACAACAACAACAACAAAACTCTGCAACATTAATGACCAAAAATACCTGGCTTCACCTACTAGATGTAACTTTTCTCCATACAATATGGCTAAATTTATTATAAACATAATCAGTAAGGTCACAGGCTGTCAAGAGAGGAGTTTAATCTATGTGTCTTTAGTTGTCAGAATACCATCTTTTTCTCTTTCAATTTGGTATTAAAACTTATTCATGAGGAATCTTTGTTTTGGCAGTTAATCTTCAGAGCTTTATAAATATAGAAATTAAACCTAATAGTCCATGTGCCTCCTCTTCTTTGCAACCCTATATAATAATTAAAATAGCAGCAACTGGCATGGGACAAGAAATGTAACTCATATTTACTAAGCACCTAGTATTTGCCACCTTTTCATATATTATCTTTAGTTCTTAGAAACCAAGGAGATTTACGTAATTTCATTTTTACAGATTAGAAAACCAAGATTACAACAGATTAAGTTACTCAAAATCACAGAGTTAATGGATTACAAGTCTAGAATTCACATTTATCTAGCTCTAAAACCCAAAGTTCTGCTCTACCAACAATAAGGATATAGTAGAATTAAGAGGTAGAAGACTAGATGTGAGCATTTTAAAATGGGAACTGAATAAGAGCTACTGCTACAATGTCTGGACAGTCAACAAAAAGATTGAAAACTAGAAAGCACAAAAAGAAAACAAATCAGTTCTTGGGTGATGGGGAACAGATCTGGGTTAAGGGGTGCAGAATTCTAGTATAGAAGTACAAAGTAAAGACTAGAGAAGAAAATTATACAAAGATTTTTTATTAACTCATTCTAAGTCTACTTTCCTGACAGTTCACTAGAAGTCCTTTCTCACCAGTATTTCTTACTAAAAAAATAAAATAAAAAATAAAAACGAGATTCCTTGTTTTTCTGAGTACTTAAATACTTTCCTGTAAAAAAACTTTCCGCTATATTATCATTTCTATGGCTTTCACTCTTACTCAGACCTTAACATTTTACTGCCAAATCTCCAAACACTGTAAGTCCTTCTTTTTCTACCCATACTCATCTAGAGTATGATCAAAAATGATTTTATTAACCCAGTTCTCTAGCCTGCCAAATTCCAGATCTACAGTCCTAGATTAGTCCTCCTTGTCCTAGTTTCTGCTCTAGAATTCTTACCTACTTGCAACTTAAGTCTCAGATTCATAGTGCATTAAAGAGTTTATGTGAGATTATATTGAGTTCAGTTTATGTGAGATTTTTTAAAAATCATATTCTTTCAAGAATTTAATCTGCTAAAAGGACATGGATGAAGTAATTAGAGAAGACCATAAGGATGAATCTACTTCCCTTCTGTCATGTGGCAGGAGCTAACTATGTGCTGGGGAAGAGGAGAATTAGAATGGTAAGAAGAGGTCATTATATGAGAGGGAGAAAATAACTAAAGGAACACTGTCCCTGAAATATTGAGGAGTTGGAATTCAGAAAAGAGGTGGAGGCATTTACCTTAAATAAGGGAGGATGTCTGAGGCAGGAATCACCTTGAATTTGACATTAAAATTTACTTGATAATTACCTTGATTACACATTGCATACATGTATCAAAGTATCATACTGTGCCCCATAAATATATACAAATGTTATATCAACTAAAAAATGTGTTAAAAATTTAAAGTTTATTTGAATTAAAAACAACTTGGAATCATGAAATAATATATTTTTAAAAATCAAATTCTTAAAACAGATAACAATCACTGAAGTCAGGAGTTTATTAATAGTATCTGTTGTGATTGTCATTGTCATCCATGAAAACATTTCAGAAACAAACATGAGGTCTGCCACCTACTTCTACTAAATGCTTCATCCTTTTGCCATTTTTTACTTTCATGAGTGTTTTTTTGGGCGGGGAGGCATTTCTGGCTTCATAAGCTTAAACGACATACAACCAAGAGGCAACTGAGTCACAGAAACGCATCTGCAAGTTATAATATACAAACGGAACAGGGGGATGAAATGTGCTCTTAAATTTAAAATGATTTACAAATCTATTATACTTACCACAACCAGATAAAGTAAGTTTAAGGAGAATCCCTTGGAACTGTGAGAACAGTGCACATGGTTTGTATCAGCTGTGCTGAAGAGATGGGCTTTAAAATATGAATCAACAATTTTAAGATTTGACTTTCAGAGGTAACACCTGCTGTAAACCAATACTCTTGGGTGTTATTTGGATCAGGGATGATTCAGAGTATAGCCAGATTTTCAAGGACAACTGCAGACGTGAACAAATTCCCAGAGCTTCAGCCAGTCCAGCTATGTGTTCTTGGAAGTGATCCAGAAAAACAAGCCTAAAGGGGTGGGCGTTAGAACTGCTCTTCACCAGATGGTTAACTTCCTCTGTTCTACTCCGAGTTGGCTCTCAGCCTGATTCATCCCCTGATAGTGGGAAAAAATAGCCAGACTGCACTGATGCAAGACCCTGTGCACATCCCTAGAGTAGCATAGGTTTCCTGCACCATGGAGATAAAGGGGGTTTTAATTTTATCACAGAAAACAGCATTACCTGAGCTTCTTGACAGGCTGCTCTTCTTAGCAGGTTATCACTATCAAAGCAAACAAAAGAGAACTAACATTAGTATTAGCTTTCATAGGAGATTAAGAGCCACACAAAATTTGTGGGGTTTATTTTTTAAAATACACCTCTCTTCCCTATAAATATCCAAGTGAAAGTTTCTAAAAGACCTGATAAGTCATGGGCACATTTGAAAAATGCATCTCTCTATGAAATTTTTCATTAAGTACTTCTACTTTGTAGGAAGTAGAATAATACCCTCTCCCCACAAAATGCCCACATCCTAATACTCCAAACTTAAGAATGTGCTACTTTACATGGCAAAGGGATTTTATACATCTGATTGAATTCAGGACTTTGAGACAGTGAGGTAGTCCTGGATTGTTGGAATGAGTCCTTAAAAGCAGAGCAGCTTTCCCAGCTGTGGTCAGAGGCAGATGTGACTCTGCACGGATAGTCAACTGCAGGCTTTGATGATGGAAGAAGGCCAGGATCCCAACAATGTGGTAGCTTCTAGAGTTAGAAAAACGGGAAGGGATTCTCCTCTAAAGCCTCTAGAAGGAAGGCAATTCTTGCTGACTCTTGATTTCAGCCAGTGAGATTCATGTTGGACTCCTAATCCACAAGACATGAGATAATAAACTATGTCAAACCACTAAGTTTGTGGTAATTTATTAGGCAGCAATAAAAAAAACACATATCTTGAATTTTTCTTATCTAGTAGAAATTACTCAGGTCATTTGCCAGAAATAAGTTTGATGTTTAGTTGTTTCTGCTACTATTTTATCTAAATTTCCTGTTTTTTATATTACTGTCATATTCTCAATTACATCATAAACAGAAAATTTTTGTCAAGAGGCAAAATTCTGGCTTCCAAAAATGAAAGCATTCTGTCAGAATATGATCATCAATTTAACATAAAGGTCTCTAAAATGTGTCCTAAGAGCACTTTGAATGGCTCTGATTGCCTGCAGGGCCCCAGAATCTTCTCTGCATGTGAGTGTGTGTTCATGCACACTGCTGCCCTGGCTCACCTGGTTAACAACAGCTAAGGAAACTAATTTATAGAATTTAAAAGGGAAAAAAGGTTATTTTATTTATATTCACTTTCTAGGTCCTTTTTATAACACCGAGGACTTTGAATTTTGCATTTTCAAAATAATTTCAAATTTGATCTTAATATTTAAGGTTGAAGGAAAATAAATGAAAATAAACAACCTGTGGCTTTTTGCCATAGTTCTAGTCATAGGCTGCTTAATGACTTTTCTTCCACAGCCAGGCTGTAGAATAACTCCTCAAAGTCCCTGAGCAGTCAGCTTCAATAGGAAAGCACTATCCAAAGGGAACTATCAATCGTGTCAACCTGAAACTTGAGAGTGATATTCCATAGAACCTCAAAAGATAAAGAGCTCAGGGAAACCAATCCCTAGGGAAGTCTGGCCCACAGCTGGCCCCAGCAGGCAGGCCTAGGCCCCAGCTGCTTGCAGGATTGCCCCACCACTGCCCAGGTGGCAGGAGACCTGTGTTATCTTCTCCTTGCCCACTCAGGACTCCCAAATACACTTTGCTTTATTCCCTGCATCCCTCCCCATCAAATGCTTGCAGTGAATCATTTCAACATCAACAAAAAACAAAACACATTCTATAAGACGAGGTAAATTCAGGGTACAAATTAGTAAAATATTTAAAAATAATTAACATGCTCATAAGCTTTTATATTTACCTGGTGCTTCACATTTAGTATTTTACATACAATAAAGAGATAAAATATTGAACCCACAGTAACCTCTGGGTCATAAAGTAACATCAGGTTTCCCACAGTAACCTGGGCATGGTCACTAGATCTCCCCTGGACTGTGCTAACCCCAGACCAGCTCCTACACCACCCTGGGAATGCGGCTTCCAGCCACTCACACCTATACACCCCAACCACTTCCTTTTAATGTTTTTTCTAGCAGGCTGATTTGCATGTGCCTCCAATCTCCTATAAACTTAGCCTGTGGATCCGTCGGCACAAGCCTTCCAGGCTTCTAAAAACCACAAACCTGTCTCTCCATCCATGTCCATTTCCTCCATTTTCTTCCTTACAGGTCCCTCCCCCACTATGGCGGATGGACCTCTGAAGGCCACTATCTCCTCTGCCTCACAGAGAATACTATCCTTGCTGCGCTTCAGCCACAGATTCCTATGTACCTACCTCACTGGTAAGAAAACCCCCAAATGTATACAAGAATAATGGTGTAGCACTTTGGAACATTTCTCCTTCCTAAATTCTTTGTTGCTAGAAGTAAAATTTTGATGGTTATCTATAATTAATAATACGAAGGTCCTTAGGTCTCTTGAGCTTATTAATACTGCCTGATTTATCAGAGTGCTCTTCAAAATCAAAAGATTTTGTAATAGTTAATTCCCTGAATTTATTGTTCCAAATAGAATACGCTGTCAATGTCACCTTGAGAAAGCCAGAACATGCAATATAGATACTACAAAAGAAAATCTCATTATAATCATACTTAACTTTAATATCCAAACAGTGTTAGGAATCTTGATATTCTCTGAATCAGGCTGTTTTTTTTTTTTTTTTTGGTACTAGGGATTGAACTCTGGGGCACTCGACCACTGAGCCACATCCCCAGCCCTATTTTGTGTTTTTTATGTAGAGACAGGGTCTCACTGAGTTGCTTAGTGCCTCACCATTGCTGAGGCTGGCTTTGAACTCGCGATTCTCCTGTCTCAGCCTCCCTAAGTGCTGGGATTACAAGCGTGA
>CM053407.1:11990052-12009497 GCA_028644305.1 Xerus rutilus
ATCAGGCTGTTTTTAAAAATCAAACACATTCTTAAAAAAATTTTTTTCTTCCATTGAACTATAGTAGTCCTTAAATATCTGAGAGGGATAGGTTCCAGGACCCTCCATAGATACCAAAATCCATTACTTATATTTAATACAAGGTAAATGCTATGTAAATAGTTGTTTAACTGTATTATTTAGGAAGAATAACAAGAAAAATCTATACATGTTCAGTACAGATGTAATTTTCTCTTAATAGGGCTAACTATATTCTGATGATGTACAGTAAGCTCTGAAAACTATTTCAAAAAATAAATTCCCAAATCAGGGCAGTAATGGCAGCAGTGTTAGAATACAAAATAACTTAAAATTCATAAAGCAATACCATTTGCCAGTGTTTTAGTTAGCCTTTTGTCACAGTGACTAAAATGTCCAACAAGAACAACTTAGAGGAAAAGTTTATTTGGGGATCACAGTTTCAGAGGTCTCAGTCAAGAGACAGCCAACTCCATTGCTCTAGGCCCAAGGTGAAGCAGCCCATCACAGGGGAAGGGCTCAGTGGAAGAAAGATGCTCAGTTCATGGCAGGTTCAGCAAGCAGAGAGAGGAAGGGGGAAGACGTCACAGGGAAAATGTACCTTTCCGGGGCAGAAGTACCCTTCCAAGACACATTCCCAGTGACCCACCTCCCCCACCCATGCTCCACCTGCCTACCAGGCAGTCCATCCAAACTAGGATGGACTGATTAGGTTATAGCTCTTACAATCCAATCATCTCAACTCCAAACATTCCTGCATTAATACAAGAGCCTTTGTAGAATACTTTATATCCAAACCATAAGTCAGATACCCTGGCAATTGCTTTTATAAATGCTTAATCTTTTTAACAATCTTGCAAGGCCAGAATTATTATGTACTATAGAATATTCTCATTTTGCAAATAAGAAAGATTATCTCCCATAAGTCCACTTGACCTTGCTACTACATTTGACAAAATGCATGCTTCCCTGTTCCTAAAAGACACTATGGACTTTATACTTCTGAAGATTTGATTGTTTTATCCCTCCCTTCAAACAAAAATGCCAAATTCAATATGATCAATTCCCTCTCCCTACCACACATTTGCTTGCCTTATCTTCCTTCTTAGATTATAAACTTCTTGAAGTGATGGATGATTCACCATTTGCTCTTCCCCAGCCCACAGCATAGACTCTTATAGACAGAAGCTACTCAATAAATACTTGTTAATAAGTAAGTGGCAAATGTTTGAACAGGAAAGATTGACTATGTTCAGTTATGCAGACTATGTCTTGGAAGGAAAATTGAAGGTTATACTTTATATGAGTATTTGGCATTCTTGAACTAGCAGATTAGCTGGGATGGTTTTCCAGTATGAATCCCACCAAAGCACAAAAGAGTCATTATGGTGTAGAACAGGATGAAAACCCAAAACTGCCATGGGAACTGTACCAGATCAAGATGATCCCAGGAGGTGTACATGTATGAATGTAAAATGTAATGGCACTAGTACCCTCTAAAAAGGGTAAGTGAAGAGTGCCTTTTGGCATACTAGGAATCACAAAAACTATTCTAGTAGCTGTTGAACTGAGTCTGGTCATCAGAAAATTCCAGATTGCAAATGGGTCAAGAATCTGAATGTGAACCAAAGATCCTATTAGCAAACAAATAAAGTAACTGTATATAAATTCTAAGCCCATGTTCTTCCCAGTATACTAACCTATCTTCTGGGAACTGAATTTAAACACAATTGACAAGAGGTATTATAAATTGTAGTCATATCAGAAAGGGTCCCTGAAGACCTACTCAATATTGAAATGTGAGTTCTTTGACTAAAAGAAATTAGAAGCCTCTGGATTAGAAAATGAAAAAAGTCACTGACGTCACTGCCTGAGGCTTTAAAAGAATATGAACATGCCTGCTACTACATGTAATGGGATGCTCTCAATTTATTCCAAGTCATAAATGTTTTATTTATTACCTCAGGACTGCAAAATAATTTATTTCAATAACAACTTTACATGGAGAGAAAAATCCCATTGATCCATCCCATTTCCCAAAAAGGATATTTCCCACTACAGTCTAGAGGCGTGTAGAAGAAGTCCTACCACCAGCTTTTCCCTTGATGCATGTGAAGAGCTTTTGCTTTGTACAAAACAGATTTCAAGTTTAGATGTTCATAACAACCACTTTATCTTACCCAAGCTTCCTAGAAGTATTCATCATTACACTGCCTGTGGCTGTGCCCACTGGTTTTCTATGAAAAAGCAGGGGAGAAGTAGAAATGGAAGCAAAGCCAAAACTGAACCTTAGGAAGGGAAGAGCTTTCTCAAGCTACCTGTTGCAACTTCTGCTCCTCTGTCCCCACCCAAACAGGTGGTGGCTGCTGCAGTGAGCCCGTTACATGTGAGAAAACAGTGACCATCCCTCTTAGAAGACAGACATCTGACCCAACAACATGGGGAAATGCTTGACATTTCCATACTAAAGCATGTTCATTTGGGGAAAAAAAAAAAAGTTTATTTGGATAGAAGAAAATAGGCAGTGTGCCATGCTAGATTGTCAAAGGAACAAGGGAAATGTTTATTGTTTTTAAAAGGATTTTAGGGCCTATACTCTGGTCTTTCCATTTAACTAAAGGATGCTATCTTATTGTTCTCAGAGCTTCCCTATGATGGGCTATCTGCTACCAAAGAAATTGATATCATGTTACCTTTACTGAGAATAAGGCCAGAAAGAAGTTCTCTAATGTTTTGAAAGCATAAAGGATCAGGAAGAAATTCTATTGGTAACCATATATTAAATATGTCTCCATTTCAATGCCCCTTACAGTGCATAAAAGAGAAAATATGGGGTTACCCAGGCAATGGCTAGAGTTATGATCCATCATTTGTGTTGCTGACAGTGAAAAGTATAGCAAAAGACAGACAAAGTAACAAATTTTACCATCAAATGTAAAGGACAAGCATATGGTACTGCCTCCTGGACTAGTTAAAAGTCTACTAAACTTGTGTTCAGGAATTTTTGAGGTCAAATGGTACCTCTGAATGGAGTAGTTCAGTTGGTGGCATATTTAACAATGTAAGGGTTAACATTTTTAATAATATAAAGCAAACCAAGAACATTTTCCCAAGAATGTACTTGCTACAAAAGGAGGGAGAAAGAAAGGTAGGCAGGCAAGTAGGAAAGGAGGAAGTCAAGTTCCTAGTTAGCAATGAAATTAATAAAATAGCCAGATTGAAGAATAAACCAACACCAATGGAATGTCAGTGTCTCACGTCTCAGTGAAGTTAATCCGCTCCAGAAGCCCTTGCCAAAATATGTTTTATCTCATTTCAAACATAAACTCTGATTTGCCCCAGAAATATGAACTTGCTCACTATTCAAGCAGGGACTCCTAAATATTTACAGCAATTTCAGACTTATAATTACTGTTTTTACTATTTTTATTTCTTCAAAGTATGAAAGCTACATATAGCAGCCAGGCAAATAAAATGCCTTTGTGAAAGGCATCCAAGCCCATGCTCCATTTCCTAGAAATCTGAAGTTTTAAAGCTGAAAGAGTCCTTAGAAATTATGTAGTCCAATGCTTTTCAATCTTCCCTCCACACATCCTGATCCCCATAAATCAAACCATATGACAACACCCATTAGTAACAAAGTTTACTATGGCAGTAATTCTCATTTGGGCAAAGACACACAAAGTATGTGCAGCTCCAATTTCAGGTCTCTAGGTCCCAAGTGATTCTGGTATGTTCACTTAAGCAGTGTTCTCATCTCCTTTGACCTTTACACATTAACTAATTAACTTAGTACAAAGAAATCTCCAGCCTAGAATCGCCCATGGTTAGAAGTTTAGCTAGAAGGCTCAGAACTTCAGTCTCCTGAATCTCAGCACTCTGCCTCTATTCTGTTCTCTACAGGTATTCCCTAGTGACAAAAACATAATCAACAAAGCATTGTCCATTCTTTCATGATATACATAGGCAAATGCAACCACCTACAGTCACCTAATCCATGCATTACCACACGGGGGTTATTACACTTTCTTCCTATGAATGAGCTTAGGGAAAATCTAGCAAATGAATCTAGCATCACTCTATTCATTAATTCAAGAACATTTATTAGCCAAAGATTCAACCTCTGCCCATGATGAAAAGGCCTCAACTCTAGTACCTGAAGGCTACAGAGAAGCTTATGCCTTTTCACTCTGAAATGACATATCCAAAAAAAAATCCAAAAAAAATCACCCGTTCCCAATCTTATCATCAGATCCTAGCCACTTTATTCTACACTTATGTGGAACAAGTTGCTACTTGTGTATACTTCAAGTACCTTCTAATTCCCCATGAGTTGTTTTTTTTTTTCCCCCACACGACTTGTTCCCCCTCCAATTCAGGAGAGGAAATTACTTCACAAAAGATGGCATCCCCTGAGGGATTCTCTCAGCTAAGCAAGCTGATCATCTTGGCCTGCTCAGCAGAAGTCTTCATTTACAGACGGTGGTTTTGCACTTCATTCTCTCATCCTACCGACCAAGAGAAGTGGAAGTAGAGGAAGCGTTTATCTCCAGAGCTTTCTCTTTCTCTTAGAACATGAAATCATTCTTCTTTCCTTCTCTTATTCTAGCCTTAGGTTACCACAAAATATCAATTTCTCTTCCTACCCCACTGTCTCAGCATTACAAGTTAGTTGGTTGACTTCTGTACACCATGGGAAGAAAGCTCTTTGTGAATGGCACCTGAGTTTACACTGAGGTCCAGACAGCACCGCTATCAGGCCAGGCTGTGGCAGCACTAAAGGGCAACCTCCTCAGATCTGTGACTGCCAGCCAGTTTGTCAATGATTTCTGCCCCTACCCAATTCTCATAAGTTCTCTACTGATACTCTTTCATGTTCATTCACTTCTCCCCATTTTCTGCTCTTTTTTTTCATCCATTCATTTCCATCCAACAGTCCAATTTAAACATTCTATGCCAGATACTTTTCCATATGTTGTGTCACATTCACTTTACTAGGAAACCAAAATACTAGTTCCTTCTGTTCTTTGGCCATTATAAATTTGCATGTGCAATTATAAGCAAATGCATACTGAGTTTTAGTTACATATAATCGAGTACTTGAGCCTGTTTACATAGAAAAAGAGAAAACAGAAAGCATTACATAGATTATGAAGCTATTCAAGAAGAAAACACAGGATGAGAGAGTCCCTTCCCATCTCCCTCCTGCCTAACAAGTTCTCTATAAATAGTCCACATGAAATGGTATTCACTTCAGGCTCCAGGACACATGATGGATCTGGGCAGCTTCTGACCTGCAAACGCAGAAGTTGGTAGGTACTATTGTCAGTATTCTTCCTGTTCTACAACAGAAAATATTTAAGATGCTGGTTACAACCTAGAGAGGGGCTGGTTTTAGCACCAGCTATAATTATTCTCTGCAGTACCTGGAACAACTAAAACCACTGATATGAAAATCCCTAAAACTTATATGAAGTCAACAAAATTTAACTTAAATATATCTCCTGCCTTTCCATCTCAGCACCCCCCAGTAAACATAAGGGAGGAAAAAAGATAAATAATACAGATTTTTTGAAAAAAAGAAATCTGCTTTTAGATAATCTAACAAAGGAGTTGAAAGGAAAGGGAATATAATTAAACTTCATTGTACTTTAAAAAAAAAGGTTTCCTATCAAATCTGGGCTGACAGGCATGTAATTTAATTGCCCATAAATGAGCTTCTTTAAATAGCACCCAATAATACCCCAATTTCAGCATCATCCTGTGCAGAGAGAGAAAAAGGTGAACTTTGAAATGGCTAAAAAGCAAAACAAACAGTTTTCTCAAATTTTCAACAAAATCTGCAATGAGGAAAAGCAGTGAAGGAGAATAAGTTTCCCATCAGCTGCTGCAGAGGCAGCTGGGCCCCAGGCCACTGCCTGCAGTCAGGCCAATCTGAACAGGTGTCAAGGTAAAACATGTGCTTTGTCAGAAACCCCAGGGATGCTGAAAAACAAAGCACAAGACACTCCTGAAATCATACTCTGTACCAAAAGAAAAATGAGTCTAGTCAAGTGTGGCTCGTGCATAATTTACCCGTGGCATCTAACACATTCCCTCCAGATATCCTGTCAGGGTCTCAAACTCAGCATTATCTAAAACAGAATGTAAAGGCTCCTCCTCAAACCAATTCTCCCTGGCAACTTCCCTCTTTCTATATTACCAATTATCCTAGTCTTGAGGTCAGAAAAGGATTCCTCCCACATTCTTCTCCTTCAACCAAACACCCAATCACCTAGCAATATAACTGCTAGCTTGCCTTTTTCTTTTTTTGTGTGCTTTGCTGAGGCTCAAACTCAGGGCTTTGTGCATGGTAGTCAAGCACACTACCACTGAGCTACGTCCCCAGCCCAATGGCTAACATTTACCAAGGGCTAACTTACAAGCCCGGCACAGTACCAGGCACTCAGTACATATCCCCTCATTCAATCCTTACAACTAGCCTGCCAAACAGGTATTTGTTTGGAAGTAAGGAAGTAAGGCTCAGAGCTTAAGTTGGTTAAGTAACTTGACAAGGACACATAGCTAATAAGTAGGGGAAACCCAAACCAGAAAGATGCCCACCTGCTTCAACACCCATGCTCACAAATTATTCACACAAACACAATCTCACATCCACACTTTTATTTTTCCATTCCTGATGGCAACCGTATGCTTCAGGCCTCTATTATCCTTCTGACATGCCCTTTCAGCTTTCAGGCTTTTCTTCCTCAAATGTACCTGGATTAACCTTGTTGAGTGCTACTTTGTTCCTGACATTCTTCTCCCCTTTCAGATCTTCACTATTCCCCAAATACTACAGACTTCCTGTATTCAAGCTTTTCACAATCTGGTTTCCCCAAATCCTACTGAAAACATGCAACTCTACAAACAACTCAGACTTCTCACCAATTTCCATACACTGCACTTGCAGTTTCTGCCTCTGCTTGAGTAATGGCCTAGAACACTGCCACTCAGTGTGCAAGGTATGACTCAAAATGACATCATCATGATGCTTTCACTGCTGAGAAGGGGAAAGCCAGAAAAAAAAGAGAAGTGCTATTTCTAATTGAGAGCATTCTTTGAGCCAAGCACTGTTCCCAAAAAAATCTGCATAACAACCCAAAGAGATGGGTACTACTACTATCTCCAGTTTATAAACAGAGAACTGACGTATAGAGAAGGTAAGAAACTTACCCAGGGATTCATTGCTGGTAAGTGTAAAGCAAAGATTCAAATCCACACAGTAAGGTACTACAGACCCTCTAACCATTCTGCTTCAGGGAACTCTCAGAAGTTAAGATCCTTCTTAACTCTCATGGGCGGATCGGCTGATCCCATCTGAATCCACTGATCAATCTTAATATCATCAACAGCAGATCACCCAGACACTATGTGCCTCCTGAAGTGATGTCATTTGAAATCCACCACACACCTAACAAGCATTTTTGCCAAATAGGTTATACCAGAATCTAATTATGCCTCTGATCACAGCATCTCCAACTTTAGTCACCTGGAAGTCTGGTTAAAAGGGATAATTCTGACTCAGCAGGTTGGAGTGAGACTTAAGATTCTCCATTTCTAAGAGTTCCCAGTAGGTGCTGATCTAATGGACCCTGGCCACAATGAGAGTGGCAGAGCGCTGGCATCTGGATCTAGCCCACGGATGACAAGACACAAGAGGCTAGAGGAACAAGTGAATGCATGGTTGGGGCCACAACAAGACAAGGGAGACACAGGCCTCAGGTGCAAAACCTAAGGGCATGCCAAAAAATGCAGTCACGCAGATAAATATCTTACAAAATAAAAACGAATGTCCAAAAACCTATGATGTAAATAATACAATTTTAAATAAAGCCACCAGGTTTTCTTTGTGCCTTGTGCTCTAGTATATGGCTCTGCACAGCACTGAACATCACACACAGGCTATCTGAGAAATCCAGGGTATAAAAAATTCTACAGGGCAAATATAGTCCTGTTTTCTAAAATAAATACTACAAGAAGGAGAAGAGTTATGGTTCAAAACATTAGAGAGGCTGGCACTAACTGCAAAGTATAATACTTGTTTTGATATTGATTTGAATGAAATTCACTATAAAACATAATTTGGGGACAATTAAAAATATGTAAATACAGATGTAGGCAATATACAAGACCTATTTTTAATTTTGTTAGGTTCCTGATAAGAACACTGTGACTTAATTTTTTTAAGTCCATACTTACTGGAGATAAAGTACTGAAATGTTTGTCAATAAAATGATATAATATGTGGGATTTGTTTTAAAATAGTCCAGTTAAAGAAAAAGTAGAGGACATAGAAGAAATGAGATTAGTGTATTCAAAGGGGAAATTCCCTAGGCCAATTAAATCTAGTAGAGTTCATATGAGCAAAGCAAAACAAAAATGATTCATGAGTCAGGCATCTCCCAGAACCAGAGCAGATTCTAAAACTTCAACCACCATGGTGATCTAGCAGCATTTACAGAGAAACAAATGAGGCACAGAAAACAACCGAACTGGCTAACGATTAGTTCATCAACCAGCCAGTTGGCTACAGCATAGTTGATAGCTTACCGTTAGTTCACTGGCTACAGGGCTGATCAACCAAAGCTCAGTTACTGCAATTAAACCCTCTATTGGTTTGGTCTGTTGTACCCAGTGCTGATGCCTAGTCCAGATCAACAGCCTTTTACAAAATGTTGATATTTGTTTTAGCTGAGTGATGCTACATGGGGACTCATTATTCTAATTTTTTAAAAAATTTGTTATAAAATTTTTTTAAAAATTAATCCTTTTTTTCCCTTAGACATCCTATCATTTCCTTTATACCCCTCAAAAAGACATAGTACATACTGCCTTATACATCTATTGTATAATTTTGTAAATAGATTTTCAATTTGTACTGTCATTACTTCATTTAAATGTCAAAATAACGCTTTGACATATTGTACAGGTGAACAAAAGTGACATTCAGCAAGTCCAAAGTCACACGCCTAGCAAGTGATGAAAGCTAGACTCAAACCATACCTGACTAACTTGAAGCCCAGATTCTGAAGCACTGTTGTAACAATCTCTCATGACACAGGGTCCTTCTGGTATAAGACCTCTCAGATGATAGTCTTCATATCACTAGTGTCATCTGAGACACAGTAGCCATTTTGAGAGGTCAGGATCAAGACTACCTGGTTTTGAGTCATGGCTGACACTTATTAGCTGTGTGACCTTGGGAAAATTACTTAATGTGGCTATCTCTTTTTCTTCATCTGCAGAGATCTATTAATCTCATGCTAGTATCAGATTAACAACCATCTCATAGAGTTATTAGAAAGATAACATGAGTTACTAAACGCAAAGTGCTTAGAATCTTGTCTAGCACATGGCAATCACTGATTGTTAAATTATATTATCACTATTATCTCTAAATTCTTAATAAAACTGAATGTCAGTGAACACACTCCTTAGGCAAACTTAGAGCCATTTATTTTTATCTCATTTAAGAAATCGTTTTTTACCATATAACTTGAAAGGCAGCTCCCACCAATGCTTAGAAAAGCCAAAGTACAGTAGTCATGATTTTCTATGTGTGGAGAAAAAAAACTTCAGTATTAATAAAAACTTATGAACACAGGGCTCAAGACCATAGCTACATTTTCTTTGCAAGCTTAATGTCAAGGGAGGTTTGGTATTGTGAGATTTTTAAATTTCTAGAAAGGGGTACCAGGAATAGTAGATAACTAGAGAAGATTGATGCTCCACCAAAATAAATAGGAGGAAGTCCTAGATCACAAGCCAAGGCGGGTGGCAGAATTGGTGTCAAAAGCATGGAGCCAAAAAAGTAAACTGAGAATCTGGAGCCAGAACTAAGCAGGAGCAGAGCCACTGTTAACTACCGAGCCAAGCAGGTTAGTTGAGAAGGAGTGCCATGGCTCACCAGCCAAAACCACAGGGTGACACACCAGAGCCAGCACAAGCTCGGACTAGGTTCCAGTGATGACAGGAACAATCTGAGCTCAAGTAAGAAGGACAAAGGTTCAGACACAGCTTGCTGGCCATAACTGCATGTGCCCTGCCTCTTTTGTGGTTATGTTGTCAGTCTTAAAACTAGACTTTTCCAAGTTGTTTTGTTACACATGGGAGGTGAATTACAAAAAAGGCTCAGATCTTATTAGACCATCTTGCAGGTCCTTGTTTTCCTGCTCCAGTAGCTGTCTCTCAAGGCACCCATTGCCCAGTCACCATCAGTACCTTATGTTAACCCCACAGTAGTATTTATTGTATCAAATATACGCACACTGACATTTACCCAATTTTTATATCTAGCAGGCACTAAGCTAAGAACTTCACAGTTATCTTATTCACAGCTTTAATGACCCAATGAAATACTGTTATTATCCCCATTCTACAGATGAGAGCCTAAGGTCTCACTGCTATGAAGTGTCACTTCTGACTCCAGAGACAACTTTTATACTACAATGCCTCTTTTCTTATGCTACTTTCTATTAGCAGATTATTTGCTACTGAAAGGCTGGCAATGAGTGGGAAGCTGTTGCAGGTAAACTGCTGACATGATGAACTGAGCAACCTGGAACATCGTCTTCCCCAGGGAACCCAGAAAGCTCGGTAAGAGCATTTGAAGAGGAATGAGCAATACTTAAATTCTCTTTACTTTCAGCAAACAGGGCCATTTCCTCCTCTTCAATCACTCTTACTGAGTTGAGAGCAGTCCCTGCTGCTCCTGTCAACTACTGCGACCTGCTGTGGGGAAATTATACAGAAGAAAAAGCATAGACTTTTTTCCTTTGAAACTTGGGAGAAGGGAGAAAAAAGAAGAGAGAGGAATTCCCAATAGAAAATAAAATTTTGATATACTATTAACTATTATTAGTGGAATAAAACCTGCAAATAAATACCTGATGTCAAAAGATAAATTAAGGGCAGAAATAAAAAAGGACCAGGATTAAAAAAATTTATTTTTTATCTAATAACTCCATGAGATGGTTATTAATCTGATACTAGCATGAGATTAATAGGTCTTTGCAGATGAAGAAAAAGAGATAGCCACATTAAGTAATTTTCCCAAGGTCACACAGCTAATAAGTGTCAGCCATGACTCAAAACCAGGTAGTCTGATCCTGACCTCTCAATTTATTTTTTAAAAACTGCAATTTTTCCCAAATCTACTACAAAAAATTTTTTTTCCTATTTTCACAGAATGTCAAGAGGAGTGAGATCTGGGCTATAAAAACATGGGGGCCCCCAAATCTATGTGTCGTAACTGAAAAAAACGTGCGGTTGTGATCACCTGTGAAGTATGCAGATTGAGAAGGGAAACTGGGGGACACCAACATTTAAAGGACAAGCAGAGCAAGAAGACAAAAGATAAATGAAAATGATGTGGTTGAAGAGAATCAAATGTGGCAAATCAAGACTGAAAAATATCCATTTAATTTAATAACTAAGAGGGCACTCATCTCAAGAGCATGAGCTATCACATGATGGACTATATACCAAATTTGATTAAGCTTATTCTGAAATAGAGGTAGAGACTGCCAGTGTGAGGTACACATTCAAAAATGGCATAAAGGGAAGGAGAGAGAGCGTGGTAAAGGAATGGGAATAGCCCGTTGTGTGAAGACACACTCAAGCCTGGAAGGATTCTGACAAACGGAAGAAAGCAGCAGAAAGCCTGGGACTAGGGATATAAGTGAAAACAACAGGGTAAGGATGGAATGTGTCTGAGAACTAGAGGGGCAAGGCACTGGGTAGGAGGCAAATCCATCCCCTGAGACGGAAAAAGAACAGAAGCGTGCATGCAGGGGGGATGCATGCCTGGTGTTTATATTTTCTCTTTAAAGTTGTAGTTAAGGTTGTCTAAGAATGAACATAGAGAAAATAGAACAGGAAAGAAAAGAAATTAATGCATATTTTAAAATAAATTTTGTGGAAAATGAAAGAGAAACCTGACTACAGATTTAGTACATTATTTCCTTCAGGACAATTCAGTAGCCTGGGTTTGGGAAGTGGACAGTCAACACAAGTGATATCCTGCCTGAGCCCTCATCCCTTCATTCTCTTGTGTGTTCCCTCTTCCACAAATACAATGTGTCAAGTACCTTCTATGTGCTGGGCCTTAGGGACAACATTGAGCAAGACAAATAGGGCCCCTATTTTTAGAGTCTTATGACATAAGAGGAGAAACAAACAAAACAAAACATTGCAATAACAATGTGTGATACAGGAGTTTGCAGCACCACAGAGAAAATATAGGAAGATTGCCTAGCCCAAAATTGAAGGGACAGAGAAGACTTCCTCTAAGAAATAACATTTGAGACCTGAAGAAATGGTAGTTGCCTGGGAAAGGAGTGAGTGTGTCCAGAGGGAACGACATGCATAAAGACCCTCCAAGGAACCCTGAAACAGAAAGAATAGGTCATTTCAGAAGACCTGCAAGTTCCACACGTTAACAGTAAAGTACGGCAAGGTTGGAGATGTTTGCAGATGGGGCTAAACTCATGAACAGCTGGTAAGAGTGGACTCGACTCTAAAAGCAATAGTAATCTGCATTTGTAAAAGAACATACTGGCAATGGTGTGTCAAAAACATTAGAAACAGGCAAGAGTAGGTGCCAGGTGAACAGCTGGAAGTTAGTAAGGATCCAGGTGAGAGGATGCATGGTAGTGTGGATGAAGGTGGTGACAGTGAGGTCGGACAAAAGAAAGTGAACATGGTAAGTGATTCTGAGATGCAAAACCACCCAAAATGTATCAGCCAGATATGGGGGATGAGGATAAAGAGTAAGTTCAAATTCCTAGTTTAGGAAACTAGAAGGATGGTGAGTGATACCAATTACTAAGAAGATGAAGGTTTGGAAGGGAAGCTTTTTTTCCCCCTTAATTTAATTTTATTATTATTTTCTTAAGTTTGTTGAGTTTCAGGCTTCTGTGAAGCATCCAAGTAGACATTAAGCAGTTGAAGGTATCAGGCAGGAGCTCAGAAAAGAGCTTTATGGACAAAAGTTTGGGAGTCAGACACAAGGGGGAAATAATATTTCAAGGATAGTCAACTGTGTCTAAAGCTAAGTGGTCAAGAAGGATGAGAAATAAAACTGGTGAAAATAATTCTAATGAAGACTGAACAGGATGTGGCATGAGTAGGAGGTAGAGAAAAAGTTCAGCTGTGATAAGAGGAAGGAAATGGCAACTGAAGAGGACTGAACAGGCCAGACAGGACAGGTGAAAAATGGAGTTAAGAAGTATATGATGTGTTGGATCAAGAAATCCAGGAGAGTAAAAATGTGAAAAGTAGGGAAGAGTGATTGGGAAGAAAATAGAAAAGCCAAGAAGTTTTGATAACACTGAAGAATAGGAATAAGAAAATGAGAAAACTGGAGTAACAGAAGGCTGTAACGAGACTAGGATGCCAAAGTTCCAGATTTCAGAAGTGGAATTGGAGCAAATGATGTTCAGGTTTAGCATTCAACCAATGGCAGGTAGAGAGCGGGAAAGAGGGCACAGCAGTGGTGAAAGTTGCAGGAATAGAAGACGATGGATTGGCAATTTCTTGGCTATGATATCAAAGCACGGGCCAAAAAAAAGGGCAACAATAGCAAAAATAGACAACGGGACTATATCAAGCTTTAAAGCTTCTATGCATCAAAGAACAAAATCAACACATTGAAACAATGATATACAGTAAGGTAGAAAAGGGCTGGGAATATAGATCAATGGTAGAGAAACTGCTCAGTATAAACGAAGTCCTAGGTTCAAGCCTCAATACCACCAAAAAAAAAAAGAAAATGCTCAAAGCAGTAAAAAATATTTGCAAATTCCATCTCCTAAGGAGTTAATATCCAGAATATATAAAGAATTTCTATAATTCAAAATAAATAAATAACCTGATTAAAAAGTGGTAAAGGACTTGAACAGACATTTCTCCAAAGATGACATAGAAATGGCCAACAGGTATATGAAAAAGTGTTTCATATCATTAATCAATAGAGAAAAGCAAATCAAAACCACAATGACATATCACCTCACCTCTATTAGGATGGCATTACTATTTTAAAATCCAAAATAACATGATAGTGAGGATGAGGAGAAATTGGAATCCTTGTGCACTGTTGGTGGAATTGTAAAATGATGTAGCTGCTACAGGAAACAGCAGAAAGGTTCCGCAAAAAATTAAAAACAGAATCACCATATGATCCAGCAATCCCTCTTCTGGATATGTATCTAAAAGAATGGCAAGCAGAATCTCAAAGAGCTATCTGTACACCCAAGTTCACTGCACAGTACTGCATGATTCGCAGTAGCCAAGAGACAGAAGCAAACCAAATGTCCAGTGACAGATGCATGGTTAAAGAAAATGTGGTAAGTACGCACAATGGAATATTAACTAGTCAACCTTTAAAAATAAGGAAAGCCTGCCACATATTATAATATGGGTGAACTTTAAGAACATTTTGCTAAGTGAAATAAGCCAGTTCCAAAAAAATGTGATTTCACACATACAAGGGATCTGAAGTAATCAAAGTCATAGAGACAAAGCAGAATGGTGGCTCTAGGAGCTGGGGGAGAAGGAGCGCAGTGAAGAACTGATGTTCAATGAGTACTGAGTATCAGTTTTGTAAAACAAAGTTCTAGGAATCAGCAATGTGAATGTACTTACCACTAATGACCTGTAGATTCACAAATGGTTAAGTTGGTGAAGTTTATGTGTTTTTCATAAAAGCAAATGAAGCTAAATAGTCTCAATGCAGGCAGAAGTTTGAGAAAAAGAAACGCGGGAGGACAACATAGGTTTGCATTTGAGGTGGCAACCTTGAATGTCAAGGGTGGAAATGGAGCAAAATGAGGACTCCAGGATCCCTACCACAGTGAGTTCAAGCTATTTCAGAACCAATTCAGAATGAGGCCTCTGCTGGTGCTAGAGACTTACTGGCCCTTTTTAAAGTTTTAAGACTACAAGGGCAAGAAATTATTACAGTACCTTTGAAGATATCCTGAAGAGAACACAGCTTCTAAAACCCTCACCTAGTCAAGGAAGCAGCAGTAACCCCCAGTGAGTGGGAGGGTCCCCTGATCAAGCTGGTCCTGATCTAGCTCAGAGCTCCTGCAAAGGAGGTACAGGAGCCTCTTCTTAAGGGCTCATATGTAGTTAAAATAGGTAGGTGAAGCCAAATATTACATGTCTTATATTTTATTTATTAAAATATCTATGTTGTCCCTGTCTTTTCTGATATTACACACGGTAAGCTTCTTAGGTCTGCTCATTTCATCAGATGCTAGCTAATGAAATTCAAAGGCTTAGTCTTGATAATACTTAGAAAAGATGATCCAACTTATATAGTTGCAAAATAGCAGATACCACGCTGCATCATAAAGTCATTTCTGACACTGGTGAATTAAAAACATTCACAAAAGTATCCATATGAATCTCTCTTCCAGTGTAGAAACCTACAATACAAAGTACAGCCATTCTGTTTCTGTTTTACACAAGACACCTGGATTTCAGTGTTGCTACAGACTTAAGATGTAGCACTTCATCCCCAAAAGACTATAATCCATTGGCTGCTGAATAGTTTCTACGATTTTTATTTTTAAAAATCTGTTAATTTAAAACTTTTTTTCTTTTTTTGTGTGGTGCTAGGGATTGAACCCAGGACCTTTGTGCATTCAAGGCAAGCTCTCTACCAGTTGAGCTATATCCCCAGCCCTGGTTTAAATCTTATTACCACATTAAAATGGAAAAGGAGCTCCAGCACTTCCTTCTTCCTCTAGGCCTAAGGGCTAATAACATCCATAACTGCACTGAATTCCTTATTCAAACAAAAGGCTTGAAAGTTTTTGTTTCATTTAAATTGACACAGGTTAATGGGATAGATGGAGATGGTCAGAGGGGATGGAAGAAATAGCTGGTAAACGTCCAGCAACCAGAGTGATGGCGGATCAAGAGATCATACTAAGAAAGAGCAGAAACAAAATCCCAAGGAGATACGTGTCCTAATTCCTGTCAACTATGAACTTGGAAGAGGACTTTATTCTTTTTGTGGTAGCCCTCAATTTATTCAACTACAAATAAAATGAATAGAAATAGCTTCACTTCCAATCTCATTAGAAT
The DNA here is from genome assembly GCA_028644305.1 of Xerus rutilus. NCBI lineage: Eukaryota > Metazoa > Chordata > Mammalia > Rodentia > Sciuridae > Xerus > Xerus rutilus. Next base: position 12,006,208 of record CM053407.1, read on the forward strand.
AATCTATATCTATTGAAATATGAGTATAATAGCTCCATATAGTTTTAATTGTATAGAACTGGTTATAATAAGAAATCTTTGTCTTGGCTTTTGGCTTGAATAAGTTTGTTTGTTTTATATCACAGTATTTTAGAGGAATAAGAACAGCTGAGTAAAACATCAACCTCAGGCCCTTTGAGGGTATTTTGTGGTTGGAGAGCAAGTCGGGGAGACTATCAATATTTACCAGTGTTTTCCATACAACCAATGGCCTCCCCATGTCAGCAGGCAGAGCCCAGCTGTAGTTTTCTTCCAATGATTTCGGAGTGTTTTAAAGAAGACAGTCATCTTCTCCTGGAGATTTGCTAGATGAATAAACAAAAAAATAAAAATATAAGTATCCAAAGTAATCATGTAGCATCAATTGCTCCTCTTCATTCTCATCCTCTCTCCTCTTCCCCTGCCCTTGCTGGGTTTTCTCCTTATCACTTCTGCTCAGCCTCTTCTCATCTTTTCCCTTCTAGTCTCATCATCGCCATCTTCTCACTCACCAACATTTATTTTCTTCTTCCTTCACATCTTTCCACCTGAATTACACTTCTTCCTTCCCAGATCACTTTTTCCTCATTGTATGAGAAGGAAGAAGGAGGGGCAGGAAGAAAGGAAGGGGATTTCCAGGGTTCTCCTGGCTTTTCTGTCTTCTTACAGCCTCATTATATGATTGCGTAAGAGTGTTTGCCATTAGATATAAGGAATTCAACAATATGTTCATAAGGGTTTATTCAAAACAGAAGAGCACACCAGGCCCTTAATAGGAAAATAAACAGAAAACATGCACAAAAAACTCAATGGAGAGGAAACACACATGGCTATGAAGAAACGCTCAAATTACTCAGTAATCAAACACGTGCAAACCACAAAGCACTATCATTATTCACCTATAAAATTAACAAAGTTTTAAAATCACATTCACTGATGACAAAATACAATGAAGGAGACATTCTCATACACTCCTGTGAGGAAAGTAAAATAGTACAACTTTACTAAAATTCAAAGTGACAAAATACAGCCTTTATTCTATTTGTTTTCTCCATGGCACTATCATTTGGTGATACTCATATTTATTTGCTAATTTGTTAATCAGCTTATCCCACTGGAATATAAACTCCATGAGAGTAAGGTCTTTGTTCTAGTTACAGCTGAATTCTATGCAAGTAAGATCTGGCACATATGGCTATTTAAGAAATACCTATTAAAGTCATGTAGCAATCAAATTTTCCTTTTTTTAACTTGGAATTTTTATAGATGTGGAAAAACTCAAATATAATGTTAAGTAAAATTAATAGGATAAAAAGCCATATATAATTGGTATTATCCCACTATGTCCAAATATGAACATAAATTGAAAAACATATCAATACAAATAAATAAAAAACAATTTTTTTTTCAATTTTTTTTTAGTTGTAGATGGACACAATATCTTTATTTTATTGCTTTTTGTATGTGGTGCTGAGGATCGAACCCAGGGCCTCACGCATGCAAGGCAAGCACTCTACCACTGAGCCACAATCCCAGCCCCAATAAAAAACAATTTTTAAAGTACTTTTCTTTACATTGTAGAATGGTGGGTGATGTTTATTTTTAAAACTGCAACATATATGCTAAGTTTTCTAAAATAAATACAAATTATTTTCTACATAGATAAAAATTTAAACAAAACATTTTATGATTATGGATGAGTGAGGTAGACTTGGGGGGAAGCCACTTCCACTGATGAGACTAGTTCTTTTATTACTCTTTATCCCCCTTTCATTAAAATTCCTCATAGGAAGAAATATCCTTACTGCATGCAGAAACAAAGGCAGCGTAAGGACGCCCACCTTGCCATGAGTCCTGCACACCACCCCGGCTGCTGGAGAAAGGGCTCTCCCTGAAGGGGCATGCTCCTTCCTCACCATCCTTCCCTGCACCACTCCTTCATTTGAGGCCTTAACAAACACCTATATGCCAGGTTCTATGCTAGGAGATAGGGCAGAGAAAAGTCAGACCCATTCTCAAGTGCTGACAACTATTAAGCTCATAATCACTACGCAATTATGGTTGCAATACCGTGGGATGAATGTTGAGGGGTGAGCACAGGCTCAGTGTGAGTCTACAAGAATGGACCTAACTTGAACTGGGTCTCATGAGGGAAGTTTTCCCTGAGTCTGGAAGAATGAGGAGTTACCAAAGTAAACAGGGTGCTATGTGAATGCTATGGTCTAAATGTTTGTGCCCCTCCAAAATGCCTATATTGAAGTCCTAATCCCCAACAAAATGGTATTAGGACATAGGGCCTTTGAGAGGTAACTGGATCATAAAGGTGGCACCCTATGAATGAGATTAGTGACCCCATAAGAAGAGACACCAGAGAGGGCTGGAACTGTGGCTCAGTGGTAGAGCGCTTGCCTTGCATGTGTAAGGCACTGGGTCTGATCCTCACAGAAATAAATAAAATAAAGATATTGTGTCCATCTACAACTAAAAAAAATTAAAAAAAAAAAAAAAGAAGAGACACCAGAGAGACTCTCCCACCCTTGTTATGTCAGGACACAAGAACAGGGCCCTTACCAAGCACCCAAACATGCTAGCACCTTGATTTCAGACTTCTAGCCTCCAGAACTGTGAAAAATACATTTGTTGTTTATGCCACCCCAGTTTATGGTATTTTTGTTACAGCAGTCTGAACTAAGACAGTGTATAAAGGTGTTTGGAGAAACACAGGTAGACATCATAGGGAAGAAGAAATTTCTTCTCTCAGCCATTGCTAGGTTCATGTGTGAGATCTCTATAAGATAGATTAACAAGAGAAAAGCAAACAAAATTATTTAATGTAATTTTTGTGTGACACAGAAGCCTTCAGAAACAAAGAACCAAATAGGGAGACCCATGTGTTTTTATGCTAAGTTTGATGAAGAGTAGACAGTTGTGCAGAAGTATGATTCGATAAAAGACAATGTCTTCATGGTAATAAAAGGTGGAACATAGTGAGGCCAGTTTGTTCAGATTCTTTTGTGTCTCTGTGTCTTCAGACATAAGAGAATTCTTTTCCTTCATGTATATAATGGACACAGCTCACATGAGGGTCTAATAAAGAGGAAAATAAAGAACTCTTTCATGATCTGCTTCAGAGGAGAAAAGCAGGAGGTAGTCGGAGAATGACCTTCCTGCTTCAGCTGTTTCTTCAAATGCCAAGGTGCCATATTTTGGGGTGGTATGTGTTGAGCCCCATCAAGAGTCTGGTATAAATAAAGAGCAGGGTAAGCATAGGA
>CM053407.1:12009997-12051816 GCA_028644305.1 Xerus rutilus
AATCAGAGAAATGCAAATCAAAACTACCCTAAGATTTCATCTCACGCCAGTCAGAATGGCAATTATCAAGAATACAAACAACAATAAGTGTTGGCGAGGTTGTGGGGAAAAAGGCACGCTCATACGTTGCTGGTGGAACTGCAAATTGGTACAACCAATCTGGAAAGCAGTATGGAGATTCCTTAGAAAACTTGGAATGGAACCACCATTTGAGCCTGCTATCCCACTCCTCAGCCTACAGCCAGAAGACTTAAAAACAGCAAACTACAGTGCTGCAGCCACTTCAATGTTTATAGCAGCTCAATTCACAATAGCTAAACTGTGGAACCAACCTAGATGCCCTTCGATAGATGACTGGATAAAGAAACTGCAGTATATATATACAATGGAATATTACTCAGCAATAAAAGAGAATAAAATTATGGCATTTGCAGGTAAATGGATGGAGTTAGAGAATATTATGCTAAGTGAAGTAAGCCAATCTCAGAAAACCAAATGCCGAATGTACTCATTGATAAGTGGATGCTGATCCATAATGGGGGGAAGAACACAGGAACAATGGAGGAACTCTGTTCACAGGGGTGTAAGTGGGGAGGGAGCATGGGGTCAGTAAAGGTGGTGGAATATGATGGTCATCATAGCCATAGCTTTATGTATGACTGCATGAATTTTGTGATTCTATATCACTTACAACCAGAGAAATGAAATGTTATCCTCCATCTGTGTACAATGAATCAAACTGCACTGTTATCATGTAAGCCTAAATAGAACAAATAAATAAATTAAATATGAAAAAATAAATAAATCCACATACATTTATGTGTATGTATACACATACATGCTTTTTGTTATTTTAGGGCTGACTTTATTTTTGTTTTTGAGTATATGTGCACAGGGAATATTATGCTTATTTATGTTCTTAGGACTCCTTTTTTTTTCTTTTGGAACCAAGTATTGAACTCAGGGGACTCGACCACTAAGCCACATCCCCAACCCTATTTAGTGTTTCATGTAGAGACAGGGTCTCACTGAGTTGTTTAGTGCCTCACCATTGCTGAGTCTGGTTTTGAACTTGCAATTCTCCTGTCTCAGCCTCTCAAAGTGCTGAGATTACAGGTGTGCGCTACAGCACCTGGCTTATGTTCTTAGGACTTCTAAAGACCAGAATCCAGTATTCCTGTAATATCTTTATCACATATGGCTGTGAATTTAACTACACAGAATGTTCCAAAGCTAGTAAGTTTGCCTGTGATTCTCCCCTAGGACCAGAAGGAACACAACCCTACAGACCCATTTTAGACTTCTAATCCCCCAAACCATAAGGTACTAAATTTAAACTACTGAGTATGTGATAATTTGTTACAGCAGTCACAGGAAACTAATACACACTGTCTTAGAATATGCTTCCTAGAGCATATTCTTTCAACAGTTTGAGTGAATCAGTTTTAAAATTAAATTATTTCTGCCTTTCATTTTGTGTAGGGCCATCTGTACAGTCCTACACTCATTCCCAATACCATCTCGTAGTAACCACTATTCCTCCTTTCTGTCCATCTACTATGATTTGAATGGCCCCTCCAAAACTCTCGCTGAAATTTCATTGCCACTGTAACAGCAGTGAGAGATGAAACTTTTAAGAAGTGATTGGATCATGAAAGCTCTGGCCTCACAGATGTGTTAATGCCATCATCATGGGACTGGGCTCCTGACACAGAGGGTGAGTTGGGTCTAGTTTTCCTTCCTTCATATTGTGTTTGTTGCCCACCTTTATGCCATGTTACGATGCAGCACAGAGTCCCTCACCAGATGCCAGCACCATGCTGGACTTCCCAGACACCAGAACCATGACCCAAGTAAGTAAACCTCCATTGTTTTTCATCTGTCATATTCTGTTACAGCAGCAGAAAATGGACTAAGACACCAACCTAACAACACCCTCTGTAGAGCCTTTCCTGAGAGTTACACTGTGGTTCACCTGCCCTTTCTTAAACAATGACAATGCTTTCAGTCCACATCACTCACTTTGGCTATTAATCATGTACCTTTATAAGAATAAAAATATTGAAGATGATAAAGAAGTTTCTGCAGGTTCAGAAATATGTAGGTTGGAGTTTGGAAAACCTATACTAAATCTACTCTTTTCCAAATTCTGTTTTATTACCATGTATATGATTCCAAAATAGTCAGGTTTAACCTCTAGCCAGACTTGGATGGCTTCCAGTGGCCCTGCAGACTCCTGACACTGTGACGTAAACTGCCTGGGGACCTTCTGTTAGCCAAGGACTGAAGCCTAGTCCCATTTCATGTCAGAGAGGCTCATAGAAAGCATCTTCTGGTCCACAATGAACACTTGTGATCAGGGAAGGAGACTTAGTTCTGATACTATAGCCAGGAGATGCCTGGAGCAGCCCCTAAGGCACAATCCCTAAGGCTGGACAGCATATTTGTGCCACAGGTGAAGCCAAAGAGATATTCAGATGTGCACAACCAGAGAGATGGGCTTGGATTACACTCTTCCTTTCCATGTTCTTTGTTCAGTATTGCTAACTGCTGAGTGAGGTTCCCAAGGAGTAGGAAAGTAAGCCCTAGCAGCTATTTAGAATTTGTCTCATCTTCAGCTCTTGCCAGAGAACTGTGGGGAAAAATATTTTGTACTGTTAAGGGTAGGAACTTGCATCTCTTTCCGCATCCAACACACTGCCACATATAGTACTTTTTATATACTGAAATAACCTATACATTGAAAATATGAATACCTGTTGTCTATAAATTAAATTTACTTTCCCTTGAGGACATTGGAGGAAAGTGACATTGGTCATTGGAGACATCCAGCAGCTCTCGGTATTGGAGAAGTCTTAGCTTACATAGCAATGGCATTTTCCCAATATGGTGACAGACCATGCTAAGACCAGGTCACTTTCCATCAGTCCAGAACCGACCTTGACATAAGAGTCTCTTGGCTCAGAAGATGCTAGAGGGAAATGGCCTCTGCCTAGAAGTAGGATGAAGGGGAACTGAGATGAGTGGCATTGGCAACAAGAAGGAGTATTTAAATCCCCGATTAGATTGCCCCATACTGTGGAAGAGTGTGGGACCACTTGAGATTAAACCATGGGAGAAAGAAGCAAGATTGAAGATGGCTCTAGATTTCAAATTTTCCACATTAATAGAATTCAGATGCTCAATGTCACTACACACACACACACACACACACACACTCCATACTTGCAAACCCTCTTCCATTGTATTCACCAACCACATAAAGCCAGGCCAGAGTGGCAATGATGACTTGCCAAATTGTTGTCTAACAACGACCTGGAAAGGGGATCCTGTGTGGCTCTCACCCCTCAGCTACTTCGCCCTGCCTTTGCCACTTTCCTGAATCCCCTGCAGCTGGTCAGTGGTAGAATCTGTTGCAGGGGTGGGGTTCCCAGTGGCTGGTGAACCCACTGCTCTAGAATCTGAAGGGTATAGATTCAAAACAAAAAGTCAGAAAGAAAAGAAGTCTAGTGGAATAGACAGCACGAAGGTGAGTACAGTCTCTTTCAACATTGATTCTTAGCTGCCCCACTACATGCTGATGTAGTGTACATTTTACTTCCTTCTCCAAAATCCATTTCCCTCATCTTCCTTCCTAATATGGACCAGATCTTGTTCCAGCATCCAGTCCTCTCCTTCCTAGCCCCTGCTTGCCTGTGACAGATAACTCTCTCCCCATTGGTTTACTCTCATTAAGGTAATCATGGTAACTCCTCTATCATCATCAGTGATTAGATTAGGAATTGATCATGTAGTTCAATTTAGTTCCAAGAGTTTTAAAGGGAAATCTACTGAAAAATCTCCACAGGTTTCATTCTTAAAGGGGGGATTCAAAAAAGAAATGGTGGTCAAGCTTAAAGACACCATGCAAAGTAAAATAAACCAGTGGTCAAACTACATGTCATATGGCTCCATTTACACGAAATACCCAGAATTAGCAAATATAAAGAAAGGGAGAATAGATTGGAGTTGCTTAGGGCTGGGTTTGGGAGGAGGCTGAGGAGAAATGGGAAATGACTGCTGATGTGAATGGAATTTCTTTATGAAATGATGAAAATGTTCCAAAAAATTTGCTGTAGTGATGGTTGCACAATTTTGTGAATAAACCCAAAACCAGTAAATCATAAACTTTAATGGGAGAATGGTAGGTGTATGAGTTCTAGCTAAACAAAGCTGGTTAAAAAGATGGGAAGAGATGGTCTCACTTTTTGCCCTGTCTAGGATCATATATGTCCACATAATGCCTGAAACTACTGCCATCGCTGCTCATCCACGAGGAGAGCTAACTTGAGGCAGAGCCGTTTCACAGAGGAATAGAGAGGAAAGAGACGGAAAGAACCCAAGCCCTTGATGGTATCATGGAGCCAAGTGGTGGTACCGTGTCTGAAGCATGCACAAACTCTACCCATTCTATTATGTAAAATAACAAAGTCCCTGATTGTTTAGGAGAAAGTTGGGCTTTGGTATTCCTGGGAGTCATGAGTACTGAATTGAGAATCTGCAAGCCACAGGATCTTGGTAGACAGGAGACACAACCAGGACAGTGTTTTTAGGTTAATGATGTTGAGATTTGAAGGTGAGGGGAACAGGTGAAATTAATGGCAGAGGGGAAAAAAAACTAATTGACATCAATTGTATGCTTAACCATTCATAGTTCTTGAAATAATTCTCCAGTCATTTCTCTGGCCCTTAGACCTATGCTACACTCATTTTCTATAGATCCATTATGATTGAAATAGAATTAAAAGTTCAGGGGAAAAAATTACAGAATGCTTCTATTGCCATTAGTAGCCTTAACATGTAGCATCTCCGATGAAATCTGCTTGTGGGAACAGATGCTCCCAAGTCACTGCTTCTATTCTGAAAAATATGCACACATTCTTTTTACATTCATTTTGTTGTGTTTACTTACTTTATGCATATAGATACTTCCTTAAACTACTTTGTTTTCCCTGAGAAAAAATATGAAAGTGATATTCTTGTGATATTTATGCTTAAAATCCTTTCCTTATTATGACCTTTAATATCCACTGAATCTACTACTACCAGATTGGAAACATGTAAATGAGGCCTTTCAAGACACCAGTGGCTTCCTACGAGAGAGAATATTTTCCACATTATTACATAGGGTTTTTAAAAAGAACCTTCTGTAACACACACTGATATCCGAGATCCACACAGGCCCTGCCTTTTCCTCAATGTGATGTTTTAGTCAGAGTTTTCATCACTGTGACCAAAATACTTAACAAAAACAATTTAGAGGGGAAAAAAAATTTTTTTGGCTCACAGTTTCAGAGGTTCAGTCCATAGACAGCCAACTCCATCACTCTGGGCCCAAGATGAGGCAGAACATCATGGTGCAGGGCACAGCAGAGGAAAAGCAGCTCAGGACATGGCAACCAGGAAGTAGAGAAGGCTCTGCTCACCAGAAACAAAATATAACCCCAGAGTTACATCTCTAGTGACCTACTTCCTCCAGGCACACTCTACCTGCCTACAGTTACCACACAGTTAATCCATTAGTGCACAAATCCACTGGTTAGGTTATACCTCTAATAAGTTAATCACTTCACCTCTGAAAATTTTTGCATTGTCTGACACATGAGCTTTTGGAGGACACCTCATACCTAAATCATGCCAATGACTTTACTTCTTAATGTGTCTCCTTGTCATCCTTTGTCACCTCCTCATCCTGGGTTGAGCTGGCCCTGGTTGGCACTTTCCAGCCACTTTTTAATGTAAGAAGGAGAAGGAACAAGGCAGTGCCCAAGTGAATCCTATCAAGCAAGGTCTCCAATACTATTTTGCAAAACAAATTCCCTGAGTGATCCAACTTCTAAGCATCTGATGGAACAGGGAAATTCTACCTGTAATGAACTTTAAATTTTTACTTTGGTGATTTTTTTTCACTTTCAGAAGCACAGAGCCCACAATTTTTTGCTTTATTTCAATCAAAATAGTAATTCTGTGATGAGAGGACACTGAGATGGGTTTCAATTAAAATAGTAGTTCTATAATGTCATCCTGATTTTACCATAAAAAAATCTGCATCTTATTGACCACAATTTAGGCAGAGGGCTCTAGAGAGCAATAGACATTTATCATAAAGGGAAGATGTATTTGGAATTTTGGTTCTGGCATGATAGAGTAGACATGAAAAGTCTTCCTACTCCAATGCCTAGATATTCTGGGTAAAACGAAACCAGATTATTCAAAGTACATAGCTGAGCTGACCAGAAAGAAAGGTAGATCCAATAGGGTTAGCAACTAAGCAGCACCAGAAACCTAGGATGAACCATGTGAATGTTGATATGATTGCCTAGGCTGGGACTGATGGCTGAAGGCTCCATTCCAGACTTTGAACCATCTAGGAATTTTGGCTCAGCACCCACTGAGGCATAAGCAGTGACTTAGGTCCTCCAAAGATGGACAGTTGGAAGTAAGAACACTCACTGAGCCACTGGGAAAAAGTCCTACCCATCAGCTTAGGAAGATGAGGAGGAAGTTATGTGTCCCTGCCCAAGCTCAAGGTGGGAAAAGAACTCCTCAGCTAAATTAAACCACCTAACCTGTGCCTCAAATGGGCTGCTAATTTAAATATACACTGTGTCAGTAATATGAAAATCTCAAAACAGAGAAAATTAATACAACAACTGGTCCCAGGCTGATAATTCTTTGAACATCTGGAATAAACAAACACAAAAGGATTCTGGGGTGGGGGTGAGGATGTCCCCACATACCCACAAAGGAATCCTTTTATTTCCCACCTATAAAATATTTGCTAGTATATTCTAATTTTATTTTATTATATTTTCCAAACTTGATTTTATGTTTATTTTCATTTTTAAAATTCCATAAACTTATCTCAACAGCCAAAGAATAAAATCATTTTAGCAAGATGATATAATAGTAACTGTATCCATATTTTAAGGCTTTCCTTATCAATTTGATACATGAAAGCTCTTTCTGCAGTAAGGATGATAATCCTTTGACTTATTTGTTGCAAATGTTTTCCTAGTTTATTTGCTTTTGTACAAGACTAATGATATGTTTTGATATAAAATAAAACTCTTGAATTTTATGTAGAGTTACACTCTTGGAGAATCCTCTCTCCTAGTGATTGGAAAGTTATATTTCTTATAAGTTTTCATTTTTCTATATTAATCTTTTAAAATTCACCTATAATTATTTTCTTGCATCAAAATGTACTGAAATCTTTTCAAACTCAAGATCTTCACTAATGCTGTTCAATTCACTCATCATCGAATCCCCCTCCCCCTCTCAGTTGAACAGTGGCTTCACCTAAGAACATCTGTGTAAATGATCTTTCTCAGGGCTGTGGGTGTAGCTCTGTGGTGGAGTCCTTGCTGAGCATGCACAAGGCCCTTGTTTCTAATCTCAGCCCTCTCAACAATATAAAAAGGAAAGAAATGAGGTTCCTCCTGTTAAACTCTCCTTGTTCTATATGGTTCATAATAATATATAATTATGTATTTCCTTGTCTATTTGTTCAATGTCTGTTCTAGTTTGTTCAGGACTGTCCTGAACTCTCTGCCCTCCCACATAAGAAATGCAATGAATATTTCCTCAAACTTAGTACCACACGCACCTTCCCATCACTGCAGACTGGGAAGAAAATGCTGCCTCCTCCCATCCAGGGCTCATCCATCCACCTGGACTCTGGAGGGTATCTCCTTCCCCTCTTCCAAAAATCTTCCCCATCCATCATTGCCCTCTCTAGTATTTATTTTCTCAATCCATCTCCACTTCTTCCCTCTCAACGGGGAGCCTACTCAAAACATGCCCATTTCAGCATAAAAATATACCAATACCTACCCTTCCTAGTCCTTATGCTCCTCATCACAATTTTTTTTAAAAAGATCTTATTAATAAATAGTTTACATACAATAAAATGTGCCTATTTTAAATGTACAAATTGATGACTTTGATAAATGTGTACTTTCCTATGGTGGCCACACTGAAGACAAAGAACATTTTCATCATTGCCCAAGTCATCTATGTTCTGTGACTGCCCGTTAGATACGTCTCTTGTAGAGTTTCATATAAATGGAATCTTACTGTATGAAGCTTTTTGTTTCTGGCTTCTTTCTCTTAACACAGTATTTTTTTTTTATTTAAATGCATTTCAAGTCATAGTACATAAACAGAGCTCAGTTTTTCCATTTCTCTGGTTGCAAATCATAAAGAGTCACACTATTTGTGTCTTCATACATGCACCAGGGGTAGTAATGACCCATTTGATCAATCATCATTACTATTCCCGCTTCCCTTTCCTTCCTCCCCCCTCCCCGCTGCTGCATCCAGAGTTCCTGCATTTCTCCTGTGCTTCCCGTTCCCATCCCCCTTATGTATCCTCATCCACTAATGAGAGAGAACATTCGGCATTTGGTTTTTTGGGATTGGCTTACTTCACTAAGCATAATGTTCTCCAATTCTATCCATTTGCCTGTAAATGCCATGATTTTATTTTCTTTTATTGCTGAATAATATTCCATTGTCTTAACACAGTATTTTTAAAGATTCATCCACTTTGTTCTTCTTATTAGTGATTAGTCACTCATTGGATGGATTTACCATTTGTTCATTCATTCGCTTGGTGATAGAAATATAGACTGCTTCAGCTTTTGCTATTATGAATAAAGGTGCATTCAACCTTTGTATACAAGTTTCCCTATATACATGTGTTTGTGTTTCATTCTTTTGGGTAAAAATTAGGAAAGTGATGAGTGGGTTGTATGGTAAGTGTATATTTAAACTTCTAAGACTGTCAAATTATTTTCTAAACTGGTCTTACTGTTTTACACTCCTAGAAGCTGTGTATAAACTTTCCAATGGTTCCACATTCTTGCCGACACTCACATCAGTTTTTAAATTGAAAATATCCTAATTTATGTAATTGTCCACAACATGTCTTCTTGGATGAAGCATCTGTCTCAATGTTTTATGCATTTTAAAAATATGTAATCTTCTTTTTGAATTTTAAGAGATCTTCACTTATTTTAGATATGTTTTTTTTCTGATATGTGTTGCAAGTATTTTCTTTTTTTGTTTTGTTTTGGTTTTGATACTGGGCATTGAACCCAGGGGTGCTTAACCACTGAGCCACATCCCCAGCCCCACCTTTATTTTTTGAGATAGGGTCTCAATGAATTGCTTAGGGTCTTGTTAAATTGCTGAGGCTGGCCTTGAACATGTGATCCTCCTGCCTCAGCCTCCTGAGCCACTGAGATTACAGGTGTATGCCACCATATCTGGCTCCTTTTCCTTTTTAAGGTGTATTTTAAAGAGAAACTCTTTAAATTTTGGTGAAATGCAATTTAGTAATTTTTTCTTGGCCTATGGAAACATTTTTTTGCTTACTTCAAGATCTTCAAGATTTTCTCATATGTTTCTCTTTAAAAATTTTATAAATTTCATTTTTATGTTTGAGTCTATGATCCATTCAAAGTCAATTTTTATGAATTATTTGAGGTAAAGGTTGAAGTGCATTTTTTCCATAGGACTGTCCAGTTGTTCCAGAATTATTTATCAAAACCATACCGTCCTTTCTCCCCTTGACCAATGATTGAAATATCATTGGATCACATGTACATAAAGGTCTATTTCTGAATTGTTATTTTGTTCCATTGGTCTATATATCTACCTTACATGAATGCTGTGCTATCTTGATTAATAAAACTTTTTAGTAAATCTTAAAATAAGGTAATATAAATTGTCAAATTTTGTTCTTTTTCAAAATATTTTGTCTGTTCTAGGTTCTCTGAATTTCTATATGAAGTTTAGAATCAGCCTTTCAGTTTCCACCAAACAACAAACAAATTAAAAAACCCTTGTGATTTTGATCTTAATCACGTTCAATCTACAGATGATTTTAAGGTGTCTTAACCCCTTTACAAGAGTTTTCCAATCCATAAACATGGTATTTATTTCCATTTATTTAGATGTCATTTAAGTTATCTCATTCATGTTTAAGTATATAGGTCTTACACCATATTTTGTTAAATATGTCTCTATGTTTTTAATATTTTAGAATTATAAATGATGTAATTTAAATTTCAATTTCCAATTGTTGCTAAAACATAGAAATGCATTTTTTATATTCACTTTGAATCCTGCAACCTCCCTAGACTCTATAATTAGTTGTAATATTTTTGTAATTTGGGGAATTTTCTTTTTTTTAATATTTTTTAGTTGTAGATGGACACAGTGTATTTATATGTGGTGCTGAGGATCAAATCCAGTGCCTCACACTTGCAAGGCAAGTGCTCTGCAACTGAGCCACAGCCTCAGCCCTGGAGAATTTTCTGTGTCTACAATCATGTCAATTATGTACTCTACATACAGTTTGGCTTCTTGCTTTCTAATCTGAATACATTTTATCTGTTCCCCACCATGTTACTAGGTGAATATTAATAGAATTGATAGGAGCGAATATTCTTGTCTAGTTCTTAATCTAAGAAAAGCATTCAGAATTTCACCCTCAAGAGTGAAATGCTCTTCATCATGTTCATAAGCTCTCGGTTTTCTAGTTTTTGTCATGAATAGTTGTTTTAATCCCCCTGTATCTATCTGTCTGTGTCTCCTTAATCCTAGACTTAAGACTGGGATGTAAGTCCCAGTGTCTTAATCCATTTTCTGTTGCTATAAACAATTACACAAGATAATGGATCAGAAAGGGGGAAGATTAATGGGTTGGAAAGGGGGAGGAACAGGGAGTGAAATTGGGTCAGATTCCATGTATGTATGATTTTGTTGGGATAAAGCCAGCTACTATGTATAATTATAATGCCCTAATTTAAAAAATGAAAAAAATTACATGAAGCTGGATACTTAATAAAGAAAAGAGGTTCTGGTGGCTGGAAATTCCAAACAGCATGGCAGTGTCTGGTGAGGGACCCCCTGGCTGATTCACAACATGGCAGAAAAGCAAAATTGGAAAAGGCTGCATGCAAAAGGGCATCTGTAAAAACAGCCAGGGGCCAGGATTGCTTTTTTATAGCATCCACTGTCATGGGAACTAATCCATTCCTATGGCACCTGACCCCACTCCAGGGACACAGCATTAATCCATTCATGTGGGTGGACACCCTCCCATGACCTAATTACTTTGACTAAGCCCTGCCTCTTAAAGGGTCTGCCACCTCAACACTGCCCTACTGGGAGATCAAGATCTCGGCATGTGAAACTTTACAGGACTCACTTAAATCATAACTTAACCATAGCACCCAGTATGGGGAGCACCTAGTTCACTGACAGAGGCTGAATGATACAGGAAAACTCAACAGACATATTTCAAGCTAAAGAGTCACATGATATTTTCACTAAATATCCTCAAAGCTATTTGAAATTTTCCAGTTATAGGTTTTAATTCAATTACAGATACTCCTGAAGCACAAAAGACCGATAACATAATGGATATTACCTTGATCGGATTGTTTTCATAACATCAGATTTGCAATCACTGAGGAAATCGGAATGGATATGAGAGGTAACTTTGAAACTCTGGGCCCACTGGGATGGACAGGAAAAGAGGGATTACTCCTGTGGAAAGCAATCCAAGAGGAGAGAAGATAAGAAAAGGGTGAGAAGACATCACAGATACATTTTACATTTTCCTTAAGAACCTTGGCAATAATCATCACCACTGAGATCCTGCTCTCTCCTACATTCTTTCTTGAACAAGGAATTGCAAACAAGCATTTTAAAATAAAATTATGTTCTGTGCTGTTTGGGCAAGTATGACCAAGAAGGTACTCTGGAACATTGACTGCTCGGTTCAAAACTGTCTCTTAGTCCAGATCTGGCCAATTAGGCTCTCCAGCACATTATCTTCCAGACCAGCATTCCTCACAGGGGGCTGTATGGAGCCTCGTTTCAGAGGAAAGTTGATAGACACGCACACTCCCACACCCCTACACAACAAACACCGCCATGGACAACAACAATTCCATGAGCTTGGGAATCACTAGGCTAAGCATTAGTCTATGTTAGAATTTCAATGTGCAAATGGAACGGGTGATTTCCGAAAGGATGTTGCAGTATACAGTGGTGTATGTGGTATTTAAGTTGGGAATAAAACAGACTTCTGGACTTTGAAGTGGTATGGTAGAAACAATACTAGACTCAAGACAGAAAACCCACGTTTAATTTTCAGTATTTCTGTTGAGCCTACATCACTGGAGGTGGTTACCTAAAATTTCTGAGTCTTTGTTTCTTCATCAGTATAAACATAATGCTCTAATTTTATCTTATAGGGCTAGTCGTAAAGATTAAATGACCTAATAGATATAAAATCACCTGGTCAATATCTAGTGCCAAGTAAATGTAAGTTCTCTTTTAAAATTCCAAACGATATGTTCCTAAAGAAAATTCAGATTTTAAAAACCCATCAGGAATTGTATAATTAAGATAAAAATCAAGCAATAGCAATCTAAGATTAAAATATATACAGAGAGGGACTTGAAATCTTATAATAAGTAAAGGGGATAAGAGTTGACATTTACATAAGATATTTAATGTTTATATAGCAAGTCCAATAAACTTCCATTTACATTATGCAAATTGTAGGGAGTTCTAGTTTCCTGAATGAGAGGCTTAATGACTTGGGTCTTTGAGAGAATGGTTTGTGAGTTTAGAATAGAATACGGCTGACTGACCTCTCATTAGGAGACTCTCAATGCATTTGTAGCAAAGCAAAGCAAATATCAAAAAGAAGGGGCACTTTGAAGCATCAGAGCAAAAGGAAAAAAACACTCCACCCTGTTGGGGTTCTTGCCTCATTTAGTGGACACTTGACCTTGGGCATTTAATGGAGTCTTAGTCTGGATCACATTGTCCTTTGTACTTCTGAGTTCCTCATTTCCTTTGCACAGCTTTAACTTTTGATCTTGGCTTCATTGTCCAAAATTTCTCAGTATCCAAAATTTCAAAACAATTTGCACAAATACAAAATCCTGCTACTAGTTATATATGTAATTGCTGAGATTAAGTTCTGTGACTTAAAATTCTCTGACATTAATCCTAAAGCTCTCAGTTTGTTCGTTATCACCACATAGTCTCTTGGACCTTAAGAGGAAAGCTTTAATCCTTGCAGCTTTAAAACAGGGCATTTGAGTCCAGTGGCTTTTGTAGTGCAGTCTCCAGTCCGGCCTGGAGACTACACCACTAGGTGGCGTGAAAGATCCAGCTGTAGATGGTGAATTGGTGAGAAACTGCACAAGCGTATTTACCTTCTTACCTTGGGGTTGGTCCATTGGGGATCACCAGGCTGCTATTTCCTTTATTGTCAGGGATCTTGAGGATTTCTTGGCTTGAGTCTGATGCAAACGTCCCTGTGCAGTGCTCAGCAGTTTGTAAAAGGAGTCTAGGGTTTGGTAACACTATCTCCAAGGCCTTATGACAAGCTCACTACCAACCCAATCTTTCTGCCTCCTCCCTTTACCTTCCCAACAGTCCCCAGATCTGGAGGTCTGTCCTCTCTTTCTTCAGTCTTTCATGAAAACATCTATTACATGCAATTAAGTGTCAGGCACATGGCTAGGAATGGTGCAGTTTGAGAGATAGAAGGCTTCACCTTTTTGTTTCTTAATAGGACATTAGTAGCAAGCGCTGCAGCATGGATTAGTGACTGCTCAGGCTCTGAACTTAGGGGACCAGGCTGTTGGCTGCTGAGCTGTGCCTCAACAAGGGAATAGAGCTAATATTACAAGAGCTAATATTTTAGCTCTTATATTCAGAAACAGCCCCTGACTCATCACTCTATTATCATACACCATCTGCACAAGGCCTGCAGCTTCCTTGCTCTATTCCCCCATCTCAAACTGCCCTTCTCACCTTTTTTTGCTCTCAATGTAGCTCTCGATGCTTATTTTAATTGAACTCTAAGGCTATATAGCCTTTGGTCATTCTTTTTTCAAGTAAGTCTCTTGAGAATACAGCCACAAATTGAAATATTATGCAGCAATGAAAATAAATGAACTGTTCAAGCCATTCATGCAAGGCCACAGAGGAACCTTAAGTACACATTGCTGTGTGAAGGAAGCCAATTGCGAGAGGCTACATGCGGCAGGATTCCAACTATGTGATATTCCAGAAAAGGTAGGGCTATGGAAATGGTAAAAAAGATCAGTGGTTGCCTGGGGTTCAGGGGGAGGAAAGAGGAGTTTTGGCAGTGGGGATATTTCATCTGACACTGAAATGGTAGGTACATGCTATATGTTTGTCAAAATCCACAGAATGTACAACACAAAGAATGCACTTGGTATTATGCACAGATTTACTTGTTGTGGTCAAAGAAATCAAATGACTTTCCAAGGGCATGTGGCTAGTAAACAGCAGGGCAAGGACTTGCATCCAGGCCTTCTTATTCCTATGTCCAGAGATCTTTTCTCTACATTCTACATATTGGCAGCCCGAGGAATTGGTACCAGCTCTCTATACTTCCTGTTGACTATTCATTGTTTCTCCCAAGGTTTAAGATAAGCTCTATTTAATAGAGCTACACATCATAAATTGTAACTCAAGACTTCTCACTAACACTGATATGATTTAACGCAAGAATTCAAGAATTTCATATGCAAAACAGCATCTACTTTATTCTTCCAACTCTACCACCAATTCTTGTTCCCCAGTATCTTTTGGAATGTTTGTTTTCCCTCCACTTTTTAGGAAAATCCATTTGACCAAGAAAGAAAGCGGAGACCAGCTGGAAGAGACTGGTAGCACTTTCATAGAATTTAGCACTGAAGTTTTGGAATTGTTCTAAAAAGGAGGAGGAGGAAGACGAGGAGGAGAAAAAAAGAAAAAAAAGGGATCTGAGTGGTTTGCAATGGGAGCTGAGCTTTCTAAGAAGTCTCAGAAAATCAGCATTGGCTGTCAGAGGGCACAGAAGTAGTGTTCAACAGCAACGCCTTGCGGGAGTTAGAATCAATTGCAGGAGAAAAATGAGGAGACCTGATTTTCTCTCCTTTTGAATATGGAGACCATATTGACCCTTCTTGAGACTATATGAAGCTCCAGAATTCCTAAGTGAAGTTGGTGAGGGGAGCGAAAGCTTCCAAAAGAGGCATCATTTCCCCCCTAATTGGTCAACTAATTAGTCCCCTAATTGTGCAACTAGGTAGAAAAGTGAGATATGCGACCATTTCTGCATGCTGATATTACGGAGCAGTTCGTAACCACTATCCTAAGGAATAAAATATGGACGAGTACATTTTGGAAAGGACTAAAACAGATGTGGAACATCCACACAATGAACCAACATGGGCAAGTGGTCAGTCCAGAGAGTGCACAGTAGCGGTGCCATCCACGTTTAAGTACAATATGTCCCTCGAAAGCTCACATGTGAGACAATGCAAGAATTTTCAGAGGTGAAATGATTGGGCAATGAGAGCCTTAACCCAATCAGTGCCTTCCTACGCGGGCGTGGACTCACGGGGTGATAACTGTAGGCAAGTAGGTAGAGGGTGGCTGAAAGGAGCAGGCCACTGGGTGCATGCCTTTGTCCCTGGTGAGCAGAGAGCTCCGGCCTCCTCTCTGCTTCCTGACTGCCATGCTACGCTGCTTCCCTCCTTCACACCCTTCCCCCAGAATGTTCTGCCTCACCTCAGGCCCACAGCAGTCGACCTCAGTTGGCCATCTACGGACTGAGGCTTCTGAAACGGTGAGCACCACATAAACTTTTTCTCCTTTAAAATTGTTCTTGTCAGGACTTTTGGTCATCGCAGTGAAAAAGTTGACTAAAACAGTCTCTTTGTGGTTCTTAGGTGGTGACCATCTCTACTCACTAAGTACTGTCCATCCTTATGAATGGGAATGAAACCTAAGTAAATACAGATGTGATCACAAAAGGAATGACCAATTTGGAAAGCTGTTATAGTTTGGAATGTCCCCCAAAGGCTCATGTGTTGAAGGATTTGTCCTCAGCTGGTGGTGCTCTTGGAAAATGGTAGAAACTTTAGGAGGTGCGTTTAGTTAGGAAAAAGTGGGTCACTGTGAGCATGCCTTTGCAGGGTTTATTCTGTCTCCAAACCCTTCCTCTCTCTGTATCTGCTTCCTGGCCACCATGAGGTGAGTGGTTTTGCTCTACCACACGTCCCCGCCATGATGTTCTGCTTTCTCATGAGCCCACGGCAACGGGACCAAGAACTATGGACTGAAACCTCTGAAACTATGAGCTAAAATAAAACTTTCCTATTTTAAGTTATTTTCCTCAGGTATTTTGTCACAGTGACAGAAAGCTTACATAAAAGTGAAGAGGTTATTCATGAAATGTCTTCAACAATTTGAGCTTTTCCTATGATAATTAAGCCTGTGGTTTAGGAAGTTATAGCAAAGGTAACTTAGCTCCACATCCCCCACTGCAGTTGTTGGGGAACAAGAGAGATGCAGTCCTTGTTTTCATGGGACTTATGACATTTTGAGGGGAGACACAGATGCTCTACTTGGAGCATGGACTGAATGGAAAGACATGCAATGACCTGCTAATTTTTCCACCCTATCTAGCCCACCTGGCTTCTAACATGGCTGCTTCTCAGAACTTCTCTGAGTACTTGTTATGGGTTGAGTTGTATCCATCAAAAAGATGTGTTGAAGGCCTAACCCCTAGTACCTCAGAATCTGAGTTATTTGGAAATAGGGTCTCTGCAGATACAATTAGGTAAGCAGATGTCACATGGAATAGGGTGAGCCTTAAGTAAAATGACTGGTGTCCTTATAAGAAGAGGAGACAGAGACACAGAAGACACACAGGAAGAGAATAGCACATGAAGTCACAGACACGTGCTGGGAGGACAACACCTTGTCTCGCTGGAGGCAGGAATTGGAGCAATGCATCTACCAGCCAAGAAATGCCCAGGATGGCCATCAAGCACCAGGAGCTAGAAGAGGCAGAGGAGGATTCTCTGCTGCAGGTTTCAGAGGGAGCAGGCCCTGCTGGTGTTTTGATTTCCATCTTTCAGAACTGTGAAAGTATGAATTTCTGCCATTTTCACCACCCAGTTGTAGTCCTTTGTCAGAAGAGTCCTAGGAAATGCATACAGCTGTCACCCTGCTGTGCTCTTACCATACTGACCATATCCGCTCCCACAGCTCTAAGAACCAGGAGATTGATTCCTAAAGCCAGGAAATAATACCAAGAATGAATAAATGGACACATTGAGTTAAAAAGCCTCTGCACTAAAAAGGAAACAATTAAACAGCATGAAGATCAAGCCTACAGAATGGGAGAAAATCTTGGCCAACTACTCTTTCTGCAGAGGACTATTATCCAGAATATATAAAGAATTCAAAACACTCCCCACCAAAGACAAATAACCCAATCAATAAATGAACTAAACAGACACTTCTCAAAAGAAGAAATACAAATGGCCAAGAAATACATCAAAGAATGTTCACCATCATTAGCAATTAGGGAAATGCAAATCAAACTTGCACTGAGGTTTCATCTCACACAAGTCAGAATGGCAGTCATTAAAAATACAAATAACAATAAATGCTGGAGGGGATGTGGACAAAAGGGAACACTTTTACACTGTTGGTGGGATTGTAAATTAGTACAACCACTGTGGAAACTAGTATGGTGTTTCCTGAAAAGATTTGGAATGGAACTACCATATGACCCAGCTGTAGGACTCCTTGGTATTTATACTGAAGAATTTAAGTCACCATACTCTAGCGATACGTGCATATCCATGTTCATAGCTGCACAATGCACAATAACCAAATTATGGAACTAACTTAGGTGTCCATCAATAGATGACTGGA
Organism: Xerus rutilus; assembly: GCA_028644305.1. Classification (NCBI taxonomy): domain Eukaryota; kingdom Metazoa; phylum Chordata; class Mammalia; order Rodentia; family Sciuridae; genus Xerus; species Xerus rutilus. Next base: position 12,027,821 of record CM053407.1, read on the forward strand.
TAAAGAAAATGTGGTCTATATAAACATGGAGTTTTATTCAGCCATAAAGAACAAAATTATGTCATTTGCAGGAAAGTGGATGAAACTTGAGACCCAGACTTAGAAACATAAGGGTTTTATGTTTTCTGTCATATGTGGAAGCTAGAAAGAAAAAAGGATAAAAAGGCGGGGGCATCTCATGAAATTAGAGGGGAAATCAGTAGAGGAAGAGAGCCGGGGGAATGAGGAGGAGAGGGAAAAGGGAGGTACCGGGAAATGAAATTGAAAAAATTCTGTTACATGCATGTCCAAATACGTCACAATGTATCCACTGTTTTGTATAATTATAATGTACCAATTAAAAATAATTTTTAAAAAAGAAACAGCTGTTTTCTGAAGCATCCCAGGTTTGTACAGTGAAGCTGTGTGAGGTGCCAACTCTATTTGGCAAATTAAAGAAAAGTCTTACTTTTTCCATCGTTCTACTACCAACCAGATTTTAGCTTCCTTGCAGAAGACACTGTTAGGCAGGAGGGCAGTTGGGAGTAGTCACCACAGACAGGGAGAAGCAGCTAATTTCTCACGTGCAAGCTTCTGAAGACATGGCACAGAGCGCCAAGTGGCCTTCAAGGATGGTTTTAAGTGCTCATGCTTGGGCTTTACCTGCTGATGCTGTAAATTCATCCTGAGGCCAGAGGTGTCTCACAGCCCCTGCGCCTGCACTAGCCTGTTACCTCCCAGCCTGGGGCACCCACCATTGCCACATGGACTTGGATAGCTCATGGGCATCTCAAACAAGCTTGTTCAAAAAGAAGCTCTGGACTCTCCTTCCTCACCAGTTCCTGCCCTATTTCCAATGCCACCACATTCACCCAAGCCATGACAACTTCCCTCCTGGATTCACTGCTGGTAGCCTCACTGTGATCCCTGATTTCATATTTGCCTCCATGCATCCATTCTCCACGTAACCGTTTCGTCCTAGCTGTTCTGCTCATAATACTGAAAAATCTTCCCTATGTCCCTAGAAGAATCTCTAAAATCCTTAGCATCGTCACAAGGCACTGTGCCATTACCCCCTGCCACTCTCCAGCTGTACCTGCTCACAGTGCTGCAATCCTCCTGGCTCCTTTTATTCCTCTCACATATACCAAACTCTTTCACACCTAGTCGCCTGCCACAGGCAGAGGGGACGGGACATGTGAAGGCATTTCTAGAGGTGGCTCCTTCTCAACCTCAGCTCTGCAGCTAAAACTTACCTTCTTGGTGGGGCCGCCTCTAACTGCCTGGTCTACAGCAGGTGCCCCCGTACTCTTCCCTTGGCACCCTGTTCTTTCCTGTGGTACTGACTATAATTTGCAGTTAGATACTCATTTATTAATTTCTTCTTTCTTGTCAACCCCAGCAACACCCCGCCCCCATCCTGCCTACACTATGAGCTCTTTGGGAACAGGGGTCCTGCCTGGTTTATTCATTGATATATATTTGATGTTAGGCAATAGGAGGTAGTCAAAAAAATTGAAAGGATAAGTGAATTATATTATTAACATCTCATAATTGTGACAGGTATTCGGAAGGACAAATAAAGCTTGCTCTGAGAACAAATAATACCATGGCTTGACATAACTTGGGAGTACTGCCAAGCTGCTCTGAGGAAGCGAAGCTTAGGCTAAGACCTGAAGGACTGATTTCCAGTGGCCAGGCAGAAAGGGCAGAGGTAGGCAGAAAGCCTTCCAGTTTCAGAGCAAAGAGTGTGTGCAAAGATCCTGAGGTAGAGGTAGAAAGGAGCATCTGAGATGGAGCTGAGTGGGCAAGAAGGAGAAACATTCAGGAAGAAACTGGTGAGGCCAGCCCAAGTCAACCCAGGCCAGGCTTTCAAGTTGTGCTCAAGTTTGCACTGATGAGAACCATTTGAGCTCAGGACTGACACAGATTTGGGCAATAAGAACAGTGGAGACTGTTAGATGGGGTTGCAGTGGGGCAGGGCAAGGTGTGGATGGATGTGGAGCAACCGGACATCCACAGAAGGCCATGTGAGAAACTTGCTTGAGCTGGGGAGATGGGAGAGGATATGGACAGGCAATTCCCAGAGATATTTAGAAAGACAGACAAAGAAGCCAATACTGGGTCTTGGCCCTCAAGAATCTTACTCTTTCTGAGCAGGAAAGGCACAGAGAGGAAGGAACAGTAGTCGAAAGGGAGGGAGCAGATGGGAAGAGAAAGAAATAGGATCTAGTTCGGTAAGACTCTGAAGTATTTAGAAGGGACTTCTGGGAGGAAATGTCTGGCAGTTGAAGGAGGATGGAGATCAGGACTGCCCCGTCTAATGCTTTAGTCCGATTATCTCACAAACGCCCACGTCACAGGAACTCCAATGCACACTGGTTCCCCGCTGGAGAAAACCATATTTTGCATTAATAGCTTTGGCTTCCAGTCCATCTTCATGCACTTTTCAGATCTGCTCGGCAGATTGCGTTCTTGGTTGCCTTTTAATTATTGAATTGCTCTTCATCTGCAGCCTCTGACTAGTAACCTTATTATAACAATTGCCCAAGACTCAGAACTGAACGGTGCACAATAAAAGTCTGCAGTAATGAAAATGCTTAAATTAAATAAAAAAAACCTCCTAACATGTAACAGAGTGTGCTGGAATGGATTGTATGAGTCACCGACTGTATGAATGATTTATTTTAGAAGTCGTATCAGCTGAAGAAAATCATATTTTGATCTCAACATTGAATACCAGGCCAGCCCTAATACACTCATTCATCACAGAGCCTCTGAATGAAATAGTCTCATGCAGGGATTATTAATCTATAAATAATATCCTAACCGTCTGTTGGTGTTTATGACTTTTGTTCCCCAAAATGCTTCCTGGTGGCTCTGTGAGTTGTTTCACGTTTCCTTCCTCTATCGCACACATGTTTGTAACTCTGTGTGTGTTTGAGTATGTCTGAGTCTATGTGTATGTTTTATGTTGTAAGTTCAATACCGTGGCCCTATTGTGAAATCCAGGCAAGAATCTGCTTCTGTTTGCTATACTATTTTTAAAAAGAATAAGAGAAGAAAAAAAAATCTCATACAATATTAAAGAAAATTCCAATTTTGTGACTTGAGAATGCAGAATGGTTTTATGAATAGTTAATGAGAGAACTATATTCTAAATTCTATTCCTCCTTAACACAACAGCAAACAAATTAAATAAATAAATAAATAAATAAATAGCATAGTACCAAAGAAATCCTGTTTTTGCTTCTATACTCAATACTTCTGGTACCAGATGTGTGGGTTTTCCACACCAAGCAATTCTGCCACTGTCTACCCAGAGTTAGCACAGATGCCACAGGTTAAGGACTCAGTGCTACGAGACCACCCCAACCCAGATGCCAGTCACAAATTGTGGGGCCCCAGGTAACCCACATTTCTGTCCAACTTGGCCACAAATCAGCCACCTCTTTCCTCAGGTTTGATAATTTGCTATGATGGTTCACAGCATTGTGGGAACACTTAAGCCTATGGTTTATTATAAAGATTATTATAAAGGATATGGATAGACAGCCATATGAACAGGTACACAGGCTGAGTCCTGGAATGCTTGTGTCTCCCTAGGATTGGGTGCACCATCCTCACAGCATACAGATGCATCCAGAAACCCAGAAGCTCCCAGATCCCATATTTCAAGAATTTTTGTGGCAAGAATTTTCATCACGTGGGCATGGTTAATTATTAACTCCATCTCCAGCTCCTTCCCGCTTCCTGGAGCATGGAGTTGTGGCTGAAAGATCCAGGCTTCTCATCATGGCTTGGCATTTCTGGTGACCAGTGACGTCCAGCAGCCCACCAAGAGTCACTTCAAGGCACTGTGCCATTACCCCCTGCCACTCTCCAGCTGTACCTGCTCACAGAGCAGCAATCCTCCTGGCTCCTTTTATTCCTCTCACATATACCAAACTCTTTCACACCTAGTCGCCTGCCACAGGCAGAGGGGATGGGACATGTGAAGGCATTTCTAGAGGTGGCTCCTTCTCAACCTCAGCTCTGCAGCTAAAACTTACCTTCTTGGTGGGGCCGCCTCTAACTGCCTGGTCTACAGCAGGTGCCCCCGTACTCTTCCTTGGCACCCTGTTCTTTCCTGTGGTACTGGCTATAATTTGCAGTTAGATACTCATTTATTAATTTCTTCTTTCTTGTCAACCCCAGCAACACCCCGCCCCCATCCTGCCTACACTATGAGCTCTTTGGGAACAGGGGTCCTGCCTGGTTTATTCATTGATATATATTTGATGTTGGGCAATAGGAGGTAGTCAAAAAAATTGAAAGGATAAGTGAATTATATTATTAACATCTCATAATTGTGACAGGTATTGGGAAGGACAAATATTATTCCATTCTATAGGCTCTCTCTTTACTTCAACTGGACCAAAGATGCTCCTATTGCTCTGGCAATTACAAGGAATTTAGGAGCTCTGTGTCAGGAACTAAAGTCAAAAATCAATTATTATGTCCAATTCATTCAACGGTCTTGTCCATTCTCACCTCCCTTCCTTTCTCCCCATTCCCACCTGTCTAATCCTGTGAACCTGCACTCCTCCCTCCCCTGGCCTATTGTGAGTCAGCATCCATATATCAGAGAGAACATTCAGCCTTTGTTTTTGTGGGATTGGCTTTTTCTATTAACATGATAGTCTCCAGTTCCATCCATTTACCAGCAAATGCCAGAATTTCATCCTTCTTTATGGCTGAGTAATATTCCATTATGTATATGTATCACATTTTCTTCATCCATTCATCTGTTGAAGGGCACCTAGGTTGATTCCATAGCTTAGCAATTGTGAATTGCTGATCATGGTGCACTATTTTTTAAAATATACTTTTGTATACAATTTGCCAAAATTTTATTGAGAATTTCTGCATCTACGTTCATCAGGGATATTGGTCTGAAATTTTCTTTCTTTGATGTGTCTCTGTCTGGTTTCGGTATCAGGGTGATTCTAGCCTCATAAAACGAGTTTGAAAGGGTTCCCTCCTTTTATATTTAATGGAATAATTTAAGGAGTATTAGTATTAATTCTTCTTTGTAGGTCTTGTAGAATTCGGCTGAGAATCTGTCTGGTCCCTAAATATTTTTTTGGTTGTAGATGGACACAATATCTTTTTTTTTTTTTATGTGGTGCTGAGGATCCAACCCAGTGCCTCACACATGCAAGGCAAGAACTCTACCACTGAGCTACAATCCCAGACCCTGGTCCCAGGCTTTTCTTGGTTGGTAGGCTTTTGATGGGGTCTTCTATTTCCTTGCTTGAAATTGATCTGTTTAAGTTGTGTATGCCCTCCTGTTTCAGTGTGGGTAGAAATTTGCTGATGTCTTTGGAGTTTTCCATTTTACTGAAATATAAATTTTCAAACTAGTTTCTAATTACCTTTTGTATTTCAATAGTGTCTGTCGTGATATTTTCTTTTTCATCATGAATTTTAGTAATTTGGGTTTTCTCTCTCCTTGTCATTAGGGTAGCTAAGGGTTTTTCAATTTTGTTTATTTTTTCAAAGAACCAGGTTTTGTTTTGTCAATTTTTTAAGTTGTTACTTTTGTTTCAATTTCAGCGCTGATTTTAATTATTTCCTCTCTCTTCATGTTCTTGATATTTATATGCTTGCCTCAGCCTGCTTCTCTAATGTTATAGTTCAACATGTGAGGAAGCAGGACTCATCACTGGTAACTAGTGGTATGAGTAGTAGGACCATTTTGACAATATTAATTCTGTCTATCCAAGAACATGGGAGGTCTTTCCATCTTCTAAGGTCTTCTTCAATTTCTTTCTTTAGTGTTCAGTAGTTTTCATTGTAGATTCTCTCACCTCTTTTGTTACATTGATTCCCAAATATTTTATTTTCTTTGAGGCTTTGTAAATGGGATAGTTTCCCTAATTTCTCTTTCAGTTGATTTATGACTGATATATAGGAACACAATTGATTTATGAGTGTTAATTTTATATCCTGCTACTTTGCTAAATTCATTTATGAGTTCTAGAATTTTTCTGGTGGAGTTTTTGGAGTCTTCTAAATATAAAATCATGTCATCAGCAAATAGGGATAGTTTGAGTTCTTCTTTTCTATTTGCATCCCTTTAACTTCTTTCTTCTGTCTAGTTGCTCTGGCTAGGATTTCAAGGACTATGTTGAATAGCAGTGGTGAAAGAGGGCATTCCTGTCTTGCTCCAGTTTTTAGAAGGACTGCTTTCAATTTTTTTTCCATTTAGAATGATGTTGGCCTTGAGTTTGGCACAGATATCTTTTAAAATGTTAAGGTATGTTCCCACTATCCCTAGTTTTTCTAGTGTTTAGAACATGAAGGGGTGCTGTATTTTGTCAAAGGCTTTTTCTGCATCTACTGAGATCATGTGTAGCACTGTTCTTTATTAAATGTTTTTACCTATTTATTGCATCTTTATAGGGGAAACTCATTGAAGGCAAGGATCATGTCCTAATTATCTATGTATCCCCAGAGTGGGTTCTCAATAAATGTCAAAAAAGATTCATTTCTTGAAAATACTTACAAGATTGTCAGGGCTTTACCTAAGATGTGTACCACTCAACTCCAGAGTTGGCAGTTCCTCCTGCCCATGTCTCTACATTGGCAGAGCCAAGTATTATCATTTCCCTGTCCAATTTCACAGAAATTGAAGCTAAGAGCCTGAGAAACATTGCAAAACGAGGAAACAGTTCACAAGGTTGCTCTTAATCTGACATTAATCATAAGTTTAGGAGTTCTCCAAATCACCTTTAGGTCTTCTATTCACTAGAAGAACTCATATATGTCACTAAAAGTGGTGATACTCAGAGTTATGATTTATTACATTTTATTACAGATTAAATAGATTAAAACCAGCCAAAGGAAGAGATGCATGGGACATAATCCAGGGAAGTTACACACACAGAGATTCCAGTTGTCTCTGCCTAGGGAATGTGCTCTGTGTTAGCCTACCGACGATGATGAATGACAGTACACATGGAATACTGCCATCAGGGAAGCTCAGAAAATCTTGGTGTCCAGGGTCTCTACTGGGGCTCCATCACATAGACATGTTCATGTGGCTGGCCTAAGTCTTCAGCTCTTCCAGAGGTTGAGTAAATATTATGTGACTCAGACCTCACCATAAATCACATTGTTAGACTTTCTGGAATGACCCAAAAGTTTACATTTTGTTTACCTGGGAAGTGAGAATGTCCCAATAGCTGAGCGCAAAAGCCATATCTCTCATTAGGCAACGTTCAATTCTTCACTACACACATTTCTAGGGTCACATCTGATGTCAGAGACCCATTTGTAACTGGAAGCTTCTGGAAAGGTGGCTTAATGCAATGGGCTCTAGAATCAAAACAACTTGGACCCATTTGTTGGTTCTGTCACTTATCTATCAGCCGTTTGAACTCGGGCAAAGTTCCGTTCCTATCTGTACATAGAGATAATAATATGGTACTCACAGAGTTATAATGAGCATTAAACAAAATAATTCAGGGAAAACACTGAGATAAGTAAATGATGGCTGTTTCCCACAAATGCGTGTTAACTCATGGATCTCTCTCACTGCAAGCTCCCATGCATTTCTCTACTCAACATAGTATGACACAACACTTGATGTCACCACATGGTCTTAGGCTCTTCTGGTAGCAGGGAGACATGCAGCCCTCTTCTCTATGTTACAATGGTGAGAGATGGTTTATTTATATGAAAACAAGTAAAGCAGGAATCTCAGCCAGGCACCAAGTATGTGTGGAAACTTGTGAAAGGCAGAATAAGTAGGTTGTACAGGGGAAAAAGGTAGCCAGCTTGGCCTCTTGGAAACTGACCCAATAGTGCTTCAAGGTTGTTGGAAACTGGGGGCTTATATAATCTGGCTGCCTCCTCAGCACCAGGACCTCATGTTCTGTTCCTCTGCTGTTGACCTGGTTCAGCTACACTCCATGTTACCATCCGCTGTAACTTCAGATCAACTGGTGAATAGAGGGAGAGGGAAATTGGCTGGATTCAGTCATTGGCACCTCTGCTGGGCCTCACTCTCCAAGCCTGTGGATTGAATGTGCTTGGGTTGGAGGCTTACTTGTGGGCCTCTCTGCTACATCTGGGGAAACAGCATCCACATGGTATGAGGGAGGAAATGTAGGACAAGGTAGCTTCTCAGAGGGCCCCAGTGCATCTCGCCTCCTGGTATTCACAGCCTCATTTAACCCCTTCCCTTGAGAGTGGTGTGGATTTGTTTCAGAATCAGGCAGAAGCGATGGCATATCACTTCCAAGACTAGGTTGTAAAATGACCCTGGTTTCCATCTTGAGCACTCTCCTCTACTCTTTTTCTGATTGCTCTTTCTAAGGATCCAGCTGTCATGTCACGGAGCAGTCCACATGAGTGAGTGAAGCAGATTTGCTGAGGCCTGATAATTAATGCCCACCCTACCCCCACAAAGGTGAGCTCTGAAGCCGGTCTTCTCCTGCTGAGCCTCCCATGAGACTGCAGCCCTGACAGACACCTATCCTGCTGCCTGGGAGAGACCTGAGCCCAAAGCACAGCCAAACCATTCCTAACCCTCAGTAACTGAGATAAGAAACATTTTCTATTTTAAATGGCAAAGTTTTGGGGTAATGTGCGACACAGTCATAGATCACTAGTACAGGAACCACCTCAAACTGCTGCCTACAGCAGAGATCTGGGGGTATCACTTGCTAGGCAGTCCCCACCTCATGTGAAGCATCCAGTAGGGCAGATTAGAAAGCGAACTCCTCCAAGTGCCCTCTACAGAGGGCAAGGGACAGGTTAGTGTTCATCCACATTTGTTGGCCAAAGAGCAGCACCTTCGTTGTAGAAGAGGTACAGGTACAGGTGACAATGTGCCTGAAGAGTCATGTCGAGACACCCCCTAGCAAACAGCAGGTACTAGAAACGGGGCTCACGTTGGCTGAGATCGCTGCACATTCCACATCTGCAGGCCAAGAGATTTCCTTCTGCCAAGACTTATGTGCAAACCAGCAGCTGCCAGATGCTTTCAACACTAAGGCTCAAGCCTTTCTTGAGTAGTTGTTCCAAAGAATGCCTCCTGAGGGCAGGAAACAAGTGAGTTCTGAGAAGCCACAGCTCCTTTCACCCAGCTCCAAGCCTGGTCCACTCAATCAGATACGGGATATCTGCCACTATTGTGTCCAGCTGGCTGTGCCCCCTATACTCCAGCATGGAGGAGGGTATAACCTCCTGATACCTTCATGCCAGGCCAACTGTGTTAAAAGATTTTGTGGTTATGTGCCATTAAATCTGGCCACATGCTTTCATGCAGATGTTTACAACTCCATGACATAGGCTGTAGCCCCTCCACCAGCTGGCTGGCATTTTAAAGGCAGGGATTTGGTCTCAAGTACCCATATCTTCTATAGCATTGCAGACAGACACAGGTGGTCACATGTTTCTTGAACTCTTATGAGGAGCCACACAGATATACACATGCAGGGACAGGTTTATTGCTATAGTTCACTCAGATATGCCAAGCTTTAAAAAAAAATCTCCTATAACTGATCTCTTTATCATTAGCCCCCATTGGGTTATTATGAAGAGAAAAAAATGAAAACTTGCTCAGTATATATTTTCATAGCTCATTCTGATTTAAATTCTCTTTTTTATATATCCCTCAGCCTCTTTCTGGCTCAACGCTCAGTGTTCCTATTGGTTCCACATCTAGTTCCCTTCATGGATGGTGTATAGGAAGGTGGAAGAGTCATTCAGGGCCTGATGGTAGCAGAGGTGGGGAGACAGAACCTCCATGCAGACACTTCACTCGACAAATATTAACCAGGCCCCAAATATGTACCAGTGAGCACTCTAGGTGCTGGATTACAGCAGTAAACAAAACAAAGTCCTTGTCCTCTGGCCTATGAACCTTATGTCCTGGTGCCTGTGAGACAGATAATAGCCTAATATATATATATATATATATACCTGCACCCCCATATTACATATCAAGGTAAGATATTGATATGGGGGTGCAGAGGCAGTTTCAGTGGAATGGGGAGTTCAGGGAGGGCAGTTATTATTCATGTAGGGTGGTCGGGGAGGGCCTCATTAATAAGAAGACATTTGAAGCTAAGTCCTGAAGAAAGTAAGGCTGAATCTGGGGCAAGGGCCTTCTAGGCATGGAGAAGAGCACGTGCAGAGGTAAGAAGAGTGTGTGTGACGTTAGAGGAAGAGACAGAAGTCCCGGATGGCTGGACTTGGGGGGTGAGGGCAGCAAGACCACAGCGGGCCTGGTGGACCAGGGCAAAGAGCTTTGCTTATGCTTTGAATAAGACGAGAAGCCACCAGAGGATGTTGATCACAGGAGCAGCTCTCATTTTAACAGTCTCACAAGGACCGCTGTGTGAAGAGTCTGCAGGAAGCAGGAGTGGGAGAGGAGGGGTGTGTTAGGAAGCACCAGAGCCTGGGGAGAGAGGATGACGCCCCAGATCCGAGCAGGAGAACCAGCGGAAGAGCAGTAAGGTTTCCCAATGGTGTGAGAGAAAAAGAAATCAAGCCCCTTCCATGGCTTTTGGCTGAGCACCTGGGAGAACGGTGTTTCCACATGGAAAAAGGGAAGGCTGAGGAGGGGATGAGGAGGTCAGCGACTCCTGTTTTGGATACTTTTATTTTGTAAGTAGAAACGTTAAAGAAGGAGCTGCCGCTAACAGACAAGCGCACGAGATGTGTTAGTGTGTGGGCAGTTTAAAGCCACGGCATGGTTGGCAGCACCAGGGGAAGAAGTATAGAGAGCAATTCCAGAGTGTAGATAAAAGAGAGATCTGCAGGGGGGAATGAGAGGAGGGGAAGTCCCAGCCACGTGCCCTGGTCCTAAAGTCTCCACCACAGCAGTCTCTTTTCCCTGAGCCCCTACCAGTCCCCAGCCCACTCGGCATCCTCTCTTGGCCAGGTGAGAAGGTCGGAATTGGCTGCTCTTCCTGAGCTGGTCACGGAGGGCTGGAGATGCTGCCTCAGGCCCCCTTTACCCAGCCCCTTCCTCACACACACACACAAGCACACACACACAGTGAAGCATTCTACCCTAGGAAAGAATAAGAATCTATGATCTCTCATCCGAACGCTGCCTCTCCTTACTCTTCATACCCTTTTTTCTAGAAACCTCCGAGAACAGGTTATCTTCTGACATTGAACTTGCTTTTAAAAAACTCATCCACCTAGCCAACCAGGAAGGGCTTTCAATGTGTTAGAGGAGGAGAGTCCTCCCGTCTTTCCATTAAGCTCTCCAGAAAGAGCTCCGGGTTAAGTGGTTAAAGAAGTGTGACTGATACCCAAAGGTGACTGGTTGCCTCTTCGTCCTACAGGGTTCCTGCCTTCTTGCCTCAGGCAGTGGAGTCTGTGCCTCACACTTGGAGGGATGGCTAAAAGGATGATGGTTTAAGGAAGAAATGAAAATAAACAAAATAATCATTTTCATATGATTCTCTTCTCAACTCAACCATCTGCATTTGTAACAATTTACCATTTTCTTTCACTCTCTACACACCAAAAACAGAGGGTGGGTAAAGAGGGGAATTGTGAATGGAAACTCTATAGGCAATTGGTCGGGTAAGTGGGGCAGAGACAGCCAAGGCAGCAGAGAGTAGCCAGCCAAAGGGGAGATGAGAGTCACTCACCGGAGATTGGCCGGGAATGCAGGGCAGGGTAGAGGCTAGAGGCTTCCTCCAGGGTCTTCTCCAGGCTGCAAATTAGTTGAGGAGTGGGAGGGGCACATTTTTAAGAGGCAGGTTGCCACACCTGGAGTCAAGTTCTGAGAGCACTGAAGAGCTCCATTCTGTGGCCAGCAGAGGGAAGGTGCAGGGAGCTTCTGCTGAGCCCAGCAGAGATTTAGCACATTGATTTTTTTCTCCCCTTATTTTTTTCTGGGCACTGTGCTTTGTGATTGAGTGGGGAGGTTGGGGAAGACAGCAAGGGCTTTTAAAGGTGCCAATATCCTGGTACAGAATAAGGAATAGTGGCGGCTAAAAGAGCCTAGGTGCCTCATTCCACCCTCCTGTGCCTCATCTTTCTTTTCCTCTTTCTTCTTCCTTGGATGACCTGCCTGTCAGTGAGCTGGTCAACAGCTGTGGTGAAGCACAGAGCAAGGTGGGGACTGATGGGAGACCTCGTGCACACAGCTATGCCACTCCTAGCGGCCTGCCTTCCTTCTTTCGCTCTTGCAGCTTTCAGATATTCACGGGGTATTAATTATGCACCAAACACTAGGCACACCATTGTGCCAAACAGACACAGTCCTTCCCATAAGGAGCTTACCCTCTGCAAAGGCAGATAGCATTCAATAAATGGCAAGAAAACAGGTGATTCCAGATCACAGGAAGTGCCACAGAAGAAGACGAGAGCACAGCATAGGAGAGAACTACCAGGACAGGGCTGTCCGCTTTAGATGATGGTCAGGGAAGGTGACACTGAAGCTGGGGCCTGAAGGATGACATAACATGGCAGCAGGACCCAGATCAGCACCCACAGGGACAGTGTGCCACGGAGAGGAAGACGAATGAGGCGAAGGGCCTAGGCTGACTCCTCAACCTGACAGAGCGAGGTTAGGAGCTGCCTCCTACATTTTTGTTATGTTTATTCATGAGCATCAACCTGCAAGTTTGCACCTATCAAAGTAAGTCTAATGCCTGAATGTCTCCTGCCCTGGGCACATGCACATTAAGACACTTAGTGATATGGGTCTGCTATTTTTTTAAAAAATAGAACTTCCCTGGTTAAGACTATGTGCATGATACTATGTTTAGAATTTAAAATGTTTCTTATAAGCAGTATGGATATTCCTCAGAAAACTTGGAATGGAACCACTATTTGATCCAGTTATCCCACTCCTCAGCATATACCCAAAGGACTTAAAGTCAGCATACTCTAGCGATGCAGCTATATCAATATTTATAGCAGCTCAATTTATAATACCTAAGCTATGGAACCAAACTAGATGCCCTTCAACAGATGAATGGATAAAGAAAATGTGGTATATATGCACAATGGAATATTGCTCAGCTATAAAAAATAATAAAATTATGGCATTTGCAGGTAAATGGATGGAACTAGGACTGTCATGCTAAGTGAAATAAGCTGATCCCCCAAAAACCAAAGGCTAAATGTTCTCTCTCATATGTGGATGCTAACACACAATAAGGGGAGGGGGGAGGGAAGAATAGAAGTAACTTGGTACAGGGAAGCAGCAGCCTAATGGTAAGAGGTAGTGAGCTCTGGATATGTTTTCAAGACAGAACATACAGAATTCACCAATGAATTAGACATTGGGCATGAAAGAGAGTTAAGCCAAACCCTATGGTTTCTGGCCTGATAAATTGAAAGAATAGATATTTATTAGGATAGGATAGGCTTATGGAGGAGCAGATTGGGGTCTGCTGATATGGAATGCCCTTATTGAATTAAATGAGCAGGAGATCATGGGCCAAGGCTGTTTCCATACTCTAAGTCCCTGTGAAACAAAATGTAACCTAACTTAGTACATAAATAAACAAGAAACTTACCTTAGGTGTATGTAGTTTTTTTTTGTAACAGATAGCTAACTCCCAGACAATCACAAGCAGCTGAACTTGAGTCAATCACAGGCAGCCAACTAATCAGACCATGTCCAAATACAGCTAACACCTAACTGTAACTCATGAAGGTATTGCCGTATTTTACTTATATTTTTCTCTTCCAGCTTACTGTCCACTCTGCAGGATGATGGCCTCTAGTCCTGAATGTTGCCCAACTTATGAATCATTTCTTGCTCAAATAAACTCTGTTAAATCTAATTTGTCAAAAAATAAATTCAATGCTTATTAGATCTACAGCTGGAGACATTAATGTGACAAAGGGACTGTGTGTCTGGAACTTAGCTAATGCCTCCCTGACTCACAATGTTGGCCAATTCCTTGCGAGCCAGCCCAGAGTCCTTTCCATGTGGGCATGGTGCTCCATGAGGCCTTCAAATATGGGCACTTCATCCTCATTCCATATTTCCTCTGGGTTGTGAGGCTCTCCTTCTCTCTGTTTCCAAATCAAAGATGAACAGGTGATTGGGGAGCCCCATGCTTGAACAATGACCATTTTAATGCTTCCATCCACTTATCTCCATCATCTCCTTTCCAGTACTCCCTCGACAAAGGCAGAAATGCATGCTTACATTGCATTTCAGTCCAGTATATGCACTCTTTTTTCCATTTCCCGCCTGCTAAGCAAGCTCTTTCAGGACAAGCCTCCTTACATATCTTAGTTCAGGGAACAATCGAAACAAGTTATTTTTCCCCTAAAAAGATGTGCTAATGCTAACTTATAAAATAAATGTCTTTATAATTCAGTGTCTTCACACAATAAAAGTTTATTTCTTGCCCACATCACAGTCCAATGTAGTGAGGCATCTCTTCTGGTGGCTCTCTTCCAGGTGGTGACTCAAGGATCCAAGATCCTTCTACTGTATGTCTCCTCCACTACAGAGTCCTTCACTTTTGGCACTTGGACATTGTATGGCTATATCTAGAAGAGGCATAAGTCACTTCTGCCCACATTCCTTTAGCTAGAATGTGGAATATTGAGTTCTTTAGCTAGAACTCAAACACATTTTTCTAACTGCAGATGAGATTGGGGAATATAGTGTCCCCATGTGCCCAGGCAAAAGGACCAGGATTAGTGAGCATCTAGCCCATCTCTGTTGCAAACAGTTTATCCTCCTTGTAAATGAATACATTGGCATTCTAGTTTTGTCTTCCATTCTCCCGTCTATATTATAGCACAACTCTACTTTGCTATGTGTGTCAGCTCCTGGTGAACCAAAAAGATAATGTTTCTGAATCTGCAAAGCTGAAGACCAAATCATGCTCAAATCATACTCAAAGTACAGTCAGCCCCTGAAAATACTCTGACCACGTCTCACTCAGAACACCACCCACCTGGGTCATCGGGAAAGGATGAAATATGTTACCTGTGCTCTATTTAGTATGTTAGTGAAGTGTGTCCTAAATTATTATTTATTAGTTATTTCTAGGATCTCTCTCTATTTCTTCAGTAAACCAGATTCTCCTGCTGTCACCCACCTGCCACCCACAATTAGGGGAGTAGCAGAGGAAAAGGAATTCGAAAAAGAAAGAGGACAAGAAAAGGAGGGAAAGGACTGGGTAAGGGAACAGGATAAGGGGAAGGGCACTTCCAGTTGCCAGTCCACATTGAGAGAAAAAAGGGCCACAACCAAAACATGTAACTAAGAGAAAGGAAGAGAATCTAAAGGTGTAGGTCAATACAAGAAAGAAAGGGTGGGGCAAACACTGAGAGGGTGAGAACTTGAGAGAGCTGGAATAAAATGGGGAGGGGTATGAAGGTCGGCTGCAGCAGGGAAGAGGGAAGGGCCCTTTAAGAGGCACACCAGGCAGGGGCTGTTGGCAGGGGGCTGTCCAAAGTAGCTCAAGGCTCCCACCTGTGACACAGAGGGCAGCAGAGAGAATGAGAGGGGCAGATGGGAAAGGAAGGGGTGAAGGCAGAGGAACAGAGGGAGGGGAGAGCTGCCACAGCCCCTGTTCCTCAGTCTGGATTTGGAATGAACACACTTGTCCACCCATCTGAATTTCCTGTGCATGGAAAGTGGTCCCTGGCTGTTTCTATGTAGTATCAGGGCTGCCTCTTGGGCTTCCTGCTGCTCTGGGAAGTATCCACTGCTGGACTGTAAGACGGATCAAAAGAGTGAGGTGGGGTGGAAGGGGTGTGGATTGTTTTCAGGGACCTGGAGAGAGGGACCCTGGCTCCAGGAGCAGCAATAGCCACAAAATCAGCCAATCAGGACCAAACTGACCTCTCTGATTTTCTTCTCTGAACACTGGCCTCTGCCCTTGGCTTGGGGGCTGTTAGCAGACAAAATACATGCAGGTATGGAGGCACTGGGAGAACACGTGCTGACTGAGACCAATCCCAGGCACAGTGGGAGCTGGGTGGGGCCAGTCATGGCTACTGAGTGGACAAGCCACTCAATACCAAGAGTATCCCAAAGGCCACTCCAAATGAAGGTTTCTTTCTTCAGGTGCCTTGGAGAACTTCAGTGCCATGAAATCTCCCTGCCGAACTCCATGCCACAGTGTCAGTTAAAATTGCAGATTTTTTAGCTGTTTAACGCAACAAAAAGGAAGAGCAGATACATGTAGTGTAATTTTAAAGTACTAAAGTTGTTGCTGCAAGCCATGTAAGAAAACCAACCTCATTGCTTCAATTATATCAGAAAAGCATGGTGAGGAGCAATCTCATACACTCAAATATCTATGCCTGTGTTGAATGCCTCACTAGGTAGCCTAGGTTATCACCCTCCAGCCTCCTACCTTGGCCAGGTGGGGCTAACGTGGATACTCTAGAGCCCAACTTGCACCATATTTCAGTGGGCTCCAAAGAGCTAGCATCTTCTGCTGGCATGTCCCAGCTGGGTTTAATAAATATTCTTGAGGAGGTGAGACATGGTCTCACTTCCCACCTCAATCTGAGATTCCACTCTGGATACCACTATTCTGTAGGAAGGCCCCCAAATGGGATGTCTTTCAATGATAAAGTGCCTTTAGATCCTCAGAGCTGGGTTCAGCCATAGAGATCGCCTAGTCTGATGATTTCCTAAGGAGACAGGAGGACTAAGACGGCCAATGAGAGGAAACTCGCATTGTTCTCAGCTGTAGCATCCTAGGCAGGTACACCAGGACAATGGCTCCAAGCCCAGCTGGCCATCAGGATCCCAGGGGGCGGAGCTGGCACATTTCTGCTTGTGTACCCTTCCCTTCTCTATTGGAACTCTCTGCAATATTAATTTCTTCCAATTCTTTGTCCACTTGATCTTGGGAAGCTTTGTCCTCCCTACAACTCCTTCAGTGGCTTTCTCCTTCCTCTTCACTTAATTTCCCAAGATTCTCTGCCCACCAATTTGAGTCCCATGCAAGTGCCACAGAGGAGCCTGGACATCTTCATCACTTTCTATCTACTATGCACCTTTACATTCTCATTCATGCCATCCGTAAAGAAACCATCAGCCAGGTAAGGTCTCCCAATATCCTGTACCCAGCTGACACACAGAGAGGGCAACTGTATACATTTATAATACGATGTCTGCTACCACTTTCCCTCGTTTCCTCTGAATCTGTGTGTAGAAAACGATGTGACAGGTGCCATGCCTCCATCTCCTAGTGATTGTTGGACCACATTTAGGGTAATTTATGAACTTCAGAAACCAGTGTTGCTGGGGTTAACTCATCATTAACCACCATCCTACAGAAGAAGAGAACTGAGGAGAAGCCCATTCCTCAGCAGAGCTTTGACGCCCTGTGTTCTCTCAAGTCAGCAGGGTTTGCTAGGGGTCACTCAGAGAGCCTGACATTTGTCTTGGGGAACAGCTAATGCGCATCTGAGAAATATAAAGACAAAAGACTTGAGATCCTAGAACAGAGAGAGACAGAGAAAGAGACAGAGAGAGCACTGTCCCAGAGCAGTGTGCACTTGCCTGAATAGCTGTCCAGCAATAATGCTTCCTGGTGGACCAAATGTGTGAAATGCTGAGAGGAGGTAACCTGGGGTCATCATCAAAGGGTCCTGGCCCATGAGCATTGCCTAGTGGGGATGAATGAACTCAGCAGAAGGCTGAACCCTGAATTTGAGAACTTGAGTGTTGGAGGCTTGGGCAGCCATTGCTGGAGTCAATGGAATAACACTGGAAGGTTTTAGTGGGGAATCTCAGAGAAACCACAGAAATAAAACCTTGAGGGGAGAGTCCAGTTGGAAATTTTGCCAAGGCCAGAGGCCACCAACATCACAGCAGCAAGAGACTGTAGCTTTCTCCTAATATCTCCCACTACCCTCACCAGAGAGAGAAATTGCAGCCAGTGGTGATGGAGAAAGAGACAAACAGCCACCCTACCTTTGCCCTGTACAGCAGGTTGTGCAGAGCTGAGGGGATAGGGACAGCAAAGTTCTAGGTGACATTAATCATCATATGAGGCTGGACATATGAACCATAAAAAGAAGCCTGCTCTTGTGATTAAAAATACCAGAAAAATATAAAGACCTACCCAGAATTTGCTGGCTCTAGGGCAAATTCTGCTCTGCCTACAGAGCAGATTCAAAGGGATACTAAGGAGTTAAATACTTCTCGTTCTATATTATGAGTGCACATATAGATGCCTAGACAATGAGGAGTTAAAACAATAACTGGCCTCCAGTTAAACTTATCAGGAAGGATGTTGACTTGGTATTCTAACTTGGTTATTCCGCCTACAGATTCTGATGACCAGAGGTTAGGCTTACATACCTGGAAATGGTGGGTGCCTTTTTTCTTCCAGGTTCTGTCTTGCCAATAAGTACCCACCACCCTTGAAGAAAGAGGTGACCTGGTTATATGTTTATAACCCCAACCACTAAGCTTTCTAAGGAGTTCTGCGAAAGTGTACTTTTTGCATACAGATAAAAACTCCAGCAATACCACATAGGCATAAATTAGTACTAGCTAAACTAAATTATTGTTTTAAGTCACGAATCCTCTATTTCCATAAAGAAAAAGGAATATCAAGATATTTTATCTTTACTCCAGATGTTCACATGTGCATAACAACCATCTTGGGGCCTTGTCAAAATGCATGTTCTGAGGCCTATGCTTAGAGATGCCAGCTGAATAGTCGTGGGGTAGGACCCAGGAACATGTCTTTTAATAAGCACTTCAGGTGACTCTCCTGTCTTTCACAATTTAAGAAAAATAGTTTTAATTGTTGATGATCCCAGTACCACTCAATGTTCAGTCTAACCCTTTGTTTTCCCCTAGACTTGAATGGAATTGGTTTACCCTGAATTTTAAAATCTAAAGTCCTAACACTTTGAGGGACCTTTCGCTTTAGCAACTTTACCAGATACTGAGCCTACTAACACTTCTCTCATATGGGAAACTAGCACCTAATCACCTGCCTTTATTAGAATACATATTTGCCCATTGAGTGGTTTCTTTTCCTCAGATGACAGGAACAAAGAAAGGGACCAGTAAAATTGTAGCTTCACAGTGGCTTCCCCACCAGAAGCATTGCACCAATCAATAGCAAATGCTGAGTTTTATTCACTAAACACTTTCCAAAGCAAAGATCACACACTGGGGATTAGACACAAGCCTGCTTCCAAAGCAGCTGCAGTAAGAGCTTGGGGTTTAAAAATCTAAGTCATCCCAGTCCATTTAATTGGAATTTAACAAGATTTTTAAGCGGATAAGGTAATTTCTTCACACACTAAGATAATCAGAAACAGATGCGACTAGAATAGTAAAAATCTGGAGGGAGGAAATCCTTGCAGTTCAAAGCTTTCACAGAGGCTCCAGCCAATGACCTTTAAGGGTCTGTTCGTCTAAGATTCTGCCATTTGTTTTTTACTGTTACATTTCTTCTTGGCTTGGGCCCATCATTCTAGCCTGTTGTGAACATTTGGAGTCTTGGTTTTGTCTTCTATCATTTTAACTATTCTCCCTTTGATTCATAGACCCATCCTACAAGCAACAAAGACTATGCTGCTTGATCCTGGACCTTAATATACAACTATAACTTCACAGAAAGATGGGGAAGAAACGCAGTAAATGTATTCCCTATAGTCAGAGACACATAATACATGTGAGTTAGGGTCAACGTGGGGCGGGCAGTAGAGAAAGAGCTTGTGAAGGACCATAGAACACTCATGATAATCATGAACAATTATATTAAGCTGCCTTTATGAGACATTGGCCCTACATCCATCAATGTTTCAGCACTGTGCATTCACTATCTCAATAAGCCCCACAACTCCTTCTAGGAAAGAACCAGTGGCTACAGCATGGGCTCTGGGGCCAAGTGACTTGGGATTTGAACCTTGACTCTAGAGCTTACTAGGTGTGGCTTTGGAAGAGTTACTTATCTGCTTGTAGATCCTCATTTGAAAATGACGATGGTAATGAACCACTTGTGGGCTTGTGCAATTAGGTAGTGAGCTCTGGCTGGTGTGCCAAATAAGCCCTCGAATCTTAGTGGCTTAATAAAATGAAGGTTTATCTCTCACACACAACAATGTAAGTGAGAGTTTGATGGGCAGCCTTCTAGGTGACAACTTAGGGGCCCATGTTGCTTCTATTTTGGGATTCTGCTAACTGCTGGGTAGAGATCATTTGGGGATGGACTGGGTAGCCGGTAAGGGGAGAGTTTCTGAACCAGATCTAAAGATAACACACTTTCTGCAGTTCCTGGCTCTAGCCACAGGGCTACTCCAACTGCAATTCAGACGGGGAAGTGGAGTCCATGTGTCCAGGAAGAAAAAGAAATTAATTTGATAACGTGCATAATTGTTGTGAGATTAAACATACATTTTCTAAAGCAGATCCAAGCACAGAGTAAGTGCTCAGTAACCACGCTGATTATCGTCTCTGTTGCACTAACCCTGCGGTATTCCTCCTGTGTCTCCTGGCACCTGTGCCCAGCTACCTCCACCTTTCTCACCTGTGTTCCCTCAACTTTGACTGTCCTTGAGTCTTCGACACCAGGGTGGTTCTCTGTAACTACGGGAAACATTGGGCATTAAGACTGGCTCTGTTCTGTGGACGCCATCGCCAGCATCTTCTCTAAACCTTATAGGTCATAACACCAACGGATGTGGGAGGGGGACAAGACAAAGAGAGTGTTTTAGATAGCTCTGCTGTGACCAAAAGACTTGACAACAATTTTAGAGGAGACGTTTAATTGGGAGTTTATGGTTTCAGTCCACAGATGGCTGACACCGTTGCTCTGGGCCTGAGACGAGGCAGAGCGTCACGGAGAAGGGCACAGAGGAGGAAAGCAGCTCAGGACTTGGCGCCAGAAGACAGAGAGCGAGTTCCCCTCACCACAGACAAAATACACACCCTAAAGGCTCACCGGGAGGGACCCACCTCACCTCCTCCACCCATACCCTACCTGCCTATAGTTACCACCCAGTTAATCCATACATGTGGATTAATGCACTGATTAGGTTAAAGCTCTCATAACTCAATCATTTCACCTCTAAACTTCCTTGAATTGTCTCTCACATGAGCTTTTGGGGGACCTCATCATATCTAATCCATAACAGAGAGCTGTGTGGGTCTGGGCTGCTCCTCAGAGAGTTCAGCTGTCTTTGTACAGCAAAGCCCCTGCACCCAGAATTCCTAATATGCTACTTCATTAAAGCTAAGGAGGCCTTCACAAAAACTTTTGCATGGAAGCCCATGATTTAAAGTTTGTCTCTGCAATCATTTTATCAATATTTGATCAAGCAACTTAAGCTCCTGCCCTCTACTCCCCTCCCCCAAAAAAACCCCATAAACATAATCTGAGTTGTTTGGAAGGGGAATGAAGTACAGAACCTTTGAATATGGCAGTGTAGGCTTTCATTTCCTATCTTGATAAAATATTTGCAATTCTTACATCATGGAACAATTGACCTTTGACTTTTGTTTTGCAGTTTATGTAGTAGATATAATAAACTTGGAAAAATCAATCTTGCTTTTGTTGGCATCACATAATGGGATCACACAGATCTGCACTTGAATTCCAGCTCCAGATCTTAACTAGCCTTAGGATTGTGGGTGAGTTACATAATTGCTTCACACCTTGGTATCTTCACCTGGTCAATGAGGATAACAGCCTCATCAGAGAGTGATTTTATATGGCACCTGGAAATAGTAAAGTCAACAAATGGTATTTTTTTTTTTTTTGTTATAATGATCACACGCACACACAACCTTTCTTCTCTGCATTGTTGAGGGAGGCACATGTGCTCCTTCTCCCCCCTATATTAGTCAGCTTTCCATCACTGTGACAAAATACCGGAGATAAGCAAACTAATAGGAGAAAAGATTTATTTTGGCTTGCAATTCCAGAGATTTCAGTTCACAGTCACTTGGTCCCATAGCCTTGGGGATGAAGAAGAACATCATAGCAGAGAGCACATACAAAGTAAAGCTGATCGCCACATGGTGAGCAAAGAGAGAGGAGAGGCTAATATCCCTTCAAGGGCACGCTCCTAACAACCTCAGTTCCCTCAGTTGTGCCCCACATCCTAAAGGTTGCACCGCAGGCTGGTGTCCAGGCCTTTAGCACATGTCTTTGGGGAACATTTCAGATCTCAGTCATAGCACCCCCATGAGTACCCTAACTGGAGTTTTGAGGAGTGTTATCTGAGAGTCGCCTGAGGAATTCTGGCTCTTCATTTCCCTGTCATGGAGGCACATACCCACCCACATCTCCGCACACTGAAGAGATGTATAACAAATGGTTAAGGCTGTTACTTAAGCAGTCTGCTTTTGCAAAAACTGATCGCTTCAAAAGGTATGTGCTTGAGGAACAAGGGGTGCAGATGACAGGGAGGCTCCCCAGGCAAAGGCAGGTTGAGCCTGGAGATAAAGTGCCATCCTATATCTCACTAATTCTACTTGTTAATCTTTGTGATGGCTCTGCAGGGAAGGTTTCAAATATCATCTTGAGGACATGATAACAGTCATGACTTCAATTGTAGAAAAATACATTCTAGCCACACACACAAAGATTTGCAATCAATTTCAGTAGGTTGAAGAGCCCCCTGTGGCCCATCTGTGGATTGCAGGCCTAGATGCACCCCTCCCAGGATTCATTTGTCTTTGCATGTACTTGTGAGCAGCAGCCAGCAGCTGAGAACAGGAAAGACACCACCCACCTACATCCTGATGATCACCAGGGCTGAGACACTGGAGGCAAGGAGGCCGCTTCGACCCTTCCAGAGATGATGAGCTGCCTTGTGGCAAATAGGAGAGAAAGGAGGCAGTTGATTCAGGTGTGTTGAGGACTCAGTCACCGGAGGTGCTGGGTTGTGGTGAGGGAAAGAGAGGTTCCAATGATGACTCCCAGTTTTCCAGCTTAGATGGCAGACTAGTGCCATTTACTGATATAGCTTAAAAGAGAGAGCTACAAACAGAGATTTGGGGCCAACATCACATGAAAGGTGATTAATCTATGAAACTATATGAGAAATCACATTAAAAATGTATAATGTGAGAGGAGATGGGGCCAGCCAATGTCAGAGTCCCCAAAACCACGGCATGGAAACCAGGTTTCCCAGGCTTGTGCATTTGTATGGCCCTGGCTTATGTCATCTATACTGTGACTTTCCTATAATTTTTCTTCAGTTCAGCTCACTTTCTTTTACTTTTCTGAGTTTCTTTTTTATTTTTAATTTTTTAAAATTTTTTATTAATTTATTTAAATGCATTTCAAGTCATAGTACATACATAGAGCTCAATTTTTGCATTTCTCTGGTTGCAAACCAGATAGAGTCACACCTTTTGTGTCTTCATACATGCACCAAGGATAGTAATGACCATCTCAATCAACCATCTTTACTATACCCATTCCCCTTTCCCTCCCCCCACCTCCCCTCTGCCGTATCCAGAGTTGCTCCATTTCTTCTATGTTCCCCATTCCCACTCCCCTTATGTCTCATCATCCACTAATCAGAGAGAACATTTGGCATTTGATTTTTTGGGATTGGCTTACTTCATTTAGCATAACGTCCTCCAATTCCATCCATTTGCCTGCAAATGCCATATTTTTATTCTCTTTTATTGCTGAATAATATTCCATTGTGTATATGTACCACATTTTCTTTATCCATTCATCTATTGAAGGGCATCTGGGTTGCTTCCACAGTTTTGCAATTGTGAATTGTGCTGCTATAAACATTGAAGTGGCTGCTTTACTGTAGTATGCTGTTTTTAAGTCTTTAGGGTATAGGCCAAGGAGTGGGATAGCTGGGTCAAATGGTGGTTCCATTCCAAGTTTTTTAAGAAATCTCCATACTGCTTTCCAGATTGGTTGCACCAGTTTGCAATCCCACCAGCAATGTTTGAGTGTACCTTTTTCACCACATCCTCGCCAGCACCTATTGTTGCTGGTATTTTGGATAGCTGCCATTCTGACTGGGGTGAGATGAAATCTGAGGGTTATTTTGATTTGCAT
>CM053407.1:12052316-12293727 GCA_028644305.1 Xerus rutilus
AGGCTATTGTGAATGGGATAGTTTTCCTAATTTCTCTTTCAGAGGGTTTATCACTGATGTATAGAAATGCAATTGATTTATGGGTGTTGATTTTATATCCTGCTATTTTGCTGAAATCATTTATTCATTCTAGAAGTTTTCTGGTAGAATTTTTTGGATCCTCTAAGTATAGAATCATGTCATCTGCAAATAATGATAGTTTGAGTTCTTCTTTAACTATCCGTATCCCTTTAATTTCTTTCATGTGTTTAATTGCTCTGGCTAGTGTTTCAAGGACTATGTTGAATAGCAGTGGTGAAAGAGGGCATCCCTGTCTTGTTCGCGTTTTTAGAGGGAATGATTCCCAGTTTTCTGCATTTAGGATGATGTTGGCCTTGCGTTTAGCATAGATAGCTTTTAAAAAGTTGAGGTATGTTCCTACTATCCCAAGTTTTTCTAGTGTTTTGAACATAAAAGCATGCTGTATTTTGTCAAATGCTCTCTCTGCATCAATTGATAGAATAATGTGATTCTTATCTTTAAGTCTATCGATGTGATGGATTACGTGTATTGATTTCCATATGTTGAACCAACCTTGCATCCCTGGAATGAACTCCACTTGATCATGGTGCACTAATTTTTTAATATGCTTTTGTATGTGATTTGCCAAAATTTTATTGAGAATTTTTGCATCTATGTTCATCAGGGATACTGGTCTGAAATTTTCCTTTTTTGACGTGTCTCTGTCTGGTTTTGGAATCAAGGTGATACTAGCCTCATAGAATGAGTTTGGAAGGGTTCCTTCCATTTCTATTTCGTGGACTAATTTGAGGAGTATTGAGATTAGTTCTTCTTTGTAGGTCTTGTAGAACTTGGCTGAGGATCCATCTGATCCAGGGCTTTTCTTGGATGGAAGACTCTTGATGGCCTCTTCTATTTCCTTGTATGTAATTGATCTGTTTAAGTCATGAATGTCCTCCTGGTTCAGTTTGAGTAGGTCATATGTCTCTAGGAATGTCAGTGTCCTCAGGGTTTTCTATTTTACTGAAATATAAGTTTTCAAAATAGTTTCTAATTATCCTCTGTATTTTAGCAGGGTCTGTCACGATATTTCCTTTTTCATCACAAATTTTGGTAATTTGGGTTTTCTCTCTCTTTCTTTTTGTTACAGTGGCTAAGGGTTTGTCAATTTTGTTTATTTTTTCAAAGAACCAGCTTTTTGTTTTATCTATTTTTTGAACTGTTTCTTGTGTTTCAATTTCATTGATTTCAGCTCTGATTCTAATTATTTCCTGTATTCTACTTCTTTTGGTGTTACTTTGTTCTTCTTTTTCTAGGGCTTTGAGTTGTAGCATCAAGTCATTGATTTGTTGACTTTTACATCTTTGAATATGTGAGCTTAATGCAATGAACTTTCCTCTTAGCACTGCCTTCATAGTGTCCCAGAGATTTTGGTATGTTGTATCAGAGTTCTCATTTACCTCCAAGAATTTTTTTATCTCTTCCCTGATGTCTTCTATTACCCATACATTGTTCAATAGCAAATTATTGAATCTCCAGGTGTTGTGGTGGCTTTTTTTTTAAACTGACATTAATTTCTAGTTTCAGTCCATTATGGTCAGATAGAATGCAGGGTAGTATCTCTATTTTTTGTATTTACTAAGACTTGCTTAATGGCATAGCATATGATCTATTTTGGAGAAGGATCCATGAGCTGCTGAGAAAAACGTGTATTTGCTTGTTGATGGATGGAATATTCTATATATATCTGTTAAGTCTAGACCATTGATTGTTCTATTAAGTCTTGAAGATTCTTTGTTTAGTTTTTGTTTGGAAGATCTGTCCAGTGGTGAGAGAGTTGTGTTAAAGTCACCCAATACTATTGTGTTGGGATCTATTTGGTTCTTGAATTTGATAAGGGTTTCTTTGACGAACATGGCTGCCCCATTGTTTGGGACATAGATATTTAAGATTGTTACGTCTTGTAGATGTATGATTCCCTTGAGCAGTATGAAATGACCTTCTTTATCCCTTTTCACTAACTTTGGTTTGAAGTCTACTTTGCCTGAAATGAGGATGGAAACTCCTGCTTGTTTACGTAGTCCACGTGAGTGATAAATTTTTTTCCATCCTTTCACCTTTAATCTGTGAGTATCTCTTTCTATGAGATGAGTCTCTTGGAGGCAGCATATTGTTGAGTCTTTTTTTTTTAATCCAATCTGCCAGTCTGTGTCTTTTAATTGCTGGGTTTAGGCCATTGACATTCAATGTTATTATGGAGACATGGTTTGTATTTCCAGACATTTTGGTTTATTCTTAGTTTTTAACTTGACTGGGTTTCTCCTTTGATTGGCCTTTAGTGTAGCTCTTCCCTCTGCTGGTTTTCATTGCTGTTTTTCATTTCCTTCTCATGAAATATTTTACCAAGAATGTTCTATAGTGCCAGCTTTCTTGCTGTGAATTCTTTTACTTTTTGTTTATCTTGGAAGGTTTTTATTTTATCATCAAACCTAAAACTTAATTTTGCTGGATATAAGATTCTTGGTTGGCATCCACTGTCTTTTAGCACTTGGTATATGCTTTGCCATGATCTTCTTGCTCTCAGGGTCTGGGTTGAGAAGTCTGCAGTGATCCTAATTGGCTTTCCTCTGTATGTAATCTTATTCCTTTCTCTTGTAGCTTTTAAGATTCTCTCCTTATTCTGTATGTTAGGCATTTTCATTATGGTGTGCCTTAGTGTAGGTCTGTTGTGATTTTGTACATTTGATGTCCTTTAAGCCTCTTGAATTTGATTATCCAATTCATTCTTCATATTTGGAAAGTTTTCTGATATTATTTCATTGAATAGATTGCTCATTCCTTTGGTTTGGACTTCCATGCCTTCCTATATCCCAATAATTCTCTAGTTTGGTCTTTTAATGTTATCCCATAGTTCTTGGATGTTCTGTTCATGGTTTCTTACTGTCTTCACTGTGTGGTCAACTCTATTCTCAAGGTTAAATATTTTGTCTTCAGTATCTGAGGTTCTGCTTCCAAGTGGTCTAATCTGTTGATGATGATTTCTATTGAGTTTTTAATTTGGTTTATTGTTTCTTTCATTTCAAGGATTTCTGTTTGGTTCCTTTTCAGAATCTCTATCTCCTTATTAAAGTGATGTTTTACTTCCTGTATTTGTCTATGTATCTCTTTATCAAAGTGATCTTTTTCTGACTGGGCTTGCTCTCTTATATCATTCTTTAATTTACAGAACATTTAAATTATGTACATCCTGAATTCCTGTTCTGTCATTTCTTCTGCCGTACTGACCATGGATTCTAATGGTGTAGTATCTTGGTTTGTTTGATTCACTTTCTTCCCTTGTTTTTTCATGATGTTTGTGTGTCTTTCCTTCTAGCTCTGCTGATCCAAGTTGTTACAGTTTTTACTCCTATATGGGTATAGTTTCCCTGCAGGGTTTCAATACCTCTCCTTTAAAGGGGAGACCAATATCGATTGATCTCAATACAAGCAATATATAGTTTCAAACCAAGTAACTCCTAATAGCTCCCAAATACATTTATAGTTTAGTCACAATATATAACAATTATGAGTTCCTTTACAATCTATTATGTATACAATAAGTTCGCACATGGGTCTACAGTTTCTGTTGGTGGGTTAGGGAAACTTGAGGGTGGGGTGTAGGATAGAATGTTGGGGTAGTAGGAAGTGAGGATATGGTTATTAGATCTTAGAAAGCTTGAAAAAGGAATCCAAGAGAAGTTGGCTATTACTAGAAAGAGCAACAGAGAGTTGGGGAAAACCAGTAAGGAGGAAGAAAAGAGAGTACAGTGAGGCAAGATGATAGCAAGAAAAATGAAACATATGCAAGTGGGAGTTACAAGACTATATAATACCAGTCTTGTATACAGTTCAGAAATTCCAATCTACCATATCCCACTGTATAACAAATACTTGGTTTCACAGCTGTTGGGGATTAGAAGGTAGGAAAAGAATGAGAGAGAAAAAAGGGAAGGAAAAAGAAAGGAAAGAAGAAAAGAGCAGAGAAATAAAACAAAAAGATTAAACAATAGAAATATTAGGAAAAAAAGGTAAAGGATAAAATAAAAAATAAGAATAAAAAATTAAAAATTTAAAAAATGAAAAAATAAAGTCTCAGTGTAAATAAACAGGTATGGTTCCTTTCACCTCCAGTAGGTGGCGTTGTCCATTGCTTGCTGGACTTTGCTGGTGTCCCGGGTGTGGGTTTCACAGAAGGGTATAGCTCTGGGCCGCTGGTGGATTCGCTGTTTCCAGGTGTGCTGTGTTGAGGTCGCAGTTTGTTCCCAGGTGCTGTCTCATGCCCCCTGGTGCAGGAAGTTCTGCCATGTTAGATGGAGATCCACAAGGAACAATAGCCAGGAGTCCCACTCAGGAGACGGTTTGTCCACATGAGCAACTGCGAGGGGTCCTGCGTGGCTGGGAGGGCACTGGAGCCAGGTACCGCGTGTAGAAGCAGGCCCTGCCTGCCCAGGGCGAATCCTGGGCTCCAGCCCTGGGCTGGGACCCCGCGCACTGCAGCTGTGTTCTGCGAATCGCCACTGAAGTCACGCTGTTTGTGGCAATCACTGCTGCCTGGTGGCCCTGCGTGCACACACGCCAGTGAAATTCCTGCGGGGGATGGTGAGCCATAGGATGATGTCAAGAAGCTGGCTGGAAGGTGGTATTTCCACTACTTTTAGCTTCTTTCCTGGAGAGACTAGCACGGAGGAGACCATCTAAGCCACCATCTTGGAACCGCCCCCTTCTTTTTTTAAAAGGAAACATGTTATCATGACAATGAAAGAAAAAGGGGTAGGCGGGTTTGTGCAGGCCTCTAATTCCAGGGACTCAGGAAGGCTGAGACAGGAGGATCTCAAGTTCAAGATCAGCCTCAGCAATTAGCAAGACTCAAAAAAAAAAAAAAAAAGTGAGGGCTTGGGATGTAGCTTAGTGGTAAAGTGCCCCTGGGTTCAGTCCTCAGTACAAAAATTTTTAAAAAAAAGAAAGAAAGAAGAGAGAGAGAGAGAGAATTGAATCACTTGTCATAAATATAAAGTAATACTAAAAACTACCAGTAGAAGCATATAAACAAAAACCTGTTTCTGCATTCTAGCTGGTCTATAGAAGGCTTTAATTCTGAGATATCTCTCTCTCCCTTTCAGAAAAGGAACATTAGCAAGCATTAGAGAGGTGTTAAAGCTACACTAATACCAAACTGGAACTTTAAATAAGAATTGAAAGAAAATTCAAAAAGAAACTACTTTCTCACCATTCAACTCACATTTTTTTAGTGCTAAGGGGGGCTCAGATCTAGAAGGTGCTGTTCTAGGCAGTGTTCATACCCTCTTTGTGATCATGTACGATCTAAAGCTATCCCTCCTGTCACAGGTGGTAGGAGTCCTTCACATTGGAGAAAGTAGGTGAGATGGAGCCCTGGCATCTAAGGACATGGGGTCCAGGAAGGGAGTGGTCAGTGTCAGAGGCTGCAGAGAAACCAGGTCAAGCCAGGACCAAAAATCATCCCCTGCATCGGCAACCAAGGATCATCAGTATTTTTAGTGGAGTAGATTTGAGGGCACAGTGAGGGGGGAAAGGCAGACGAAGCAGACTGAAGAGTGAATAGGAGCTGGTGGTGCCTTAGAAAGAGCATTGAGAAGCTAGGCTGTCAAGTGGAGGAGAGGGAGGAGGGAGAGACAAGAGATGCAAGATGTCTTGCTTTCTTTTGTTAAAATATGGGATATATCTGAACCTGCTCTTAGATATTGGAGAAGGAGATGAATGCACAGTAGTCAGTATTGGAAAGAGGTGAGAATAGATGGAGTGAGGCCCTGGTTTGGGGGAAGGTGGGAGGTTCAGATCAAGGGCTAACCCAGCATAGGGAAAGGGTCATTTTTTCCTGGTTCTGAAGGTGAGAGGTGAGTGCATATGCAAGCCCAGGAAATTGTCTGGGTGTAGGAGTGGGAAGGGGAGGAGGGGGTAATGTCTGGAGCCTAATTTCTCTCTGTCAGGTGGCGGGGGGAGGGGGAGGTTATTTCTAAGGTCAAAGGAAAACTGATCACAAATCTGATCTGTTGGTTCTCCAGTTGAAAAAATATATTAGAGATCTCCAGAGAAACGAGAGAGACAGAGAGAGACAGAGGGAGACAGAGAGAGAGAGAGAGACAGAGACAGAGAGAGAGAGAGAATGGTGCATGCGATAGGGAGGCTAGAGGCTGGCAAGACAAAAACATTATGTGGTGCCTGGCAGGCTGGATGCCAAGAGAAGAGTTGATGTTGCAACTTAATTCCAAAGGCAGTCTAAGGCAGAAGTCCCTCTTCCTTCTGGGGACTTTTCTCTGCTTTCACTCAGGGCCCTCAACTCATTGGACAAGGCCACCCATACTATGGAGGGGACTCTGCTTTATTTGAAGTCTTCTGATTTAAATGTTAATATTTTCTAAAAATTACCTTCTCAGCAACATCCAGACTGGTGTGTGAGCAAATATCTGGGCACTGTGGCCTGGCTAAGTTGACACATAAAATTAACCATCACAAAGAGTATTAATGATCTCATAATTGTCAATATCAAAGATAGGAGATGATGCAGAGAAGGCAAGACTATAGAATATCACTTCAGCCTAGATAGATGGGCCTTATGAACAAGAACCTTGTAAACTTCTGATCTTGAAGCTCTGGTCAACACAATAGCTAAGGACCCTCCTCTTGCCTCTTAAGCAACAGAGTAGATGCTTCAGAGACAAACTATGTCTTTCTTTCTGTCTCCTCCAATTTTTAATCTGGATCAAAGGCATACACATTTATCTCACTGAGATCAGTTCAATTATTTATTTTCAAGCCTGCCTCTTCTCAATGTAATAGAATTTCCAGTTGAGCTTATGTTCACAACTCTGAGGTCTCACATCCATCCTGCCTTTGGCAGGAATCCTTGGAGAGTAGCTTGGGACATACCTAGTGGTAATAAGCCACCTGCTCTGGGTTGAGGGTGGATCTATTCTAGTCAGAGGCTTTGTAATCTGGACAAAGGAATTGAGCATGTGCCTGTCAAATTGTCAGGGAATACTAAATTTGGCGGGCCAGCTGAATTCTAGCAGAAAAATCATACAAAATAAGGTTTAGCAATTGGAGAAAATTGGCCCATAAGAAAAACAATTGGATGAAATTCAGTAGGAAGTACACAGCCATAGAATTCTAACTCGAGGACTACAGCTAGCTATGTGACCTTGGAGAATGGGACCAGTCCTCAGATAGAAAATTCAGGGATATACCACACCAAAATCTTTTGAATTGAAGGGTCTTTGAGAATAACTCCCCCTACCACCATTTTATATGCATGAGAAAGAAAGTATTTTCCCCAACTTTAAAAAGGTTATGATTCTAGAAGTTCACTTCCTCTGAGTTTTCCATTCCCCCAATCAGAATTATTTGGGCTATCCCTCCAGCCCCAGGGTGTCCTGTTCATCACCACAGCGTATGCTTCCTTATACCTCACCTTGTTTGTCTGCTTGATTCCTCTTTGGGTTTTCCAGCCCCTTACCAGTAAGACCTTATCTTGTGTTTCTCTGAATTTTCAGGGCAATTACAGTGCTTAGCACATAACTGATGGTCAGCAAATCCTGGTTGGCAATAATAAAAAGAACTCCCACATTTTTTCATGCATAGTCATCCCTTGTATCTGTGGAGGATTGGTTCCAACCCTCCATGAATATGAAAATCCACAGACATGCAAGTCCCTTATATAAAATGGTATAGTATTTTCACATAACCTACAAAAATTCTCCTGTAAACTTAAATCATTGCTAGTTTACTTCCAATATGTAATGCAATGTACACACTCCATGGATAGTTGTTAGATGCATTGTTTAGGGAATAATGACAATAAAAAGTCTCTATATGTTCAGAACAAATGAAATCATCATAGACCTAATGTTATGGTTTGGATATGAGGTGTCCTCCAAAACTCCAGTGTTAATGCAGGAATATTTAAAGGTAAATGATTGGACTATAAAATCTGTGACCTAATCAGTCTAGCTTAGTCTGAATGAACGAGGTGGGTAATAACTGCAGGGATGTGACTGTGGTTTGAGGAGATAGTTCACTAGGGGTGTTTCCTGGAAGGGTTCATCTTCCCCACAGACCTTTCCCCTCTCTCTCTCTGCTTCCTGACCACCATGAACAGAGCAGCCTTCCTCTGCCATGCTCTTCCACCATGATGTGCTGCCTCATCTTGGGCCCAGGGCAATGGAGTTGAACAACCATGGACTGAACCTCTGAAATCATGAGCCAAAATAAAAATGTTCTCCTCTAAGTTCGTCTTCCCAGGTATTTTGGTCAGAGAGACCAGATGACTAACTTACCCAACTACATTTTCTATCTGTGGTTGATTGAATCAGTGGATGCAGAATTTGTGGGTGTGGAGGGCCAACTGTATTATGGTTATCATTTCCTACTTCAGATACTCTTCTCTCTACACAACCTAGTTCAGCAACTCTCTTAATATTGTAAAGGGCAGAAAATGAACACAGTTCTCCAGACCTTTGATCAGTACAAAATATAGGGAGAAAAATGCTCTGTGCCTGAAAGCTTTACTACCTAGAGAAACACAAGATTTGCATTGGCTGTTTTAAAGCTACATCCTAGTAAGCTTGTGGTCAGCTGAGATGTTAAGATGATTTCATGTGGATTTTTGCCAAGCTTTAGCTCTCCCATTCTGCACATATGCCATTGATCTTGAACTCAAAGTGTAGGATTTTGTACCTTTTTAAGTCCAGTAAAAACACTTGGAATGTGATGCTGTCTGTGATCACATTTATAATCCTTCCTGGCCTCCAGTCACAGACAAAATTGATGTCCGTATATAATTTGTTTTTATCCAACCCTTCAACAATGATGTTAAAGGGATTCAGACTAAGATGAGGCTCTAGTAGTAATCACCTCATTCCACATTGACCCAGACCTACTCAAATAAATTACAGGTACCAATTGCAAGCTGAAAATGTACCCCAAAGCACTATCTGACACCACTTATTTCCCATCTTATAGATGACATTTTAAAAATATTTTCTAAAGAATATAGATAAAGTTTATAGTAGCCCCTAAAATTTGCCAACCAAGTAATCTATTAAAATATAAATAGAACAAGGCTTATGGTACAATTCCTTAGCATGTATGTACTGACCCTGCTGGCAATGACATTTCTTTCTGAAGTCTCACAATGTTGTTCCTGTCCCCTTCCTCTTAAATACAGTCACCTGTCACTCAACAGTGGAGATCCATTCTGATAAATTTGCTCTTAGGGAATTTTGTAGTTGTGCAAACAACATAGAGTATACTTACCTACGCCTAGCCCATTGCTCCTAGGCTAAATATCTATAGCGTTACTGAACTGATTCTATAGACAACTGTAGCACAAAGGTAAATGTCTGTGTACCTAAACACCTCTGTGTTTGGTCAGTAAAAATACTAGATGATAGGAATTTTCCCATTGTTTTATAATTTTAGGGGACTAGGGCTGTATATGAGGTCCATCATTGACCAAAACGTTATTTATATTGCATTGACTATAAATCTAACTCACACAATGCCCCAGCACTGATACTGAGCTGACTTTCCATGACTAAGATGCCATCTAACAGCTCTTTCCAATCTTATTTATCTCTCTTATGATTCCTCAAGAGTTAACAAATGTGACTTTGAAATCACAGATCAAGTTTTCAAACATCCATAGGTAAGGTTAGTCATACTTGAACATAAACTCTTTGAAGTTGGCCTTAGGAGCATGGCAGAATCACCTTGGATTCCCCACATACATGGGCAAGGGTCCATAGTTAGAGATTAATTATTATTGATTCTGACATTTTTCCTCATTCTGTAGAATGAGGCAACAACATGGGCTTTTGGACCCTGGACATCTCAAGTGCTAAACATAGTCATGTGGGGAGAAGTTGCTTGTCTTCAGCTCAGGAGGCTTCAAACCTTTTCCCCAATTGACTTGAAGCTTCACTACATCTTGATATTCTTCTGATGTTTTGATGCTGAAGATATGAAGGCCCTGAATGATACCTATGGTACAAGAGGCCACCAAGCTGATTGTCCCAAGATGCCAAGGACTTAGAAGGAGACATTCCAGGTCAAACATGCAAGAAGTGAAGTTCCCATGAGACTCATTCCTTCCCTGATAATTCCTCAGCTTGCCGTCCTCAGTAGAAGGAGATAAACCACAAGAACTGGAAGATATCCTGATGGCAAAAGTTTTCCTCTTGTAACCTTCTTCAGAATATAAGCCTAGATGCTTGTGGAAGATATCCGTGTTCTTGATTCCATGATGTGTCAAATATAATGACTTTGATAACATATCCCAAGTTTTGAGAACTGAGACAGGCTTTGTCTTTTCCAACTGACTCTGGGATTCCAAACATTCATTTAGAAAAGGGCCAGTAACAGACTCATTTCAGGGCAGAGTATGGAAGCTTGAGGCAGCTTAGAGATAAAATAGTCAAATTTTCACCTGTTGTAGGTAGGAAAACTAAAGCCCAGAGAGGTGCAATGATTTTCCCAAGGTCACACAGTCAGCAAAGAATGGAGCTGGCCCTTGAGCCCAGGCTTTGCAGTCACTGGATCCCTTCACTGTGATAAGCTGCTGCTCCTTTTGCTCATGAGGTATAGTTTTTCTGTCAGCCTTTATGTCTTTCCTTTCCAATGAGAAGATGTTTTCTCTTCCTTGACGAAGTGAAAGATAATGGGGATTGAATAATTCTGACTTCTACTAATATCATGCCGCACCTCTTAAGCGTGGAATATGTAAGGTGGTAAATTTAGACACAGATAAGCCAGTCATGGACGAACAGGGTGGAGGAAGACCGATTAGGCACAGGTGCCACAGAAAAACACTAGAGAGGTCATGGTTGACCACAGACGGAGGGATGCAGCCATGGAGTGCTATTGCTGCAAAGCCAAAATGATCCTGGGATGCATTTATAGAAGGGTGACATGCAAAGTCCAGGAAGCAACCATTAGGCTACAATTTGTATCAGTCAGATCTCTATTAAACATGAGGCTTAGTTTGTCACACTTTGAAAAGAGAGAAGCCAGAGGGAAGAACAAAGCGATAGGAAATCATGTCTTTGCAAAAAATTTAAAGAATCTCGTGTGATTTCACCCATTGTCTGGTTGCTTGAACAGGTAGGAGGAAAGAGAGGTAAAAGAGGAATTGTCTCAGCTAGAAATTTCTCTCCAACCTGCTGGAAGAACTTCAAGAGCCGGTCCTTTGTCCTGCCTTCCAGTCAAGGTTACAAGGACCTGCCTGCGTGCGCAGGACTCTTGCTGTGGGAATTGCCACCTCCACAGATGGCAACAGGGACTTTAGAGAAAAAGTGGCCGAGGAGCCACAGGCTCTGACAGGAACCTCACACCAGCCACAGCAACCTCAGGGCCTCTGTCTGACTCCTGAATCTGTTGTCAACCTACATGTGAAAGATGATCTCATTCAGTCTTCACCAAAACCTGTGGGATTCTAAACTGCTACTACCTCACCCGTAGGCACATGTAGACGTCTGGAAGTTAAAAACATAATATTCCCCTGATTTGAGACATATTTTATGCACAAGGTGATGATTTTAAAACAATTCTTCTCTGTCATGCCTTTTTTTGCTCCTCTACAGATTTTAAGCTTATTTTAACCTCTCCCTCGAAAACAGAAAGACACACAAGTATGTCGTCATTGGAACCGCATACTAGGCTCTTGGCAGTCAGTGACTTCAAATAGAAAATTCCCAGAGTTTGCTTTCCCCATCGTTCCCCAGCAGCATTGGGAGAACTCCAAGGAGCAAAGTGTCCGGTGGCTGACACTAGGGTCAGGTCTCCCTAGGAGTATGAGTTTGGCTTGCTTTGGCCCCACAGCTTAGGGGCTCTTTTTGAGAGAGCTCTGGAGCACATAGGGCCAAGGAGCATTGGGTGTTGCAGAGAATGGCCTAGTTTCCAAGTTTGTCCCACCAGAAATTGCAGAACTAATGTATCAGTATAAAAAGGAGCATATACTTTGTAGCCATTGTCAGTCCAGGATGAGCCTCAGCTACATCTAAGGAGAAATCCACATACCTTCACAAAATTGCTTGCCTTCTATAGGATCAAACAATGTGTCTGGTGTTTTCTGCTTAATGTTTTATCTTGTACATCT
This sequence comes from Xerus rutilus, assembly GCA_028644305.1. NCBI lineage: Eukaryota > Metazoa > Chordata > Mammalia > Rodentia > Sciuridae > Xerus > Xerus rutilus. The sequence goes on from CM053407.1 coordinate 12,064,486, forward strand.
TCCTATACCAACACACAGAGATTGACCTTGATTGTTTTAACAACTGTGGTCTTCTGCTATATGGCTATTTTTTTTTTGTCATTTCCAAGAATGAAGGTCAAGTTGTTTACAATTTTTGCTACAGCAAACAATGCCATAATGAATATCCTTCTTCAAATATCTTTATATGAATACAGCTGTATGAAAACTCCCAGGAAGAGAATTTCTGCAAGTGCCTTTAAAGTTTGATATTGTGAAACCAACCCCTAAAAGATGCCCTCCAATTCCCCACCCACTAATGGGGCCCGTGAAGGCTTCTCTCTGACAAGGCACTGCCCTGCAAAGGAAGGATAGCAGGCACTCTGAGGAAGGAACTCAAGACGTCTTGTTATTCTTCCACTCTCTCACAAAGTGTGTTTGGTGCTATTTGGGGGGTCCTTGGATGCTGATGCCACTGAAAATGAGGGCACAGTTGTGCATTTCTCAGAGGGAACATCTGAGAATCCCAGAATCCCAGCTTATTTTTGGCAACTCAGTGACACGTTCTCTGTACTTCTAGGGGACCCTTCCTTGGCTTCCTCAGGAATGACCCATTTGTGTCTGAATTCTGGCTGGTCTCTGAGTTTTTGTGTCTGTTATGTTATTTTGAAAACCTTGAGATGAAAACCTCCAAAGTAGGATCTTACACTCTCTACTATTTGGGACAGTGTATCAGTAAAACATGATTTTTATTTTTACTATTTAATACATAAAATTTTATTTTGGGAAATGGTAGGCATGTGTGTAAATGGAGATGCATTTCTGTGCTTCTCTCTGCCTAGCTTCAATAACTGTCAATAACTGTCAATCACCCATCTTGTCTCTCTGGATCCTACTAATTCTCCACCTTCTATATTATTTCAAAGCAAATCCCAGATACTGTTTCATCCGTAACTTATCATTTAATCCATATTTTTCTATCTTTAAAATATGAATTATTTTCAAAAGGCATACTCACATTACCATTAACATACATAAAGTAATGAATAATTTTTAATACACTCAATCCAATTCCTGTACAGATCTCTAATTGTCTCATAAAAATTTTAACATGATTTTTAAATGCCAGTGTTTTAGTCAGCTTTTTTGCTGTCATGACTAAAATATCTAACCAGAACAATTATAGAGGAGGAAAAGTTTATTTAGGGGCCTCACAGTTTCAGAGGTCTTAGTCCATAGACAGCTGACTCCATTCCTCGGGGCTCGAGGTGAGGCAGGACATCGTGGCAGAAGAGTGTGGCAGAGGGAAGTGGCTCACATGATGATCAGAAAGCAGAGAGACTCCACTCACCAGATGCAAAATATATACCCCAAAGCTACACACCTGATGCCCACCTCCTCCAGCCATACCCTACCGGCCTCAGTTAATCTCTATCAGGGGATTAATTCACTGATTGGGTGAAGGCTCTCATAACGTAATCATTTCTCCTCTAAACCTTCTTGCATTGTCTCACACATAAGCTTTTAGGGGACACTTCACATCCAAACCATAACAGCCAGAAAAGCAAATAGGGTCAGAAGAATGGAGTCCAAGTCTCACATTCATCTCCTTTCCTGCTGGGTGACTTTAGATAATCCCTTTCCCTCTGTTTCTTAGAATTTTAGGGCTGGAATAAAAGAGAATAAAATTATGGTATTTGCAGGTACATGGATGGAATTGGAGAACATCATGCTAAGTGAAGTACGCCAATCCCCAAAAAACCAAAGGCCGTTTGTTCTCTCTGATTAGTGGATGCCAATCCATAAGCGAAGTGGAGGCGGGGAGCATGGGAGAAATGGAGGATCTTTGGATGGAGCAGGGTGAGGTTGGGGAGAGATGGGGGAATGGGACTTAGCAAAAATGGTGGAATGAGATGAACATCACTACCCTAGGTGCATGTATGAAGACACAAATGGTGTGACTCTATCTTGTTTCCAACCAGAGAGATGGAAAATTGAGCTCTATATATGTACTATGACTTTAAATGTATTTTAAAAAATTTTGTAAAAGAAGACTTTTAGGGCTGGAAAAGACCAATAAATCTAAATACTTACAGATGATGCTGATAATAAGAAAGCATTAGACAACATCCCCTTGCAATAATTGGAAGTAGAGTCCATATTTATATAACTTCTATATTTGTGACCAGATCAATAAATGTCCACTGAATTCAATAAAAGCCACAAAATCTATCCACTTTTGTCCTTGTGAAAGAGATATGTTAGAGTTAGAAGATCCCTATCTTTTTAGTAGACAAGTGCTTTTCAAGATGAAGTAGATATAAGATATGCTTTCAATATAAGGCTTTTGTTTTTCTGAGTACTGGAGATGAAACTCAGAGCTTCATGCATGCTAGGCAAGTGCTCTACCACTGAGCTGCCCTCCCAGCCCAAGGCACATAATCTTAATACAGTATTTGTTTAAAACCCAGAGTCGCTCCTTTAATAACCTCATGTTAGTTAGACTGCAAGTGGGGAAGGAATTAAGGAAGAAAAAAGAGGGATTTGCTAGTGATTCTGGAAGTGAAGCGATGCCATTGGTAGTTCTAATGTCACGTGAGATAATGGGTGCATAATAAGTTACAAAGTGCCATAAAATTATTATTAGAAAAATGAGGATCTCCAGATGGTTCTCAATTGCACTTGATATTTTTCCCATTGAATTTCTATTAGCAGCAATCACATTTCTCTTATAAAGAAAAAATAATATATTCTCTATCAAAATTTAGAAGACAAGATGAAGGAAGAGAAAAAAGCTGTCTTAGTCTGTACTTGCTTCTATATCAAAATGCCATTAAAAACCCAGCCCTATTTTATAGTCTGGGTAGTTCGTAAAGAAGAGAAGTTGATTTGGCTTACCGTTCTGGAGGCTGGGAAGTCAGGAGTATGGTGTTAGCCTCATTCAGCCTCTGTAGAGGGCCATCTTGCTCCAGCAGAACTGGTGGAGAGCATCCTGGTGAGACAGAGCAAGCATGCCAGAGAGCTCACTATTGAAACAGTCGCTCCCTTGATAACCCATGAAGCCTTTATTTCATTTATTATTTCAATGAAATGATGACTAACCCATTCATGAAGGCTGAGGCCCTATGACCCCATCCCCCACCATGGGTCCTACCTCCAAATATTATCAATGCGTAAATTTGGGGATTACATTTCCAACACATGAAATTTTGGAGGCACATTCAAACCATAGCAAGCCAAATGAAGACCCATGTTGACAGGAAATCGGGATATTACTTAACTGTTGGAAGATTAAAAAGAAAAAGATCATTGTCAATACCTTCTCCTTGATGCTTGCGTGTGTGGGAGTGGGGGTGGGGTGGGGTGGGTGATGATCTATTAATGCAGAGGGAAGAGGGAGGAAATGAGCAAAGGCACACCTGTACTTCTCCTTGGGGTTTGATGAAGGCAGAATGGAGACTCTACCTTCTGCACCTGCAGCTGCAGGTGAGACTGGGTTGCCAGGCATGCTGTGCAAGCCTGTCCCTCAATGGGCAGATCTTCCTCCGAGAAAAGGGTTTGGGAAGGGCAAGGGATGAGCACCTTCCCTCTCTTTTGAAGTTAGCAGTACCCAGGGTTTGAAGAGGCTGGGTTTCTGCTGTTCTAAGATCTGTAGGGGACACTCTGTCCTTCACCTGAGTTCCAGGACCCACGTATTTAGATGTAATCCTTTCACCTAAATGTAGAGAGGACTCTAAAATTCCAGCCCTGTTCAGACATCACAGGTGAAGAGTCTGCTGCTTCCTAAGGGGTCATGAGGAAGGGACAGACTGCAGAGGGGAGCAGGGGTGGGGTCTCCACATGGACAGCCTTGAGAGAACTCTGCAGAGTCCTGTACCTAGAGCCCTTGGCTGGCCGTGACTGGTCAAGAGCTAGTAGATGAAGATTCACAATTACCTTGACAACCAGATAGCAGACAGAGCCATTCCTCGGCAGTCTCCAGACTCCCCCCTCTTCTCCCTGCACAGCCACACACAACACTCTTCTCTTCAATAGACCTCCAGGACTCAAGACCATGTGTGCAAGGAAATGAGAGAAAATGAGGAAAACATAGGGATCCCAGACGTGCAGAAGAAGGTTTTCAAGCATGGGTGGGAGGTTGTGTCTGAATGGCTCTTCCCACTGGTGACAGGAGGGAGAAGTCAGGAACGAGGCTCTGGGGAAGAAAAAGAGGGGGCAGTGGGAGCAAAGCTGGATAGCATGCAGTTCCTTTGCTCGTTGTTTTCAGAAACCATGAGAACAGAACAAAGGTAGAGGGACCGGCAGAACTTCTTCCTGGTTTCACTGACGGCCCTCCCACCACCTTCTCAGAGGCCCATTATGGAAACTCGCCTCAAGCCATTGGTGCCTGTGTGATTCCTGGCAGGTGCCAGCCTCCTTTTTTCATTGATGCCATGTGTTGGGCAGTGTGGTGGGCCCTGGGACTGTAAAGTCAAAGAGACAGAGTCCCTGCCCTCTTGGGACACAAGCTTTTAGTGGGGGAGACTGATAAAAAGCAAGTGAGCAAATTCGAACAAAAGTGCATTCCAAAGCTTAGGACTCGTAGAATTTGAGCTTGGGACTGAGAGAGAAGGACTGAACTTGGGGAGGAGAGTGGGAGAAGGTCTTGTGAAGAAGAGTCATTAAAGACAAGATCTGAAGGATGATTAGGAAAGATCACGAAAGACAGGGATGTTGTACTCAGCAGAGGAACCCCACAGGAGGGCACGGAATCAGGGTCACACCGGGCCTTGCTCAAGGAAACAGAATTGGACCAAGGTGACTTTACGAATGAGGGTCAGTAGAGAGGTCAGATGAAATAGGGTCCTGAAGGTCACAGAAGGTATTTGAATTTTATTCTTAGTCTGACAACAAACCACCTACTGCATTTAGCCTGAGGGTTGTGCCACCGGATGTATATTTTAATCTCACTGTGGCTGCTGGGTACAGGTGGGATGGGAGGGTGCCAGAGTAGAAGCATGTGGATCACTTGGCCAATTATTCTGGTCTAGGTGAGAGCAGATGGAGACCAGGTAAAAGAATATATGATGGCATTTCTGCAACAGGTCCTAGCTTTCATGTTCTTTTGTATTTTGTTTGATGATTACCTTTAACTGGAAAAACACCATACATACACCAAAATAAATAAATAAACAAATAAATAAATAAATACGAGCAGTCAAGAGACAGATCCTGACATCTCCCACTTCCTGAGTGACCTTGCAAGTCACCTGTACTTGTGTGTGAAAAATGAGAGCTTGTACAGAGATTGGGATAATTGATGTAAGGTGATTAGATGCCTGGCATGGTTAAAACTCAAAAAATGGAAGCTAATGTTATTGGCCTTTGAAAACTTCAGCTTGTGCTGTCCAGTTTCCTCTCTAATGGGCTGAACAGGGAGTACTTTCTGTCTCCTCAATAAAAATAGGAAGATTTGTATTTACAGAAGAAATCTAGAGGGAGCTATCAAAGGGCAAATTTAAAGATTTTTAAAGATTTTGAAGTTATAAGCTACATAATGGGAAGAAAAGTACATTATGGTCACCAAGGATGAGTTTTGGAGCCAGAGAGATCTGAGTTTTGAGTCCTTGGTTTGTCACTTGCCAGCTGGGTGAACCTCAGGAATGTCACCTCACCTCAGGGGGCCCATTCTGCATAGGGTCACAGTGAGGAGTGTACCAGAAATTCCACTACAGGTGTTGCTTGGCCTAAGGCACAGGATGCACAAGGGCTCAGCCTAGGGCAGCCCCTGGAGAAAGGAGCAGACTTGCACTGGTATGTCAGGGTTAGGAGACTCATGTCCCTCAAAGGTAAAGCTTCTCTGAAATGACAACACAGTCACTGGAGAAGAAAGTCCATTTCACTGTGCTACTCTGGGCACTTGGTGGGTGAGTGTTTTAGTCTGCTAGGGCTGCTGCAAGAAAACACCACAGACTGCATGGCAAAAACTAGAGAACTGTTGTCTCACAGTTCTGGAGGCTGGAGGTTTGAGATCAAGGTATCAACAGAACTGGTTCCTTCTGAGGCTATGAGGGAAAATCTGCTCCAGGCCTCTCTCTCAGCTTCTGGAGGCTGCCTCCAGTCTTTGGTGTCCCTTTATATTGATATGTGGCTGTATCACCCTGATCTCTGTGGTCACAGTCTCTATGTATGTGACTCTGTGTCCAAATTTCCTCTTTTTATAAAAACACAAAAATCATACTGAGGGCCAATCTCTTTTTTTTTTTTTAGTTTTTATGAGTTGTTGATGGATCTTTTATTTTATTTATTTATATGTGGTGCTGAGAATCAAACCCAGTGCCTCACACATGCTAGGCAAGCACTCTACCATTGAGCCACAACCCCAGCCCCTGAGGGCCAATCTTAATGTCCTCATCTTAACTTGATCATTAGCATAAGAAAGACTGTATTTCCAAATAAGGTCACATTCTCAGGTATTGGGGGTTAGGGTGTCAACATCTTTCTGGGAGGGACACAGTTCAACCCACAATAGTGTGCAAGCCAGCACTATTCCCAGATTGGATTGAAAGATGATTCTAAGCTTCCACAGCTAGTGTGAAGGTTGAGGAGGCAGTGGGAGCCCTGGGATGATTCTTTTACACCCTGGTTCTACAAATTATCCTACCTTGAAGGTCCCTTCTTAGCAAATCAAACATTCCCAAACAGCCAACTGGAATTTGCTCGTGTGCAACCTGACAATCACACTCTACTCCAGCACTTGGAGTAGCTCCTATACAACTGAGCAACCATCTATTTCCATCATGCTCTGCCCCAAATTTTGCTGGGACTCAGCCTTGGAATTTTATCACTAGGCCACTGGGAATGCTGTCCAGTTTGTATTTTGCAAAAATCTTGGAGAGACCATTTACATGATAGCCTATTTTGTACAAAAATATGCAGAAATCTTGAGACCACATCCAATCCCTACGCTCCAGTTACTATTCTCAACTTATTTTTCTGCTGTTATGTATTTCTGATCTACTGCTGGAACTCAGCAGTGTGTTCCAGAGAGAGAGAGAGACAGAGACAGAAAGAGAGACAGACAGAGACAGAGAGAGACAGAGACTAGAGGGAGGAAGAGAAGACAAATGAGAGAAGCCGCAGGTCACAGTAGAATATCCTGAATATAATACTTCAAAATGGGAAAAGCAAATCCATTAAATGATGGCAAAGAAGCCAACCACCAGCTTTATTAGTCAAAGAACCATTGTGCTAATTATTAAAGAATAAGAGAAGGAAAAAAATTAAAAGTGGAGCTTCTGGCATGCGTTTGACTGCATGTAGAACTTAGCACAGAGATATCCCAATCAAGCTTGGAGTGGGTACTCAGAAGCTGGCCTCTTTTCAAGGCAAAGCTTTTTTAATTTTTTTTTTAGTTGTAGATGGACACGATGTCTTTATTTTATTGCTTTGTATGTGGTGCTAGGGATCGAACCCAGGGCCTCACGCATGCGAGGCAAGTGCTCTACCACTGAGCTACAATCATAGCCCAAGCTTTTTTTATTATTATTGTAAGGGCAAAAAGACTAAGATGCAGAAAACTTCACAGATCAGTTCAGTGCTTTATTCAGGAACAGAGCTTCATACAGGAACAGGGGACAGGGACGAGGTGAAGCAGCGGTGGAACCCAGTTCCCTGGTGGAAAGTGGGCTCCCGTGAACAAAGAAAGGGACTGGGTTTTTATAGGTTTATGTTGGGGGGTGGCATAGTGGAGACGTGCCGGTTTTCTTGGGCACTTAGGAATTTGGGGCTAGTTCCATAAATTAATGAAGTGGTCAGTTTTAGTGCCCAGGAATTCGGGCTCAGGGATCAGGGTCCTGCGAGCTGTGGACTGGGTGTCTCCGGCCTGGCGGAGCACTCTTCCCTTATCTGCAATTGGTCTTAGGGAAACATTCATCAGGGGAGGGAGGGGTGTTAGCATAGAGCTATTTGCCTCTTCCCTCAAGCTACACTGTTTTCAATTCCCATTTCCTATTAATTATTATTATTTTTATTTTTTTATTTTTTAGATGTAGGTGGACACAATATCTCTATTTTATTTATTTATTTTATGTGGTGCTGAGGATTGAACCCAGTGCCTCACACGTGCGAGGCAAGCGCTACATCACTGAGCCACAACCCCAGCCCAAGCCAAGGCATTGTGATGTTGAAGCAGGAAGGTGATGAGATCCAAGGACAAAGTGTTTAGTGGTGGGAAGAGGGAGCTGCTTGTTTTTATAAGCTGGTATGTCAAATGCAGGCACTGCATATAAGACATGATTACAACTGTTTTAACAACTAGCAAACAGGAAGAAAATGTCAGAATGTTAAGGGTGGTTATCTTCAGGTGGTAGGACATAATGGACCCCTTCTTCTTTCTCCTCTTTCTCGTCCACTTTTTTCTCCTCTTTCTTCTTCATTTGCCTTATTTTCCCAATGAATATAATTTTTAAATCATGTTTTAAAATTGCAGTGCTTAGTGTAGATTAAATGCTATATCAAAATTTTTCTTCTAAAATAGCTTAAAAGCCATTGCATGTTTTCATTTTAGAAAAGTCTTTAATGTAAAAGGAACTGTGTTACAGTCAAAGAAAATGCATATTCCAGGACATGCAATATTCAATAAGATAAATCCACACTTGGCCTTCAAAATAGCTAAGGATAGGTTTTATTTTTGCTTAGTCCTAATTTTAGTGTAGATGAAGCTCAATCCTTCAGCATTTGAAAGTTATATTAAAAGGCAGACCTCTAGGGGCTAGAAAGCAAATCCTCAGGCTTGGCTAGCCAGTGAACTTTCTAAAGGCCATTTTGTTTTTATGACCATTTGGTTCAGAATTAATGAGAACTACTTTGTGTTAGGTCAGAGGCAGAAACGGAAACAACCACCCGTCGCGCTCGCCAGCTGCCTTGCTTAGTCTGGCCGCGCTCTGGCCCTGCCAGGGCACCCGGCTCCTGGGGGCACTTTCTGAAAAGTTTCTCCTCACTCTCTCCCACTCCGCTCAGCCGCCACCTCCCCCCCCTTGTCCACCGCCACCACCGTGAGCAGCATGTGTGCGCAGAGCACACCCACACAGCCACCATCAGTAGCGCGCGAGAACACAGTGCGCATGCGCCAAACACACCAACATGGCAGTCCCCAGTAGTCGATACGGAGAAACAGCGAACCTCTGACATGAAAACCGCCATGACTCCCGGCTCATCCCGGAAGGACTCTGACCTCACCAGCCTCACCTAACCAATCTCAGAGGACACTGGAGTCTAGGCCAACACCTCTTCCTGCCTCAGGCCCTTCTCTTCCTGCCTTAAGCCTTCCTTTTCCAGACTGGGCAGGGGGGGACCCTTTAAATTCTGTATGCCACGAGGCTTCAGCGCCATTTTCTGCCCGCTCAAGCCTGGTGACTTGGGGGAGGGTGGCCCGGTAGCGTTCTTCCCAAAATAAAGCCTGTTCTGGTCCTGTTTTACTTCCACCTGGTCGTTTGGCTTTACACTTTGCATTAGGCATCACTTCATACTCTAAACCTATACCTTTGGAGGATTCTCCCACTCACCTTGTAGATATAAATTATCAAAGTTGATTTCTTCTTTGTTCCTAACCCTTTAATGTTCTGGTCTATAAACCTCAGAAATAATTATCTTTTAGGGCCCACAATTTTAGAACATTGATCAGGTTATTAAAACCACCAACTGGGCTACAGTTACAGCTCAGTAGTAGAGAACTTGCTAAGGCCCCAAGTTTCATCCTCACTACTGCAAAATATTTAAAACATAAATAAAAAGCCACCGATTATGGTGGCAAACACCAAAGGAATTTGGAGACAGCTAGAAGGAGAAAGAGAACTGAAAGATGCTATTGAGAAGAAGGGGGGAGACAGAATAAGAAAAAGAAAAAGAGGGAGGGATGTAGAATAAGAAAATATTCTTTGTCTTGATTCAACACTCACAATTTCTTTTATAAGAAATTTTTTTAGTTGTAGATGGACACAATATCTTTATTTTATTAATTTATTTTTATATGGTGCTGAGGATCGAACCCAGTGCCTCATGCATACAAGGCAAGCGCTCTACCGCTGAGCCACAGTCCCAGCCCCCAATTTCATGTCTTTTAAAATGTTTTCTTCTCAAGCAGACATAGTCCTTCTTATGAACAAGATCCTCAGAATGCAACTGATAAGTGTTTAAAATTTTACACAAGTCTTGGTGTCTTCATAGTCTCTTAAACCACTACAGTGATTTGTGATCTTTGAAGTACAGGACAATAAAATTATGCTGTCATGGATGGAGAGCCATGTGCTCTAATCTAAAGGGCTGAAGGCCTTTGCAGGCCTGGGATGTGTGTGCCAGACACATTAATTTCATTCAAAAGTGTGTTTGAGTGCAAATCTCAGGGGTTTGTTCTCAGGGCTAAAAGGAGCCCAAGAGTCTTCAGTTTACTTGGCAGGTCCAACTCTTACTATGAAGTTGAGAGAGAAAAAAAATAAATAATAGTTTGTCAATAGCACAATGTGGTGAAGTTCTCATTTTGAATTCCACAAATCATGTCAACTGCATGACGGAATAAAGTTGCATCAAATATTCAACCTAGAAGAGAAGGGAGGGTCCACACACATCATCTTTCCTCTTCCTTACCTTCCTGAAGGTGGACCCTGGACCACCTCACCTGTGTCCCTGGGACATGGTTTATTTCCCTGCCCTCATCTCCTTCAGGTTATAGGGACATCATCTTCTTCCTCATTTGAGTCTACACCCCTAACATGTCCACTCCTCCTTTGGATTTATTTTTCTCTAAAAATTTATTACTATATTGACTACTACTTTTCTTATTTCATAATCTGTCTCCCCCTGACTCACACCATGCTATCAGCAGCTTGAGGGCAAAGACTACTGTCTGTTCGGTTTATTGCTCCATCCTCAGGCCCCAGTACTGTGCCTGACTAAAAATAAAGTATGTGCTCAAATAAACCGTTCAACTTGTAAGTAGCATTGGGGTTTGGGGGAAGTTGTATTGTTATTTCTTTTCCCTGTGGAATGGAGTCTTATATAGCACACATATTGTGTCTTATATTGCCAAAGGAATTAAGGGAGAAAAAGCTAAGATTACTACCTCAACCTGGGTAAACCCCCTTTTGCAAACCTCAATAGCAGCAAAAGAGTTCCAAAGGAATACCAAAAACTCCATTCACAGTCATTACTGCCACACTGTGGGTGGGCAAGGTCCTGAGCAGGGCTTTTCATCCCTGCCCCCAAATAGTGGGGACATTGGGGCACAGAGAAAATACAGAGGTAGTCCATCTGCAGTCCCAGCCATTGGACAGGGGTACAGAATGTAGACAGTGGCTGTAGAGGCTTCAGCCTCATCAGTGGTATAACACCCTGATCTGGGACAGGTCAGGCCACAGCTAGTGATGCCAACACACTCTCAGGGAGACAGGCCCACCCATGACCTCCAGACACCTGGAACCACTCACTGCCAGCTCTACAGTGGCACTCTGCAGAAAACCCTTTCCACTGTGATCCTTAATGAAAGCTCTACTCTAACATTCCATCTCAGTGTCACACCATCTGGAAAGCTATTAGGACTTTCCTTTTTTTTTATTAGAGCTTTATAATTATGCATAGTATTTGGGTTGATCCTGACAAACTCACACATGCATGGAATTTGATCTCAGTTCATGACTTCCCCCCTCTCCCCTTCCATCCTCTCATTCTCCTCCCTCCACTCTACTAGATTTCTTTGCCCTCATCTATTTATTTATATTTGATTAGTTCTTTTGACTTATGCACAAAGGTGAAGTTCCCTGTGGTATAATTATATATGCACATAACATGAGATTTAAAGAATTCATTCTGTATTGCCTCCCCTTCCCGTCCCTCCACTCTGCCATTAGGACTTTCAATAGGCCATTTACAATTTTAATTATTTATAGATAAATATGTATACAGTACCTACTATATATCAATCATTGTTATAAGCATGTGGGAAATATTAACCCATTTTATCCTCATAATAGCCCTGCAAGGTAGCCTTATGTTAGTATCCTAGCTCAGGAGGAGGGAAGTAAGGCACGGAAAAGCCGCATATCTTGCCCAGGTTTGCATCCCTGGTGTGTGGTGCCAGTTTTGCACTCAAGCGGTCTGACTCCAAACTCCTTGCCTGTAACTATGACCACACTGTCATGAGCAAAACCTTTGCCATACAACTCAGAACACAAAGTGATATTAGGCTGCTGGGTTTCTAGCTCCTCGCCCTTTCAGTTTCTGGGCTGTACAGTCCAGGGTTTCTTCAGAGGCAAAAGCAAACTCCTGTCCAAAGAGTACGTGAGGCTGCTCTCCCATGTGGCTGGAAACCATGAGGGCTGAGCACATCTGCTCTGAGGCAGCAGCTGTAGGGGTAAAGCTTCCCTCAGTTCTGCTCTTTGGGAGAAGCAAGGTCCAATTAAGTGGCCTTGTTTCCCTGGTGCTTACCCTAACAACCAGGGTGAGACACAGCAGAAAGGATCTTTCTAGGGATATTAGTTTAAAATAATACCTAAAAAAGTCAACCTGCAAATAGAATAATGATTACTAGAAACTGAGAACGGTGCGGGTGGAAAGCCAGGTTGCATTTGATAAATATACATGTAAGCAAGTATGGATGTATCACCCCAAACCAATTAATATGTACAATTCATTTATGTTCATAAAAAAATAAAAGATAAAAAATGATACCTGGTCTGATGTGTCTTTGAAACCTTGGACTGTGACCAATTGTTTTCATTGGACTTTGAAATCTTATTGTGATCTTGACCCTAGATAAAAAATATTAGCACAACTGTTGAAACAAGCTTTCAAACCACATACCTAGGCAAATGAATGCTTCACACAAGTGCATACAGATCATCCAGGGGTCGTGTTGAAACAGATTCTGATTCAGGGGATCTAGGGTTGGACCTGAGATTCTGCGTTTCTAGCAAGATCCCTGGTCATGCTAGTACAGCTGGCCAAGAACCTCCCTTGGAATAGCAAGATTCTAAAGCACTTCTCTTACTCTTAGAAGCAAAGAGCTCTGCAAAGGGGAAGAGTAGGTTCAATTCCATATTTTCTCCTGAATTAAAAATATTTGACAGCATGATTTTATTGCTCAGAGCTGTATGCCTGTGTAGGGTAGTTATAATAAATAAATGATGGTTGAATCAATAAGTTGTTTGCATTTAAATGATCTATGCATCCCCTGTCCCTCAGCTTTTGATGTGGTTAGTGAGTGCAGCACCTGTAAGATTCTGTACAGTGCGCAGATTTCAGTTCAGAAACTCTTCTTAAGGGAGGAGATGAAGACCTGGTTAATAAAGAGAAAGGACAAACAGCACAGAGGAGGTGAAGAGAGGCTAACAGGTACTGGTAACAATTATGGGCCAAGCATGTTCTCATATTTATTAACTCTTCTGTTTTGTAAAGTAGTTTGGGAGGTAGGTGTTGGAATACTCATTTTCCAAAGACACAGGTTGAGAAGGCCAAGGAACATAACTTCTATGGAGAAGGATTAAAATCCTGATCCGCTTAAGTCTCAAGCACCTGTGCTCTTTGCACCTTCATGCCCTGCCCCAGCCGCCTGTGAAGGGGCACATGGAGCTGCTTTAGAAGTAACAGATAGAAAGGAGGCCATCTGACAAAGAACTTCAAGCCATTGACCTGTGAAGGCCATGGCCAGGCTTGTCTGTAGAGGATCAAGGGAAAGAAGAAGGAATTTAGAATGCCTGGGGAGGAGTTCTAGTGGGGACAGACAGTGGGCTTTTTCTGTTCTAACTCATCTTGTAGATTAGTGTGCAGTAAGGGGTTGGCTCAGCAGGCCTGGGTTGACCAAACCCTGTATATTTCAAGGAAAGCTCTGGCCCTTGACTGACTCCAGGGAGACATCTTTTATGCCCTGGGAATACCTACCTGATGAGGAAAGTCTTCATTTATCTGGTTTACCTTGAGTCACACTAGATAGTTTATGTTTTGGTTTTGATCTAGAATGTCCCACAAAACCTCTTGAGTTGAAGGCTTGGACCCTAATGCAGCGATTCTCAGAGGTCAGGCTTTGGGGCAGTGATTGGGTCATGAACACTCTAACCTCATCAGTGGATTGATCACTGATAATTCATAATTTGATAGTATTATTGGGAGGTGGTAGAAACTGTAGAAGGTGAGGCCTATTTGGAGGAGGTAGGTCACTGATGGTGTGCCCTGGAAGATGTATCATGTCCCCAGTCCCTTCCTTTCTCTTTCTCTTTCCTTCCAGGCTTCCATGAGATGAGCAGCTTTCTTCCACCATGGCCTTCCTCCATAGTGTTCTGCCTTACCTCAGGCCCAAAGCAATGCAGTCAGCCAACCATGGGCTGAAACCTCTGAAACTGTGAGCCAAAATATATTATTCCTCTTTTAAGTTGTTTATGTCAGGTGTTTTAGTCACAGCAATAAAAAGCTGACTTTTGTCAGTTTGTGTCAACAATGTGATCGATGGTGGAGACCTTGGCTGTGGGGTATTACTTTGACTTCTGGCAGGGCTAAAGACTAAGTAACTAAGGTCAGCCACATGGGTACTCCATGTCTACATGACTGAGCACCAAAAAAATCCCTGGACACCAAGGCTAAGGGGGACTTTCTTGGCTGTTAAAACTTTATACGTGTTGTCAGAGAGTATTGCTGGACAATTAAGGGCTGTTCATTGGAGGAACATCTGGAAGTTTTGCATCTAGTCTCTCCTGAACTCTATCCTATGAATATTTTACCCTTGCTAATTTTAATCAGGATCCTTTCAGTGCAAAAACACATAATCCTGAGCAAAGCAGCTTTTCTGAGTTTGTCAGTTTTTCAGGAAAATCATTGAATCTGAGGGTGATCTTGGGGATCACCAATAACGAGTCATTAGGATCAACTAGAGAGAGTGGAGACTAGTTTGAAGACAAGTTTGGTTCAGATCAGTAAGAATTTATTAAGCACTTAGTATACACTGGGCATTACTAGTGATCAGGATACAAAGATGAGTAAGTCAGAATCCTTGCTCTTCAAGACAATTTTGTTCCCAAAGAGATCCCCAGAAAAACACTAATTTTTAAGCAAGTGATAAATATCACAACATATAGCATGGTAGCATGGGACTAGGGGAAGGGAACTTAACCTGGGGCTGAGGAAGGAAGGTTTCCTGCAGTGCCCTTCCAAGGACCACCATGAGTATTTGGGGGACTTGGTTACAGATCTTGGAGCTGTCTTTCTGCAATTTAACAGCTCACTGTTGGGATATTTGTGTCTGGAGGCACTGGGGTTAAGGTGAAGGAGTTTGCAGCTGTATTTTCCACAAACCTAGTTCTCTGCTAAACTCAGTGGATTGCATAATTCATCAGATACCAAAAGCAAAGTTGTCTTTCATTGGAAAAAGAATAGGCTCTCTGTGTGGCTTATCTGGGGATATCTACTAGGATTTGGGCGTATTCAGATAGCTACTGGTGTCTCCAACAACCCCTGAGGTCAGACGCTACAGCATTAAAGTCATGGGGCCTGGTGAGGTATCTTCCCCAGTCCCATTCACCCCTGCCAGCAGGAAAGAAGTTCTTCAATCCCACCTGTTTTCCTGGAAGGCACAGGGGCTGGAAGGTCTTGCTCATTTAAGATCAAGGGTGTTTCCATTCTTTCTCACTTCTAAAGGACACTCCTACCTAGGTGGTGTATGGGGCAGGGGCAGACCTTAGGATTCTGGTCTCCCATTTCTTCATGTTCTTTTCCTCTTACAACTTCCTCACATCTGTTTAATAAGGTGCTATCCTCTACCCTATTCTTTACTTTTAAAATACTTTACTATTCATCTCCATTATTTCCAAGATGCCTTCTTTGTGTGTATATATATATATCAGTGTTATGTGTCAGACTAGATCCACACAGGCAGATCTTCTTGAACAATGCCCAACATCATGGGGATCTTTCCACAGAGGCTACTCACCATGGCTACTATCATCATGATTGTGAGTCGCATCATGTCCACTTCAGACAAACCACAGAAATGCAATGATGTGCCTCTCATTAAGGAATCTTTCCTCTCCCTCCAGGTCTCCACCTCAAAGGGACATCTTTCCTTCTTTGGCTGCCTAGCATCTATGTTCGGAATTCTATTGTCTACTCTATGAATATTGATGAGAGTCGAAGCTCACCACCAAAGAGAAGCTAAAAGTCTCTACACCTGTTTTCTTGGCCCCCTTCAATGGTTCACCCACCTGGGATTCTGACATGAGAACTGTATCTGGAAAACAAAAACAAAACAGGGAAACATGGATCCATCCTGGTGGACTGCAAGATGCAGTCAGAGGCAGAGGCAGCCATATGCATCTCCAGGGCAGGAGCAGAAGCCAGGCAGGTTGTCCTGAGTCCACAGCAGCCTCTGTGGGATCCCAATTGCATCAGAATGTGATTCTGGCTGCCTGTTTCTTCCTAACTGTGTGACGGGCTTCCAGCTACCCAGGTCCTTTCAGGAAATTACTTTTCCATTTCTATCAGGCAGAACCAGTTTCTCTCACTTAAACCTAGAGATGCTGATTGAGAAATAAGACCATTTAAAAAGCACTTACCTTCAGTCATCGTCCCACTCTGGGCTGCCCATTTTCCTAACTAGATGTGAGCTAGAAACTTTTAAAAAGGCAGATGGGTAGAGAGAACTTTGATTCTAAATTGGGAACAAAGATGATTAAGGTGAGAATTTCTCTCTTTATCGATAACCAGGAAATAATAGATCAAGAGGCTAGAATGTAACTAGGAATTCCAGCTTCTCATAAAACCTTTAAAAATTTACTAATGCCAGTAATAAGGAGAAAGAGTAAGTTTCCCTCTTTTTGTCTTCTGAATCTCTCTCCATTTTTTTTCCCCATCTCTTACCTAATCCTCAAAGCATGCACCTTTGGTCTGCACAGGATTGAAATGTTTATTGTCAATTTCCTTTTGGATTGGAGCTTCAGTTGGCTATCTATGTAAGACTTGTACTATTTATTTCTACATAAAACCAGAAGGAACAATATTGTTCTCCATCAAATACTGTAGCCTCTGCCCTCCCCATCCCATAAGCAGAGAGCAGACACAATTGTTTAAAACACACAACATGATCTTCTTTATTTAATTGTTTAATCAGTTTACATTCCACAACTGACGGATTATTTATTTTATTTTTTTCCATGAACAAGTCATTTAATTAATTACCAGACACTTTTTTTTCTTCAATCGATGGAAATACAATATTTCTGCCAATTTGAAAAAGAAAATTGCAAGATGCAGTCAGTTTCAGTGAAGTCCCCAAATGCTTTCTGCTTCCTCAGTCCTTTCAAAGTCACAGGAACCTGGCAATTTCCCTTTTCATTCCCCCCTCCCACTTCCCTGTTAAATTCCTCTTAGAAATCACAAGAGTTTCAAGATCTGGTTTGGATCACCTTTTCTGTAATTAATTAAGTATGAGAAGGAACAGACAGTACAATAGATCTGATAAGATGTAGCATTCTTGTTAAGATTAAACAATACAGTTATTCACATCATATCAGAACAAATTAACATAATATTTAATCTTATTTTAGCACCAATAACCACAGGAATTGCTACCTCCAAGGGGAGAGTTGTTAGAATCCTGCAGTATACACCACTCCTTGTCTAACCAATCAGAAAGCACTATGCAAATTAAAGTAAAGGTAAATAAATTTATATTGAGTGAGCAATAATCTGGCGGACCATAAACACTCCAGGTGTTAGAGAGTTTTGTCGGCGATGGTCCCTGTCTAATGACCATATATAAAACATACTCACCAAATCAGCTCATTTTCTCTCGCTCAGTAACACAGGGCTCAGAATGTTATATTTTAACCGAATCAAACCTTGTCATACTGGCTCTTTGAAATGCTTTGAGAATGCCCAGGGGTTGGTTGCTTGTGTTCTGTTCTGTTCTCTGCACTAAGATCTTGCTACGTGTATTTTTCCTGAACAAAAGAGGCTTGTTCAATCCCAAGGAAGGTGTGTAAGAAGGGAGGAGAGGTAGGCAATGGTGGCCTGAGTCACAGTGCAAGGATAGAACTTGTCACTGCACCTCCCAGGAGACCCAGGCCACCTGTGGCTGCTGCTCTTCCCAGGGCACCTCCTTTTTAGCATTTGATTTTAAGAGAAAATTAAGGAATGGAGAAAACAGCTCTGAATATTGGTGAGATGTTCTTAGCAGGCAACTGCACCAGATGACACATGGTTGTGGAGCTCTTTTTTTCTTCATAGAGAGAAGGCAGCTCTGCCCCTCCCCACTGAGAGATAAAGGACATCATAAGGCAGTGGCTGATGCTCCTACAACTAAAGGACATAACCTGCTTTGCCCTCTAGGACTTGGGTAGGTCATTACTAAGTAGGTGAAACAGAACTTCCAGAGGCTAAGACAGCCTGGACATTGCTCTGTGCTTTCAACTCTCAGCCAGTGAAGCCTCCTGCCTCTGTCAGCAGTGATGAGATCTTGGTAGTTAGTGATGCACAGGGAGGAGTGGTCCACTCAGTGTCTTAAGGAAGACCTTAAATTTGCACTGGCCTAGACAGCAGCCAAAAGCCACACGTGGCAGTTGAGCCCCGGAAATGTGATTGATCCGAATTAAAATATTTTTTTCAGAGTAAAATTCACACTGGCTTGAGAAGATTAAAAAAAAAACATAAAATATCTCAGTGCTTCGTGCTGATGCCAATGTTGAAGTAATATTTTTGATATGTTGGGTTAAAATATAGTATGAAAATTAATTTCACCTGTTTTGTTGGGCTTTTGGAAATGTGGCTCTTAGGATATATAAAATTGCATATGTGGCTCATATATTCCTGTTGGACAGCAGGAGTCTGAATCACCTAACAGAAACTCGTCCCAGAGATGATCATTATGGATCATCAGAGAAGAGGAAGATTTAGACTGAAGCTGCCTGTAACCGTGGAGTAGAGGGAGGTGCTGTCTTTGGCCAAGCACTCAAATGGGGTGAGCTGCCCCACACTGGGAAGCTACTGTTCTTATCTTGAGGGCAGGCAGCCCTTTGTGAAATAGGATCATCTACTCTCTGCTCTTTCCTGCTTCCTCTTACTCCAGGGTCACTGCCTTGGGGATCCTTCTCTGCTGCTACACGGAGGGCATTCTTGTGATTCAGCCACATCTCCATCCAAAAGTCCCCTTTATCTAACCTCCACCCTCAATCCACATTCTTGCACATGGCTACCACATGCTTTCTTCATTCCCACAAGTGGCAACCCTGGGCTAGACCTCCTGCTTCTGACATGGAAAGCCATAGTTGTAGAGCGAGTCACAGATTACAAGGCAATTCACATGCCTCATCTCCTCTGATGCTCCTTCTCCTATCTCAATTCCGGTGCAGCAAAGCTGTCAGTAAGGATAATAAAATAAGATCGTCAAAGTGGGCGGGAAAAGGCATCTGAGAATGAAAAGGTAGATAAAAGGCTTTGGACTCTGAGCACAAACTGGCTGTTGATTGAGGTGACTTTCTGAGGAGTGAAAGCATGGGTCAACAGTAGCAGGGGGAAAAACTCCTGATTTACCTCAACGCAGTAAGCAAGCACATATCAGCCAGCATGGGCACAGAGTCTCTCTAAAAATAGCAGCAGAATGGACAAGGAGACTCGACGTCCCAGGAGTCCTAAAGCTCCCTCACTCCCTGTTAGGTTGAGAGGACGTGAAGACACCGTGAGGTAACAAGACTCACCCGAGGCCCCGAGTGAGCTAGTGACAGAGCTGCTAAAGCCACCTCAGGACCAAGTCTCTGTGTTGACCTTTGCCATGACCTTGGCCCTTCTGACTTTGATGATATGCTTTTACTTTGGGGGAAATAAATTCTACTATCAAGGCAAATCCCTTTAGAACAGAACTCTAAGTGACTGCCAGAGAAACAACCAGAAAAATCAACTGTGCCACACCATCCCTCCCCTCAAATGCCACCAGAGTCAGGATTCTAGGGCAGTCAACCTAAGTCCTCAGAAAACTGAGGGCTACAACATTACATGTGAGTAGTTGCAAACCCCTCCCCTTTATTTTCAGTTTCCACTTTTATTTGTACATTTTTACATATAATCTTGAATAGCAAAACAGTCACACCAAGGGTGGAGAGGGGCAAGGGGATGAGCGATACCAGAAAACACTCTGTAAAAGGCGTTGTCACACTCACAACACAGACACACCGGTACACACAGACGAGAAAGAATCCGAGGGCCACCCAGAAAGGAAAGGAATGGAATGCTTGGGGTCCAGGAGAGAGAGAGGGACACAGAGTTCCTTAGGGTGCAACACCAGTCCTTGGGAATGAAGAGGAGAGGCTGGCATCTGTCAAAGGGATGCCAGGTTGAGCTGTGGCTGGGCACTCCCAGGTGGGACCCAGCTTTCTGATTCTCAACACTGAACAAATACCCCTGTGGTTAGGCAGTTTCCTCCATTCCTGGCTGGGCTATATGAACAACAATTCTTGAACTTCCCCAGGAGAAGGTGTCAACACAACCTTGATCCAATGCAGAGCAGAAAGTGCACAGACCCTTTTGGGAGTACGTCTTTTCTCATTTAGAATCTAAGATTTAGTTTTTCCCAAACAAGATCATACTCCCAAGGGACTTCCTGCAAGACCCCAGGGGCTTCCAATGAAGAGCTTCTCCAACGGGCAAGAGAAAGCAGGTCCTACCTCCTTGAAACTTATTCTCATCCTAAACTTGAAAATCATTAAACCTTTCAGAATCTGACTTGTTCCACTGTGCAGGCACAGCTAAAGTAGTGCTAGAACTGTTAAAAACAAACAACTAGGCAGTAACCATGTGCCTCCGTTAAAAGTTAACTGTTTCAGCTCATGCTCTGTTTACCTGTTCCATCTCTTCTGGGAATAAACAAAAGGGACAATAGTGCCTTTTGCAAAATTGGCTTTGGATGATAGGAAGGAATCTGGGAACACGTCAAGTAAATTCAGGAGCCAATTTCTCTGGAGGGTCTGAATTAAGAAAAGAATCCCATGTGCTTCCAGTGGACAGGCAAAGTCCAATTCAGCAACCAAGATGACCTCTCTCTCTCTCCCTTCAGCAGCAAGGCACAGAAACTAGATGCAAGGATTCCATTTCAGTGGGGGCTCTGCTGCTATAGAGAACTTGAACAGTGCATAATTCATACGACACTTCATGTTTGCACATCCCTTTGCGATTTCTTTGTCACCCTTAATATACCATGAGGTAAAGTGTTATCACCATCCTCACATTGTAGATGAGGAAGTTCAAGTATGGAGAAGACACAGTGCCCAGAGTCACAGATCACGTTAGTGCAGAGCAGAAATGAAATTGACAGGAGATGCATTGTACAGTGTAGCTTAATTAGTGAGTTACTCTAGCTTCAGTGCTCTTACACCTATGATTAGATTGAGGTGGCACTTGGAAAAAAAAAAAGAAACAAGTGGGGGAGGGGAGAGGGAGAAAGAGAGAGAGAGAGACAGACAGACAGAAAGAGAGAAATCCCCAAACAGGAATCTTTTAGCCCTGTTCCACCTTCTAGCATTGAGTTTTCATAGGCCTCTTTGCTAACTCCAGGGGCTCAGAAACCTGTGGCTCCTGATGCCAAGAACCTAAACCTCTTGGCTCCTAATGCCAAGAACAGAGGGTCAATGTGATGCAGAGCAGTGTGGTTCTGTGGCCATAAATCATCCTCATAGCCCCATTTGCCAACTCAGAGAAAACCATTCATTGGAGAGGTTTGGGGCTATGACCATTATGACTGGGTACATTGTAGATGACAGTGTGATGGAATTATGGCCAATATTTTAGTCCTTTTGTTTTTTACTTTTATAATTGTCTACAATGAGTATGTATATTACGCAGGAGAAAAAGCTCAATAGCTGATATGAACATATTCTAAGAACTGGAAATAATGTTTAAAAAACATTTTACACCATGGTAGAATGGAAAGATGGCAAATACGGTCCCAGAAGTCAACTGCTCTGAGAGAGAGATTAGAATCACCAACTCTATGGTGAGCTTGCTTAAAAATCTGTCCCCTTTCTCTGTCATACCAGCTAGAAGACAGCACCGAAAACAGTCCAGCTGGTACGCACCAATGGTTTCCATATGTGCTGAAATCACCTCTCAGTCTGACTCATCACATTTATCAGGACAGCATTGGATGTGTTCACTGGGACGCTTAGTCCCAGGAGCAGACAGAACATTTTCAGAAAAGCAGCTTTACTTGAACTGTAAGAAGCAACGAAGTGTTACACAAACCACATCAAAGAATGACCAGAGTGTGTGTGTGTTTCTTCCCACTCCTTCCCTTGGATACTTGCAGATCGGTTCATGAACACTTTCAGCATAAGCCAGGTGAGTGTGGTCCTCTCTAAATGCCTCTAAATGATGCACTTGATTTTTTGTCTGACTTTGGCTCAGGTGGACAGCTTCGGAACCCTAAACTGCACATTCTTTCACTGAATCAGGACAACCACACACGGTGCTTTTGTGTCAGGCCTTTTATCAAGAGTATGGACCAATACTGAGACACAGTCTCCAGGTGCCCTCTCCTCTTGGGAGGAAAGGCAGCACTGCTGGGTAGGAATACCCAATGGGAGAACAGACCAACATGGCACCAAAAGGGCTACGCAGGGACGTGAGGTCAAGGAAGTCTGGTCTTGATTTGGTGGAGCTGTCCAGTCTTTGTGACTTCATGATCCCTGGAGGTGAAAGGGTAGAGGTGCTGAAAGGCAAGGACTGGTGGGAAGGTTGAAACTGGAATGGGTACAGTTTTATTTTTTTTATATTTTGATGCCAGTGAGACACAGACCTCCTTGTGAAACCTAAAGCTCCAATCAATAAAAATGGGGGCTACTTGGATTCTATCTCTATCCTTTCTAGATATGAAGTACTTAACTATTTTAATTGACTAAGGTAGGTTCAGAGGCAAGTAAAAGATGGTGGGAAGAGAAGAAAAGAAACACAAAGAAACCATAATTCCCAAAATGTGGAGAGAGAAAAATGGGATCTCTCTCTAAGCAAATATGACACTTTCCTGAATCCCTAATCTTGTAAGCGAGAAAAGAAAAGTTGAAATGGGCCTTGTTCTCAAGGTTGACTTGCATGGAGCTCACAGCATAAGCGTGGTTGTACACTTTGCATGCACACACTATAAGGAATTTGAACTTGACATGGATAGGGACTGGAGGTCTTATAGAGAAGCCACCCACCCTAAGCTTCTCATTAGGTTTGGTTCTAGTTCAATTTGGAGTTAACAGCATCTGGCTTTGAAAGTCTCACAGGTCAGGTCTCTTCTCTTTTTTGCTTCTTCCTCAGCCACCTCAGTCAGGAAACCAGTAACTGCTTGGAGAGGTGTGGTTTAATTTAGGGTCAAGCCCCTGTGCTGGGGGAATCAAGGTCACCTGGGCTCTTTTCCCATTGTGGGCTTTCATTCTGACCTTGTGCCTGGCCATGTTTCTGTTCCCAAGCAGCACAGACCCCAGAGTGTTGGTATCCCTATGTATCTGGCCCCAATATCAAAGGACTAAAAGGTCCTACTCTGCTGATGTGGAGATGATGCAGACGTTCTACTCCTTTCCTGAGAGTCCTTCTAACATCCCAGGGATGCTCAAGTTTCAAAGGGATGCAGTCCACTTCGTTAAAGTTTCATCACAAAGATAAGTACTGGATTGATCAGATGATATATTTGTAACAAGTGCATATTTAAAAAGAGGGTATAGATAATGATAGTTCTGTGAGCCAGTGTCTTCAAAAATGGTTACTAAAGAAAAGTTTAAACAGTCGATCGAAAATTGTACTATTTAGAATTGTTTCTCCATTTCTGCAACTGGAAAACAGCTGGGATTTGCATCTAGTCACAGATAAGCCTCTGCCCCAAACGGATGCTCATAGATACTTGCTTTCCCTGTCTAGTTCAAGATGCTTGGTAAGAGGTCACAAAGCCTCTCAATCTGAGATACTTTTCTTCACTCTTCTCCTCTCCCAAGTATGCCATTTCCCTAAAGGGAGAGATCAACCTTTCAAAGAAAAATGAAAATAAAATTACCACTTAAAAAACTAGGGTTTCCTGAAAATTACTTCCCTTCTCATATGGTCTTAAAAACAATCCTTGGAACCTCCATCAGAAGCCAACAGCACTTCCTTCTACCTAGCTCACCTCCATCACCCAGTGCACCCATACCAAGGGCACTCGCACATGAGACCTTCTGCAGAAGCTGACCAGGCTCCCTGGAGAGGGAGTCTTGAGTAGGGCACCCACACTTGCGTGCAGGTGTATATTAACACAAATAAGCAAAATGCACCAGAGAGATACACACAGAGTCCACACTCAAGCCCATTCACGCACATCAGATGCCATAGCCAGATATGGATTACACACACACCATCAAAAAGGCAAACGACAGGTTGGACTTACATCCTGGTGGATGGAAGGTGATAGGGCCAATGGTCAGTAGGTAAGAAGGAGGGGAAGCTGTTTGTAAGACAGGTGATGAAACAGCACATGGAGACGGCAGGCTGCTGAGAGGTGGGCAAAGTTCCCAACACATATTAGCTATGAAACAACTAGTTGCTGCATGACCGTGGCTATGCCAGCTCAGGGATCCTCTCCCTGTCTCCCCTGGGGCTGCTGGGCACCAGTCGGGCCCCTGAGGTGACTGAGCTGCTCCTGCTTCCACAGCATCCACAACTCTGCCTTCTCCACTCACCAGCACCTGCAGTGCTATTTTGCTCGAGGGGGCCTGAGACACTGGGGGGATTCATTTCACCTTTGTCTGGGTGCTAGCCACTAAGACAACTGTTTTGGGATTCATGGTCCTGAATATCAAGAGGAAAGGGAAGAAGATGGAAAGTCAAGAGTTCTCCATTAATTTACACAATATCATACAAATTTGAGCCCATGGGTAATGGAGGTGTTCTCTCTGCATGTGACTCATTTTCCTTCATCTGTACAGAGGTTACCCCTAGGAAAGGGGTAGATGTCCAGTGACAAAGGACAGCCCCCACGATGGGGAGTGAAGGTCTTGTTTGGTACACGTACTTGTACAGCAGCAACCAGAGGCGACATTCCTTCTCACTCCTGAACTGTGTGTTCCCCCCTCTTCTCTCATGGCTTTTATGCCCAGCTGCGTCTTGAACTTCCAAAATTAGAGGACTAAATCCTGTGGAGATCCAGAACTGTAATGTGCAGAGCCACAGGGTCCTCTGGCCCACTGGTTTTGTTCTTGGTTCTGCCCTCTGGAAATTTCTGCTGTACCAAAAATAATAGAAAAACTGCAACACAGATGATAAAACCTTCCATTCAGGCAGCATCCACCACATGCACATTCTCTCTCTGTCTGTCTCTCTCTTTCTTCAGGCATCTGCAGCTGCAGCACCTAGCACTGGCATCCATAGAGGCCTGCCCCTCATACTTTCTAGGAATCTGGGCTTCCATCTCGGGCCATGAAACCACTACCATGATAGAGAGACAATGGTCAAAATGCAATATTTCCATTTAAAAGGTGGAAAAGAAATAAAGGAAACCACCCAATGTACACACACACACACACACTCGCACACTCACACCACATCACAGCATTACTCCAAGGCTCCGATCTGCCCAGGGAGTGCAGGTGGGGAGGACGGGGTGGCCTCTTGTTAACTGGGTGTAAGGCAGCTGGAAGGTAAGACTGGGCTTTCTGAGCATCCACTGAAGTGTCCTTGTATTGGTGTGGATCTTGCCTCTCAGCATGTTCTCTCCCCTTCCCACCTCTAAAATTTTGTCCAAAAGTTTGGCCACAAAGAGAAAACTTCCTTCTTGGTTGGTTTTCTCTTCTACTCCTGTGTGTCGCTGGTGGGCTGGGACGGAGCTCAGAGAGGAAGAGCAGGAGAAGTGGTACTGAACGTGGCCTCGAAGATGTGGTTCCGTTCCGAGAACGAGGGGCCGTGCTTCCCTGGGATGGGACTGCGGGGTGGTGTCCTCTCCTGCTGGCCCAGTGCGTGGCACTTCCTTCTCACATCTAGGTTGCTCCAGACCACTGCCACTGTCCCTTCCAGCTCCCCACCTCGTCCTCATGAGTGACTGGGATCAAGATGCTATCGCAGGTGGTGGTGTTTGTTTTGTCTTCAAGAAACTGTGAAGCCAAAAGTCAAGAATTGATGGAAGAGCCACAGGATGGGAACACTTTCCCCATCTCAGTGATGAGGCGACACAAAGTCCAGCGAGATGCAGGTGCCTGAGCCAACTCAACTCTACCTTGGCACTGGCATCTTCTTGATTTAGTTTTGTTTTATATATGTATATTATATATATATTTATATATATATATATATGTATGGGTTTGTTTTTTTAGCACACTGTCCCATTCTCGGGTCTGGATTTAGGGCAGTTGGTCCTCGGGACAGGTTGGACAGAAGGGGCCAAGGTACAGAAGAATCCCGAGATTAGCGTGAGGCCCAGGCCCCCCCACGCACAGAACATGGACCATCCGTAGCCATGGCTGATGTCATCGGGGAGTCCATACAGGTAGCGTGGGTAGCGTGACAGCTCAAAGTTGATCCCAGCCACACAGGTGCACAGTGAAATGATGCAGAAGGTTCCTGGCAAACAAGGGAAAAAAAGATGGGGTGGGGGAATGGAGAAGGAAAGGGAAGAGGAGAGGGAGGGAGAGAGAAATTAGGGTTATTACATTTTCAAGATTCTTGAGGAAAAGAAATGAGAAGATCCAGGTTAGAGCAGATGATTACAGAGGTCACCATCTGGAATATTCACAGGGAAGATAGTATTAAGGGATCATCAGTTCCTTAGTCTAAAAAGTTCCTAGTCTTGGACAAACTCGGGAAGTCTCTTCTTTTGGAAAATACCTAAAATATATATCTTGTTAGAGTTTTGTGGAGGGTGGAGTGAGGCAGAACAGCATTCAGTTCATTTTTCTAAAGCATGTTAGATTCATTTTCTTTCTTTGAAGACAGAAAACTTACCTTTTAGTGATCACTCAATGTTCTTTCTAATATATAACATCTTACACTGGATTATTTCTACAATCTATTCACTAGCAACTCGTTGGCTACCAGGAGAAAACTTCCTTCTCAGTTTGTTTTCTCAGATTGCTAACTCCTAGAGCTCATTTTCCATTTCCAATAAGACAACATTTCCCAAAGCCTTCTCCATGGAACGCTGGACCTCTGAGATCCTCTGCAGTGTGGGATGGGAAGGACTGAGTCAAAACAGTGGGGGCCCTGAATGTGCCTTTTCACTCAGGAGGACTTGGGATCCCCATTGGCACAACTTCACTTGTCTCACCTAGTTCTAAGAGCTTTTTCAGCTTATTTGGTACTGGAACCTCCTCTTAATGTTATTCATATTGACCATCAATGAGAAGATTGCTATTAAGAGGTGGAATAGGATAAGATGTTTTGGAATCATAAATCCATTTTTAACCAGTATAAGTATTTGGTACACCTAGAATGAATTCAAGAGCTTCATCAGTATTTGTTCGCTTGTGTTTCTTATATAACCACCAGTAATCTGAAGAACTATGTCCAGTTAGGGAAGACTCGGATGGGTCAACGAAGGGAAGAGAGAGAGGCATATTATTTAAGGGGAGAGAATAAAGGTGGTGCATTATGTTTTGCATTTTTTGTGCAAACCCCTTCCTGCTTCCAGTCAGGTTTCCTTAAGGTCCAGCCCATGTCTTCCAGAAGGTACCTGAAGGACAAGGGGGAAAGTGGGGTAGGATAATGAGGCTCATGAGTTTGTGATCATTTAAATGGCCATAATAGCTGCAGTCACACCCAGTAGAGAGTAAGTGCTTGTGCTGGGAATTATGCTAAGTACTCAATAGGTATTGAAACTTTAATTCTTACAACAACTCTATGTAGTAGGTCTTATCATTATACCCATTTTACTGGTGAGGATATCGAGGCCCAGAGAGATGAAGTCATTCACCTACAACCTCAGCCAGCCAGGTCACTGCTTGCAGTCTTCTCCATTTTCTGTTTAAGACTGGCCATCAGGTAAGGTGGGCCCTTCATGGAACCACCCTCCCCACCTATGACGGTCCACGTAGGCTCCAGTTCAATGTGGATTGGTGGGCCGTAGTCCCGAAGAACTTGCTAAAGCAGAAGGCTGGGTCCCACCCCACAGTCTCTGGTTCACATGTCTTTGTGCTTTTAACAAGTTGTTGGAGGATGCTGATGCTGCTGATCTGGTGACCACACTTTGGAACCATTGGGTTAGGAAAAAGATTTTATTGAAGAAAGAGAAAATGTAATAGGTCAAAGTTCAGATCTCGAAGGAAGAAATAAAAATAGACAATGAAGGTGAAATTTTACGCATAATCCAAGAATTGAAAGTTCAGAGTATGGTGATAGCATGGGATCGATCAAATCAGTAAAGTTTTAGTTTGATTTTTGGTTCTGCCCTGTTCTCTAAATAATCATCTCCAGAACTAGTAAGGGTGAAAAAAGGTGAACCCTCTCCTAGGCCCTAGGGGAAGTGTAAATTTGTGTTTACAATAGTCATACCTTTGACCTAGTGATTTCATTTGAGGTTAAGAAAATAATCCTACCTGAGAACAAAGAGCAGGAACTAAAATAGTTCACGTAGTAGAGTGTTTAGGGAGGAGGGGCTGATATGAGCATGATACTGGGGTGAGCCCTATTACCTGAGCTGAGAGGTTTGAGCTTCGTGTGGAGTCCTTAGAGGCATCAAGGCATTAAGTCAGAAGTGTAGAGGATAATCTAGAGGTAGGGAAACCAAGCTAGGAGGCCACTGTGGTCATGAGAAGAGAGGAGATTCTAGAAAGACTGGATCAGAGTCTAGAGATCCTAATTGCTTAGTGAATAATTGTTTCAAGAATGATTAGTTGTAGAGACAATCGGAAGTGATGTGTCAGGGGTGCTGTGGGCACAAATGCAGTATGTTTTGGTGTCACGTATGTCTGTGTACGTGTGTATGTGCTTATGTGTGTTCATGTGTGTATTTGTGTGTGCATGCTTGTGGAGGGGGGCAGCAAAGTACACGTACACATACAGCACCACCATTACTTGTGAGAACAGTAATGATGGTCCCAAACCTGTAGGAGTTACAAAGCAAAGCATTTCCTCAAGCTGTGACTAGGGCTCAGAGTGAATTCTTTGATGATTCCCAGGGTGGACTAAGTCTCAGTCCCCCAAATCTCTTGGAGGATAGCATGGGAATCATTAGTTTTTGAAAGTTTGTCAGATGACTTTTGTGGATCAGCCTGTTGGGACAGTTGTGTTGGAGCAGAGGTGCTTTGTACTAGCTGGAGACACAGCTCCAGGTGGGAGAGAGCACAGGGCAGCCCGCGGGGCACAGCCACAGGGAAAACAACTGCCTGGGGCTGGCAGAGCAAAAGAAAGCTGTGTCTTGACATGAATTTCAAAATATTCCAAATTCTAAGAAGCCAAAGCTGGTCTGTTTGTGTCTCAAATGTTGTGGATCTGTTTCTGATTGTTGGCCTGGGAACCTATCATTGAGTGTTCAAGTATAAAATTTGCTAACATTTAGATTTAGGACAGAATGAATGTGTATGTGTGTATGTGTGTATGTGTGTATGTGTGCACACACATACACACATGCACAGTCACCTGCCAGTGGGGGGAGTTCAAATTGGAGCTGTCCATGAGATGTATCAAGGCACTGGGAAACACAGATCTGGAGCAGGATAGAAAGTTCTACCTGGATGTAGACCAAGTCAGCATCTTATAACTCGAAGTTTAGATGTGATGAGGTCCCATGAGGACTTTATATAAACCATATTTACAAAGGATATTTTTGAAACTGTGAACATTTTTTTTTCTCATCAGCAGCTGTACTGTCCTCTTTGTGAAGTCCAAGGATTTGTTTTGGGGAAGAAGGTCCACCTCAATGGAGTGTCAGCCTTCCCATGCTGCCTGTGGCTAAAAGAGCTTGACATATACAATTTTCATGTCATATTCCACCGGCAGTGTGGACAAGACACAAAGAAAGTGGTTGATAAATTGTTGAGTGGAGAGATAAGGTCCACGTGGACCCAATTATCGATTGAAAATGACTCGACTTCTTGAGAACATAAGTCGTCTTCTGTTATGTTAATGGAGTTGGTAGGGGCATCTTCCTGCTTTCGCTTCCTGTAAGTTGTTCTGTGCCTTTGGAATCTTTTAAATTTCTTATTTTCAGTATTCCCATAGGTAGGAAAACTTCCACGGCTCTCACTCAAGATGGCCCTTTAAGCAGTTCATCTATACAACTTGCCAGGAAGTTTCCCTCTACAAAGGAGGGAAGAGTTGGAACTAGTTTTGCTTGTTTCCACATATGCTACTGCTTTCTGTTATGGGCAAGGATTTATATTTTTATGTACTTCTGAACTTATAAATTCAAACTTGTGTGTTTTAATAATTAGGAATGGCTAGAAGCAGGCATGTAATAGATCCTCAATAAATGGATCAAATGAATGAGTTGCCATTGTTCCTCAGAACTGGATTCTGACAGTTTTTAAAAATTTTTTTAATTTGTTCTAATTAAATACATGACAGTAGAATGTATTTTGACACAATGTAGACAAATGGAGCATAATTTCTCATTCCTCTGACTGTACACAGTGTAGTCACACCAGTAGCGTAATCATACATGTATATAAGGTAATAATGTCTGTCTCATTCTATTGACTTTCCCATCACCACAGGCCCATCCCTCCTCTCACTTCCCTCTGCACAAAGTTCCTTAATTCTTCCCTATCCCCACCCCCCACTATGGATCAGCATCAGCTTATCAGAGAAAACATTTGGCCTTTGGTTTTGGGGGACTGGCTTATATCACTTAGCATGATATTCTCTAGTTCCATCCATTTACTTGCACATGTCATAATTTCGCTCTTCTTTAAGGCTGAGTAATATTCCATTGTGCACATATGCCACATTTTATTTATTCATTCATCTGCTGAAGGGCGGATTCTGATAGTTTAAATCATAAAATGCTTCAACAAATATCAACTGAGTCCTAGGAAGTGGGGGAAGGGGACACAGATAAGCAAGGACTCTGCCTGACTGTTCTGTCTAATGCATTGGATGCAACTCTGCTGGTGAATTGGTGTCTAACTTGGAAGCATGAAGTATATAACTCCCCCCACCAACTTGCTGGGGTTAGATGTGAGCCTTTGGGGAACTAAAAAAGATGTTAAATAGCTCTGATGGAAAAGATGTCTCCATTAAAGGGTAGTAGTAGACATCAGAGCATGGAAGTTGCAACCCAAAGTCCCATAGGCAGGTGGCGCAGGGCTGGGGAGAGCTGCAGGAACATAAGGGAGATTCTGCTCAGAAAAGAGTCCATGTTCAGCCCACCCTGTGGGAAGTAGGAAGTAGCAGACATGGCCTCTGAGGCTACACTTGGTCATATTATTTCTCATGAGTACTTAGCCATAGATAAAGTGAGGCTCCAAGAAAGGCAATAGCAATAATGCATGGTATTATCATCTTAATAATACCTCCCATGAGTTGGGATTTGGGCATAATTCCAATCATATTCCAATACTAATTATAGTTCTAGTGCAGCAATTAAATGATGGGAACTCTACCCACTTGGAGCAAGGCTGTCCCATGTGCAGCAGACACTGGCTGTGAGTAGAGCCAAGTACGACCTTGGCCAGGGCAGTAGTGGCACCAGCAGTGTGCTTGTGGTAAACAATGTCAAGCCTGGGGGTACAGATCGGCATGATTGGGTGGCGGGGGCAGTTCCTGTGGCAGTGGGCTCCATGGAGCACAGAACAGACAATCAGCAAGTGTTCATTGAACTTGTATGTTTGAGTCAAGCACTATGCTAAATGCTAGGGAGATAAAAAAAGAGAGTAAGACATGATCCCCACTTTTAAGAATCTTTAATTAAATATAAACTAAAAAGTCTGAAAAAAAGAGCTTATGAGGGGCTGGGATTGTGGCTGAGTGGTAGAGCGCTTGCCTTGCATGTGTGAGGCACTGGGTTTGATCCTCAGCACCACACAAAAATAAAAGATATTGTGTTCATCTACAACTAAAAAAAATTTTTAAAAAAAGAGCTTGTGATCTAGTAGGGATAGGAGACATGCATACATGAAAAGTCAAGGATGAAGTGAAATTAGCACCAGGTTGCGGATTAAAAAAACCTGAGTTAGCCGGGTGCAGTGGCTCACGTCTGTAATCCCAGCACTTTGGGAGGCTGAGACAGGAGAATCGCGAGTTCAAAGCCAGCCTCAGCAATGGCGAGGCGCTAAGCACCTCAGTGAGATCCTGTCTCTACATAAAACACAGAATAGGGCTGGGGATGTGGCTCAGTGGTCGAGTGCCCCTGAGTTCAATCCCCAGTACCAAAAAACAACAACAACAAAAAAAACCTGAGTTAATCATCAGCTCAGAGCTTTTGGTCCCCTCATCTCTGACATCAGAGAGCTGGAGTAGATGATTAAAAGGTCCCCTTCAAGCCTAGCAGTGTCTGGGAAAAGAATGAATAATGATTATCTGGTGGTAAATGGTTAGTAACTCAGATACAGTAATGCCAGGGAGGATTTCCTGTGGGAAGTGGTCCCAATGAAGAACAGGACCTGGCCATTGTCCCATTGCCCTAGCTCCATGCCTGGGATGAGACGGCATGCTGCACGCCCCTCCTGCGCCTCTCCATTGTGAAATACTCGTGCCGCCATGAGCATCAAGCTTCCCTCGCTTCTCCCATGAGCCACTGGTAACAGATCACTGGTGCCCCGCCTTCTACTCTTGTCCCATATAGTAGCCAGCAGTATTTTAACATTTTAAATCAGATATGGTTATGGTTCTGTCCTATTGAAAACCCTCTAATAACTTCCAATAAACACAATCCAAATTCCTGTATCTTGCCCATATGGCCTTACCTGAGTAGATTTTGCCTACCTCTCTGACCAAATTTCTCACCTTGACCTCCAGACTCCCTACACTCCAGGCACACTAGAAAGCTTCCTACGTCTCAAACTAGAAAAGTGTGTTTCATCTCTGCCTAGAATGGCTCCTCCAGGATCTCAATTCAAACAAATGTCATCCTCAAAGAGATCTTCCCTGGCCTCTTTTGAAGTGGCACCTACCCTGGTGGTTTTCAAATCATGTTTCACAGAGATGTCTCAGGAACTGCCAAAGGGAAGGAGGGAGAGAATAGGAGAGACTCCCAACCCTCTCCTTTCTTAGAACAGAACAGCTCTGTTTTAGTTTTTTCCATGAGAAATTTTGATGGAAGAAAGGATTGTAGTGAGGTACATTTTCAAAAGCCACTGGCCTTGCCCATTTGCCATGGGATCTTCAGGTATGTCATCATGGGAACTAGCCTTTGGACAGCAAAATGCAAAGGCTGCTCTATTAGTGACAAGTCTGTGCCTTTGGCAGAAACATATCATCAGTCTCAACCCCTATTCTGGCTGGTCCTACCAGGAGCCTCAGCCTCCTTAACCCAGTCCTACAGGCAGACAGACGAAACCAGTCTGTTGCAGCTGGTTGGAATGAGAAATAAAAACGAATTACCCTCTCTGTGCCAGGACTCTAGCTGTCATGGGCTCAGAGTTCAGGAGTCCAGTTAGATGATGTGGCACCACCCCAAGTGACTGCAGGCTGAGCTTGCACTGACAAGAGTCACTGGCACACAGGGAGCAGCTGCCTCCCAACCCCACTGTCCTCGTTTCCCTAATCTGTAAACTCCACCTGTGAGCAGGAAGCCATGGCCCAAGGTCACAATAAGCTGTGTACATATAAGTGCTGCCTCTTGGTGGCTCAAATATAGCACCTGCTTCTTTTGAGGACCCTCCCACATGTAGCTCTTTCAGGAATCACACACATGATGTCACCTTGTAACCTACCACCTGCTCCAGACATGCCCATCTCTGTGTCCTGTCAATACCTGTAGGAAGAGGGGAGGGCTATTGCCGAGTTCTGGAATTGCTACCCTCCATGGGCCCCTACACTCCAGTGAGGGCGGAAGACAGAAAATGGTTTTCATGCCCAGATTCCCAACTCCTGTTCCAACACCAAATACAGCTTCCTCATCCACTTCCTTCACATTGCTCCCATCTCTAATTAATGTTTCTTTGGTGGCCAAGTAGTAGACTCTAGTTTTCTCACTAGTTTTTAGTTTGTTGGCTGTTTGGCAACTTCCTCCTGTTTGGAAATCTCTGCCCTTGGTTTGCAAGCTGCCCCAAGGCCAGGCTTCCTTGCACCTCCCTCGATGTTCCCTCTCAGTCTTCAGGGGCTTCTTAGTGTCCATTTGCCTTTTGTGACTTGCAGGGGCTTGGCTCTCATGTGTCCTGCATTACACCCTCTCTGGCAACAACCCCTTTCCTATGGCTGGAATGACCACCAGTACATGATGGATTCCTCTGCCTGTTTCCTTCTTTCCACACCCATCCCAGGGACACAGCATGTCCCTATGTTCCCTGGCCACGCACACATTTTCAGTGCTACCCCTATGTTGTGCTTTGCATGTGTATTCCAAAAGTTTATGTGTTGGCAACGTCATCCACAGGTTCATATTTAATGATATTTGAAGACAGGGTTTTGGGAAGAGATTAGGATTCCATGAAGCGATGAGGGTGGGGCCCCCATGATGACTTTAATGGCTTTATAGAAGAAGAAAGAACCAAGCCAGCATGCTTCCTCTTGCCATGTGATGCCTCTCCCCTTCTTATGATGCAGCAAGAAGGCCCTTACCGTATACTGGTGCCATGTTTTGCAACTTCCCAGCCTCCAGAACCATGAGCCAAATAAACACTTATTTTCTTTATAAGTTACCCAGTCTTGGCTACAGTCATGTGTCACTGAGTGATGGGGATATGTTCTGAGAAATGCATCATGATGCAATTTTGCACGTGTCATAGCACAGAGGTGTATGACATTTCTTGGAGATAGGACTTTCTGAGCTCTATTGTAATCTGTATGGTTCCACTGTTGGATATGTGGCCTGCCACTGACCAAAAATGTCATGAGGTACATGACTGCATTATGTTACATCAACAAAAAAGGGATTAAGACACCCCATATACCAAAATCCTTAAGTTCTTGACTTCTTTTAAAGCCTTACTTTTCTTGTAGGGAGATCAACCATCTCAGTTGACCTGGGATTTGGGGAAAAAGGTGTCTGAAGCACAGGACATTCAGCAGTCAATCTGGGAGGTCCTAGGGTGAGAAGACAATTGGCCACCATACATACTGGCTTTCTCCATGTCCTATTCTCTACTCAGGCCACCAGGCAGACTGCAGAAACTACGTTAGTGAATCCCTGCTTGTAGGCTTTAAAAAGTACAACATCTTCTCCAGCGAAAAAACACAGGAAGTTAGATCCTTGGGATGCGTTGTTAATGTTAAGAACTGCCAGGCTAGGATCGCATTGTTTGGAAGCAGCTAATTCTTTTGTCACCCTGAAAAACCACCTGGGAACACTTAATCAGAAGCCAATAATGGTTCCATCCAATGCCACCTTAAAGGTTAATGACCAAGATATTTTTAAGCTGATATTCAGTTCTGATGTTAACTCTTTGCTCAGCCCACTTCTGAGCACTAATTTCAGGTACATACGGCAGACAAGATGGGGCCTCCTGTGTGGTTGATGCCAGGTTAGCCCATGCAGCGAGGGAAGGGTACAACATGTATTTCCATACCCTGAGGGAGTCTCAGAGAAGCCACAGCAGTAATGCCACAGCAGTGGACTCTGGAGAAATAGTGTCAAAATCTGAGCCTCAGGCTAGGCAGCAGAAATGCTCTTACTAATTCAAGAAGCAACTCCTAGGAAACCAAGGCCCTCATGAGGGTTCTCACAGGGATCCAGAGCAGTTATATATTGTATGCACAGGTATTTTCCCAAAGATCTATTCCTTATGTGACCAAGTTGGGCTCCAAACTTCACTGGTACATAATTTCTCCAGATTTCTAGAGCTGGAAATCCATTTGCATGGCATTTTCTGCTCCCAGGAATGAGCAATGACATTTGCATCTCCCTAGCCTGGCCTGCTATCAGGAGCAAGGGCCTCTGTTGTGACTGGAAGCCCACAGGTTTCTGTAAAGCTGTTGCTGCAGAAGCCCCACGGTGAAGCACGTGCCGGGGATGTCTGGGATGAAGCATCCCAAGTCCCCTCCTGCACTCCCCTCTGCATCCCCATCTGATTTTTAAAACCATAAAGGAGCAAATCAGCAAACAGGGAAAAAGTCCCTCCTCCAACTGTGGTGCATTCATCCTAGGAAGCTGATGTGTGCTAAATCCTTCCTTTGCTTAGATTAAATGCCCTAGGAGCATTCAGCTCTTGAGAACACCTAATAGCTCTGTTCAGAACTGCACAGAATATAAATGACTGTTGAATTATACAACATTGCATCATCAGCCAAAAACAGGCAGGTCACAGGGTTTTACATCAAAGGTGGCTTAGGGACTCACTGGGACGAGGTGAGGGGTGGTGGATGTGTTTGGCAGAAGAATACACTGCCAGGGATGGGACTGGGAGCTAGGGCAAAGTCACCCATCACTCTGCAAGCTGTGCAAATGGCATAAGCCAAGACACTGCCAGGAGTAGAAGCTGAAAGCCACCCTCTGGGGACAGGCAGGATTTTGTATTCCTGAAACTGTGTCTTTACACAGGTCTATTCTACATTCTGGTATGTTTATGTTACAATAATGTAGTATTCCCCCAAAAGAATTGGTCCATTCACATAGATTGGCATCAGTTCTAAAGAGGGTAGAATTGGCCTTTCATATCTGTGGATTATACAACTGTGGATCTAACCCACCACAGATCAAATATTTTAAAACAAAAGATTCTGTCTTCACTGAACATGTATGGACTTATGTGATCATTCTCTAAACAATACAAGGTAACAATTATGCACATAGCATCTATATTGTATTAGATATTATAAGTAATCTAGAGATGATTTAAAGTATATAAGAGGATGTGCACAGGGTTTATGTAAATTTCACATGAGAGGCTTGAGCATCCAGATTTTGGTATCCATGGAAAAGAGCCCTGGGACCAATCTCCCATGGATACTGAGGGACACTGTTCATCCAGATTCCTATCACATAAGTGAAGTCTTATCCCTTGGTTTTTACGTATCCATAGGATGGCCACCAAATCTAGAAACATAAGTGTATGGAATGAGTTATTCCTCTGGAAAATTCATATGTTGAAGCCCTAACTGCCCTCAGTACCTCAGCCATGACTATATTTGGAGATAAGGTTCTTAAAGAGGTAATTAAGTTAAAAGGAGGCCATTGGGGTGGGCCCTCATCCAATCTGACTGGTGCTCTTACAAAAAAGGAGACTAAGACATCAAAAGAGATAGATACAGGGCATACACATGAAGGCACCCTCGTGTGTATGTGTATGTGTATCTTACATAAAGGAGAGAGCTTTCAGAGGAAACCACTGACTGGCACTTTGATCTGAACTTCCAGGCCCCAAAACTATAAGACAATAAGTTTTGGTTGTTTAAGCCACCATCCATGGTTTTTGTTATAGTAGTCCTAGAAAACTAATACAGCAGGTGAACACATAATAATTGGCTTAACAGTGTTACATCACAATATGCCATAAAATAATAGCTATGTCTCAAGAATGGCCACCCCATATCTAGAACAGGCATCTAAACAAAGCCATATAAAATAGAAGCTGCTGGGCATCTAGTGTTTTCTTCCTCCATGTAATCTCTCTTACTTACATATTCATGCCCACTCCCACTCAACATGTTTAGACTTGATCACAAGGTCACTGGCCACGGTGACCTCTATACTACACCCAGATCCCTTACAAACTTGTGAAGATGTTAAGGGCTGAGCAAATGGAAGAAAGCATTTCTGGGGTGTTCATAGTCTTCATTACAATGGACATTCACCAAGGTCACAATGCCACTGTCCAGTCTCGACTGGACACTGACGACCTCCACCCAGTTGACAGAGTCCTTGGTTACCCTTTATGATCCACACATATTCTTAAACTCCTGAAAAGCCTTCCTAAGTACTTCCAGCACAAGTGAATCTACAGTTATTCTGAATCCCTAAAACTTTTGTGGTCTGAATCAAGCAATCCAACAATGAATTACAGAGACTGCCTCTTTCTCTGTTATAGTTTGTGTTCAGCAAGACTCTAACTTTCACAAGAACTGAATGGTGGTGATGTCTCCTTCGGTATTCTACACAGCACTGAATATAACTTCTTTATCACTTGAAGAAATGGAATTTCTAGTTATGAAGCTTTTAAATCCAATATGAACTTTGAGACCTAGAGGGGAACAAAGTAGACACTATGCCTGGTCCTCCCAGTCTCCTGTTTCCTCCTAAATTGTGATGTGGTTGCTGAGATGTTGTGTATCTGTGTGTGTGTGTGTGTGTGTGTGTGTGTGTGCGTGTGCGCGCGCATGCCCAGGCCTGCATGCATCCACTTTGTATTTCAATTGGTACCTTGGGTTTCAGGGAGTGTTTTTATTTTTGCAGAAATTCAGCATCAGAATAATATCCTCTCTGCAGGATTATTTTGAAGAATGGTAATAATACATGTGAAAAGGCTTGAAGAAGTTAAAATTGCTTTCTATATGTAAGGTATAATATTAGAAATGGGAAGCTTTAAGTGAAATTGAAGAAAAATTGCTTTTAAGGACAAGAAAAAAATGTGGTTGCTGTTTTCATCTCCATTGGCCACTCCATTCTTGCCCAGCCTCGCTCCAGGGTATATGCTACCTCCGGGGAGTGACTATCCTCAACAGAGACCAGAGGAAGTGCTTGCTCAGGACTCTTCATTCTGTGGACTTCACAGAACCACCACCATGGAACCTGGAAGGATCTCAAAATCCACTTCTAAGACAGACCTTCCTTGGAAATGAACTTGTCTTTGAGCAGAAAGAGGTTACAGCCCCCAGTGAAGTCATGTGGTGCCACGGTGGGTTTGTGAAGAAGTTTGTTAGGCCTGTGGCTCCACAAGGAAGGGGGAAAGGAATGAGTCAGAGGAGAAGCACTGGGAATCACTATTCAATGTGAGCTGGGCGTTGGTTTTAAAATTTTCATTATTGTACTTTTAATTCATTATTTTTCTCAATTATTAAAAGTTACTGAAAAGGGGATGGGGTTGTGGCGCAGTGGTAGCGTGCTCGCCTAGCACGCGTGAGGCACTGGGTTCGATTCTCAGCACCACATAAAAATAAAATAAAGATATTCTGTCCACCTATAACTAAAAAATAAATATTTTAAAAAAAAAGTTACTGAAAAAATTTATGATAAATTTAAGAATGTATGCAATACTTGAAAATATGCTCTCATTTTCCCTGGGGCTTGATATCCCTGCTCCTCCTAACCAAGAAATTCACTGCAGACAGTTTGGGTGTGTACCTTTTCCATTTCTTAAATTTTTAAAAATATATTTTATAAGTGTTTTTTTTTTCCCTTACAAAACCATACTGTTTTTCCCCTTGCTTTGATCACTTACTGGACTTTTGATAACATTCCATGTCAATACATAAAACCTTAACAATCATAAAGTCTATTACATTGCATATATGTATTGAGCATTGCCAAATTGGGCATGCCTCTATGGAGTGTCTGCATCGCTTCAAATCTTTTGTGTTACAAAGAATCGTACCATAAATATCAAAGTTGGGGGGCTTTTAGAAGTTCTGCCACAGAGGATCTGGTCCTGGTTCCTCTGGAGTATCGAGGTAGGCTTGATGGATATCCCATACTTATTTATTACATGATTAAAATGATTTTCATTATTTTTAGTCCCTGTAACACATTCTCCTTTCTTCTTTTGGCTAAAACATCACCACTACTCTTTCTCATGGGGAGTTCCCAACCAATTGTCATCCCAATGATTAATTCTACCCCTGAGGTTAAGCCTTGGTTTCTGTGTCTTATATCACGTGGAGTTGCTGTGATATGTGTGTGTATAATGTATACATTATGTATTATGTAAATGTCTATGCAAATTATATACATTATTATATATAATATATGTGAATTATAATGTACATATATATAAAAGATGTATATTACTACATATATTTCAAATAATTACATAATTCACATAGTAATCCTAAGTTAAATAATTTGCTGGAGGTCTCAAAGCATGTGACAAACCAAATATTTGATTTTGCTGTAGAACCTCAAACTATTGGACTGTGGAAACATCTACGAACTATCCATTTTACTTTCTTCCATTTCCCCTATTTAAAAAAAAGAAAATTTCCCCAGGGGAAGTGACCACTGGTTCATTCCCCTCTTCCCACCTGACCTTGGATATTTCATGCTTCATGGAGCAAAATTTGCTATGCTATGAGTTTTCCATGAAGGGTAGGAAGGAGATCTGGAATGGAAATGAATTAAGAGTGCAGCATCACATATTTTTCAATGAGAATCTTTGCAGTTCCATATCCATCTGGGCCTTGGTTCAGAGCTGAGTTAGTGGGATCCAACTGGCTTCTTAACTAAACTGAGAGTGGCATCTACAGCTGTGCAGAAAGGAACATTCTCAAACTGTGATTTGTAAGCTTCCAAGAGCAAAGCCACTTAGAGCATGCCATCTTCCTGCCCCTGCTTCTCTTTTCTCCTTGTTTTGATGACAGTGGTCCATGGAGTAAACTTTGAGAGCCTGTAGGGCAGAAGGCAATCCTACCTGTTTCTTGCCGGGGATCCATACTTGGAATAATAACAAGCCTCCTGCAGCTCTTCTCTGGCATGTAGCTTCCTGGTTGCTCTGGTCATTCATCTTCCTAGGTAACATGCAAGGCTTGTGCAGAGAAAGTTACATCAACTCCCAGGGCTGGCAGGAAGCCCAGCAAACAGACATGTCATTACATTTGAAGTCCTGTCTTGGTGGTAATGAGGCTCTCGTGGCCCCGGGATACACTAGTTAGCCTGTATCAGCTTCTTGACAGGATAGCCACAACACATAGGGACGTGGTTTGCAGGAAACAGTACTCCACCAGCAATTAGAAATTGAGTTCTGGTCCCTTATACCCACAAAGTTGGAAAGTCATTTCATCTGTCTGGACCAATCCTCATAACCATGGAATAGGGATAGAACCAGATCTCTAAGGTCCTGGCTCGCCATCTAAGTAACCATAGAACACTAGGTCCTGAGGTGAGAGAGCGCCATTCTCACTTGCTCTAGGACTTGCTGTCTCCATCTCATCCAGCATGAACCACCTGGAGAGAATCCTGCTTTTCACCTCCTGACACATGCAGAAGGGATGGTGGATGAGACCATTAGATGTCATTATTTGACATCAATGTGCATATGAGACTCAGCTCTAAATTGCCTTGATTTTCAACATGGAAGCCTGGGGGCCCAGCTGTTTAAGTGTCTGGAAGAAATTGGCTCCTGAAAGAAATCTCTTTGGTTTCTGCCCTATCTGATCCAAGTCAATGCCATGTTAATTAGGAGAGGAAGCAGCTTGGGGTGGTAGCCAGAATATCAGGCAAGCCTGCCACCTGGTTTGGTTTATGTCTCCATCTGCCTGGCACTTTGTCAGCTTGGCCCTGGCCTTTCTTTGAGAAGAAAACCTATACCCAGGTGATTTTTTTCATGCTGTTACCTCATTGCTGGACCACTGAACACATACATAGGTTTATGAGGATAAAATGTTTATATGTGATGTTTATATGTCAGACATTGTTCCAAGTGCTTTACAAATGTTAGCTCTTTTAATCCTCCAAGCAAGCAGCCTTATGAGGTTTAGACAAGGAAATTGAATCACAGAGAGGTTAAATAAATTGTGGAAGGTCACACAGCTAGTAAGTACTAGAGTCAGGACTCAAAGCCATGCATTATCCACTTGTTATGCTGTCTGTCATTATGGCTATTTCACGTGCCTGGATATTGCCACTCCAGATGGACTGAAACCAGGGTAAGCAGAGGAGCTTTATCTCTCCAATAGGGCCCTCCACACAGTGACATTTAAATAAGATTTATCAACTAGCTTGTGAGATGGGCAGAAGAGGCCCTATCATTATCAAATATGGCTCCAGGAGGTTCAGGATGTCCTTTAGACTCATGACCTGAGCAATAAAATCTTGTTGCTGACTGCTCCATAGAACTAGGGGCCCCATCACTTCCTGCACATGACTCCACTGAGCATTCATGTCAGGTGGAAAGGGGCCAGCTCATGGGGCCCAGCACCGTGGAGAGCTTCTCTCCTTGCTCTGTTCTCTGAGTGATCAGCAGCCTGGGTTCAAGGCCAAAGACTCAGGACCCTGGAGGGACATGAGTGTTCAATGAGGAGTGAAATGCAGAGATCAAGAAAGGTAAGGAATCTAAATCAGAGCATCAAATGTCTTCCAATAAGAATCTATAGCTTCCCAACAGGCCAGTGAATAACCCAGGGGACCAAGCAAACTGGAGCCAGAAGAGACGCCAAAGGAGCTCAGTTTGGACCTCAGTCTGTCACAAGTGTCCTCCACCTCGTCCTCGACCCTTCTCCACCCTGCAGGCTTCTGCCTGGCTCCCTCCCCAGCAACCCTTCTCTCTCTCTCTTCCTCTTGGGGATTTGAAGAATGATGCTTTTTCACTCCTCTTCCCGGTCCCCTTCTGAATTCAAACTCTAGTGAGAGAAGAGTCACAGAAGGAAGATGGTGGGGGGAATAGCACATCAGCTTTCCTACGGCCAGTGTGGCAACTTGGGCTTGACCCTGGCCATGGTCATGCTCACCAACACTTCCCCAGGCTTTCCCTTTAGGAGCACTTGCCTGAGGGGATGCTGGGCTCTGTAGAGCAGTAGGTTCACCCTGAGCTGTTGACCTACACTGGTAGGCCAGAGGAAGAAAGAGGAGTAGGCCTCCAAGCTGGCCTCCTGAAGCAGGCCTGAGTCTTTGGCCTTGAATCCAGGCTGCTGATCATGCAGAGGACAGAGCAAGGAGAGAAGCCCTCCAAGGTGCTGGGCCCCATGAGCTGGCCCCTCTCCCCATCTCGCCCATCAGAGGAAGCGGTCACTTCTCCTCCCTTAGCAGGAGGATCTCAGAAGCTGGAGCTTGCATTCTCCTAAAAATTATGGAGACGCTTCCTACTTTGTGGGCTTTAATGAGATGCTGTGGCAAGCAGAGCGTGGCTGGCCAGTCTCCCTGAGCCACTAACTCAGGGGTTGTAAAAAGCCATGACCCAGAGGCTTCTGGGAAATATGATTTCAATGGAACTTATCTAAAAATGTGAAGAGCTGAGCCATAGAAAGCATTTTAATTATTTAGCCATTGTTTTTAATAAAACGTAGCTAGGAGTGCAGTAAGATCTTTGAGAAGAGATTGCTAGGTTTTGTTAGGACAGCGGTGAGAAGGACGCATCTACTGGCACTCTTTCCTATTTAGGTCCCAAATTGAGGGGTCAAATATCATAGATTTAAATTTTAACTTTATATAAGGCTGTCTAAACTTTTTTTTTTTTTTAGATAAAAGGGATATTTTGCCTCATTCTCCAGAGTTCACTTACATGGAGATATACAAAAGTGTAAATGTATTAATAACATGTGAAATCTTAAATAAAGAATAATAAAAATAAAAATACAAAAAAAATCTTAAATAAAAACTTGGCATACCATTTCTGAAAAGGTGCCAGCTCCAGAGCTAGTAACAGTTTCATTTACTGGACAGACGTGAGAAGCTTCTGGAGGGCAATGGTAAACACAGAACGAGTTTGCTGATTCCTCCTTCAGCCTCAAACCACCAACTGCCCTGTGAGGCTGACACAGCTCTGCAGTAGAGGCAAGCTTCCATAGGGTGCTCGCAGTTCCCTCTGCTATGGCATGAGCCACCTGCCACTCTGTTCATCTGAGCTCCTACTGCCTGGAGAGCCCTCGAGCACCGGGCCACGCTCGTTTTTATTTGCGCATCCCAGAGGATAGACTACCTAGAAAACAGTAGGCACCAACTAATAGTTACTGAGTTGAATTGAGTTGATGAGTAAGATCATTACCAAGTGCAATTAGGGTGGCCTCCAGATATTTGAAAGACCTTTGGAAGAAGTTTCTGACTTTACTTTGGGTCCCTTTAGTGGAAAGCATCCCATTGAAAAGTCAAACTACAGACAC
Source organism: Xerus rutilus (assembly GCA_028644305.1). Classification (NCBI taxonomy): domain Eukaryota; kingdom Metazoa; phylum Chordata; class Mammalia; order Rodentia; family Sciuridae; genus Xerus; species Xerus rutilus. The sequence goes on from CM053407.1 coordinate 12,108,448, forward strand.
AAATGAAGGTTTAAAATAAAGGAGACGAAATGACAACTAGAGTAGCAACGGGGAAGGGACTCCCTGCCACCACAGAGGTTTTGGCACACGGGGGAGCTAGGGAATGGCTAGAAATCTGCTAAGATAATCACAATAGCCAAGTGCCACCAAAATGGTACACATTTGGAGATTAGAGGAAGAGTCTGGACTTGGTTAAGGTTTCTGGAAGATGCTGACTCCAAGTTGAGCCTTGAGAAAAGTACGAGGCTTCCACAGAAGGGCCGCATGGAGCAGGCAGTGTGAGCAGTCTATTCCAGAGGAGCACAGGACACGTGGCCAAAGGCACATGACACCAGAATGTGGCTAACACTCAACTTCAGGCTGGGGACACTAGATTTTAGTCTAAAAACATCAGGGAGCCACAGAATTTTTTTCATTTGAGAAATGACATGGTAATTAGTGTCTTTTAGAAAAGCAATATGTTGTAAAGGATGAATTCGGTGGAAAGTAGTGAAAAGAACATTTATGAAATGTTGATTCTGTGCTCGACGCTTTTGCTCTATATTTGCTCATTTCATCCGCACAACAGCCCTACAGGGCAGGCAGCACTATCTCTGTTTTACAGATGAGGAAATGCAGGCTCAGGGGCTGGCAACCAACTGGTAGGACAGAGATTTCCACCAAGGGCTAAATGAGTCCCCAAACACCACAGCAGTCATAAGGGCCCAGATGGAGCTCAAGGAGTGGAAGGGAATGAATGGGCCACAGAGAACACTGCGAAGGAAATACCGGCAGATGTGGACAGTTGTTGGAAAGGTGAGAGTGAAAATGGAAAAGAGAAAAACTACTTGAGTGACAGATTGCTATTCAAGGATGTCAAGAGGAGAAGACTGTTTCACTGGGGGAAGGGAAAAAAGAAGAGCTGACATTTATTGGGAACTTGCAGCAAGTCAGGCATTTCACATGTATTCTGTCAACATAAAGCACATGTGTTAGGCATGTTTGTATGTAGAGAAAAGGCAAGTCCAGTTGAAGCCATGTTAGAGATTCCAGAAGGGTAGAGATGTCTAGCAAACAATTAAAAACCATGATCTGGAGCTTAGATAAGACTGTTCTATATCAAGGTACAGGCTCATCTCTGCAGAGATTGTTATCACTGTGAGTGTGGGTGTTGTTGACAGGGGACAAGTTTACAGGGAAAAAGAAAAGAAAGAAATAGAAAAGACAGAAAGAGGAAGAAAGAATACGAATGTGTTGCTTCAAAAGAGAGTTTCAGGAATGATAGAGATAGGTGTGTCGTAGGGCTGTCAGGAAGAGAAGGCTCAAGGACAGGTGATAGCTGGAGTAATCAGAAGCAAGCACATCTCCAAAAAAGCAGCTTCCCTGACGTGGTGAGACCAGACTCCAGGAGGTGATGTGGGTTGGTAGCGAAACTCCAGAAATAATAACTAAGGATTATTCTTTTTGTCTCTGAGTCCCAAGCTTTGCCTTTTGTATGAGAATATATGAAAAGGTAAGGCCTCTTCCTGTTTCTCTAAGAAGCATTCCATGAACAGAACCAATCTCCTTTCTGCTGCCCAAGAACAATACCCATTGTCTGCATGATGAGTTGTCTGCATGGAGTTCGCTCTGACTCTACCAGGTCTTGAGTTGTTCGAGGATGATACATTTGTCGACAGGGGATAGTGCTGCATGATAATTAAAAACCCAGGCTTCAGAGTCAAGTGGATTGGAGTTGGAATCCTCGCCTCAGGAACAATGTGCTTTTGAGCAAAGGGCCTGTGCTCTCTCAGTAAGCGCTAGGAACTGCAAAGAAGTAAGCTGGTGACAGACTGAGCAATTCCAACACAAATGCTCTGAGTGCTCACTGGTGCCAGGCTCCGGTCCAGGCATTTCACATACAGACGTGCTTAATTCTCAACGGCCCTACCAGGCAGGTGCCATATCACAGGTGGTGAAACTGAGGCATGTGAACAATGAATCTGCCTAAGGCTACAGAGTTCAGATTCACCCTGACCCCTGATGACCTTTGCTGCCTCTGGATTTGAGGCTCCTGGGAACATGTTGGTGATAGAAGTGCCTCCCCTTTTGCCTTTCTCTTCCTACTGTCCCACCCCAAGCAAATATCCACCTGCTCCTGGCTGATGGGAGGGGAAGGGGACCCTGCTGGTGGGTGGATGTAATGGACATTTGTAAATGTCTGCCCTGCTGGTTAAGCTCTCAGGCCTATTTCTTTATCCCAGGTGACCACTCCCAGCATCCATGTCCTTTCTCCCTCGCCTCCCAGGAACATAGCCTTCTGTGTGGGGATTAGTGTGAAGATCTTAGATTAAGGCCTCACCATATACTTAATCGCACGACTCTCAGCTAGTTTCGTGGCTCTCTGGGTCTAGTTTATTATCTGCAGGTGGTAATACCCTCTTTAAAGGGCAGCTGGGAAGATGGGAGGAGAGAGTACCCAACACTGACCCAGGGTGGGTGTTTGGCTTATCTCCTCTCTCTGCCTCATCTACCTGCCTTCTAAGGGGGTTGAAGGTCAATGAGAGCTTACCCTGCCTTTAAAACTCTGTGATCTAAAAAGTGCTGCCCAAATCATCAACGACCCCATTCCACACGTTTTGGTTGAGACCAGCACCTTCCCTCTCTAAGAAAGGTGGATAGGTAGACTGATGATGTTCTCTTATCTCACAAAAAGACACAGAATTCTTTTTCTTTTTTATATTTTGCATTTAAAGGTATGAGCCATGAAAAGGAAAGTAGCTAATTTATCACACTAATTGACCTGGGTATCTGAATTCTAAGACTGGGAACAGTCTCAAGGCTGGGGTGGGTCTTATTTTATCTTCCACAGCACCCAGGACTTAGTAAGCACTAGATAGCTGGTTGTGCATTTAATGAGTACCGAGCACGGGGTCGGGGGCAGGGGGGGGGTGTGAACTGTTCACTCCAGGGAGAATGGGCTTTCCTTTCATTGCCATAAGTTGGATGTCCTTGACCTTTTGATGGCATCTGTATTGATAATGCATGTATCTTCCAAATCCCAAATAAAGACACGAGGTATGGGACATGAGCTGATCATGAGAGACTGTATTTGAATTCAGGAGAACTACAGAAAGTCAGGAAAGCCCAGCAGGTTTGTATAGGCCCTCAGTAGACATGATGTTAAAATGCAAGCCATTACTTACCTGTCCTAGTCCCTCAAGTTCTGTTAGGATAAAGAGGTATGTTTAAAGTAGAATGCATTTACATGTCCAGGACCATGGTCCTAACCTTTCCCCTGTAATTCTCTGAGGTGGCCCCAGAGTCACTCTCCCCTAGGCCTTCAAGCCCCCTGTATAGTATGGACAGCTGAGTGGATTCAACTTGCCAGGCTTTACCCACCTTGTCCATGGTGAGGTGAGGGGCAGAGCTGCTGTCCTGGGCTAGGGTGGGCCTGGTTGCTCACTGCAGGAGCTGCCTTCAGGTCCTGCCCCTTGGCCCTCTGATCTGGGACAGAGGAGCTGGAGGCTGCATCTTCCATTTGTACACACCAATCTGCCCACCTGCAATGGGCCCACCACTTCTCAGGGGTCCCCATGTTGGGTCTGGTCTGCTTTGCTGTGGTGACTGGTACTGTGGTTTCAGTCTTTTCCCCAGGCCCTGATGCATGTTGTGTATCTCAGCCAACCAGGAAGTGGGGTGACAAAGAGCCTCAAGAAGGCAAAGGACCCATATCCTTGGGCCTGACTATTTGGGAGCACTTCTCAACTGTCCTTAATCTTTCCGTTCTCACCTCACCCCCACCATAACTGTTCCGCTTCTGCGGCCAAGAGAACAGCAATCTTCCCTTACTTAAACCCGCTCCTCCCTCTTAACTGTTTCCTGGGAGCAGCTGTTAAGCCTAATAGGAGGGGTCTCCAGCAACCAGCATTGTTCTGGTTGAAAATGACTTGTGTCAAGGGTCAGAAGCTTGCCTGACAAGTTTTCTATCTCTGAAACTTGCACATCTCTGTAAGAACATCTTGTAAGGGCCCAGAGAGGGAGGCTTTTGAAGTCACTTGAGAAATTCTCTGTTTCCATGGTAACAGCACTGTGGCACCACCACGGCTTTTGGGCTTTCATTTCCACAGGCAGGCTGGTGGGGAAACTCTTCTTCAACCACCACTCGGCAGTGGAGATGGCCTTCTAGCTGCCATCCCCACCCGCTCTTGTCCATTGTGTGGAAGCAAGGAACTCCTATCCAGGGCACTGTGGTGTTAATTCTATCCCAGGAAAGACAGAGTCTTGCCGGGGCTGAGAGAAGGCCTCGGGGTGTCCGAGTCCCAGTCTGGACCACATTCACTCAATAATTCAGACACATCTGGCATTTCTGTGTTGGTGCAGGGAGGCCAGCTGGGAGGGCACCAGGCTTGGGGAACTCACTCTACATAAGAACAGGAACCAAAATCCCTCACCGCCCCCTCAGCCTGGGTGGTGAGAACCAAGACCAGGCCTCACTGTGTACATGAACATGACTCTGCTATTCGACCTCTGGAACTGTCCTGTGAAGGTAAATGGCCTGATTATCCTAGATCTAAGATCCATCACATTTTCTACCAAAAGCATCCATGGACTGTGTGCCTCTGAAGATTCTCTGAACCCTTCACTTCTATATGCTCATTTGGCCATTCCTGTTAGTACTGGACATTACTGTTATTCTCACCCAATTGTTGTATCATCCTTCGCATCTAGTCTTCACCAAATACCTACATTGAAATAATGGCCTTAAACCAAACTTTTAATTCTTAATAAATTCTGGTCCTCTCTCCTCCCTCTGAGATCCCCCGAAGTTTTGCAAGCTGGCGTTCTCTCTTATCACATAAGCAATAAAAGCTTTCTCTTATTGATAAGTTGTTTTCACAATATTTGGGGGGTCAGCTTTGGTCATAAAGAAAAGGGCATGCATGATTTTTGTGATTATTCAGTCATCACAACATCAGACTTGGCCTGACTTAGGGAGAAGGAATTGTAAGCAGAATAGAGAATAGATCTGATTTCTTAAGATCCCTGGAGCCCCCGCAGCAAGAAGGCTGCAGGGTTCTGGGGTCAAGGTGTCTGAGTGCTTGGGATGATGTTGGAGGCTGAGCTGGCTTCCTGGGAATATGGCTTGTGCAGTATCTTCTTGCTTTAATGCTCTGCAAATATGCTCTTGAAATTCTTAATAATGTTTGAACCAGGGGTTGTGGTATTCATTTTGCACTGGGCCCCTCAAATTATGTAGCCAGTCCTGTTTGGTGCAGAGGGATGCTTCTGGATACATAGCTACAATGCCCTCTCACTGAAATTGGGAGTGGCATGTTGTACGGAGACACTGGTAAAAGTCTCACGATACTGAATGGTGCCCAGGGGATAGCCCCAGGACAATCTGTGCAATAAAGGGCAGGACAGAAAGGGGATCAATGCCCTTTCAATCAACTCCCTACCCACAGCCTCTGAGGCCCTTCATGATCTGCCCACCTGTTTGGTACCATCTTCATCTCAATGTGCATCTCTTGCAATTATTCTCTTGCTTAACTTCTCCAGATCCAAGAAACTTTTTCCCATCCCAGGTTCCTTGCATGTCCCAAGGTTCTTTTTGCAAGAATGATCCTGCCCCAAGCCTTCCTCTGGCCTGCTGCCTCCCTTCATACAAGTTCTGGGAGGATTTCCATGGCCTCCCCCACCTACAATGATGCCCCCATAACTCTCCCAGGCTCATCTTTATCCACAGTTCTTACCACCTAACATGTCTCACTTATTTATGATACTTGCCTTTTGTCTAACTAGAATGTGAGCTCCATGAGGACTCCATCCTCTGTCCCCCACCCCCATCAATGGTAGCTGGCACTTACCAGGCAATCAGTATTTATAGAACGGATGAAAGAATGAATGAGTGAGTAGGGTTGTGATGAGTCAAGAAACGTGATCTGTCTAAGTCACCTCCGAGGCTCCCAGGTGTGTGTGGTATTGGCCACACGGGTGTGCGGCTGCTCAGAGCAGCATGTCATTGAAGGGGACTATTTAAAAAACAAGCTTCTCAGTAGCTAAGATAATAATATCTAAAAATTTACTGAGAACAACGCTGGGCATTGTAAGCCCTTCACATGAGTTAACTCTATAATCCTCACAGCTATGCTTGAATTGGATACTATTATTAGCCCTTTTTAATAGATGAGCAAATTGAAGCAAAGCATAAAAGGCAGATAAGGAATTTTTCTGCTGTCACATGGTTAGTCCAAAGCTCCTTTGATCTTGGAATAGATCTTCGTGAAAAAACCTGTAGTTCCCACTTTTAGCTGGGTGGCTACTTCCTGAACAAGCACTCAGACCTCCAGTTAGGTGCTAGGGAATGGCAGGTGTGTAAAGGGCCCTGTAAGAGATGAGGGCTGGCTGCCCACACAAGCTCGCCTGGATGTCTTCATGCACCACATCCTACCCATCTCCTCCCAGGCTCTGTCCTGGGCGGGCATTTTGTCCTTGCTCTAGAGAATTGTGGCACTGTAGCTTTTGTTTCATGGGTAGGTTGTTCTAATGTGGAATCCACAGACCAGATTTGGGTTCAGAGGACCAAAGCTGCTTACTATTATCTTCTGAAGACTACATCTATAACAGGGGTGATCCCATTGGGTGGCAAGGATGTAACCTCCTCGGGTCTGTTCCAACTCAAGGTGAAAATGAAGCCCTCTGGCTGCCTGGTTGCTGAGTGATCGATCCTGGCCACTGACTCTACATGAGCTAAACCTGGATGTCCTCTAATAATCCCCTAATAATGTGTCTCCTCCCCCAAATGTCTCTTACTGACATGATTTTCCCCTCCAGGATTTGTCTTAAATAGAACTATCAAATGCCAATAAATATTCAAATATGCACCTTCCAAGGAATATATTTCAGGGTGTGAAGTGGCTTGTAAAGCCTCTACTAAAGATTTTGAAAGATTGTAAGATAAAGAGTCAAGAGAAGAGTTGTGATGTTCTATTTAAGTCTCATATAAAACTATAAAAGCAGATTTGCAGGGTAAGTAGGTGGGTTTTATGCCAGAGTTGCCCTTGCTTGGTCATGATGGATGATGGATACTTTTGTGCCTATCCAAAAGGACTTGACTTAGGGCAGATACATGTTAGTAACAACTACCAGGTATCATCAGCTTTGCATCTTGCAAAATCATTGACCTACTGAATTTATTCTCCCTGTCCAGGTAGGTCCTTTGCTCCTAGATTCCCCCTCCGACCTGGGGGCCCAGTTTCAAGCTTAGTGCCTCCTTACCTTACAGTCATGCTTCTAAGTAGAGCCAGAGCTGGGAACGACAGTGGGGAGAGCTGGAAACAGGAGGCCCACTGGGAAGTCTCCATGTTTTTCTAATTTGAAGTCCCTACAATCACTTTCCTGCCTAAATAAAACATTGCCTTGGACTTTCCCTTTTAGAGTTGTAGGTTTTCAAAGTTGGGCCTTTGTCAAGGTCTTGGTGGGTGCTGTGCTGAGTGTCTGGGTTCATTGCTTAGCTATCTTCTCTCTGGTGAACCAGTGAAGCAGCTACAGATGCTGGATATGTGGTGTCACTGGTTTGCAAATCATTGCCATCACTCACACTGAATAGCTTGAGCTTCTTCAGGGCTCCCTATCCATTCCCCTCTGACTGACTGGGAAGGTTAAAAAAAAAAAGGTCATACTGAGCACAGGTAGGGGAAGAGAAACCCTAATGATTCCCTCTTCCCATTACCACTCCTGCCGTCAGTTCTGGTCACTGTCTCCTTCATATGCCCCCTTTGTCCTTTGAGAAAGGAGGAAAGGAAAGAGGAAACACAATGAGGGATATAAAGGAAGTGGAGGGAGATTGTGGGTGCACTGGCACCTGCTGAGAAGCAAGAACTGGGGTCAGGCTGGGGGGGGAAGAAGTGTGGCTCAGTGGGACACAGGGACCTTCAACAAGCGATGCTGGAGGCAGCAGCAGTCAGGTGGGCTGCAAGAATCCAGGCTGGGGTCACAGGCCAGGGTCTGGTTCTGGTTCTGCCAGTCACTAGCTGAGTGACCTAGGACAACTGGATATGACCACTCATCTGAAACACAAGGAGGTCTAACTGGATGGTGGCTAACGTCCCCTCCATGTCTAATATTCTATGACTCCAAGTTAAAGATAGGAAGCTCTTCATAAATTTGTGTACAATTCATACTCTATCTCCAAAAGGAATTTGAAACATTTTATGACAGAAGTAGACAGACTCTAGGACCATTCAAATAAAGATAAAAAGAGGAAGAAGAATCTCACCTAAGGGAAGATGGTAAGCAGAGGAACTATAGATAAGATAAGCTCCTTCCTGAAGAATTGCTGCTCTATCAAGACAAAGCAAAACACTTGCTGTATGTTGCTGATCATTCACTTTTTAAATGTGTTCACCCAGCAAAGATTTATTAAGATACAGACCCTGTTCTCCATACTGGAGATGCCTTAATAGAGGTGTCCCTTTCCAAGGCAGATGAGGCTCTGAAGTTCATGGAGCTTACATCTTAAGACAGGAAGAGAGACAATGAGCAAACACAGAATGGTAAGACTGTTTCAGACACCTACTGCCCAGATCTTGGTTTCTAACACCATTCTCCAATAAAAGAAAGAGGTACCTTAGAGAGATGGCTGATTCTAGAACTGGGCTAGGAAATATACTAGAGAAGCCTAGAATGCCTTGAAGTGCCACAAAGTATTCAGACAAGCAAACATCAAAAACAATGAAAACCAAAACCCCACATGGATGGGCATATGTCAAGGGGGCACAAGAGCCAATGGAAAGGCCTCTCCATGGTCAAAAATGGAATAAATAGAGCAACAAAATAAAGCAGTATTGGGTTACAAAACAAATGCCCATGAATCCACACTGATATGAGTAAATGATGGAAAAAATAATAATTGGAGAAGAAATAAATCTCCCATGAAAAATAATTGCAAATAATGTATGTGGCTAAGTGATGTGGTTATGTAGAGCATCTCCGTCTCAGCACGCCATCCTAACTCCTCATGGGTGGGCTACCTGGTGACTTCCTTCTGAAGAATATAGTTTGGAGGAGAATAATTTTACAGTGGAGAAACCTGACAAACACGACTTCTACCAGGTGACTGCAGCAACATCCACAGTCATAAATCATGTTGAAATGATGTGATAAAAATGCCAGTGTACCTCTGTGATCTCCCTCCCCCAACCCACAACTCAGTCTAATCATAAGAAAAACATCAGACAAGTCCCAGCTGAGGGTCATCCTATAATATGCCCAGTGCTCTTTACAACTTCAAGGTCATCGAAAACAAGAAAGGTCTAAGAAACTGCCACAGCCAAGAGGAGTCTAAAGAGACTTGAGAACTAAATGCAGTGTTGATGGAAACCTGGGACAGAAAAGGACATCAGGTAAGAATAAGGAACTATGAATAAACTGTGGACTCCAGTTAATAATAATATACAGATATTTATTCATGAATCATAACAGATGTGCCCTATTAATTTAACATGTTAATAAAAGGAGAAGTTGTACGCAGGGATAGGGGTAATACCCTAACTCCTTAGACTATCTGCTCACTTTTTTCTTTAAATTTAAGATTGTTCTAAAAATTAAGGGTCTATAAATTAAAAATAGAGTCTAGAGGTGAGAGACAGAAGTAGAAAATACCGTCTCTTGCTGGTCTTGGATAAACAAGCTTCCACGAGTTCCACAGCTGCAGGGAAATGAATTCTGCCACTGACATGGTAACTAACCTTGGTAGAGGACCTCAAGCCTCAGATGAGGCTCAGCCCCAACTTCAACTTTGATCATAGTTTTGTGAGACCTTCAACAGAGAACCCAGTTAGGCTGTGCATGGAATTCTGATCCACACAACTTTTGATATAGTAATCATGTACAGTTTTAAGCTGCTAAAAAAAATTAACCAAAATCAAAATATACTAACAAACATTTTAGAAGGACATGAATGTGCTACAGAAAATTTAAGTAATTACCATGTAGAGAGTTCCTCAGTGTCTTCATGGGAGGTCAAGGGAGCTGTCTCTGAGGAGGAACCTTCGAGTTGGAATCTGAATCAGGGGGAGGAGCTATTCATGAGGTATTATGGGGGAAGCTCTATGGGAAAAGGCACCAGCCGGCTACAAGGCCTGAGGTAAAACTGTGTTCCAAAATAGACAGGCAGTCAGTGTGGCTGCAATGGTATGAGTGCAGGGAAGCAACAGGAAAGGAGGGGTGAGGCGGTACCAGCCAGATTATAAAGGGCACCTAAGGAAGGGTAAGGAATCTGGATTTTAAGTTAGACTGGAAGCCACTGGACCATTGACAGCAGGAGAGAGGGATACTTGATTAACTGTTTTTTTTGGTTTGTTTGTTTTTTTAAAATGATGTTAACTTCTTTGTGTAGGACTGATCATAGAGGGGCTAGGGTGGAGTTTGCGCAGCCCCATAGAGGCTCCAGCGTTAGCCGGCAAGGGAATCACGAGTGACCAGAGCCATGCCATGTTCCCTCAGCTTGCAGCCTTCCCTGCCATCCTGTTCCTGAGCTCTTGCACGTCACTGATGAATCATCAGGACAGTTGCTGCCACCCAAATGGTGTTGTGCCAGTCTCGCTAGATCCTCCCTGGAGGCTCTGCCAAAAGGGAAACTGGATCCCACCGGCCACCCCCAGCCTCCTGGCTTGACAAAGATGCCCTGCTTAATTAATTGCCGCCTCTCGGTTGAGCATTAATTAATTAAACAATTTGTTGCTAGTTATTTCACAGGGTGCCAGGTGCTCTCTCTTTAACCCAGAAATGGTAAACCTTGAACAAAGAAGCGCCCCATGCAGGCTCGCTTGCTTTCTATGGATCATAGATGAGGCTGGGAATAGATTCTTCCGTGTTTATTTTGGCAGCTTCACCTAAAGTCACCTGCAATTCCATCTGTGATTCTTCACTCCAAATGTCCTTTTCCCAGTCTTGGTGTTGCCTCCGTTCCTCCTGCTGGCCACGCCCATGCCTGGCCAGCTCCAGAAGCTGCTGCAGGGAGTCCCCACCTGCTCATTGCAGCCCAATCTGAGCCCTCAGGCACCTGTCTGTGTTCACCTACCGACAGGAGAAACCTCAACCTGGGTGAAAGCTTAGGCTGTGGGGCCTTTTTGTTCCACTTTGTAGGAAACACCTGCAGTTCAGTGACTAATATTTTGCTGTGTCTGGGAGGTGGCTACAGCAGGTGGCTGACTGTCCAAGTTCTGCAACAGCTCAACGATGACAGATTAACCCCGAGAGGTGCTCAGAGATTGGTGCTGACACATTTCTGACACACAGGGTTCTGTAGTTCCAGGCCACACTTCTGGTTTGGTGTGCACCCTCAGCTTAGCCCTCACAGCTGATCAGGGGCACAGAGGCACCACCTCTCTTCCTGAGTCTGTCCCCTCTCTAGATCCCAACTAAGCCAAGCTCATGAGTCAGCAGATGGCAGCTGCCCAGGGCTTCTGGACTCCCAGGGATGTATCTACCCCAGTTGGAAAGGGCTCTAAGCTGAGAAGGATAAGAGCCCCCTCACCCCACCTGTCCAGCTTCATCTTCCAAAAAAGGCCATTATTCAAAGGATCAGCAGCTAGTGGCTTTGTTTTCAAGCCCCTTCTGTTGCTGCTCGGCCTGATGGTATCCATAAGCATGTGGACACCACTTCCCTCCTGGCCTCTTGCAGGAAGACACTGCTTTACCTACGGACACGGATGACAAAGCTCTAGGGTGGAGGAGAAGCCTGGTGGCCTGTGGGTAAGATGGATTCGCTCTGGCCTGGATGGCCCCCTAGTTAGCAGGAAAGAGCTGTTGGAACAGCAGCTCCTGAAAGCTCATTGTCACACCAACATTATCAGAAAGTATGGTTTTGCCATTTAAAAAATACAGTGCATATCCAAGAAAAGCTGATTGATCTGTCCCCCCACACACAATGATCAAGGCTTAGATGTCCTTTCCAGCAATAACAGGCCTGTTAGCACCACCCTATCTTGTTGCATAAGGCATGGAGAAGGAGTCATGGAAGGCCATGGTAAAATATATATATGATGAGAGGCCTTGGACAACCAGTTTGTCCCTAGTACCATACCATATTGGAGCTAGAAAGTAGCTCTATGATTCACTTGTTCCACCCATCCTTGGCTCTGTGTGCACAGGCAGACCACCAGAAGCCCTGCTTGGGACCTAGCATCAGTGTTTCGTGGAAGTTCTCCAGGCAGGTGAGCACCACACAGGGCGAGCAGAAAGTAGGGCTCTCACCCTGCAGCCTGCATGGAGGGGCTGCAGACTCAGAACGAAGTTCAGCCAGGGCTTTCAGACTGTCTTGTTAGAGCCCCAGGCTTCTGGGAAGTGCCTCAGCAGTGGAACCTTTCCACTCTCTGTCCACTCACCCTCTTTGGGAGGTGACCCAGTGACCTCACTGCAGTCCCAGCTTTTGGCCCACTCATAGTCACCCAGTTCTGGCCTGCTTATTGTGTGACCTGCACTGTGTGGCCTGGTCAGAAAGGACAAGTTCTGAAAGAAAGACAAGCCCAGGAAGAAGTTCTGCAAGAGCTGAAAGGCCCCAGGCTTAGCACCTAGGCAAGACCTGAGCCTTGTGCCTACCTGAAGAGGGGACACTGGAGAACTTGCCCAGCAGCCAGCAATGCCAGGAAAGAGGGGGAGATGAGAGAGAGCCAGCCCTGGGGATTCCTGCTCTGCCCGAGGCCTATTTGCTCAGCTTTTCTTGGATTCTTGGGAGCCCTCTCCAGACCCTCAGGAAAGCCCTGTTTTACTGGAGCTATCTTTACATGTCCAAAGAAGACATAGAGGCATCACTACAAACACAGCCACTCCACTTTTATCTTTTTACATTTTGGGGGTCCACGTAGAAGTTGAATTTCTCCTTGGAGAACCTCTTCTTCCCTTTGGCAGAGAGCGCATGTGCTTTAAGGGAACAGGGGAAATCTTCAGGCTCAAGCTGATCCTGCAATATTCTCCTCCTCCCCCAAAGCGGAGCTCAATACGCTTCAGAGATCTCTGTGTACCCAGAGGACAACTGCCCTTTCCCAGCTCAACCTGTGGACAATGAGCCAGCATGGTCCATTTCTCCTCCTCTCACTTCTGCTCAGAAACCCCGAATCTGGTTGTTCACAAAAGAGACCTAAGCCAGGCATTTATTTGTGTGGGTACCTGCAGCCTGGCTGAGATCTGTTATCTTGTATAAGACTCATTTTCCCTTCTTTTCACAAATAATTCTCTCTCTCTAAGCCCATTTCCCCTCTACCAATGTCCACACAATTCATCCACTACCTTTCTCCGAGCATCCCAAACTGTAGGTGTGGATAAGACTCAAACCAGGAGTCCAAAAAGCACAGTCTAGCTTTTATGGGAAGGAAGAGGCTCAAGTAGACACGGGATGAACTTTTGCTGCTCATGGACAGGAACCTATGCCTGTATGGCTGTGCAGTCTTCCTGACATACAGCCCCCTTTTGTGAATAGTGGTTGGCTCTGTGGTTGTGATAATAATAGAATAAGGGGGACAGAGGCAAGAGAGTGTGTGCCCCTGTCCCACCACCACTTTACTACAAATGAGGGAAATTAAGACCATAAGTCAAGGATGAACATAGGCACGTGGAGAGGAAGTTAGCTGCCCAGAGCGCACCCACTTCCTTCATCCACACTGAAGCCCAAGGCCCAGGCGTTTAAGATGCCCAGGCACCTTCAGGTTCATGCTTCTGCCAGGTCCCAGATCTCCGTCTGCCATAACACAAGTCTTATACCACAGTGTCTCTTCCATAGCAGGCAGTCAGACCCTTCCCCACAGAGGGGGAGGACCATGTCTTCTTTGCTTCTGTATCCCCAACAGCTGGCTCAGTGGCAAATGGGAGGAGGAACTCAGAATATCTGCTGAGCCAAGGGAGGAGTGAGCAGCATCAAGTCATGGCCATCCTCTATGCTCTCACCATTCGACCGGAACCCCGGGAACCAGGTCCTTTTTTGTCCCTACTGCATTCCCACACCTGTGGCCTTACCTCCCATGAGGAAGAGAAGCCCTGCCACATACTGCATAAGGCCTCGGTCCCAGCAGCAGCCCAGCACACCGATGATCCAGCCGAAGAGGATGATGGCCACCGCCATGCCCATGAAGCCGGCCGTCATTCTGCGCAGGTCTGTGGGGAAGTAGAAGGGCAGCAGTCAGCATCAAAGCCTGGGACTCAGAGTCAGGGGTAGCCTAGTCCTGGGGTAGAATGGAGAATGGGTGCAGCAGGGGCAGGAAGAGGCAACCCTGCCCTTCTCGGACAGGTTTGTGTAACCCAGCATCCTTGGCAGAGGAGAGAGTCTCCCCAATGGTGACTCTGAGCTGTGCGCAAACATACCAGGACAGCTGGGTTCCTAAGCACAAGAAAAGCTCAGCATAATACAGTTGTCACTGCTTTGACATCTCATTTGTGCCAGACCAGTGCTGCCTTCCCCATGCATCTATCTCAACTTTCAAAGACAAGTGCTGACTTAATCCCTTTCTGCAAATGGAACAACTTGCTAAAATGCATACAGGTAGTAACTACTGGTAGAACATGAACTCAAACCCAGATCCATGTGGCTAACCCAGTAGTTGTCAGTCTCTCAGAGAGGCAAGAATCAGGGAGATGGGCTATTGAAGCTGAGCAAGGTCTTGGCAGTTGGGTTGCCCTTGCTAAAGCCTCTCTTCCTTCTTGCCAGGGTCTGCTGGTCTCTCTGAGAGGCTGCTGGGAGGAGAAGCTGCCTATTTGGGGTCTTCCTCCCCTTCCAAGCTGGCTCCATGGCTTGATCTGGCTGCTGAGCAGGAGCAGCATTTCCTACCCTCTGAGACCCTGGATCAGTCCCCTTTTTCACAATTGCCTCCACCCCTCCACCCTCAGGTCAGCTCTGTGTTCAGGGTCAGGACCTTCCCTGTTCCATGCCTCCCTGACCCATCAGACAAAGCTCAGAGTGGCTTGGGGAGGGAGAGGGTTACCTGGAAAGGCAGCATTCTCAGAAGGGAGAGGGCAGAGCTTCTGCCATATCTCAGCTGGCCACTCAGCCCCTTGCTCAGTTGGGCTTCCTCCCTGGCCCCTGTCCTCCAGTCTGCAGAGCTGACCAGAGCCACTGCCATGTCCCCTCTCAATGTGCCTGCTCCCCAGCACACTTTCCTCTTCTCACTCTGTCCCTAGAACCAGCATTCTTACTTCCTCCTGGGGAGCAGCCACCCCAGTCTTGCTGGCCACTCCTTCCACCCAGCCCCCACCCGCAGCTCCTTCTCACCTGCCTACACGTGAGCGCAGGCACCAGCCCCAGCCTGCCCACTGGGCTTCAAACCAGAGCAAAGCCACTATCCACCTCTGCCCTAGGGTACAACTTCCCCCAGGCGCATTGCAGAGCGCCCAGGAGGACCCCAGGACAGTCCCCTCTCTCAAAGGAAGGGTGAAATGTGAGCAGGGAGGGGAGGCTGCAGCAAATGATGTCACCACCACCTGATAGGAGCACACACCCCCAACACACCCGCAGCTGCCAGCAATCTCTTCTCAACCCAGAGAAACCAGTGCCCTGAGGGTTTCTGCAGGGAATCCCTTGGGGTCTGCAAACCTCTTGAGGGAGATGAGGGAGCCCTCCCTCCACTCCTCTCTCTCTCCAGCCGCTCAGGTGGAGAACCACGCAGAGCAAACAAAAGAATCCCTGGCAGAGTTTGGCTTGAGACTCCTCGGTCTGCCAGGGATCTGGACTTCTCGTCCTGACATGGAATATCAGACACTGTCAACCCCCAGCCCACAGGGAAAGCTGGCTAGGAGGGAGGTGTGTGTGTAGGGGGAGGAGATCAGCGCATAGACTCCTTTACCTTCCAGGGCTGACCTGCATGCCTGTCCCAGCCACACAGAAGTAATACTTGTTATTGTCACCTCTGGGAACTGCCAAGAATGCTGAACTACCATGCAGCACCGTACTGATTGCTCGTGTCACCAGATGAGTCAGATGAAGCTTTGTTAGAAGCATCATTTGATTACAATGCTAAAATGTAGCCCAGCTTCCTGCGCAGTTAGCCACAGCCAGCCCAAAGTAAAGGAAGAAGGGAAAGAACATTCCTGCTCTGAGGCTGCTCCTGCTCACAGAGCCACCCAAGGTTGTCCCTTCACTCCCATCTGTGAAGATGCACCCACCGCCAGTCCCTTCCTTGTTCACCAAAGGGACTCATGAGCAGGGCCTGCGCTGCCTCCTTTCCCCACAGTGCCCATTGCGCACGTGGGTCTTTCTGGATTGATTCTTGGAAACAGGATATTCTGTGTAACCAATGCTTCTTTATTCTCCACTCTTCAAGGGAAAGGAGGAGTTGAGGAGGGGAAGAGAGGCCAGCTGGTTTTCCAAATCTCCCAAAGGGAGGTTTGTACCTTCTGCCACAGGAGATGTCAAAGGTCAGCACATTCTTCTCCTGGGCCCTTCCCTTGGTGCAGGAGGGGTTTAGGGCAGGGGATCCTGTTCCCTGTGGCCGCGCTAGCCCCATTGAGCCCAGGATGGACTCTCAGCTGCAGGATGGACTCTCACTTGGCTTTGCTCATTGGAAGGCCTGCACTGGCCCTCCAGACTCTGCAGACCTTCAGGAACAAAGGCGAGATTTTGTGGACACATCAGGTGAGCCCGCTTTGTCCAAAGATGGATAGAAAAGCAGGCTAAGCAGTCAAACAAAAGGGAAATGCTAATCAGAAAAAGAATGGAACTGGAGACTATCATGCTAAGTGAAATAAGCCAATCCCAAAAAACCAAAGGCCTTCTCTCTGATATGCAGATGCTGAGTCACAATAAGGGGGTGGGGAGGGAAGACTAGAAGTTCAGTGGATTAGACAAAGGAGAATAAAGGGAGGGGAGGAGCGATGGGAATGGAAAGACAGTAGAATGAATCGGAGGTAACTTTCCTATGCTTATATATGAATACACGACCAGTGGAACTCCACACCATGTACAACCACAAGAATGGGAAGTCACACTCCATGTATGTATAATATGTCAAAATACACTCTACTGTCATGTATAACTAAAAAGAACAAATAAACATAAAAAGGGGGAAGGTGATAGTTGTTGAAAGATGAGAGCAAAGTGTTTTACTTAGAAGAAAATGGGAGACGTAGAAAGGCAGGGAAATGGAAAGAAAAATCCCTCTTCCAAAAGTTCTGGGCTCCACGTTGGGGAGGGCCTGCTGCCCTCTCACCAGGATTAGACACACTAACCTGTCTCCTGCAGGGATTTGTCAACCGAAGCCTAGGGTGATGCTAAGTTGCTGATCTGGAAACAAGGATGAAAACCAGAGGGCCTGCAGGGGTATTTTCACTGACCCAGGAAGATTTCCACATCCCCCCGTGTGTCTGATTTTGCCTGAGCTGTGCTTGAACAGCTGGCTCTTTTGCCCTCAGACATACACGGTGACTCAGGCAAGCTGCAGCGCTACCTCATAAAGTAGGTAGGACAAGAAATATTTCTCTTTTACAGATGAAGAAAGAAAGATCTAAAGTTGTTAACTAACTATTGACAGTCTCAAAACCAGTGAACTACAAGAAGAATTAACAACTGCATTATTAACTGATGTGAGAAAATAAAATAAATAATGGAATCAAAGAACTATTGGGTTATAATGACAGATTGAATTGATGTTGTCTAGCAGTTTTTTCCTCCCAAACCAAGCCAGGAATATAGTTAAGAGATTTGTTTTTTAAAAATCAGGAATCCATAAGAATAGAGAAAAGAGGAAAGGAGGTTGTGACCACAAGAACATTGGAGCTGTGGAATTGAACAACGCTGCAACTACTCAGTGGAAAGGCCAAATCCAAAGCCAACATCAAGGAGGCTGAAAACCCACCTGCAGAGTCCCCAGAGGCTCCCGCAGGTCTCTTGGGATCATGAAGTCAAACACAGGGGAGGGAGAGCAAACAAGGATTTGGTGGAAGTTATATGAGAAGAAACCAGATTCCTAGATCCCTGATCCACATTCCACACCACTGAGGGACACCTCTCTGCCGCCACTCCCAGGGGCATAAAACAGAGTACCTAGGAATGGGGACAACAAGCTCAGGTGAGGGCGGAGCAGCACGGTTAGGGGTCAAGGTATCATACAGGAAGAAATTCACTACCAGACCCTCAGAGGATGTTTGACTATGTACATACTTGACATTGAACTTCACCATTGAGACCCCAACCCCTCCTACTTGGCTCCCAGGCCTTTCCCCTCAGCAGGAGATTGGGAGCAGCCTTTGCCCCATGCATGGCCCCTCAGACCACTCTACAATGAAGCCCCAAGTTGACTTGGGGTTCCCCGGCTGACTCAGTACTCCTAGGCAGCTCTTGAGTACCCCGCTTTTAAACACAAACACAACCAATTATCTCCAGATATCTGAGACAGCCTACAAGTTGGGGGGAAGCAACGTGGGAAAGTGTGCGGGGAGAATAAAAACATCATTCAACATTATTATTAATATCCCCAGAGAGACGACGGCAGGAAGATATTGCCTCCATGAAATAAAAACAGAATGCTATTAAAAAGGACAAGCCGGAGAACAAAAACAATACCTTGAAATAAAATAATGGAATCAAAAATCTATGAAGTTTATATTATAAATTCAATTCTAACTCATGTATTAATGGTCCTATCATGGTCCAAAAGACTTAAGGAGGCTTACACGCTGCTGGAAAATGTCACAAAAATGAGGAAATGAAGAAAACAAAAGGAAGATGAAACCAGATATTACGTTCACATGCAAAACTTGGTCCATGAGCTCTTAGGAAGGTATCATATCCCATATTTGAACTTAGAGGCACTATAGTATTTTATTTTCATTGTTTTAAAATCTGTCACTTTGTTTGCATGCGAGTGAGTCCCAGCTGCCACTCTGCCTGTGGATGGCCACACGCAGATGGCACCATTGCTGCCCATCTGCCTTGACCTATGTGTCAATATTTTCTCTTGGGGAGTAAGGAATGGCCATTTAATTCTCTGTGACTTCTCACTGTGCCCACAGCAGTATGCCATAGCTTGTATTTCTCTCCCCCATCCCTTTCTGCCATTCTGGAAAAAGACAGAGAAAGAAAAGAAAGAAAGAAAAAGAAAAGGAGAGGTAGAAAACCCTAACTAACCTAACTCTGAAGTCTTGGGAAAATATTTCATAGGGCTGGCCTAAGTAATCCCATTGCAAAGGATCTTGTATGGTAAGTTTGACTCTGCAGGCAAAGGCCTTGATGAAAAATCTTCGCATCAGTCGCGTTGGGTTTGAGTCCATTATCTGTATTCCATGACCCTAATATTTAACATTCTAATTTTTGAAATGAGAAAGGTGCATTCTAAACTCTTTTGAATTTAGTTCAGCATGGCAGAAAGGAGTGGGCAGAGGAAGGCTGCTAATGAGGGAGGGTGGAGGAGGAAGGCAAGGAGAACCATTAAACAGAGCCAGAAACAGCACTTCTCCCTTGTGGAAAAATTTTGATTTTGAAGTTTACACTCCTATTAACATTTAAATTGAAAGGTATTGCTTGCAACTCGACATGGGAAACCAGGATATCTGCATTTAAATAAACACCACTTAGAGAAGGAAAATATATATATTGGGCTCTGAATGTCTTTCTATTTGCTCTTTAAAGACCTTGCACAGAAAAATGATGATGATTGGAATTTTTTTCTCTTAAAAAAAAAAAAAAAGGCAGAGGAGAGGCTAAGTGTGCATTAGACCTTGCTTTGAGGGTAATGATTGGACCTAGAAAAAGTAGCACAGTATTAATGGTCCCAGCAGAAAGAACTCAGAGTGCTGCTCTGCAGCTGTATGCCACCCAAGCCATGGTCCTCTGCTGGCCACAGTGGCACCTCTGTATTCTCCATGACACAGGTCCATGCAGAGCCCTGTCTGCAAGGGTGGGTGAAGGTTGGCTGCCTTGCGGGGCTGAAGAGTCATTCACAATGTGATCTGTCCCCGCTGAATCAAGGTCACTCTGTTGGAGGGCAGAGTGAAGTGGTGAGGTCACACCTCAAGAGTTTTTGCCCCAAAGGGTCAGTGGAGAGAGAGGTCTGCAATGAACTGGCAAGCCACGGCACCAGCCCAGGGCAGGCTGACTCAAAGCACAGAGACTCATCACTGCACAGTCATTACCTCTGAAGGAAGTGGGGTTTCAATCCTGAGGAACCATATAGTGATAGAACAGGTGGTAAGGGAAGGACGGATTCTGGGAACCAGGCTGTCCCGGTTCAAATCCTGGCTCTTCCAGTCCCTGACCCCGGGCACTTGAGCAAATTAGTCCATTCCTCTGAATCTCAGTTTCCCATCCATGTGTGGTGGTTACTTAGTTCAAAGAGGTATTAAGAGGATTAAATAAATTAACCTGTATAAACAATGCTGGAGCTATAGAAGTGAGGACAGAAATGGAAGTCACCTCAATAGAAGCAATTCTGTCTTTCACCTGCTCCATCCTTTGCGCTTGACCACAGAAGGAACTGGGTAGCCTCCTGGAGTATGCTCCTTGCTAAGGACTCGATACTCAGAGGGAGCAAGGTGCTTCTGCCTTTCAGGCACCTGGAGAGGTCCAGGTGTAGGTTTTATTTATTTATTGACATAGAAATGCATCTACCCCTGAATGTCGGTGCTGCCTGTCCTCCAAGGACCAAAACAGCTGGAGGCTACAGCAGCTAACAGGAGAGGTGCTGGTGGCCACGGAGGCTGTTGGAAGCCCCTGGGCCCTGGTAGCAAGCACTGCACCATCTAGCAGGAAGGGAAACAGGGTTTGATGGCAGCTGTTGGGAGGGATCAGTGCTTGGGTCCAGAGAAGCAGAATCGATGGAGTATCTGATAGGAGGTTTTGCCTAGGACTTTCTTCTAGAGCCTAAGTTGGTTCAGCATTGCAACATAGTTTCATTTAAGGAAATATTTTTATGCAAAAATAAAACAGCTCTTAAGTTTCCACAAGAAATTGCCTGATATTTGGTTTTGATCCCTAAAAGGCCCTTTGGAACTTCCCTCTGCATCCCCTGCATCTCCATCCTTCTCCAAGCCCCCCAAGCTCGTCACACAACTGCAGTTCCCTGCCACCCTCCCAGGGACACAATGCTCTGACTACGGCTTCCCACACCCTCCATTTGGCAAGCTCTCTTTGTCCTTGAAGATTCCCCTAAAAGCACTTATCTCTGGGGGACTTCTGTGATGCTTTGGCAGACCCTAACAACCAGCTGCTGGGGCTCCTGCAGCACTTGGTTGACATCACTACCAAATCTTATGATAATGACTTGTTTGTGTCTCTCTCCCTCCAATAAATTCTAGCTGGTTCAGGGCAGTGTTCATGTCTGTTTTTTTCTGTCTTCCTACTCTCTAGCACATTGCCTGACATAAGCAGATGCTCAACAAATATTTGCAAAATGAGATCACCATGCCACCCTGTAACAATTACCAAAACCTGTGCATATGGAACAACCGGGGTGAGAAGAGCATACCTTCACGACTCAGCCCGCTTCAGTGACTCAAATGTCATTGTGACTTGAAGTCAATTACTCTCTTCTCCAATCTCATTTTTTTAAAAGCCAGCATTAACTATTGCTTAACCATTCAACATAGTTGCTTATTGTATAAAGGACACATCAGCATGCATCTGGATTCCAGATGACACAGAACCATGAGGATTAATAAGCTTACACAGTACCCCAGAGATAACGAATGCAACAGACCTTTAAGCACTGTCCTCCCCAGCCAAGAAGAGACAGTGAGGGAAGGTAGTTGCTGTAGAAACAAGAACTGGTTTCTGGGTCAGAAGACAGGCTCAACGCTTCCTCCTCCTCAATCCTACGTCGATTAGAGAGCTGCCATAAATAGGGATATTATGTGACGCTGCCATATACAAATCACATCCATTGTCAAAACAATGGAAGACAAATTACAAAATTTGTACCCGCCTGATGAGAGCTGGCCCAGCAGCTAAAGCAAGAGCCTGAAGAGAAGAAAGAAGGGGAGAAAACCCAGAACCAAGAGGCAGCATTCTAAACCCAAAACTCACAAGAATGGCTCGCTTCCCCTGGCTGCACACTGCTGAGCCAACTGGAGAAAGTGCAGAAGGAAATGCATAATGAGAAAGAAGCAAGCTGCCACTCAGCCGCCAAGGGACTGCTGGTAGACCAGTGCAGGCTCTTCCACCTGTGAGAAGCTTCCATTCCTGCTTCCTATATCATGTGTAGACAGCCCCAGAGTGCAAAGTACAGAATCTACAGTTGCCTGGCAAGAATGTGACCCCAGAGAGTCACCGCAAAGCAATCAAAAGATGGGAGCGTTAAAAGAACACAGGCACCTTCGAGGTGCTATACAGCCTAGAAAAATGGGCAGGTGCCTGGGAACCCATTGCTGGCGAAGGATTTGAAAAGGCTGGGGAAAGGGGAGATTAAGTAGGAATTAACAATAACTGTCCATTCATTACATCCAGGTATGGGTTGGGCAATCTGCATAGGATTGTTAATTCCTCCTTCCATTCTTGAGAAGGTAGGTGCTTTGGAAATTGAGACAAGGGGATTTTAGTTGACCAAGTTCACATGGCCAGTAAGAGGCAGCCCTGGGAAAGGGTCTTAACATGCCCTTTCAATTCCTTGATGCTTTTCATATTCCACGCCACTTCAAACCCCAGAAGAGAACTTAACATTCAATAAAACATAATGGGATATTATTCAGCAATTAAAATCATTCTCTTGAAGAATGCCGATGATATAGTAAAAGTTCATGATAGAATATTAAATGAAAGGTAATGCAAAAGCCTACACACTCCAGATGACCCCTGCACTGCAGGTGTGCATATGTGTGCCCACACGTGTACCCTCGTGAGAGGAGCCATGAAGAAATGTACCGAATGTTAATAGGAAGCACTTGTGATTGTTTGGGATTTTTTTTTTTTTACAACAAGAATGTGTTCTTTTAAGGATCAGATTTTGAGTTCTTTGGGAAATGTGGGCTTTAGTGTTTCTGAACAGTTCTAAATACAAAGGAGGCAACTTTCTCTAACAGGAACAATGAGAGAAGATGGGTCTTAGGCTTCAGGTTGCTTCTTAGAAGTACTGTCTTTCCAAAGACTCAACATAGTCCTTATCTGTGGTTTTCCTTCTGCAGTTTTAGTTACCTGTGGTCAATTACAGTCAGAAAATTAATGTTAATGGAAAATTCTAGAAACAGACAAATAACAAGTTTTAAGTAACTTGTATTATGTGGATTGTTATAATTGTTCTATTTGGTTATTAGTTGTTGTTATTAATCTCTTATTGTGCCTATTTTTATTTTTTTATTTTTTTTAACTTTATTTTTATTTATTAATTTGTATGTGGTGCTGAGGATCGAACCCAGTGCCTCACCCACACTAGGTGAGTGCTCTACCACTGAGCCACAACCCCAGCCCCTGTGCCTATTTTTAAATTAAACTTTATCATAAGTACTTATGTACAGGAAAAACAGCATACATAGGGCTTGGTATTATCTGTATCTGGCTTTAGACACCCACTGCAGGTCTTGAAATGTATGCCCTGCAAAAAAAGGGGGACTAATGTACTGATGTCATTGAAAATTTTCGTTTTAACAGTGAAGCTGAAGACCTGATGTGCTCCTCTTTGGCCAACAGTGTGCACTGTGGGAATATTCACCATTGGAGGTCGGGGTTGACATGGCAGCTCCAGGGCAGGCCAGGAAAGGGGCTCTCTGCTTTCATGATGCTTTCAGTGAGAGGTTCGTGGTTCCCTAAGTGACTCTTCTCTCACTGTATCCCACACTGTAAGGACTAGGTGTGTTGGACCCCAAACAAAACTCTCACAAAGATTTCTGTAGAGATCTTCTCACCTCCAAATGTCCCTTCAAGCTACTGTGGTTCCCATGAACAAAGCACAGTGCTTTCTGTTTGGACAGCATTATGGCATGGGGGAAACAGAACCAAAACACTGAACTTGAGGTCGCGAGCCCAGCGTATGAGTCTGGCCCTGCACACATGGATTGGAATGCATCACACAGGTCATAACCAAGCTGCCTTAGTTCTGAGGCCTCAAAGCTGAAGACAATAGATGACAAATCTGCCTTCATAATCTAAAGCTGTGTTGTCCAACGTGGTACCCGTAATCACATCATAAGGGTGGTGAGCCTTATGTTAACTTAAACTGAGACGCGTTATAAGTTTACACACCAGATGTCAGAAACTCAGCAGGCATGTCTGTAAAATATCTTTTAATACTTATATGTATTACATGTTGCTATGACAATATTGTGGACACATTAGATTAAATAAAATATATTCTGAAAATTAATTTCACCTGCTTCTTTTTATGTCTTTAATGAGGCTAATAGAAAATTTTAAGTTACACATTTGGTTTGAATTATGTTTCTAGGGCACCGCACTGTTGTAAAGAACAATGCAGGCCGTGGGCAGACCTTGCTACAAGGTGCCCCAACTTTCGTCTGCAGCTTGTGCTTTCCCTACCTTCAGTTCTCATAAAACAAGAGACAGAAAGATTGGAGAAGGAGGCTGGGAAGTGAAAGTTTCTTACAAGAGAAACTTCAGAGAACTGTGCATTTCCTTTTCCATCCTATGGGGGCTTCCCCATTCCTACCCATCTTAAGCTCAAGGCAAGGAAAGAGCTCTAGAGAGAATCACCTGGAAAACTACATTTGGGTACACTGGAGTTTAGAGGATTCAGGGGATGGTACCTATCTGTGGCCTGAAAAACTGACACAAGAGGTTGGCTGGCGCTGCCTGTGCAAGTGGAGCTAAGAAAAAGCCCTGTACCCAGAGTTTGTCTGGGGGAGGAGCTCATGCTTTCTCCATTGGCCAAGCATATGCCAATGGAGACTAGCATGCCTTGAAATGACTCTGTCCTAGAGCTTTGCCTGTCACGGTGAGATGACTCCACCAAAAATTCTCCACAGGTAGTAGCACCAAAAATGGGAGCCAAGGAAGAAGTGGAGCCAGGTCACCTGGATAGTGCCCTGTCCACATCAGGAGACAATGGGGCATTGTCATTCCCTTCAAAGCTTTCCCAAAGGAATCAAAATTTTCCTATAAGAGGCAGAGTCAGCATTTGGCCCTGCCACCTGGAGGGCACCACCTCTGAGAGCGACATCAGGCTCCTTAGACCCCTGGGTCTTTTACCAGCCCTCCTTTCACCAAATTCAGCCCTGGAGGAACCAGAAATTCTAGGGCTAACAGGGAGCAGGTGAAACGAAGAGTGAAGAAACTGAACAGACCTCTTTTCTTCCTACAGGTTTCCAAGAGTGGGTCAAGGCCAAGCCAGGGAAGAGACAAGTTTGAAACTGAACATGAGTGAAGTTCTGACCTTAGATTTGACTCAAATTCTATTAGCTACAAATGAAAGTTATTAATACCTGATAAGTTATCAAAAAATCTGTGATATCTCCCATAGATGTCATCCAGGAATGAAGATGGAAAATCAGACCAAATGGACTTTAATGGTTATAATAAGAAAAAAACTAAAGTTACAGTTATAGTCTTTTTTATAAATTAGTTACAGATGACCTTATGCCCATTGTGTCTGAAACAAGAATAATAATGGTAAACAATATTAAAAATAATAAAGTTACCATTTTAAATGTTTTAAGCATGTCCTAAGCACTATAAAATATATACAGTATTCTATACACCATCACATTTAATCTTCCTCTCAAATCAGTGAGTTTATTATCATTCTCTTTTACTGATGAGATAATAAGGAACTTCCCCAAGCTCGCAGCTTGGAAGCTGAAGTTTAAGTTAGAGAGTCCTGGTTTGACTCCAAGGCTCCAGCTTTTAATCACTATGTTCTACAGCCTGGTAAAGTCATGGATCAAAGGAAATCTGTGAAAGCCCTTTGTAAACTGTAAAGTGCTTCCATAAATGCCAGTGATCACTTATGTTGACTGCCAGGCTACAAGACAGAGAGAGAAATACAGTGGACCTCGCAGCTATTATCCGTATTATCCGATGTGTATTTAGCACTCCCAGGGTGCACTAGTCTTCATAAACAACATGGGAGATATAATACTAGCAACTTCTTTTTTCTTCCCCCAAATCATCAAATTCTGCAATTCTGGAAAATTCTATTTTCCAATTTAGAACTATGATAGTAAAGGGGCCTAAAAAGAAGCCATGTGCTCCATCCACATGAAAGCAAAGATGTTTTCCAAAGCCCATGTGCATGGAATGGCAGGAGCAGTCAGTGTGGCAGGATTAAAAAGGTGCTTTCAAGGTAAAACTAAAAACAATGTGAGACATTGGTGTGTGCTGGCTCAGGGGACAGGGATGGGTTCTGACCCTGTTCACTAGTTCTGGCACTTTAAGAAGTCACACAGTTTCTGCATCCATATATCTACTTTCTGAAGTGGGGCTAACAATGCCCTTCTGACCTGGAGGTCTAGGGGTAGACCAGAAGATTCTGCTCCAAGTTGTAATTCTCAACACCATTTTTGCAATATGCCAACCTGTCGGTATCTTGAGAGACAGAGCAGAAGTTGAAAATAAAGAGCATGTTATTAAAACACTAATAATACATCATGGAGCTGTTTTTGAAGAATGCTGAGGGATCATAAATCAAGTAGATGATAACAGGGTATGTAATTCCCACAGAGCTGGCAGTGACTATGCGTGAGAGAGCAGGGCCTTCTCTTCTTCCTGCCTCATGGGAAACACTCCTTTCTCCCTCCCTGCTAGTAACCAGGAATGAACAAGCGACCCAGTCAATATCTCCTTCCCCAGCCCTTTCTCTGTGGTCTTAATGACTTACTGTCAGCCTGTGACCCAGGCTTCTTTAACAGACAATAAAAGCTCAGTCAAGTAAAGCTCTTACCCAGAAAATGACCCTTGTAGAAGGAAACTAAAGTCTATATCCTATCTCCTGCTTGAAAAAATTTTTTTTCTTCAATAGAAATAGAGACATCCAACATTCATTTCATAAATTCATTCAGCGCCCGGTTATCAAGTAGCTACAATGTAAGAGATCCTGCAGTGGACAAAACTGAACCTTCAGCTGTATAAAATATATACTCCAGGGAGAGAGACAAACTGCATACATACATGCCTACACACATATGTATATATGTCAGGTGGGGATAAACACTACGGAGAAAAATAAGATCGGTAAGTGGGATGAGGCGTAATACGGTGGAACTCAGGGAACTGCTATTTAACATAGAGCTCTCTTAATAACATGCAGTTCAGCTGGGCACAGTGGTGCATGCCTGAAATCCCAGCAGTTTGGAGGCTGAGGCAGGAGGATCATGAGTTCAAAGCCAGCCTCAGCAACAGGGAGGCACTAAGCAACTCAGTGAGACCCTGTCTCTACATAAAATACAAAATAGGGCTGGGAATGTGGCTCAGTGGTTGAGTGCCCCTGAATTCCATCCCTGGTACTCCCCCTCCCCCCCAAAAAAATGACATGCCATTGAAGCAGATGCCTCAAATAGGGGAAAAAATGAGCACATGGATGCCGGGGGCGTGGGGGGGGAAGCATTCCAGGCAGAGGGAAGAGCACATGCAAAGGTCCTGGAAGCAGGGGTCTGCTTATCATATTGAGGAATAGTAGGGAGACTACATGTTCTGTATACTCTAGCATAATGCTTTCCACAGAATAATTATTATATATTATGACTTGGAGTTATATAATCAGTCTTAGTAGTCTGTTGAAAACAAACAAAAAAAATGTACCTGCTATAACCAGCTATGTTCTTTCCAGGGACTTAAAAAATATTTTCAATTTTCTATTGTGATTACTGGGAGAAGAACAGGGAGATTTTTGCTCAATTAAAGTGACTTTGATCCTAGCATTTAGAGAGGCTGAGGCAGGAGAACCGTGAGTTCAAAGCCAGCCTCAGCAATGGCGAGGGGCTAAGCAACTCAGTGAGACCCTGTCTCTACATAAAACACAAAATAGGGCTGGAGATGTGGCTCAGTGGTCGAGTGCCCTTGAGTTCAATCTCCAGTACCAAAAAAAAAAAAAAAAAAGTAACTTTGATGAAGAATTCATTTGGTCAGTCATTTGCCAGGAACTTCATATGCCATACTTAGAGTTTAGATTCCATCCTGAAGGTCATAGTGAGCCATGAATTCTAATCAGGGGAGAACCTAGAAACTGGTTAGGATTTTGCTCACTCTAAGAAGATAATCATAGCTGCAGAGTGGAGTGCTAATTGGGATGGAGGGAATCTAGGGACAAGACAATCCTTTAAGAGTTAAAAATGATAAAGACCAGCACTCTAGCAGAGGACAGGAATGAGAGGAGAAAAATGAAAGGAAAATTATGGTGAAAACATTGCAATAGCTTTTTAAATGCAGTTGGGGGCCATCAAGAGAGGACTCATGACTCCAGCTGCTGCCTGGGAATGTGGACTTTGGACACCTGACTGCAGGCAGCCGGAACAGATAATTACATTGTGCCAGAGACTCGAGATGCATATCAAGAGGTTATTGCTCTGTGGACATTTGTACAAAGTATATACATTCTTTTCTTTATCTTCTATCAGTTACACAGCTCCTGTCATACAGCACCGTGTTCTTTCTCAATTTCAATAAAAGTTCACTGTAAGGGAATTTTTATCACTTTGTAAAACTGCTTGTCCATTTAAGTTCCCACTTTCCTGCCCCTCTTCAGAACATTGATTCACAGTTATTGGAAACTCTATCAGATCGTAATTCCTAAGGCCCCAAATAAAGTCCTTTTATATTTCTGCAGTTTATAAGTTTATATTGACCAACATAAAGCAATCAGTTTGACAGAGATTGGTGAGTGAATGTGAGAAACAAGGGAATGAAATGAGCCATTGATGATCTCCAAGTTTCTGGGCAGGATGATGGAAAAATGATCCTTGACCAAGATACTGAATAAAAGAGGAGACATAGGATGTCACTGTTTTTCCTGTTCTATTTTATGAAGAGGAAAGACAGAAGCACAAAGCTCGTAAGAGAAGAGAAAGATGTCAAATTCAATTAATTATGTGTCTAATGTACATGTATCTAACTGGAAACGGCTGTACTAATCTCTTTCTCATGCACTAACCCTGGCTGTGTGGGTCTAGTGCACGGGAAAGAGATTAGTATTTGAGATGCCGATTTTGAGTCCTATGTGGTTAAAGCAGAGGTACTGAATGCCTGCTCTCCAAGACATATTACAAAAAGTAAGAAGTTCAGGACTGAATTTGAATACTAATATTAAAAGAATGAGAAGAAGAAAAGGAGAAGGAGAATGGATGGTCAAAAAGGATAGGGTTACATACTACCATGGGGACATCATGGGAGTGAAAGAAGAAAATGAATGGCTTGTGGTGCTGAGATTGAATAAAACATGTCATAAAATCTTCAACAAGGATTTCGTGAGCACCAATTGTGTGCCAGCCATTGTGCTAGCCATACAGAACACAGTTTCTACCATTGCATGCCTTCTGGCACCATGGAGCTTACCATATTTACAAATGGAAAAGGTCCCATATGAACTTCCTTGGCCAGGGCTTTTTTAGAGGAAGTCCCTTTAAGGAACAGAAAGTCACTTCTAACTATTAGGCTTTTGAATAGCCTAGAATGGAGGTCCAGTTAGGGGGACATAGTGAGAGGGAGGACTTTTTTGAAAAGTATGCAAGACTTGAACATATTTCTATGCAGAAGAGAAAAAAATGAGAAGATAAACCTAAAGATACCAGAGACAGCCTTTCACTTGTTCTAAATCTTATCCAAATGAATAGAGCAGACCCATACACAAAATCAGGGGAGCCCTTCCTGGTTCCACTTGAAAACATGGACAGAAGGATAGCGAAAGTTGGTGCTGAAGGACCCTGAGTCTGGGGTCAGACTATCTGGGCCCCAATTCCAGATCGACCAACTTGGGGCCTCGATAGTCATGTAACTTTCCTATCTCTGTGGCTCAGTTTCTTCATATGTAAGTAGGGACCATAATAGCTCCTACGTCATAAGATTGTTATGAAAATTATATTTGTATATTGCTCAGAGGCTGGCACAAAGTGCTATGTAAGTGCTCAGAAAGTAAGACACACGCTGTACCAGTACACCCACACAAGTACACTCTGTGGTAATTGTTGGCTGAGGGAGAGACAAAACTTGGTAAATGGAGGGAAGCAGAGACCAGGTGGAGAAATTTACAGATGAGAGACACCTTTCTTCTTTCCACGTGATTCAGGCTCAGCTCAGATCCTCATCCTTTCTGCAACATCTTTTGAGTGCTCCTACCCAGAAGTGCCAGTTATGGAGCACGGCTGAGGACTGGAGCTCTCACTCAGTACACATTCCTTGGTTCACTTGCCAAGGTTCGTCTCCCAGCCAGGTATTATTCTAGCCCCTGAAGATACCAAGATATGTAAGACACCAGCTCTTCCCTTGAGAAGGTCACTGGTCATAGAGCCTTGGCGTTCTACTGTCCTCTCTGTCCTATTCTGCTGTGTCTTCTGCAGTCATTCAGTTGCTTAGAGAACCAAGACTTCATTTTTCTTCTCTGCATCTCTCAGCACCTAATTTGGAAAGGAAGCTCCAGTTCTCCACAGAGCGAAGGAACAGGCTTCTTCCATTGGGTAGGAGCATGAATGAGTAGGAGCCCATGGTGTCTCTCCTGATGATCAGTCAGAAAAGGAGAGAGAAGCTGACATTTATATGGTGCTTAATACATGTCAGGCACAGTTGACAGCGCACAGTACACAGCTCACTTAGAGCTAGGTGATGACAAAGGCTTTTCTATTTGTTTCGTTCAAAAGTGGTGCCTAATGGCTTCCCTTTTATGTTTTCAAATGTTTTCCATTTTCTATGGTGTGCTTTCTATGCTTGAAGTGTTTCACATGACGGGAAACATTTTTCAGGCTTCACATGTAGTCAGTCACTTTTGAATTTTGCTGGTGTTTTGCTGTTGGGTCTTTTGTTAAATAAATACCTGTTACACGCTTTGTGTTGGGTTTGACAAGAGGGGAGCAGCCTCACCCCTTTGGCCCGGGCGTGCCAGTCTCTCCCTCTGTGTCTTTGTTCTGTAGCAGGCTATGGAAGCCCTCTCCAGCCAGGTGCTCACTAATGAGGCAAGGTCATTGGTAGATATGTGAAAACCCAGAACAAAACAGGAAACATTTGGGCAGAAACTTTTGTTCAGTTCTCCCAAAGGAATTGAAGTGTTTGATTTACCAGGTTGGAAAAAAAAAAAAAAAAACTAAATGGATCATGGATTTTTTTTTTTAAAGCATGATAGATACAATATTTGAGGCAAGATGTTTATATATGGATGCCCCAGTCTTTTCTACCTCCCAGATGATTTCTGAAGGAATAATAAGCAAGTCATTTATCTGAAATTAATTCATCGGCCACACAGCACAATTCTCAAGTTCAAGATTCATTCCTGCCTTGTGGAAACATTATCCTGTCAGTGGTGAAGGAGAAAGGGACCGGGGCTTTCTCTGCTTTCAGGACTTGGACACAGAGGTGGGGCAATGTTCCTGGACTCTGGGTCGCTCCTCATAGGTCTGTGAGGAGAGCGGACTCCTGGTGACATCCAGATGTTCTTGAGGAGGTGAAAGACAAAGAACTCATTGTCCTGCCTGCCTAAGGACTAAGCATGAGAGGACACAGGGACAAGATCAAGGTTGTAGAACTGGGAAGAAATTGAAACCTGGCTCCTTCTGGCTCTGGGAGCTTCTGACTCAACAAAGAATTTAAAAGGAGTATTCCTTTTTATTGCAAGGTGAGAGTTTAAATTCATGTAAACTCATAATATTAAATTGTACGTCAGCTGCATTCAAATATATGTCACCTACATAAGTCAGAACTTAATTTCTAAGAACCAGGTGTCTATTAAATCTGTCTTAACAGGGCTGCTTTTTCTCCTGGGCTGCTGGCCTGTACTGTCCTGGTTTCCTGGGCGTGTCAGTATGGGTTCTGTTTGTGCCTCTCCCGAATATCCAGAACCCCAAGCACTCTCTCCAAGTGCTCCTCCCTATTGATGCTGAGGGACCACCATTCCCAGGATTCCAGGTCTCTGAGGCATTTGGAGTCACATTCCTTCCTTGTCTTCTCATTTCTGATCATTTCCAAGCTCACTGCATTTTTGCCTCCTGGGTAATAAAGAGGAGTCTCTCTCTCCTCTGTCCCAGGAGATACTGCTTCTGTTCCTGCTCTGGCGCTCCTTTCTTGCCCCTAGGCAGCTTGGTGGAGTCAAGTGAGCCTGAGCTTTGATTTTGTGCTAACCTCAGTCTCTGTCATTTTCTGCCCTGGGGGTGGTAAAATGAAAGAATTTACATACGATGTCCTGCCCCTGGCCTGGGACTTAGAGGGGCTCAGTTAGCACCTTTCTCTTGCCTCTTACTGATCCAGCCCCCCAATTCTTCCTTCCAGAGTTCCTCAGCTCTAGCTCATTTTAAGGTTTGCTGCCAGATGACTAGTTGTTCTAAAGCAAAATTCATTCTCTCACCTCCATGCTCCACCCTAGAGTGACTTCCCACTGCCTGCGAGAGTAAAGTCCACCTCAAAGGCCTGGGGTTTAGGTCTTCCATGTCTGGCCCTCCTTACCAGCACAACCTCTTTTCTCTATTCTTCTTCACATGCTCTGGGCTGTGGCCAAGTGAAGGGCTTACCCTGCCGGTGAACACTCTCCGCCCTCCTGTCTCCTGCGTTCACCTGCCCTGAAGTCCTGGAGGGTCTTCTGCATCTCACGTCCTGCTCACTCAGCTCAACCTCAACCCTTCAGAAAGATGCTCACGGGAAGTGACTGATTCAGCTGTATTTGTGGCAAATAATAGAATAAAGAATGATGCACACATAATAATGAAGCCAGAATTAGGCAGGCAGTGTAGACAGGTAAATCAAGTCAGGTCAGATCAAGGAGGCCAATCTGGGTCTGGGAAGTTGGAGAGGGATTGAAATGCTAATGTCTTCAGAGCCCTTCCTCCACCCTTATCAGGACAACCTGCCCCTGCTCCAGCCTGTGGCTCAGATAATCTGTTCCATAATTACACCCCATTCCTGTCCAGATCACTCCACATATGTTCATCCGCTTTTCACCTTTTGGCCATCCCACTGAGCATCTCCTGGGCCTAGTCATGTACTCAGGAGGGAGAGAGATAAGGGAAGACAGCAGGAGAACAAAGGAAGCCTAGGACATATAAAAAGGCGAAACATTTGTCCTTCTTGGGATACCAGGCTACCAGTCATGGCCCCCTTCTCCCTCCCAGGAGAAATTTATGTTAGCCTTTTTAGATAAACCTGTTCATATGCTTGCCTCTGTGTGCTTCTCAATGTCCAAACCTCAACACGTGAAGAAGCAGAACTCGTCACCGGTAACCGGCGGTATCAATAATTTACCCAATTTTTGGCACTCTGTAAGGACTGTTTGTCAAAGTCAGATAATGTTTTTGTTAAGGGGATGCCACTACCAAGTATATAAATTTGTAGCTTAGTATATTTGTGGGCATGTGGATAGAGACAGATTAAATACATATAGAAGATGGATAGAGATGAAAGCTAGATACTAGCTTTCTATATAGAAATTTCCATCTTTCTATAGAGTAAATTTGTTTGAGAAATCAAAGTTACTTGCACATATTCTCTAGTGAAGTATTAATTTCAAATGCTATGGACTGACCAACACTTTTATGTGAAAAGCCCACTGCAGACATTAAAAACCCTATTGTAAATACTGAAAATCTAAACTATTCCAACAATTGAGATATGGTGATTGACTCACATTATGGGCTACTATGCAGCCATGAAGCTGATGTTTTTGAAGAAATTAAATGATGTTGAAAAAAAAAAGCAGATGCAAAGTTGTATATTCTATCTGCTCCTGGACACATAATTATAATGATCGTAAACACTAATGATAACTATGATAAGAAAAAAATACAAAACAAAATATCCTGAAAGGTTAATAGTGGGAGGAGAGGATTATGGGTACATTTTATATTCTTTCTCCTTTGCTGTGGTTTCTAAAGTCCTAACCAAAGCATGTGTTTTGCTCTAACATCAAAGAGGAAACTACTCAAAGAATTGTCTAAAAACCAACACAAAAATAAACAAACTCCTTGGGCTTCGATAAGGAATATGGGGACAGAGGGAGTTCAAACAGCTCTTCTCAGCATTGTCTAGCCAGAAGCTGTCCCTCCTGGAGGCATTTGGCCTCCACAAAGAAGTTTTGGAGCCACCGCAGCTGTGAACCAAACACCATGAGCAGCCACATACTAAACTCCCCGATGACTTGACCCTATGCCTGGGCAAGAGGACCCCAGAACACCAGGAAAGCAGATTCAAGGACTTGTGGAAGAGCAGAGTGTTTGCTTCTATAACATTTCTGTTCATGATTGACAAGGCATACTGGTAAACTCCTTATTTTATTTATCTAGTTTTTCACATCCTTAAGACCACTCTGCCCTTGGTGCCCTAGGCAATCTTTGAGTCAGTCTCCTTGGAGGATCAGAACATTCATGGGAAATAAAAGAAGCATCAGTGTTGGGACTGGAAGAGGAGAAAATGCTGGGATGTGAAATCAGCTCTCTATAGAAAAAGACAAAGCAAGTGCAGACAGCTAAGCCAGCTGCAAAGTCCCAAATGCCAGACAGAGGAGGGTGCAGAACATCGCTTCCAACATGGCCCCGTGCATGGCACACAAGAGCTGCTCAAGTCCTATTCGTGGTCGATAGACCGACATTTTCTGTGACGTGAGAGATCATAAAGACTTTGCCATAGAGGCCATCATGCTTTCTTCTTTGTGGCAGTGTGAAGCTGAGCATTCTTCCAGAGACCTAAAGAAGAGTCAAAGACTTAACCCATCACAGTGAGACTCTAACGGCAACTCAATGTTGAGAATCTTGAGACCCAGAAGTGTGTGGCGTTAGACTTCTGGGCTAGAGCATCGGCTCTTGTCAGCCATGTGACTTTGGCCATCTCTAAGCCTCAGTGTCCCCATCTGTTAAATGGAGTTAAACAGTGCCTCGCCCAGAATGTCAGGCTTAGAGAGCGCTATTGTTTGGATATGGTGTGAGTTGGTCATGTTCCATGTGCTGGAGGCTTGGTCTCCAGTGGTGGTATTGAGGTAGGAACCTCCAGGAGGTGGGGCCCAGGGGAAAGTGGGTCATGGGGTACTACCCTCAGCGGGGATGAAAGCTAGTCTCCCAGAGTGGATTTGTTCAGACAAGAATGGGTTGTTCGAGAGCAAGTCTGTCTGTGGGCATTCCTCTCCCGCCCCACCCTTACCACGCCATGTTCTATATGAGCTCCTGCCACTATCATGCCATCCGCCACGAGGTGCTCACCAGAGCTGAGCAGACGCTGGCGCCATGCTCTTGAATCTCCAAAACTGTGAGATAAATAAACCTTTTCTTTTAAAACAAAGCATCAAGCTCCAGGTGTTTGGATATAGCAACACAGGCTACACCAGACAGCAGGGACCATGCGCAGTGTGCATCACGCCCTCCACGCAGGTGGGCTGTTTGGGGGAGCTGAACACTGGATGAGCTTGACTCCTTCTGAGTTCCACTGAACACTTCACGTTGCTGGCAAAACCAGTTTCTTTTCAATTTCTCATCTGAATCTATCCAAATTCTCTTTAGCAAATGTTTCCGATCAAATAAAACTCAGCATTTTCCAGAATCTAAATGCATGAGTTAAGTGAAAGATTTTTTGTCGATAAGCAGCATGGATTGTGTTGTCGACCAGTTCATGCTGCTGCAAATCTCCTGGACCGAGGATTCAAAAGCAGTAATATAAAGGAGGATCATGCTGTTACTGAACTTGCCTTGGTTTCAGGACACATTAGAGCAGGCTGTCGGGCCATTTATATTTGAATGAGGCCCATACAGAGTTACAACTTGTGTCAGATTTTACACTGGGCTCATGCATTTCTCCACTCTCATCCTTGGAGTCTGACATTGGCCTGGCCTCTTAACCATGACAACATTTATTCAGCATGTATCATGTGCTGAATAAAGCAAGGCTCTAAGGACCTGACATTTAACTCATATAATCATTATAACAATCTTATGCTTCAGACAACTCAGAGGGACACTCTGCCCAATGGGGCTACTTCTTACAGAAAAAAAGACAAGTCCATTCAGTCAGATGGTCTTTGGGGATACAGGCATGAGAGATGGAGCAGGTTACTCCAATCCCACTGAGTCAGTTTCCATCCAGTCCAGCCTCAGAAACCCACAGATCCAGGGAA
This sequence comes from Xerus rutilus, assembly GCA_028644305.1. Lineage (NCBI taxonomy): Eukaryota > Metazoa > Chordata > Mammalia > Rodentia > Sciuridae > Xerus > Xerus rutilus. The sequence continues at coordinate 12,144,555 of CM053407.1, forward strand.
GCTGCATCTTTCCCTCATTGCTCCCTCACATCTTTACATCAAAAGCCTGTCACCAGGGCTGGGGGTTGTGGCTCAGTGGTAGAGCACTTGTCTAGCATGTGTGAGGCACTGGGTTTGATTCTCAGCACCACATATAAATGAATGAATAAAATAAAGGCTCATCAACATCTCAAAAAAAAGCCTGCACCAATGACAAGTAGATCTGCCTCCTCCCAGCCAACTGAAGGAGATTCATAGACCAAACCCACAAGGACAAAGAGATGCTAGACCCTTGAAGGTCAATAGCTTATTGCAATCTGTAAGAAAAACATCAACCTTTTCCAATTCAACTCAATGAGCATGTTTTCACTGATTGTTTTATTCAGCACTGACCACCAGGCCTCCCCAAAGGCTCCTGACTTTGCTGAATGGATGGGCAAACCATCCAGCTGCACTTTCAAATGCACATACCTACCAAACATGACTTTGTGAACAGCCCACATTACACACGATCCATTTTTTATATCCTAATACTGAGAGAATGACTTTGAATCAATACATTGAACTTTCAATGAGTTGTTTTTATATTTTTGTTTTCCTCCAAATATTCATTTTATGCTTTAAAGTTTTTCATGATGGGCCCTCCCTACCCCCTTTGAACACTGTGTTTGTACATAATGTAAAATTCACCATTTTAACCATTTTTTTTTTTTTTTTTGGTACTGGGGATTGAACTCAGGGGCACTCGACCACTGAGCCACATCCCCAGCCCTATTGTGTGTTTTATGTAGAGACAGGGTCTCACTGAGTTGCTTAGCGCCTCGCCATTGCTGAGGCTGGCTTTGAACTCGCGATTCTCCTGTCTCAGCCTCCCTAAGTGCTGGGATTACAAGCGTGAGCCACCGCGCCCGGCTCATTTTAACCATTTTTCAGTGTACAGTGGGGTGGCATGGAGTCATTCATTGTTGTGCACCCACCACCATCTCCAGGACTTTTCATCTTCCCGACTGAAAACTGTCACTATGAAACACCAACTCTCCACTCCCAGTCCCGTCCCCTGGCAGCCACCACAGAGACCTCAAACACCTGGAACTGTACCACACATGTTCTTTTGTGTCTGGTTTATTTTATTAGCATGTTTTCAAGGTTCATTTGTGTGGCAGCATGTGTTAGATTTTCAGGCCTCTTTTAAAAATGTGTGGTGAATACACAGGCCAAATTGGCATCTCAGGCATTTCTAAATATACAACTCAGTGGCCACAGTGGTTCACTTTGAACATGATCGTCACAGCAAAGGTAACCAGAGATGTGCGGTACCTGCTCCTAACTTTTCAAAGTTCTTTCTGAGGTAAAACAGAGGAGGTCATGGTTGGGACATAGCTCTGTGGAGGATTTCACAAGGCACTTTGTCACACTGGCTATTTCTAGATCTCTCAGTGATGAGGTATCAAGCCAGAGGAGAGGATGTGGGTGATTATTACCACCAATTGCCACCCTTGGTTAAAAAAAAAATACCCAAGGACAGTCTCAAGGGAAGTAAAGAAAGTGACAATAAGACAGATGTCCCTGTTGGGTGTTGGGCATGGGCCCTGGCACAGCAGGGTGCCAGCTGTGGTGCAGAGAGGGGCTTGTCACCCACCCAGACATCCCGCTGAAGCGCTGGCAGGCATGCCAAGTCAAAGCAAAGTGCTCGGAATAGAAACGCACGTCCCTTTCCACCCTGGGAAAAATCAGGGAAGTTTTCAGAAAGTAGGTGAGGGAGATGTTGGGAAGCTGGAGGTCAGTAGACCAAGGATGGGGCAGGGTGGTCGGGGGTGCGGGGGCAGGAGGCTGCTGAGCCCAGGACAGAGCAAAGCAAGGACAAAGGGGCAGCCCAGATGTGCTTGTCTCCGGGGGCTCAGAAGAGAAGAGAGACCACAACTCAAACCCCAAGTGAGAAAGGGCGCATTTGAAAGAAGTTGAGAGCTGGAGTCCCACATTGTGTTAATTAACAGAACTGTGATTTGCCAATGAATGCCCAGCAGGGTGATCATCCGCTTGATGGAGAGGCCCCACTTCCTAATGGAATCTCAAGTGCAGGAGCCATGAAATTACTTCTAAAACAAAAAGGCAAAGACAGTCAAAGAGGACAAGCACTTGTATTCCTGTACTGGAAGGACTCTTGCTGTTCTCTTTCTTGAAGAAAACAGGCTAATTACAGAGACCAGAGATGAAACAGAAATATTCAACCGTGTCGTCTCTCCAGGGGGGAAAGGGGAGTGTGGAGCACTTAGAATATAGTTGGTGGCATTTTACTTACACTACCCCATGTCATCCTCACAACCACCCCTACCATCCTGATTTCACAGAGGAGAAAGCAGCAACACAGAGACCTTAGTTTTCCTAAGGTCACACAGCCAAAGTAGAATCAACACGGACATTCAATCTTCCATTCTTAGACACATAAGAGCTCTTATGATTTTTTTTTTTAAATGGCCCAAAATGAGATTAGCAACAGTCCCAAATACAATGCAGCAGAGAAAAGTTTTTCTTCCCTTTTCCTACTGGCCACCTGGCATGCATTGGCCATTTCTTTTACAGGTTCCTGTCATTTCTCACTAAAGTGATATGTGGTGGCCTCATTTCAGCTCAGAGTGTCTGCACAGTCTCACGTTTTTCTGCAATGCACCTCTGATCTGGCCATTCCACAGCTCAAAATCCTTCAGTGGCTCCCCATTGCCTTAAGAGTGAAATCCCAGCTCCTCCATGCCCCTGGAGCCTTTTGCTCTCTAACCATCTCTCTTGTTGTTCCCTGTCACTTGCCCACAGATTTGACCTGTCATGTCCATCTCCGTGGGCAATTCTCTGACTCATCCCATGTTCTCAAGTCTCAGGCTTTCCCACCCCCCGGGCCTTTTTGCTGGCTATTCCGTGGCATGAAAGCATCTCCACTTTCTGCCTGGACCTTCAGAGCTGATCCAGGGGCCACCCTCTCTGTGAAGCCTTCCATCCCCAGCCAGACTTCTGGCTTATTTCCTCTAAGTCCCACATTTCTGTGGTCTGCATGTGTCCCCAAATTCCTGCACTGGAAACTTATTCTCCAATGCAACAGCGCTGAGACATTTAAGAAATGAAAGTCAAGAGGGCGCTGCCCTCAGAAATGGCCTAATGTTGTCATTAGAAGAGAACATTAATTTCAGAGTGGGTTTGGTATAAAAAAAGTGTCCAGCCCTTCCTTACCCATGTGATGTCTTCTGCCATGTTATGACTTAGCAAGAAGGCCCTCACCAGATGTGACCCCTCAACCTCAGACTTCCCAGCCTCTATGACTGTGAGTCAATAAATTTCTGTTCATTGTGGGGCTGGGATTGTAGCTCAGTGGAAGAGCACTCTCCTTGCATGCGTGAGGCACTGGGTTCGATCCTCAGTACCACATAAAAATAAATAAATAAAATAAAGATATTTGTGTCCATCTACAACTAAAAAAAAAGTTAAGAAAAATGTTTAAAAAAATTTCTGTTCATTGTAAATTATCAGACTGTGGTGTTCTGTTATAGGAGTAAAAATGGACCAACACAAATATCTACCTCTATTATAGCTCTTCCCACACTGTCCATACAGACTCATCAGTATATCTGTCCATCCACTCACTCACACACATAAGCTTTGTTGAGGACAGGCCCTCAACCATCCTGATTAGATCACTGAGTGTATCTCTCACCTCTAATACAGTGCTCTTGTCCCTGCCATCATTGTGGCCACCTAGGAACTGAGAAATATTAGAAATGCAAAATCTCAGGTCCCACTCCAAATCCACCAGGTGAGAAATTACTAGGTCTCTCCAGGAATTTTAACAGGCTCTCTAGTTGGAGAACCACTGCTCTAATACAATGGTTGGCATGTCATTTTCAGCAAATGTGGAATGACGGAATGCACAGCTATCACTAGAAACCAGCCATCCTGGGGCCTCTGGGGACCTCATGCTGCTCTATCCTCCCCAAGGAGATGATCAGACTTCTTGGATTAGGTCCCGTCTCATCCAGAGATGCTCAGGTCACTCTATTTTCTACCCTGTGCTAGCCCTGGTGCTGCAGATAGTTATCTGGGTGACTCTGGAACAAATCAAGTCAGTGAATCTTTGGGTTGTGTGGCCTTTTGGAAATTTCTCAACCTCAGACTCAAGAAACCCAGGTAAGGGGCCCAGTCCTAGTTCTCACTAGATGATGTGTATTCTTCTCTTGTCTCCATTCCTCTTCTGAAAAGGAGATCTGTGGCTGTCATTTGGATGTGGAATATTCTTCAAAGACCCATGTATTGAAAGCTTGGTCTCCAGCTTGGTGCTATCAGGAGCTTTTGGAAGCTTTAAAAGGTGGGGCCTAGTAGAAAGACTTCAGGTTACTGGGGCATGCCCTCAAAGGAGATTGTGGAACCCAGGCCTTTTCTTCTATTTCAGTCCCTGTGAGGAGGGAAGTTTTGCTCTGCCATGTGCTCCCACCATGATATGCCACCACAGGCTAAAGAACAACAGGGCTGACCAATCACAAACTGCAACCTCTAAAACAGTGAGCCAAAACGAACCTTTCCTCTTTTTAAGTTGATTATTTCAGGTGTTTGTTATAGTAATGGAGAGCTGACTAACAACATGTGCCTACCTCTTGGGCTTAGCATGCATATCAGATAAGGGAATCCATGTGAATGCGCTTCTTCAAATTTATAGACTATCTACATGTTAGTCACTACTGACAAAATGAGATATGCTGAGCTGAGAGTACCCGAGTGCTTCAGCTCTAAAATTCCATGACTCTGAAATCCAGATAAACTCCCATTTCAAGAAACACTATAAAAAGGTGCTCCTCATAGAGTGGTAGGTCATGATGCAGGTTCAGGCATGTGATTGGATTTCAACCAGCTCTGATACTTCCAGGTAACATGGACAAGTTATTTATCTTCTCCATTATAAAGTTTTCTTATGTGTAAAATGGTTCATTGCTACCTCCACCTCCAAGGATCATCTGAATATATGTGAGACTCTAAAAACATGTCATAAGCATTTAGTAACTCTGAGAAGCATCGCTGCTAATGCACTGTTGCTATTGTTAATGGTGCTATTTTCACTCTTGAGGGGAATAGAACAAAAGAAGAAAACATTTGATGGTAAACAATCTGTATAGAATAACCTTAGGGAATGCAATCTTCTGAGGATGTGACACCTGATTGTATATATATATATATATTTTGTGATTCAGACTGTGGAGTACTATTTCTTTTGATTTGGTTGTATTTGGTGGGTTCAAATAACCAATAGGGAAGCCTTTCAAATCTTCAAACGCCTCATGGATGATCACTGCCAAGAAGTTTATCCATGAAAGCTAAATATCACAGTGTCCATGAGCTAGGAGCCAGGGTCAGCAAACTTTCTCTGTAAAGGACCAGACAGTTAATATTTAAGGCTTCACAGGCCACACAGTCTGTTACTCAACTGGCATCATAGCACAAACACACAATAGACAATCTGTAAGCCAATAGGTGTGTATGTGTGTTTAGCCCACAACTAGGCCATATTTTCTTGGCCTCAGACTTAGAGAACCAAGAAATTAGAGGTAATAGAATCATTTCCCTCACTTTTCTAGCCTCATTCAAAACATTTTTTTTTTCTAATTCATTATAATGAAACTTCCTATCAATTCTATTTTCTAGTTCACGCATGCTGGGGGTGTGAGTTCTAGAAATACAAGAGCTGTAACAAAACCTCACTTCAACTTCAGGATTTGAGTAATAGAGTATTCATCATCAGATTTCCAACTTAACAAATGGCATTTGAAAGTCTAGTACTACAGAACAATACTAGCTCTTTGTCTGCCTACATAGATTATTTCTCTTGCATCCTAGTTAGAATACGGTGCATTTTTAAGTGAAGATTTAAGTTTCCTACATGCATGTCCACTGATCTCTGTCTTTCTAGGAGTTAAAATTATGGAAATATGGTCCTTTTGATCCAGCACATGTGTGCAGTAAGTGTATAATAATAAATAATCTCAACAAATGTAGACACCGCTCTCCAAGCGCTTGTCAGTAGTTTTGTCTTGTTAGAAGCTGTCAGGACTCATGGGTGGCAGAAGGAGCTCCCACTGTCACTTCCGACTGGTACAGTCTGGGAGGGAGGATCAGGGGCTTGGTCAAGTGCAGGCTCCAGATGGAAAGCAAGGAGCAAGTAATGAAGCAAAAGAGGCAGGAGCTTCCTGACACCTTCGGGCAGTGGAGAAGAGACTGGGATGCAGGAGATGGAAACCAGAGCCAGAGACCCTCCTGAGAAAGGAAAGAACAGAAATAACCCCTGCACAATGCCAGGAAGCTAGACAAATCAGATTTCAGAGGTACAGCTCAGGGCTTCTGACACCCTGGTAATGTAACATTTAACATACAATGTGCAATGAACAGATGTGAGCTGGAAAATGACAGGGTGGAGAGAGGTGGGTGGCAATTTTATCTGCCATTTGAACCTGAACAGCCCAGTTTTAGGAAAACAGATAAAAAAAACAACAACAATAAATAATGCAGCACCCTCCTCAGTGCCCTGTGGCAATGGGCTTCCATTTTAATGAAGCTTGAATGCAACATAGACATTTTGACGCTCTGACACATCCATTAAAATGGAAATCTATCTGTAATGCCTGTCACAGCCGGCTCCTCAACACCAGGAAACCCCATCTCCTTTCCTGAGGGACCCAAAGGTTTCCATGGCAGTGTGAGAAGGAACCCCAAGGCCATTGTCAGGGCTCCTGCTGCCTCCTTCAGGCTAGACACTCTCCCCTCTGGAAGGTGGGGCAGCAGCCTTTGCCTCAGGGCAGAGGGACAGGTACACAACCTGGTGAAGGAATCCAGTTCTTCAGGAGACTCTATTTAGCTTACAAGGGAGAGGCACTGTGAGGAAAATAGCAAAATAATTAATCTTCACACTTTTATATAAATCAGTATTTTTGATCCTTACATATTGGGAGATAGATGGGAAGGATGTTTTTCTCATTCTAGAGTTGGGAAACCAACCCCATGGTCAAAGTCAGGTTAGGGCAAAGTCAAGGTGAGTTGGATAGGTAGCTCACGCTTGTCTCTGAACTTCAGGAAAGGCCTCCAGGATGGTGAGGTTGCCTCTTCTGACCCAGAGACACAGGGTCAATGGTGCTGCCCCAGCTAGGCATAGCCCTTGGAATGGACCAGGTAACTGCCTATCTCCATGGAGATGAAATGAGGCCCTTGAGGCCCATTGCCCAACCAGCACCAGCTGATCAAAGAAGCTGTAATTCGTATGTCCAAATTCTCTCCCTTGGGTTAGGACTCAGGGTCTCTCGATCTGGCTGAGGTTCAAGCACCCCAGTGGACTGGGGAAGGTCACAGAAACAGGTTAGTTTGCATTGTAAGAAATTTTCAGGACACAGCTCCCCAGAGAAAGGCCTACAGGAAGTCCGTGTTGATAGTGCAGTGGAGAAAGAGAGGGAGAAAGTGGAAAGGCCCAAAACAGAAGAACCATGTGCAAACCTACCACACAGGAGGGTGCAAGGGGCACTCACCTGCAGCCTTGGCCTGAGGTTCTGGATGCTCAGCAGAGGGTTATTCAGTTATGGACCCAGCACAGGACTAGATACCAGCAGGCCTGGGTCCCATCTTGCCTGTGATACAAAGTAGTCATACACTGCAGAAAAGACAGGAAACCCAAGTCCTTGATATGTGTAACACAGGTGAAGTAGGTTGAATTGTGTCCTCCAAACGATGTCCAAGCCCCAACCCCTGGTACCTGTGAATGTGGCTTTATTTGGAAATAGGTTCTGTGTGGATATATTTCAGTGCAGATGTAATTTAACATGGAAGATCTCGGGGACAGCATAGGGGGTGAAAGGTGGGCCCTAAAATCCAATGATTTATCCATATACATGAAAGGAGAAGAAAATTTGAGACCCAGAGATCCAGGGAAGAAGATCATGTGAAGAGAAAGAAAGAGATCATAGTGATGCAGCCATAAGCCAAGGGAAGCTAACACTACCAGAAGCTGCCAAGAGGCAGGAAGAAGCCATCCCCCACCCCCAGAGCCTTCAGAGGGAGCATGACTTTGCCAACACTCTTATTTGGACTTGGGGCTTCTAGGACTATGGGAAAACTTCAGTTGTTTTAAGCCACCCAGTTTGTGGTAAATTATTACAACTACCCTAGAAAACGAATACAATGGGGATAAACAGCTTATCCTGCCAACCATGAGCTCCAATGTGTATTGCAAATGAACAGCCTTTATAAACTGCAAGGGGCAAAGTTGTGAAAGGATCCATGTCTGGGAGATTGTTTGGTCCCTCTGGAGAATGGCACATGAGTAGTAACTACCACATCCCCCCAGAGATGAGGATCTGTCAGAGCAAGGGATTCTCCACAGCAACAGATAAGCTAATAATGACTGAGGTGGACTACACTCCAGACACTGAACCAAATATTTGATTTTGAGTGGATTATCTCAGTTAGCACTTCCACAACTCTCTGAGATAGGTTCCATTATTTTTCCCATTCTACGAATGAGAAAACAGAAATTGAGTATCTTGCCCAAGATCAAAGTTAGCAAGTAACAGAGGCAAGATCTCAACCAGGACTGTCTGAGTTCTTCCCCAACACCGGGTGAGCAATCAGCAGGCTCTCCTCCTGTAGGGCTGTATCCCCCCAAACAGGCAGCTGGAAGCTCTGACACTTAACTAAATTCTGCTATGAACATTTACACTCAGCACTTGGAAAAGGTTCTTGACAAATTATCAGATGAAATCATAGCAGCCTTAACATGTCCATTTATAGAAAACAAATTGTAGCTTGGTAAGGGTGAAATTGATTTCTAGGATTGCACAGCAGGATCCAACTAGGTCCCTTTGACACCAAACCCTTACTCTTTATGTCACACATGGATCACACAGGGCTGTGTGTACCACTGCCATGCCGGTCTCCCCGAAGTCCCTAGGGAGACCAGGGGTGGAATGGCTTTGTTATGGTGTCTTGCTTTGGCCTTAACAGCCATATGGGTTTATCTCTGGGGTTTCCATGGTCTCAAAGTCATTTTTTTTTCCTTTTGGTGCCAGAGATAGAACCTAGGGGTGCTTAACCATTGAGCCATATCCCCCATTTTTTTTTTGAGACAAGATTTTGCTAAGTTTCTTAAGCCCTCACTAAGTTGCTAAGGCTGGCTTTGAACTTGCAATCTTCCTGCCTCAACCTCCTGAGCCACTGGGATCATGCACCACTGCACCCAGCACCAAAGTTATTTTTTAAATAGTCACAAACCTAGGGAAAATGGAATTTACACCAGCCACCAAGAAAAGAATGACAACATTCCCATTTCTTGTTTGGGGTCAGCCCCCTTATGATTACAGAATAAGATGGAGCATCCAATGGAGCTTGTCAAGGGTACTGGGCTCTGTCTCATAGGTGCTAAATAAAAAACAAAGGATCCTAATTCTCTGATCGACTCCTCTCCTTCCATGTAGCCCAGAGCCCTCAGCAGATTTGCGGTTGCTGTCAACACTCAGGCCTTGGAAAGCTTCACTGCCTCAGGTTCACCTTGGCATGGCTAAGTGCCTGTAATAACAGGCTGGTTGGAGCTCGGCTAATTACAGACCCAACTAGCCAAGGTTGTGACATTCATCTCCCGGAGTCCGTCAGTCTAGCTCACTCCACATCTGTCCACCTGTCTCCAGGCAACTGCTTAGACATCAGCTTCCCTCCTCCCACGCTTCATCTCTCCTCTCCACCCCACACTTGCTTTTGTCTTTGCACAGAGCACTGACACACTTGGTCCTAGGCTGCTGATGGCGTGGCACTCCGAGGTACAGCCGATGCACCCCGTGGAGCACAGTATTTGATCCCTGCCAAGATGCAGCCCCCAACATGACGGGTGAAATGTCAGCAGGAATGACAGGCATGGGAGGGAAGGAGGAAAGGATCACAAAAGAAATCTGACTCCTTTCTCTGCAGAACCTGCAAAGAAGGGCGTCTCTGTCTCCACAGGCAGACAGCAGACACCCACGCCCCAGACGCGAGGAAACGAGGTTAGCTAAACCCACAGGCATTAAGGAGCTTCCCCAAGAAGCCTGTTCGCTCTTCCTTGCCAGAATGGATTTTTCTCCCCCAGAACTCGAATACTACCCATTGTCTGTGCCCATCTCCTTTTAACCCTTTCCTGTAGTGTCATTTAGTTCCTGATCATCCTCCCTGGGGGTGGGGGACCTGGGGACAGGACTGTGTCTCACCTTCCTTGTTACTGCACTGCAAGGCAGAATTGCTTGCACATTAAAGTGCTCAATAAGTGTTTGCTGTTGTTATTAATGAAGAAATAAGCACTGGAATGCACTTTGGGGTATGCACTTTGGTTGGATTTGCTATTTACTATTGATTAGAATATTTATAACTTGTCAGATGTACATGTTGTCTTTTAGAAAACTGATAGTGAAGTGCGTGATTCTGTCTCACAGGCAAATGAGATCAGTCCTGTGGAGACACAAGGTGATTTCTGTCTGTAGAAAAGAACCCAGTGCTTACTTTTGGTTGTCCTGTGCTATACTGTGTCTGACCTAGAGATCTTAGTCTTATGTATTTTAAAAGTCTTTCCCTACAGAATATCCAAATGCCTGTTCTTTAATGACCTTAGAATCAGCTTACCATCTTTACTGCTTCCCTCATTAATTAATGTTATGAAAATCAAGCTTGGAGCTATTTAAAAATTATTCTTTAACACTGGATAGAATTAGGGGAGATGGACTCATTCTATAGTTACCCTAGCCTGTACATTACCCATCGGAGACTTGGATCTTTGATGGCACTTTGACTCATTCTGTGGTTCCCCGACCAGTACTTCTGGATGATCTTTCAGGAGCCCTTTAGAGAAGGTTTCACACAATGAAAGAGAAGAAAAACTAGAATATTGGGACAACTGGTTACCATCTGAACTGAGGGCAGAAGGGACAAGCCAGAGTCTGTGACGGTAACACACCACATCTTTCATACTCGTGTGCCCCTCAGGTGACTCCCATACACGGAATACTTTCCCACTCAGCTGCTCATACCTCAGGGCCCAGTTCAAAGGCTGCTTTCTCCTGAAGCCCCCCTTGAACAGCCGCACCCCTCAAGAAGAGTAGGCAGCAGCTTCTTATTAAGGAGGCCCTTACACTACAAGAGAATTTACACATTGTTTCTCAATATTGTATGGAAGACTCAACTCCAACGTAGGGCTGTGTTGTCTTCCATGAGAGTTATGGGTAGAAGACACTATTCTGGGAATGGGTGGGTGTATTCCCAGCCTCAAATCAAAAAGAAGAGATGGAAGGTTCTAGGAAAGAGGGAACCGTCTTTAAGAAGGAAGAGTAAAAGTGACCCAAGCTAAGTTCCCTGCCCATCTCAGGTCCAAACTGAAGCAGAGGGGTGAGGCAGAAAAATGCAGTTGTGTCTGTGAGAAAAAGCTGGGGACGAGGATCCCGGAGCCAGGGAAGGACAGGTAGGGGCTACAGAAACTTCTCTGCACTTGTGAACTTCAGCCTTGGTTAATTTGATATATCTCTGTTCTTGTCATCTGGTGAACAGATTTAGGAAAGATAAAAAATAGATCAGTAAGCTCTACTAAGCTTGGTCTGAAACATTAGCACTCCCCATGTGCCAGCAGGAGTGTGCCTGCAGGGGTGAGTGGTGACCCCAGCCCTTGGAATGTCCTGTTCTAATTATCTGCAGCCATGCTTCTTGCTGCCACTTGACCTTGGACTCCTTGAGATCAGATATCAGTTTATACTTATCTTTGTGTTTCTGATAGCCATCAAAGTTTGACACATAGGAGACTGTATTTAAAGTGACTGAATGTGTATTTTTGTTGCCCACTAAGTTTTCTTTTCAAATGGAGAATACCTGTGCAGTTATTTTTAGATATAACAAGGAAGGAGAAATGAAAATCCCAAGACCCAAGTCAGATAGAACTTTTTAAAAGGAAAGTAAAACAGAAAGTGCCTGGGGCTAGGGAAGGAAGAAGAGGATCCACAGAGATGTAGCCCAGCCCTGGTGAGTTGGTGACTGCAAGGTGCAGGATTCTCCCTGTGATGTAATTCAACAGGTAAGCAAAGAATAACAAAACAATGCCTATAACTATGTCCGGAAATGGCAGTGACACACATCTAGAAAACCGATAAACAACTCGTCACCCAGCAGAGGCTCAGGAGACTAGCAAACTTAGTTAAGGACAAGTCACCCTCCTATGACATTTGTGACTATCAGGAACATTTCATTACCATCAACTCCAAAAAACCCACACAGCTCCTCGCCTGGGCTAGAATGCTGGGTAAAGAGCACAGGCCTGGGGTCGGACAGCCTGAGTTCTTACCCTGCCTTCCCATCAGTGAGTATATTCAAAGATGATTCCACCAAACCCCATATTCCCCACCATCTTCCCCAAAGTGCTTGTTCTGCCCATTGGGTGCAGTGTTGCCCACATCAGAGATAGACTGAGGTCCAGGGATCCTGCTAGGTGGTTGCAAAATCCAGGAGGAAGGAGAGAAGTCCTTCCACTGGCTGCGATGACTTTGAGAGGGAAACAAGGTCAGAGTGTCCACACATGGTAGGCACCTGCATATGAGAACGGAGAAAGCCAGAGGAAAGTCGGAGGGAGGAGTTAAATCTGGTCAGAATTTGCATCCATGTGAAACCTTTCCAAAATTAAAAAGAACAGCAAAGAAGGCAAACCGGCTGTCACATATTTAGCGCATGGTGATTGCAGTTGGGTGTTCTCTAATATGGGACGACCAGGAGGTGGTGAGACTTCCTGGTGATGAGAAACCCCTTTGCATGGGCTCTCCTCCTTGCCCCTTGCCTGGAAGTGAACAAGAAATTTGGGCAGTGGCAAACACTGGGGTCACTGTCCTGCCTCTGTCACGGCCTAGCTCTGTGATCTCAGAGAAGTCAGCTCACCTTTCCAGGTCTCAGCCTCCTCCTCATCAGATTGAAAGGGTTGGACAACAGCCACTGCTTTGCCAGCCAGTGCTGGAAGTGCCCACCAGAGACAGAACACAGCTCAGTGGAGCCTTCCGTAGCAGCTCCTGCAGCTTCCAGAAAGCACGGGTTTCTCCATCAAACCATCCTAGCAAATCTTACTTTCTGCTTCCTGCCTAATAGTCTAATTTGCCTCCCATGTGCTCTTGCAGATGGCCCAGTGAAAAGACCAAACTTGCATCTGAGCCTCCAAGCCTTGGGGACAAGAGAAACCCCACTGTGCTGGGGAACAGGCATGAAGAGAGACAAATGAGGGAGGGAAATGAGGCGGGGGATGGGCTCTTCGCCTCTGGGTGTTTCCCAGACTCTCTGGCACAGTAGCTGGGTCCCAGCTGCCACCCCAGCAGTGCTACAAAACCAGGGACCTCTTGGTCTTTCATGTACCTGGGTATAAGAGGGTTTCTAGAAACTCTGGCATGAAGAAGGCTCTTCCTTTTCAAAATGGGCACACAGAACTAGATTCCAACTCCAACTCTGGTTAGACTCTAAGAGTTGCAATAAAATTCTAGACTTTAAAAGTCAAGCAAAATTCTCAAATATCCCAGAGTTGGCCTTTGATACCACACCTCGCCCTGGGCTAAGCCTCCTTACTGAATGCCAATGTGTTAGAAAGTCCTGCTGTCTACCCTGTGGCACCCTCCCCAGCCTACCTTAGTGAGCTCTCACCCACCCTCCTCACGCCCACCCCAACCTCCCAACTCAGCTCCTTGCACAGCCAGGTTGAACTCTTTTCCATTTCCCTGCTGCCAGAGGTTAACGTTTCGGCAATAGCCCCCCTCAGAGTCCCAGTTGGCCCAGAGCTACTGCAGCCAGGCCCCAGACTGCCGGTAGAGAGGGCAGAACCCTTACTTCTACCCCTGGAATACATTGGAAACTGGAATATGACTTCCGTGGAAGTATCTGTAATAGTATTACAATACTTTATTATTCAATATAGATCAATAAGAAATCTTCAGGTGAGAAAATCCAGGGCAGCGGCTGAAGACTTGCTCACAGTCACACAGGAGCTAATGGAGAGCTGAAACAGAGCCAGGGCTCTCTCCTCCCAAGCTCAGCAGCGGAGGGGCTCAGCAGGCTTTTACTTACTGGCTGGGGAACTTGCCTACTATTTATAGCATGGCTCCTATCAGCAAATGTGTTCTGAGTTCCAAATCAGCATACTACAGAGAAAAATCGGAACCTGGCTCCCTCTAAGTTGGAGATCAGCCTTTCTGACAGTCTCAGGACTTGCTGGAGGGTCCACCTTAGGGAAGTAGCATTACTCCTGGTGTGATTTGCCAACAGAGGGATGATCGCAGCACAAATGCCCTCAGGACAGTGATGTTAAAGAAAGTCCAAGAATGACAGGGGAGAAGAACTTTTTCTAATCTCCCGAGGCCATGCTTAGCTTGATTGTTTTTCTCACCACACTATTTCTAGGGGAAAGAAGCTGAATGCAACATTTAATCACTATGATTTTGGAGAGGAAAAAATCATGATTTCAAGTGCCAATTGAAGTCCACCTTCTGTTTGACCCTCAGCCCTCACTGAAGGCAAGCCACCATCACGGGGCTCCTGGGGCAAATGGTGGTGGCACTGATCCCACATCTCTCTTTCCCTGGTCAATGTATTCATGGGACAAAAAAAAGTTCAACTTGATGACATTTTGTCCTCTTGGCTCTCTCCTTTTCTTCCCTGAATGACAACAATCACAAATGTCTTAGAGAGTTATTGTCACCATACAAAATTGATGGAGAGACTTCAACACCTGAATTGCAGTGACTATTGAAGTGGGCTTTTCCCTGGGTCCATCATCACTTCCTCTCTCAGTGTCCCTCTGTAACAGTGACCTTCTTTATGATCCTTCTGTTGGTATCATGTGGACTTCTAATAGACTGCTAAGTGGTCACTACACCAATTCTGTCAAAAAAAAAAAAAAAAAAAGAATTGTTCCTAGAACCTTATCTCACTTTTCTCTTCTTTTAAAGCCACACCTGGAGTGGCCTCTTGCCTGTGAAAAGATGTGGCTACTAGGAAGGTGGACAGAGGATGTGTGACCTAAAGCTTTTCTGCATCCAGTGCCACTGCTGCATCTTTCTGGGCTCATCTCAAGAATCTCTGAAGCTCTGCAGGATCAAGGACTCCTTGAGGAAGAGCTGCTGATTCCTGACGGATGCCTCCAGGAAACAGGCTGAAGGGGGTGGGTAGGAGTGGATGTTGAAGACAGAGACGTGGTGGCTCATTGGCCTCTTCTGACATAGGAAATACATTCTTTGTCTTCTTCCTTTGGATTTTAGGCATTAAACGCCTTGGAGGCACCCAAGAAAATTGGGAACAACTTAAGATGACACATGGGTGAGACATGCTGGCTTGACACTGTCGCTCTTTCCTCCCCGCAAGATGCTGCCTCACTCTCCACTCCTCCTCTCTGGTGGGTATCAAGAGCTGCAGGCACCCCCAAGCCTTGCAAGGCATCCTGTCTCTCAGGGCATGGCCAGCCACACAGCTGGGAGGACCCTGCATCTCCACCATGATTAGAAGGGTGAAGATAATTCTATTACCAGTAATAGTAGGTTGTAAACATTCCATCTCCACCTATTAATTAGTGCCACCCCCTCCCCTTTCCTCCTGAATGTGAAGCCACACTGCGCAATCATGGCATTTTGGGAGGGGTGACGTTGTTTATTATATGTGATATTTTAGTGGCTTGTGTGGGAGAAAGAATTAATTATAGTGCTGTGGTTCCAACCCATTCCCAACCCCCAGCCCTGTCCTCTCTCCCATTCCCCTGATATAGAAACCAAAGCAGAGTAAATATAGCGCTGATTTGCTGAGGAGGAGCAGAACGTCATGGAGCAAGTGCTGAGCTAGTGACGTGGGCTCAGATTCTAGCACCACTGTGACTCAGTAGAGAGGGTCACTGAATGTCACTGAGCCCCAGCTTCTGTGTCCTATGAAGAAAATAACAAACCAGCCCTGCTCCTGCTCTGAGCTTGGTGGGAGGCTCAAAATGATGACATTCTGGAAACTGCAATCCTATCCCCATGTGAGGTTCAGCTCCTCAGGGCAACTCTGTGTTCCTGTGGATTCCTTCTGTGGATTCTTGTGGAGGATGTCTTCTGGAGCTAGGTTTCTTTGAATACTGAGAATCTAGAATCCCAATTAAATACAAACAAGGGGATGCAGGTGTGGGCTGTTCAGGGTCAGGACATGGTGATGCATGAGGGGGACACATTGGGTGGGAAGCAACGGGGGACTCAGGGTTGTCAAAGAGCTGCAAGAGAACAAAAGGTCAGAGGTATCACAGGTGGCAGTGCACACATAAAATAGAGCAAGAACTTTAAAATGGAACAGACACTAAAAGAAATTCAGAATAGAGGCAAAGGAGGATTTGGGGTGAGATATGGCTAAGGAGAAAATCCATGCATATATATATATAGAAAGAACTGTTTATGGCATTCCTTTCATCTAGGTCTTCATAGGGTCTGAGAATATGCAAACTAACCGCATCATAAATGCAAAATGGAAAATGATAGAACTTGCCGCAAATACCATGTATTTGTCGAAACCATGTATCGACATTAGCACTGGTGGAGGCGGAAGATAATATCTATGTCAGGGACAGCAACCTGGGGACAGAAGTGCCATACAGCTTCATATTCTAGTAGGGGCCATGATTGGGCTTGTGTTATCATATGTGCTGGAAGATGAGGAATTTTGTGATATCATTTATAATCCTCTGAAAAACCTTGAAGTTAGATATCATTATCTCAATTCCTATCAAATAGAGGCTCAGGAAAACAAGAGTTTCTTGTCCAAGGCCACACAGGCAGTAAGTGGCAGGGCTGAACTTCAAACCCATATCCAGCTCCTGAATTGCCACACTGAGCTGCCTTCCATGGTAGACAGAAGGCCTCTGCTTTATATCACATCCACAAGGCTGGGCCCAGAAGAGGCCACATCACACTAAATTCTCTAGGCCCATTCTAGGTTCTTCTATCACACCACATTTCCATGCTTACCCTGCACACTCTAAAGCAATACACCAAGACAAGTGGGAACCAATGGGACCCAGCTCTTTGGAGCTGCTGCCTTTCCAGTCTTTCCAAGGTCACCTGCAAGATGCTGGGTGCTACTGTGATTGTTATAGGAAAACCTTCGCCCAAATGTGCAGCATTAGCCCAAAGGCAAAATCCCCAAGAAATACAACCACAAGTCAAGAGGAAGCCAAGCGACAGAGCTTGCCAGTGATTTACTGAGACTAAAAGAGGCACTTCCCTTCAAAACATCCAGTCTTTTGAAAGTAAATAAATCATAAATTAAAGCAATAGAGGGTAAACTCCAAAGATTTAAGCTGTCCTTCATGTCTAAAAAGAAAAGAAAAATTCTAGGCTAATAAATTCTTCCTAAATTAATGTGAAAACCATGTCTTTGTATGAATTTCCCAAAATGGAGTGCTGTGAACCAGAAATGCATTTGTCTGGTGGGCCCACCGAACATTCCCTACACCCTACATCCAGTTCCCTAAGAAGTACACACGTAGTCTGTGATGACCACTGGTATACACAACCAGGAGGAATAAAATTAGGTTTCCCTGAGAACACGAGAACATCTTTTCAGGAGATTCGTGAACATTTTTGTCTCAGGGGCCTTCCTCTTTGCAGCACCAGCTGCTGGTATGTTCATGAAGGGGAGCACCTGAATGAGGAGCATGAGGAGGAAAGGAGAGAACAGGTCTGATGCCACAATGCTCAGAGCGTGGAATTCTTTCCCTGCTCCTGACCACAGGTAACACATCCTTCAAACCCTTCAGCCTCCATCTTTTCTTGGAAGTTCTCATGCTCCGTCATTCATCTTGCCCATCTTTGAACATCTGCTACCCGATGCCTTCTTGTCTGAAAGCACTGATTTTGTAATTATTATGCTTTTACTCCCTCTCTTCTGGTTTTGAGTACTTTATTTTTCCTCTGACTCCCCCTCAGTGCTGAGTAAATAGTTGTCACTCAGTAAACATACTGCTGATTCAGTGACAAATGAAGAATTTAGGAATGCTTGGTTTTGTGATAGGGAAGGTAAAGATGGAGTTGTCCTGGGGGAGAAAGATGCCTCACTCAAGCTCCAAAATGGCATCCCTCCCCAGGAACATGTTCTCTTTACCAAAGAGGCACAGAGGAAAATGAGTTATCGTACACGTTGTGAATTCTCAGTATCAAATGTGCCACAAAAGCACAAGCTGAAATTGCTGCAACTGGCACATTATTTACTTGGATAACAAGACTTGGAGATTGTGAATGCAGAACTTCTGGTTGCTTGGTAATGATTCACTGTAAGTCTTTTTTGTTGTTGTTGTTTCAGACATGTTAAAGATCTGGCAAATGAAAGTCCATGCCAGATCAAAGTCCCATTAGAATCTGAATCTGGTTTACCCCAGAGTAAGGAATCCACCCTTCATTAGCTTTCTTAAATTCCCCTCCCCTTCACAAGAGTTATATTTCATCTCCAAGAACCTAGAAAAGCACTGAGGATCACATGGCCAGATTTCAGTTAGGGTCTTACCTCTCTTCCTGCTCAGAACTTCCAAAGACTCCCTTTTACACTCTGGACAGAGTCAAAGGCCTGCCATATACAATGCTTTGTGATCAGATTCTGGTTTGGAAAGAGACATCCATAAATGGCATGTGAGGGACAATTGTGGACAGTAGAATATGAACTAGGCATAGATGTTAGGAAGTTATTAATTTTTTTGAATGTGATGTCAATGTGGATATGGAGGTACACAGATGTAATTAGAGATGAAAGGTCATGACATTTGCAATTTACATTCAAATGATTCACTAAAAATCAAACATTTTTGATAGAAAGATGAAGTGAAGATAGCAAATTATTTACATTTGTTAGATTTGAATTACAGTTATTCCCTATTGACTTCTGAGGTATGGAAGCAAAAATTTTTTTCAAGTAAATAAATATCAGAATTTCGTACATGATATGGGCTTGCGTGCTAAATATCAGAACACAGAAATTAAGATCTGTGTCTCTCAATTCTAAACTGTATGTATCAAATCTATCAAATGGCAGGTTAGGGCTAAAAATTTTTAGACTCTTAACTTTGTTTGGAATCTGAGTGTTGAGTGTATGGATATTTGTTGTATTTTTCTTTCAACTTTGTTAATATCTTAAATGCACAATTTCAACTTGTGCATTTATGGCAATCTTAAATTGCCATAAAAATATGGCAATTTCTCAAGAAATTAAACATAGAATTCCACTTCTGAGTAGATTCCCTAAAGAAGCAAAAGCAATGATTCCAACAGATACCTGCACACCCATGATCCTAGCAGTGCTATTCACAGTGACCAAAGGTAGAGCAACCTAAATGTCCATTAATGGATGAGTGGCCAAACAAAATGGCATGTGTGTGTGTGTGTGATGGGATATTACTTATTCTTAAAAGGAAAACAAAATTGATACATACTACAACCTTAAGGACATCCCACTAAGTGAACTAAGCTAATCACAAAAGGATAGCTACTGCTGGATTCCTTTTACATGAAGTACCTACAACAGTCGAACTCACAGGGACAGAAAGGAGAGTGGTGGTTACCTCCGGTTGAGGGAGAACACATTGGGAGCTAGTATTTAATGGGGTCAGAGTTTCAGTTTTGCAAGATGAAAACGTCCTGGAAATGGATGGTGGTCATGGCTGTACAGCAATGTGATTGTACTTAAGGGCACTGAGCTGCACACTTTAAGTGTTATGGTTAAAATGGTAAATTTTATGTTATGCATATTTTGCCACAATAAAAAAGATTCATGATAAGGAATTGAAAGAAAGAAACTAAGCACACAAAAAAATAAACGTGCCCTCCGAGGTTGCTGCTCTCCTAAGCGGCTCCTTCCCAGCCTCTTTACCCTTTCCTCTTGCTGGTACTCCTCTGAAGTCTCTCTCCTCCTTTTCACCTGCCAAATGGCTTCCACTTTCAGAGTGAAGCTTAGATGCCATCTCCTTTTTCAAACCTTCCCCTGTTCTTCTGATCATTCTGATTCCTTTCTACTCTAATGCCTTCTGCATATTGTTTGCATTCTCTAGAAATGCTTTGTTAAAAACAAAATCAATGTTCAGATACTGACTGAGATGAGTATGTTGTATATATGAATCACCTGAGATTCCCTTCAGAGGTAGCAGAGCATAAATTTTTCCTTCGAGGAAATACGTACATTAGAAAGGTTATGGGTCACGTGGGATTGAGAGCTAAAGGTCAGAACTGAGGAATTATGATCTCTATTCTCAATCCCAAGCCACACATAAAATTGCTAACCAAATGTCATCTCAGAATGGGCCAGGTAGTTTGAGAATTTCTGACTTTGAAAACACAGAGGCAAGGTAAGCCAAACTACAGACTAACTTGCACCTTTAGACCCCACTGGGATACCAGCTGGTCCTATAAGGCTGGGGGCAAGGCTGCCCCTTTCAGAGGGAGAATTTTATCAACAAGTTAAAACTACTTGGTTCTCAGTGGGAATGGATCCTTCTAAAACCACATTAATATATTTTTGTGGAATAAGATTCAACACATGGAAACACAAACAAAAACAACTTGTCACTTGGGAACAGAAACTCCCAAGATGTGGGCTTAGGCTCAGAGCCCACAGTGCATGTTATGAAGACTAGCACAGAACCATGTTCTAACTTCAAAAACAGGTGTTCCCCTCAAACACCTAAAGAAAAGAAGGTTACAGAGAAGCAATGAGTTACCCTTTAATTCGACTTTGCCTCACCCTCTCTCCTGCTGTCCTTTAACCCTAAATGATGTTCTTTCTCCCTCTCTCTCTCTCTTTTTGAAGGAAATTTTAACCTGAAAGGAAATGGATTTTAGTGCTTGGAGTATTGCTAGGTGAGAGGCTAAACTGTCTCTTAGTAGTAATTGCTTGAGCTAGAACAAGATGTTTCCAGCATACGCTCAGTCCCCAAAGGCTACCTCCTGTCACTTCCTGCTCACTTCCCAAAGCACTTGTAGTTTTAAAAGAATGAGAATTTCTCCTTTTTCTCTAGATATCTCAGGTAGATCTTTAGGGTGTTTATGCCAGTTACCCCTCTGAAACACAGAGGTCTCTGGAAATATCATTTCCCCCCCAAAAAATCTCTGAACAAATTCCTGTTCAGACCCACAACTTCCTTTTAAAACTATACAATTTTCTCTGTCTAGATTCATTTAGATATCTCCCCACAATTAATGCTTTTGAGACTGATCAAGGACAATTTTGAAAGCAAAGGGGATTGTCAGTCTATTGATGACTTTGACAGCATGGTGCTGCCTAGTGACAGCTGGTATAATTGGTGTGCTGGTGTGTTATTATTGGCTAATCAGAGATTTTAAGATCAGAGGAACATCAGGGCCTCCCACACCCATCAATCTTTCTGAGCAATAAGTGGTAAATACATAACAGCTATCACCACTGTGTCTTTTACTCTACTATATTAAGTTGCATACAGCTGTACCCTCTTCCTTCCATTTGGCTACAAAAATGGATGTCCAGGCCTGGATATGACCCAGTTTCAAAACCAATTTACAAGAGAGACCACTGCAGGGTCCAAAAGGGGCTCTTAGGAAAGAGGATATGGCCTACTCATGGCAAGCTGGGAATAGAAAAACAGATACTGCTTCCCTCTTAAGTTATACATGCCAATGTAATTGACAGAGGAAAGCCCAGAATAGGTGCACATGTTGTACTATGAATTTTCCACTTATACTCCTGGATCTGATGTGAGCAGTGGTATAAAGAAAAACTGATAAACTGGCTGATGTGCACCTGCTGACTGGAGTCCAGGGGAAGGGTTCTGTTCCTGCCAGCTTATGGAAACTCAGTTCAGCCCGGTTCCCAGGCCCTATTGCTCAAGAGGTGGTGATACTCTGCTAGACTCTCTGGGCTTTGGGACCTAGGGAGGTCAGGAGTGAGGAACATAAGCCAGTGTGTGGACTGTCCCTGTACGCTCATGCAGATACACATACAAAAGTGGTGTTACCTAAAACATCTGTAACTTTACAAAAATTTCAGAAAGTCCAGGGGTATTTGATTTTGCTTGTTTGAGTAAATCATTGGAAATGAGGGTAAGTCTTCCTGACTCCCACCTAACCATCCCCAAAACTAGTTATACAATTTCTAGCCCGGGAAACTTTAGAGCAGCAGTGGAGCTGGGCACACGAAGATGCCCCTGTGCTGCAGTGGCTGGTGGGGAAAGCTAATGCCAACCTGACGTAGTTACTACTCTAGCCCCTCTTAACCAGCTCTCAAGCCATCTTGAGGACTAGATTTTGAATATGATGATATGACCCTTCTGATTGGCCAGAGGGGACATGGACAAAATAATTCAGGAAGAAGAAATAATCAATTAGTCTTCTTATTGTTTAGAAAAATTCAGCAGGAATCAGTTAAAGTGATGAGAATATTTTCCAAATAGGGAAAAGTAGGTCAACCTCTAGTGAGTTCACTTTTATATTCACAGCAAACGAGGCAGTTACATTAGTGATAGTCTCCCGCCCTCACTCTTGCTCTCCTTCTAGATATAGATATGGATAATATATATATAATATATATATATGTATGTATGTATTTTTGGTTGTAGGTGGACACAATACCTTTATTCTATTTATTTTTATGTGGTGCTAAGGATGGAACCCAGTGCCTCACATGTGTCAGCCACAACCCCAGCCCAGTGATAGTCTCTTTAAAGCAGAAAAGTAAGCAATCGTTTATCTCAGGCAGACGTCTCCACACGAAGCCGGACGGTTTAAGCAACACGACTTGGGTCCAGCCAGGCAGGTCCTCAGGGAGTATGCGCTACAGCGTGGCATCAGACCAAGTCTGGACAGCCCCGACCTGCTTCCTGCTGACCTCCAGGAACTTCAGATCAATCTGACAGCACACTTGACCTGAAATAATTACATTTAAGTAAAAAAAAATACGGCTGACTGGCAGAAATGTTCTATATGGTCATCTAGATGTACCTAAGTGGCTCTGTGGACACAGCCACATGCCCACAAAGGTGCGCACCCTACAGAGCCAGCTGAGGGTGCTGAGGGTACGTGACTCAGCAGCTAGAGCAAGTCACCACAGGTGAGTGAAAGAAGGCAGGTTTCAACAGCAGGTGGGAAGAAGGTGAGAGAGCAACTTCCTGTAGAAAGCAGGAGTGGCCAACAGGGTGGCCATGGGGGGAGGAATCTGCATGAGTTTTGGGTTATGTGACAGAAGAACAGAGCAGGAGTGGGTGGCTGAGAGGCCCAGAAACGGAACAGTTGTGGGTGAGGCATGTGGTGAGGCAAGACAAGTGTGAGGCCACAGGGAGACGCAGCAGGAGGTGCACGGTGGGCACAGCGCGGCCACCCACGGCGTGACAGAAATGGGGGCATGCAGATACCAAGGCTGAGCGCTCCTCCCTTTATTAAAAGGAGTCTGCTAAATAGAGCTTCTCGGCATGAAAACCTCTGCAAAGTCCTCCTCTACTAGTGTAGAAGAAAAGATGGACTTCAGGGGGATTTGTTTGCCCTGAAATCCTCGGTAGATGGGAACAAAGTGTCATTCTGTGGTTTACCTCTGACCTATTTGGACCAACTAGAAATGACATTTGGATCTCCAGGAACTGGCAGCTGGGGTAGAATTTCTTCCCCTGACTGCAAAAAGTTATGAGAACCAGTTGTGAGGAGCTTGGGGGAGCCCAAGCTCTCTTGTTCTCTAGTGGGTGGTTTAGTTTCCTTATCCATAGAATAATAGTCATATGCACTTGTCTTATGGAATTTCTATAAACATAAGGGTGCATGCAAACTATTTAGCCTAGTGTATGACACATGGTAAACATTCAATAATGCAATATAAATATTATCTATCTTCCAACTCTGATATTCTCAGATTCTATGAATTCTGTCAAAACAAGATTTATGTTCCTCCAAAGCAAAAGGACTGAATGTTACGAAATTACATGCAAAGTTCAAGGAGACATGCCACCCAGCTCACAAAGATTTTCCCCATCACTTGGAATGGTCTCACACTACACATTGTCCTAATGAGCATCCCACCCTCCTGGAAAAGTGGACAGATTCTGACTTAGGCTGGGACAATTAACTTCTTTCTCCTGGGGTTTGGGGCAGATACAGACACTGGGCATTATCGGGGCAGTTATTGAAGACAGGTGCTGGTGAAAGGCCAGCTGCTTATCCCCAGGGATGACCCTGGTTCCTTCCCTACCCTTTTCTAGGCTGCTTATCTCTCTTTCTGAGTCCAGGAACAACTCCAGAATTTACATTAGCCAGAGCCAATTTCCTCTGCTTGCAAACAAAGGGCAGTTCAATGATAGCAAGTGTATACATAATCACATTATTTGGAAAGACAATTCACAGCTTTTATGCTAGTTTCAGATTATTCCTGACTACCTCCCACCATGGTTAAAAACCCAAGAATTCAAGACCTTCATGTAGTGAAGCCATGGAGAGAGCTCCAAGGAGAACCCACATAGCAATTCATTTGATCTGCTGGAGAGCAAGGTTCCTGGAGCGGATCTTAATGCTTCTGACTTCTCCCATAATTTGGAGTCCAGGGAATGGTGCTGAAGATCCTGCCAAGTCCCTGAATGGCCCTTTGTACTAGAATGCCACCAATAAGCAGATAAGATTTTTAATCAAGTCATTACCCAGGAGAGAAAGGAGCTGAAGGAGGAATTAGGGAGCACTAATTAAACTCATGACAATCCAGAGCCCAGAGATAGGGGCAAAGTTTTTACCACCCCATCCCTAAAAATCTCCACACTTTTTAGAGGCTACCTGCTTGAGGGGACCAGGTTTCTGGCCCACCTGGTTTTGATGAACTGATGTTGAGAGGGGCTGAAAGACAGAGGGATGCTGTGGGAAGTCCAGGCATCACAGAAAGTCTCGCCATCGTTGTATAATAAAGAGACTCCAGAAGAAGGCCCCTATCTCCTAGTTATACAACCAGGACAAGGTGGGGCCAAACTTAGGAGTCTGAATCATTTTTTGGAACAGGATAGTATAGAAGGAAGGGGCAAACTTCCTGTAGCCATGGGAGTGGAGCTTAGGGTCTGGCAACAGCTGTTCCCAAATCTCCAGGCCAGGGCTGATTAAAACCAGCGGGTGGCCCAGGGATAACAGGAGCTATTCCAGTGGGGTAAGTAGAATGTATACCTCACAACATGGCTGAAAATAAGTAGGACAGACGGAGGGCGGGGGGGGGGGGAGTACAGATAAAATAGAACAGTCAACCCCTCAACAGAAAGGATTATGGAAAACTGCTCATAGTCACATAAGCACTTATAGTTGCTTTTGGAACTAGAAGCGTCTTCCCCCTATTTGCTCTAAAGTATGAGTTACATTAAAGAGGGTTCAAGGTTATATGTAATGTGCTTCTGATTTTTTAAAAATATATTATGTTTATATAAAAAAGTCCAAATGGCTGAGTTGGGTGAAGTATCTCTTCACATCCTAACTGGGCTAACAGAAAGTCAGCCTGTCTTCCAGAATGTCCTAGAAGAAACTATTCTGTGGCTAGGCCATCATTATATATGTAGTTCTAAGTGACCTGGCTCAACTTTAAGGGTTTGTCTTGCAACGTATTATTTTATTTCAGGAATGAACATATTGCATATGCTGACATTCTGACATAATCAAGGATCTGGTAACATCAGGAATAGTGTCAGGAGATGTATCTAGAAAATATGGAAAGTAGGGGGAAAATTCTTTTTGGTAGGAAAAAAATAGGAGACTTTTCTAAAAGTCTAGGACACTGACTTGGTGCAATAAATGTTCAGGGCTTAATTTTGAATTGAGGTATTCATAAGAAACAGAGGTTTCAGTTTATCTTGGAACAAATAAATGTGGAAACTGCAATATAAGGGTACCAGCATGCTCCATAGGAGGTGAGCAGATGAATTATGCATGACAGATTTCTATACTACATTGATTATCAAAACACTAGATATGCAATTTTTGAGAAAAAAAAAAAGCCAAAAAAACAAAAAACAAAAAACACTAGATGATCAGTGAAATCTCAAGTACAACTTAATCTACAGAAAGTGGGTCCCTGAGAACTTATTTCAAAACATACAGAAAGATGAATAACTGTGTTGGTGAAGAATCTCCTCCACATATTAAAAATAAAAGCAATTCTAGAGCAATGGTTTGATGTTAAGGAGTGAACGCAAGCAAAGAAGGAGAACAGAAGCCACCAAGGAAGTAAAGGTGGGGCAGTAGCCTCTTGCCTTGGCCCAGGGCTGGCACAGCTTGGGGCAACCAGAGTTTGCTTGCCAAGCTCCAGGTTGCCAAAGGGAGTGGGTCAGAGGATGGAGCAGCAGCGGTAGGGATGGAAAGAAGGTGGGGGCTTCTGTGGGTAGAGGATGCTGTGATGTCTACAGTTTTCAGGAGACTCCAGAAAAACAGAGGAGCTCAGCAGTCTGCTGAGACACACCTCTGAACTGTGTGCATCATGAGCTTTGTGGGGGACTGAATCGCCCAGCTAGTGGGAAACTCTAGCCTACCACTTGGCAGGCCCATGTCAATGTCTTATTTTCCCTTTGTTGTTACACATGTATTGATACTCATAAAGTGACTATTTTTCAAAATTGCCTTTTCTGTGAAAAAAAAATAGTCCATTAAAAAAAGCCAATTGCTAATGCTGGTAATAAATGAGAATAGGTATTAGAAAGTAGTGTTTTGCATAAAATAAAAAGTAGAATATTGAATCTGGCAGCAGATCAGACATGTGAAATAAACAAGTTCACTTACATGGAGCAGGGAAATTAGAAAATAAAATTTATGAGTGTTCTAGTCAGAGCAAAAACTGATTTATGGGGGATTTTCAGTAGAGCAGTGATATTCACAAGTTGGTAGATTTTCAAAGTTCCTGAGACCTGTCCTTTAGAACCCCAGATTCTCAGTTGCAGGAGGGCAGGCTTTATCTAGTCCTTTACAGAATCTCTGAGCCTGGAGTGGTTCCTACCACACAGGAGGTTGAAGAGAGCCTGTAGCCAAGGTACACAGTATCTAATGGGTTATATGTGGCATCTGGATATTGATCTACGTGCTGTGGGAAGCCTTTAGGAATTTTTCTACAAGAGATTAACATGACGTGATTTCTGTTTTAAAAGGTCACCTTGCCCACCATATGGAGAATAGATGACCAGAGCAGCACTGGTGGAGGAGCTAGAGCAGGAATGATGGGGTAGACCAGATCTCCCTATGGAGAAGACTCCTAGAAGGCCATAGGTGAGGGATCTGAGTGACCTGTATTGGGCCAACAGATTTACTGATGGACTAGGTGAGTGACTGGGCAGAGAAGGATCAAGCATAATTTGGGCACCAGAATGGGTAGTGGTGCCATTTATTAAGACTGTCAAGACTGAGAAAGGAACTGGTTTGGGGAAGGAGAATCTGGTTCTGTTGGGGCAGGTCAAGTTTGAGGTGGGTGTTAAACACTGAGTGGAGATGTCACTTAGGCATCCATTAGAAAGCAGAGGTGTCTGATCCTGGAACTCAGGAAAGTATGAAGAGCTGGAGATTTAAATCTAGGATTAAAAAACAAACAAACCAGATGTATCAGGTCTACTCTGTATTAAAAATGGAGAATATTCTAGCAAAGACAAAATAGAGGAGTATAAATGAATTCAGTTTCCCTCAGTTATAGGAGAAAATGTATTTTCCTTGTGGGAAAAAAGGAAGAATCTGAATTGACATTGTTCTGAGACATAAAAGTCCTTCCTACACTTACCAACCTACCCTAATTACACAAAACCTCAAAGAAGTAGTTAGGGATTTTTGCTGCTGTTGTTGTTTTTTTTTTTTTTTTGGTACTGGGGATTTAACTCAGGGGCACTCGACCACTGAGCCACATCCCCAGCCCTATTTTGTGTTTTTATGTAGAGACAGGGTCTCACTGAGTTGCTTAGCACCTCGCCGTTGGTTGTTTTGTTTTTAATGTAGGAAATTTTGACTACCACGACCTTCTTCATTTTCTTGACTCACTTAAACATACTTGAGACTCTTTATGTCCTAATCAGGCAAGGATATCTGGAGAGAAGTATCAGCAATAGAAATAAACTTTTAAAATAATTCTTAAGCTGAAGTATTTGAAACTCAAGAAAAGAAAAAGAATATAAAAAATGAAAGTTGCTTCTTCTAAGGAAAGAAAAATTTCACACAACACTTAGGTCTCTGGCAAGCCAAGTGTGGCATAGGAAAACCCAATAGAAATGATTTCCTCTACTGTGACAGGGAGCGTCTACATCTCTATTCTGAACAGGAGACTGGAATTATGCATTACTCAGCTTAAGGATCTTGAAGAATTTAAGAAGTGTGAGTAAGGCCACAAGAGGAAAATCAGGAGAAGTCATTGCTAAATTGACTAGAAGAGTCAAACGGCGTGTGTTGTGGGGAGGTGGTGCTCACACCACTGAATTACATGCGAAGGTCACAGTCATGTAGATGCTGCACTCGCCTTGACTCCTGGGAACAGGAACTGCCACCAGCCCACCTCACTCCCTGTAGCATGGGACAGTGACACAAGCGTGCTGTGTGTGCAGGTAAGATATGGATTGTGTTGTGGTTATGGGAAGGGGGCAGAGGGTGGAGATGGTGATGGATCCGTCCTTAGGGGCTCAGCAGCCACAACATTAGCCTCTGTAATACCAGTTATAGGTCTGCTGCTTTGTAGATACGTATATTTGAATCTGAAATTTCTTGACAGACTGGGAGGTATACATTTCTTTTCAGAGATGATACCATGCCTCTCAAATGCAGTGAGATTAACAAACCTAGAGGCCTTCACTTACCATGGGATGATCAGCTGAAGAGCTTTAACAGAGCTGAGGATGATTACAAACCAATGATCGTCTTAAGGCGCAGATGATAAATGCATCCAATTAATATTTGTTTATACAAAGGCACAGAATCCTCCCCCAAGCAAACACATATACATGCATACAACACCAGTGATAATAAACAGCTGGATTTTCACCTTTAGAAGGGCAAAAAACAGTGCTCATCTTTTTTTTTTTTTAAATATCACGCCTGAACATGGCACAAAATAATCGTAGTAGTACACAAGATATTCTATTTGAGTAAAGCACTTGATAAAAGATGTATTCCAGTCAGAAAGGCAAAAACACTGATAACCTAGAAAGTTTGGGCATGAATCTCACGAAGTTTTGATATTACAAAGAAAGAGTGTGGGATATCATTTTCTTAAACTGTAGAAAGTTTCCTGCAATTGAAGATCAACAGGATGGAGTCTCTTACTCAATTGCCTGATAAAAGTCTTCACAAAAAGTAGGATGTGATTGAAAGATTCCATTGTTCTAAATGTTTTGTTCTCAATCTAAAACATTTAGGTATATCACATTATGCATAGTCAATAATATTGACATAACACACTTGTTGCTCCCTCACCCACCTAACTATTGAAGACAGATGTAAGAAACCATATGGACACACGAATCTCTATATTCTTGGAGAAGACCTCATCTGGGTATCATGAAAAGATCCTAGTGTTTCAGAAAATCTAGGCTATTGAAATGCTCAGCAGAAATGTGGAGACTTTGATCAGGTATTCCCTAAAATACACATTTAGGCCTAAAAAGTTTGCCACTGAAATATGCATTTTCAAAATTCAACTAATTTTTTTCCAAATTTACATTTGCGGATGGGGGTGGGACACTAAGTAACTTCTTTGTCTATGTCTAGAGTAGTAAGAAGAGATTTTTTTTTCCTGGTACTAGGGATTGAACTCAGGGGTACTCAACCACTGACCTACATCCTCAGCCCTATTTTGTGTTTATTTAGAGACAGGGTCTCACTGTGTTGCTTAGCACCTCACCATTGCTGAGGCTGGCTTTGAACTTGTGATTCTCCTGTCTCTGCCTCCCAAAGTGCTGGGATTACAGGCGTGCACCATTGCGATGGGTTTTTTCAAGTCATTTAATGAGAAGTTCTATTAAGTTTTGTTGTTTCTGTCGTGCCTTGCGTGGGTTTGCCCATGAGTTGGGGCCCCGCTGACCTTTCAAATAAAAGTAAAAAGGGGGACTTTCCATTGATATCGCTCACAAAGTTTACATTCATTTTCAAACTTTCTAAAGGTACAAGAACTTTCTTATAGAATTATAACACACCCGAACAATCCCTCAATTTGAGAAAAATTTACCACAAACTGTTTCAGTGTTCTCTTCAACTAGAGGTCTTTGTTTCTCATATAATGATATTTGTAATGGACAAAGGAATAAAGGGAGAACAGGGAGGTGGATGAGAAAGAAGGGAAGAAGATAGAAGTTAGGTACTATGTGGATCCATGAAGCTCCATGTTGGCAGAGACTGCCTCATCTGGGTATCACAAAAGGATCGTAGTGTTAGAAAACCTAGAAAAAGATAGAAACTTTCTACTGGGTAAAGAGGTATAACAGACCAGCAAGACTTAGAATTAAAAAATACTAATAAGCCAAATAGCTTTAGACATAATGTGACTGTTGTTGGTTTCCTGGTGATACTCTGGCCATTTTAGAAGGCCCGGGAATGCCCTGTTATCTGGCAGTCTAACAGCTCGTGAACTGCAAGCCTGGCTAAGCAGAAAACTAGAATGAAACAAAGTGGTACCTGCATGGTTCTCTGATTTCAGCATAGCTCTTCTTGGTCTGCACTTCCCTTGGCAGAGGATGCTGTTGAGACATCCATGTCTCTGCCCCTTGGTGTTCTACAATAGACTGTAATTGTGTCAGGACTTGGAGCCTGAGATGGAAATACTGAAATGTCGCTTGGCTAATGGCAGAATAGCCCACTTCCCAAGAGTAAAGGGATGTCCACCAGGGAAGAGAACTTGGCAGGAAGCTTTCTTACCACCATCCCCTCTTTTTACTGTTACCCATTTTGCAGTCACAGTGAAAACTCCATTGAAATTACAAATAGCTCCTGAAAGGGAAGACCACTGCTCTAATAAATTGAAACCCAGATTTTTCAAGTTGAGCATGGGATGGAGAATCTCCAAGTTGGTGGAAGGTTCACCTGGAGAAGCAGAGGCTAACTAAGACCAAGGCTTTCTGAGTGTCACCTTTCTCTTAGGTTCCTCTTACTTCATCTCCATCTCCACCAATGCTATGACTCAACCGCCTGTGGTTATCAGATGATGTTCTTTCAAAAATGGGCAAAAATTAACTCCTCTTAGCTATGCTAAAATTAACTAGTGCTCTAGTTTACTTGGGGAGCGGTTGGGTTTCAGAAAGAACCATATGGACTGAATTAGTGACTCATTTCTAGAATAAACTATGGAATGAGAAAAGTAGTCACTAAAAAGTAGTGAAGAGATGTGGCAGATATTACCTTAATCCATTGATCAAGGTTAACTTCGCCACTGGGAAGTTGTGTTATTGACCCCTGATATAAGACAATAAGAAGGGCACTTGACTTTCATGGAATTCTCTCATAAATCCTATAGGCCCAGTCTGACTATGAAACAAGCATCAAACAAATCCAATAAGGGACATTACATAAAATACCTTGACAGTATTCTTCACAACTGTCAAGGTCAAGAACAATTAGGAAAGATTGGGAAACTTGCAAAGACAAGAAGAGACTAAGGATATCTTAATGCAACATGGCAGAAAAGAATGTTAGTGGAAAAAGTGATGAAATCTGAATGAAGCTGGGAGTTTAGGTAATGAGAACGTACCAGTGTTAATTTCTTAGTTTTGACAAACATATTTAACATTAAGGGGAAAGCACAACAGTGTACTCTTTCTGTAAATCTATTACTCCAAATTAAAGTTTATTTTTAAAAATACTCAAGTTCCAAAAGAATGAATAAGTCTTGATAGATAATGAGATCTTAATTCCATTTTGATATTTTATTTATGGTGATTTCTTAAAATAACAAACAGTCTCATGCATTATAGAAAACTGTAAAATATAGACAAGTAGAAACTAAAAGTCAAAATAAAACATCACATTTCTACCACCTGGAAATCAGCTATTACTGCCTTGGGGCACATTCTCTTTCTGACTCTCTTTCTAATATTTGTGTACACATATGTTTACCAATAAGAGATATTAAATAAAGTACAATGCCCAGAAATTCTTTTTTTTTTTTTTTTTTGGTCAGTGATTTCTTTTTTCCATTTCAGTAAATTTGTACCATTTTAAATCCCCACCCCCATTTCCTTACAGCTAGTTTATTCAAACCAGTCTGTAATCCAGGGTGGTAGTATCTGATAGTTCTGACCTTTAAATCTATCAAGCTCTCCCTGTTGATCCCGGTTTGTGAAGACCCCAGGCAAGTGTTCCTGCAGCACATCTCAGCTTCTAGATCTGCATTTACTTCCTTGCAGTGATATTTAACTTGTTCCTGTATCTCCTAGAAACAGAGAGATCTATTCTAAAGGCCTGGTGGGTTGATGTCAAATATCTGTGTCATAAATAATGCTGTAGTGTTGTGCTGAATTACATCAAAGACATATATACATCAACAGCCCCTTATCCATCAATGATATTATGATTGGCTAAAGATTAGGGTGATGATAATCTCTTTATTGTATTGCACACTTAGATGTGTTTTCCTCTTGAGATCAGAAAGAAATGTGTAGCCAATATAATTTTGGTAGTATAACAAATGTCCTTTCCCCCAATAACTATTTATCTAGTGATTTTCATAACAATAATATTTGCCTGAATCAATAATTTCATTGGGATTGGTGAAAATGTTTTTAATACCTTCTATTACTATTAGCTGTAAAGCAGAACATTTCCTAGTCAACTGGGGCTATTAGGTTACTATTAAATACATTCCTTATAGAAAAGACAAGAGAAATGCTGGCTTTCAAAAGATTTAAGCATTTAAAGACTTAATGGAGAACAAAAAGGAATAAATGCTAAAGGTATTACAAATATAAAATAGGAACTTGCTTTGGCTTGCAAAGATTATGATAGGCTCCTAAAGGACTGCTACAACTTTAGGGTCACCTTGCCTTTGTCTCTGGGTTGCTACGCCTGGGCTCCTTCCCTGTGGTTGGTCTCATCTAAGCTTGACTTAAGGCCAAGAGGACTACCTGCTGCTGCTTACCCAGGGCTTGCCCTCTCTGTTTCTATTTTATGTCTAAGAATCTGGCCACTTCACCAAGAATGGCCTCTATGTTTAAATGAGCCCCTCTGTGTCCTAATAAATACAGCAGAGCATCAAATTTTTACAGACTCATGACATGGCCATTTGTAAACACATTCCGAGATATATAACAGAATAACTATAGCACCCAATAACAAAATTATACAGAGTAACCGGGGGGCTCGTTTCCTCATGGATTTCTTAACAGAAAATGGTAAAAGAACCCCTGGAGTCAAATTATTTCCCCTGGAACACAACTATTACCTACTGTAACAAGAAATAGGGTGTGATACGGTCTGCTTTCAACACAGATGTTAGTCCTGTCTGCTAAAATCAGCATCATGAAAGGTTTCTACTGTATTTTTATCTCCTTGTCTTTTTCATTTAAAAATGAGGGTCTTTGACAACCTCTATGCAGGTGCAGTCAAGGTAGATGTAATGGAAAGATTTACTTTTTGCAATTCACATGGCACATCAGGATGACCCTGAAATGATGGGGCCAGTATTTGCAGGCTGCAAGTGGTTTCAGATATGGGTCACAGTGAAACCTTTCCATTGTGTCAGTCTGCCAAAATTATACAATCACAGACATGATTTGCTCCTGTTAATTATTAAAATCAGAGGGAGATGGAACAACATTTAAATGGTTTAAAGGAACAAATGAAAGCAAAGAGTCATACTTATCACTCCATATATAAAGTGAGAGGGTAATCTGTCCATCAAGTCTGTAAAATCTTGAAGGAAAAGAATCTGTCAGCATCCAAGGATACATTAAATTATAAACAAGATGGGAAGACAGACTCTCAAATCCCAGCCAGGGGACATAGGGACATACAGTTTAAGACAAATACAAAGGGCATACTGAATAGGATGCAGGAAGTGTTGAGTGCCCTGGGATTCTGTAAAGGCAGTGGGTACCCTGCCTCATTACATTTGGCTTGGGTTGAGTCAGGTATGGAAAGTGTCTAGTAATGATCTAGTCTATCAGATTGAATGTTCACAAATTTAGTTCAAATACCAGAGATGAATCTAGAGTCAAACAGAGAAAACTGCCTAAAAACAATAAACACCAGAGTAAAAATCAAGTGACAAGCTTGTTGGTTTGGGAAAGGAAGTCCCACAAGTGATAAGGTAATCATCACATGGAATGCCATGGGCAGGCGTACTTAGAGGCATTCCACAAAGGACAGCCCCATACACTGAATGCATGTCAGGGTTTCTGGTCCATACCACTGGGATTGTTCTCACTCCACGTCCTCCTTTCAGCCCCTCTCCCATGAACGGTGGCTTTTCCTCACCCACCTACATGCTCTTTTCTCCACTGCAATGCACATGACAAGGGAGGGTTGTGTCCAGAAGGGCACTTCCAAGTGGGGTCTACACTGCATATCTGTGTGTAGATAACATGATCTGCCTACACAGGTCATGTTTTTAAAGGTGTATGTGACACCTTGGAGGACCAGGAAATTGAAAGATGACACAGGCTCTCCCCTTAGAGCCTTGGGGTACCGGTAGAGTACTGTTCAAATGCTGATTTCAAATCAAGAACATGTATGAAGCACCACCTTAGCACCACAAGACTACAGAGATAATGCAGTCCTGGGGCTCATATCAGAAGTGCTAGAAAGCCCTTGGCGACCAGTTCAGGGCTCCTGTCTCACCTGGGCTTCTCTTCATAACCACTCATTAAAGCAAAAAATGAAAGAAGGGAAAGCCGGGCACGGTGGCTCAAGCCTGTAATCCCAGCACTTAGGGAGGCTGAGACAGGAGAGTTGCGAGTTCAAAGCCAGCCTCAGCAATGGTGAGGCGCTAAGCAACTCAGTGAGACCCTGTCTCTACATAAAACACAAAATAGGGCTGGGGATGTGGCTCAGTGGTCGAGTACCCCTGAGTTCAATCCCCAGTACCAAAAAAAAAAAAAAAATGAAAGAAGGGGAGGGTCCCTTAAAAACCATGGCCATTTCAATACAAGCCATAAAAAAAGAATGAAATTCTGTCCTTTGCAACAACATGGATAGAAAGGGAGATCATCACATTAAGTGAAACAAGCCAGGCATAGAAAGACAAATACAGCAAGTTCTCACTTGTAGAAACTAAAGAAATTGATCTCATAGAGGTAGAGAGTAGAATGGTAGTTACCAGAGGCTGGGAGGGGGAGCAGAGAGGAAGAAACGGAGAGATGTTAGTGATTGGTACAAAACTATAATTCATAGGTGGAATGAGCTCTAGTGCTCTATAGCACGGTAGGATGACTATGGTTAACAATAATTTATTGTATATTTCAAAGTAGAAGAAAGAATTTTGAATGTTTTCAAAACAAAGAAATGATAAATTACCCTGATTTAATCATTACACATTGTATACATGTATCAAAAATAACACCTGGTACCCCACACGTATGTACAATTACTGTGTCAGTTGAAAGTATTTTTAAAATCACAGCCATTACCCTCCTTGTCTGTTAAAGTCCATCCAACAGAGATAAGCTTAATACCTAACTAAATGTTTGACCATGTAAGGAATTTAGTGACACAGTTGGAGTCCCCTTCCACAAATCTCAGGTTCACATTCTAACTGCTGAGCAGAGGTTTCAATCTTCTATGTCTGGACTCGAGTGGAAAAGGGAAAACAGCCTGTAGTGGATACCCAGCTCACCTTTCAGGACCAAGCCCTTGTTATGGGGAGTCCTGGCTGTCACATGTCCACAGTGGAGGTCTTCTCCTAGAGCTACCAATGACAGAAGTAAGCTGCCTCACCCAAGGGAACACTCATTCCCTGGGGACAGCTACATCCAATGACAGGTCAATGGGGGTAAAGGACCCAGTCCCCTGGACTTAACTGGGTCTTCTCTGAAGAGCTCTAGAGCACCTCATAGGTTGGCAAAGTCCCTGGTTGCAACTCCATGGCGCTCCAACCTCCCTCTTGGACCTGTCCCCCTTCCCTTATTCCTTGCAAGTCTTGTTCCTGAGAGCATCCCAGACAGTCTCCTACATGCAAATCTCAAGAGTCTCACAATCAGTTTCTCAGGAAAATCTGACCTACAGCAAGCTCTGCTACCAGCAGTAGCTCTAGGATTTGATATTATTCACAAGGATCTGTTGTTGTTTGGTTTATTTGGGCCTGAGGATCACTGACATGGCCACATCTATAACCTTTCTCTTACCATCTGCTCTGGCCTCCGTTTGTGCTCAGAATCTGTGTGGCAGCAAGAACATCAGAGTTCACATTTCTAAAGCACACCCGATATGCTAGAAACTGCTGGAAGCACCTCACATGCACAATTTCATTTAATCATTGAAGTCCTGTAGGAAAGGCACAATTAGCCCTATTTTATACACAAAGTAACCAAGTCTCAGAAAGATCAAAAAACTTGCCCCAAGTCACACAGCTATTCAGTGGCTGAGCTACAGTGGGGCTCAAATCAGTCTTGACGCCCAATCCAATGGTCTCAAGTGCTAAACCATTTCCTTCTCTTACTTTTTCAATGCCTCTTTAATAGCCTTTTAATTGTTTTTTATCACCTCTGCCCCATTCCTTACCACTGCTGCCCCAAGTCTACTCACAATCCTGCATTGCGCCTGTGTCTAGCTGTCATCTACTCATTTGTGCACCAAGCCTGGTGCTCCCACATTAAATCTAATCACCAAGTCTTTACATTTACTTGGTATATTTCCTTCAGGGCTATACAAAACATGATTTTCAAAGCATCTGTCTGCATTTTCAAAGCCATTTTCTGAAATTTGGTTCATAATTTTAAAATAATCAAAATTTACATTCCATATGTGAACATAAGACACCTCTAGCAACTTCTCATGGGTCCCTTCTAAAACTCATACAGATGAGGAAGGAGGTTCATCTGGGATTGCAGAGCAATGGATTCTGATCAGGGAGAGGCAATGACCTTGGGGAACCAACAATATGCCTGCATATGTACATCTTATAATGCAACTAACGTATGAATGGTGGCCCCTAAGAAGGTGACATTTGAGTCAAGACCTGAACAGGTGAGACAGTGAGCCACAGGGTGCTCTGCAGAGAGGAAATATCTATGCAAAGGTCCTGAGGCAAGAGTATGCCCAGCCTGCATGAGGAGTGACCTGGAGGTCAGGGAGTCCAAGGTAGAGTGAATGGGAGGAGAGAAGGAGATCAGAGATGCAGCCAGGGCTCCTCAGATGCAGGGAATGATCCATTCTGCTCAAGGATGCTAATAGGCCAGTTAGGGGAGGACTAAGGATTGACTGCTGAATTGGCAATCTGGAGGCCACTGGTGACCTGGCTAGGGGTAGATTTTGTGAGGTGAAAAGAGGTGAGTGGTGAAAGTCAGACTCAAGTGAGCCTGACAGAAAGGGAGAAGATGCATTGGAGTGAGGATGAGCTAATTCTTTTTGAATAGCTTTGCTGATGGAGGAAATATACAAGGGACTGGCTGGCAGAGAAAAGGGGTTCAAGAGGAGATATTTTCAAGATGAGAAAAATAACAGATACTAGTATGTTCCTGAGACTAGTCCAGTGGATATAAAGGAATAAAGGAGACTAGAGGAATGGAGAATTGGTAGAGGAATGCAGACAAGTCAGGGAACACGGACTACTGGAGAAGAAGAAAGGGGAAGGCAAGTTGTATAGACGTGTGGGTAGGCAGGTGGGCTGAGGTGGCTTTGGCCAGTGGACACTTGGCATCTTGGGGTTTTAGACTTTAGACCTTTAGTGTTCTGATGTCAAACATTCTGGTCTCATCCAAGAGATCAGAAATGGCTAAGAGATGAAGACCCTAGTTTGTTTTGGTCTAGTGCCATTAACCCTTTTTTCTTCTAGAGCCACTTGCTCCATATTCACACAGAAGCTTCTATTGCTTATAATTTACCTCTGCTCATCAATCTGCCTCCACTGAGAAAAATTTAAGATCTGGTCACATGAGCTATTTAATATGCCTACCCATGTGACCATTTATCTGTCACTGTGAGTGTACAGTGCAGTTTCTATCCATCTCCTGAACTTAGTAACTATTGCATCTTTCTCAGGAAAGATGGATCCATCCTCAGAATGCAGACAATGCCATCCTCCTGAGCCATGCCACTGAGGGCCACATCTAGAGATTAAGCAGATGTCTTTACCCAGTTGGAGACCAACAAGCATGTCCTCTGCATTTATCTTGTCCAAAGAAGAAAGCTCTTTTCCCTAACATTTATGAACAATTAACCCACTGCTAAGGGATCATCCTGCAAATAACACCCAACCACCCAATTGCTCTGTGGCAAATGTCACAGAGCCAGAATTTGAAATACCTTGTTCTTCCTGTCTAGACATCATTCTCCTTCAAGATATGAATCATCTTCCTTCCTAGGAAATCCTTCCCAACTATTACAGTGGATTCTCCTGCGGAGCACTAATGGAACTAACTCCCTGTCTACTACCCACAGTGGGACACTTCACCACACATTGTTTTACATACCACCTGTTGTATATGTCAGCCTCCTTAGCTGGGGTGAAAGCTGGTTGAGGACAGATGCTATGTCCTATACCTTTTTCTCGTGTTTCTCTAAGCTTAGCAATGTCCTGCATAACCCTTCCTGGGGTATGAGATATGCCCTGCATATCTACTTGGCTGTGCCTTCTCAGGTATCTGTCCTGCACTCTCTGGCATCACTTTCTATGCTGAGGTACAAGGAGAAACCTGGACTCTCATTCCCTTCTTGTGGGTCTCTTGGCTACCAGGCTTGACATTGTAGGACGAAGTCTCCTCTGGTAATGAATTTCTCTGAAACTTTCCTCTCCTTCCTGCTGCTATTTCTACTATGGCTCCCTTCCTATTGTGGTTTGGTAACACACCCTGGGACTCCTTCACAGCTCCCCTGGGCCCAGGGCCTTCCTACCTAGGGCACACCCTCG
The DNA here is from genome assembly GCA_028644305.1 of Xerus rutilus. Classification (NCBI taxonomy): domain Eukaryota; kingdom Metazoa; phylum Chordata; class Mammalia; order Rodentia; family Sciuridae; genus Xerus; species Xerus rutilus. The sequence goes on from CM053407.1 coordinate 12,183,558, forward strand.
TTACCTCAGGCCTGTAAGTGCAAACCCACATGGAATCTATTTTTATTTGGGATGACTGAAGTCCAGGTTGGCCTCTTGAGAGAAAGAAGGACAAAATAAGCACAGGTTTGTTCCTTGCTTTTGCTTTTATATGGTTTTGTTTGTTTGCATTTCTCTACATTGTATGTCCTGTGAGTCTTTTCAACTAAAAGAATATTTCTCCGCTTGCCAGGAATATTTTCATTTTATGGTTTATTTAAAAGTCGTGTTTAAAAAGTCATTGCAGAGATGAGGTAGGAAGCAATCCTGGCTCCAGGGGACAGATGGGATGACCCACTGGGATTGTGCCATGTCTGTCCCCAAGAGAGAAAGTGGCAGAATGTATTTGTCTGAAGCGAATTTCCGTCAACCTGGGCTCACAGCCAGTCTGCAGAGAGCAAGTGCCATTAGTAACGCGCAGTGGAAGTGCTTCCCTGCTCAGCATTCTTGCTCTGGGAAAAAGCAAAACACCTTCCTTTGAATTTTCCGTTTTGCTCAGACATACAAACAAGGAAGTAAACAGGAGGCCAGCCATTTCTAACAGCTGGAGAAGCCCAGAACCCCTGCAATGAGTTGTTACTTTGAGGGAAGGGCAGAGCCAGAGAGATCAACACAATTTTTCCTCTTCTATGGTGATATTTATTTTCTCTTTCCTTCACACACACACACACACACACACACACACACACACAGAGAGAGAGAGAGAGAGGGAGGGAGGGAGGGAGGGAGAGAGAATTTAGAGGAAATTCCTAGACAATGTCATTTAAGAAACTGCATCTTAATAATTCAACAAATACTAAATAGTCTCTCCTTATGGGGAAAGATGGGTTCACTGTGGGAGAAAATAGAAGAGGGAAGCAATCAGGAAGCCAAGTTGAGGCTGTTTCAGTCAGTTTATTCACCACTATGACCAAAAGACCTGACAAGAACAATTTTAGAGGAGGAAGAATTTATTTGGGGGCTCATAGTTTCAGAGTTCCCAGTCCATAGATGTCCGACTCCATTCCTCAGGGCCCATGGTAAGGCAGGACATCATGGCAGAAGAGCATAGTGAAGGAAAATGGCTCAGGACATCATGCCAGGAAGCAGAGAGAGAGAGACAGAGACTCCTCTCACCACTGATAAACTATACCCCAAGGGTATGCCCCCAATGACCCACCTCCTCCAGCCACACCCTCTCTGCCTACAGTTAACACTCAGGTAATTCCTCTCAGTGGATCACTGCTCTGGTTATGTTAAGGTTCTCATAACCCAATCATTTCACTTCTAAACTTTCTTGCACTGTCTCACAATGAGCTTTTGGGGGACACCTCATATCTAAACCATAACAGAGGCTACCTCTTTCTACAGCTTGAAAACCTCTTTAAGTAAAAGTCTGTTGGCAAGGGTGAGCAGAGGCCACAGACCTTGCTAAGTATAGAATCTATCCATGTAAAAACCTTGTGAGATACACACTTAAGATAAACGCCCTTTAAGCACTTTATTGTATGTCTCAGAAAAGTTCAAAACATGCAAATATAGTATAATACCAATTGTAAAGAGTGCCTTAGTAGTATTTTGGATGATTTTCCTTTTTACATTTTTTAGCTTTTCCCTGCTTTACCAGAGTGAGTGTGGCCTCTGCCCCGATTCCGGGTTCAGCACCCCTGCTATCCTGAACTCAGGTCCTGCTGGTCTTCAGATCTTCTCATGCCCCAAGCTCTACCTGCCCTCAGGCCTTTGCATCCGTGGTTCCTCCATCCCCTCTGCCTTTCCTAGGTAGACTCCATCTACCCCCAGCTCTCAGTTTAAGGTTATTGCCTCAGGAATCTTCAGTCCCTTCCTTCCATTCCACTCCATGGGGTCAGGTGCTCAGCACAGCCTGAATTACAGAAATGTTTCTGTTATTATTTGTGCATTGACCAATAAGATCTTCTGGTTTTAGAGGAATGTTTTGCCTAACCTTATGCGCCCAGCATCCAGCTAACTGCCTGATCACAGCTCAAAAAGTAATTGCTAAATCAATGAATGGAGAATCTTCCCACCCTGTTGTCAAATGAGTGGTTTGTAAAAGAAGTTCAAACTTTCAGAGATAGTGTCTTTCCCCTGGCCTCTCCTGGTACAGGGGGCTGGTTTGGGGGGTTAGCGCTGTCTCAACAGAGCCCTGGGGAAAGCAGCCTTCCATCTTCCCTCCAGTCTTGTGGTCCCCTGTCTGGGAGTGAGGCCTAGAATCTCAGCAGCACAAATCAACCAAAAAACAATAAAGGGACATAAATAAAAAGCTGTCTATAAAGGAGCAGCCCCACCACCAAAACCTTTTGGATTCAATTTAGTGTCAGCAATCTCCTTTAGGGGGCAAGGAGATTGAATAGTTTTAAGGTCCATAAAACAGATTATAAACTGTCACAGAAGCGTGGCAGAGTATATTGTAGGCTGAACGGCCTACAAGGGCCTTAGAATGAAAATAAAGCTGAGTTGAGCCCAGGATCTCATCCAAACCCGATTAAGAAAAGGATGTGAGTGGGTGAAGGGAAAGGACATTTATGTTCTTTAAAGAGAGCAAAAGTGAAGTAGGAAAAAGGAAAGAAAAATGGGGGAGAAATATGGAGAAAGAAGAGAGATTTAAAGAAGAAAAACAATGGAAAACCAAACAAAATGGCGGCATAAGGAGAATGAGGAGTTATCTGAGAGGCTGGGAAAGGCCAGCCAAGAGCATGAAGGGGCTGGAATGCCAAGAAGTCTATGCATTCTTGCTTTTTCCAAAACTAAATGACCTCTGTGTGAAGTTTTTAACTTAAAGTTTCAGAAATTTGTAGGTCTTAAACACAAGGGAATATATCCCTCTGGCTGATATGCATGAATTTGAAAGCAGTACCTTGAGACTAGTTTGCCAGAATCTTTGTGTGGCATTTGTTTTCTCTGAGCAAGGAAACAGCACAACCATTTCCTTTTCAGGCCAGAACTCATGGACATGCTTTCAATGCAGGAAGGAGAGGGGTTAGTCAGGAGAAGTAAAAATGAGAAGAGTGTCAGAGGATCCCATCAGCAGGCTCCTTGGCCTCCAGGGATCCAGCGAGCAGGTTATTAATAATAAATACTACAAGCTTTTATTTTTATGATAGCTCCAGAGGAAGGCACATGTTCAACAATCATCATCTCTGACCTTATCACATCCCTTCTAGGGTGAGAGCAAACTACTATACAGTTACAAAGTGCTCTATGCTTTATGGAAGGATTTCCCTGAAGACGATTGCATCTGATCTGCCAAACTCCATGAGATGGGTGAGGCACAAAAGACAGAAGTGACATTCTGAGGGTTAAATAATTTGCTGAGATCACTGCTGTGGGTTGAACTGTATCTCCTAAAAAGGTATGTTGAAATCATAATCCCTGTATGCTAGGAATGTAAGCTGATTTGGAAATAGGGTCTTTGCAGATTTAATTAAGATATAAGGTAAGATGAGGTCCCACTGGAGTAGGGTGGGCCTTTAATATGGTTGGTGTCTTTATAAGAGTAGAAGAGACAGAGACAGCTACACACAGAGAGGAGAAGGCCATGTTATCTAATGCTTAGACCATCCTTTATAACTCCAAGGGGGATCATCACTATCCCCATTTTATAGGTAGGGAAACTGAGGCTCAGAGGGGTTAAAGAATGTGCTCCAATTTATACAGGTCCTAAGGAGCCAGCATATAAATAAAAGGACCTTAATCCCAAAGCTCATGATGACCATTGCATGGCATGCTGTAAGATCATCGGATCAACAGCCACTAGTAAAGGCCTTCAAGCCTGGGTGCTACATTTTACAAGTAAGAAAACTGTCCTTTATCTTTGCCAAGGTCACCCTTAGACTTTAACTCATACCATGAGGGCCATTTGAACTGTTATAGTTTAGATAACTGTTATAGTTTAGGTGTCCCCCAAAAGCTCATGTATGAGACAATGCAAGAAGGTGAAATGATTGTGTGGGGAGAGCCTTAACCCAATCAGTGAATCAATCCCCTGATAGAGATCAACTGAGTGGTAACTGAAAGCACGTAGGGTATGGCTGGAGGAGGTGGGTCCTTTGTGACATGCTGTGACCAAAAGCTGACTAAAACATGAACCCATTATGTCTATAGAAAGAGTTTGAAGACAGTAATCCAGTTGAAAAGTGGGAGTTTCAAAGCTGCATCTACCTAGTAGTTTATGTAAGACTGAGAAAGCACCAGTGTCCCTATAAAAGAAGGGAATTGAAAATTATGGCATGGCCTGCAGCTCCATATACCAGTCCTTGGCACTATTGCTAGGCCACAGATGTATTATGTTTAACCCCAATGGGTTTAAATTTTTTAATGAGTTATAACATCAAAATGTCAGGAAACATTACTTTCAACTTTGGATTTCCAGTTCTTATTGAAAAACCAGAAGATCTGATACCATTAGGTCTACACTCTCACATAGCATCATGAGCTGAAGTTGAGAAGTGGCAGAGCATGTTATCCTCAGTTTCACAAACTCCCTGTGGTTCCACACAGGAGCTGAGTGATGGCTGCTTTTCTTGTATCTGGCCCAATTCATTCTTTTGAGTTACCTACCTTGCCTGTAGAGCAGAGCTTTTAATATGAAATCACTAATCCAACATTTTAATGTGTTCCCAATATTTGGAAACAGATATATGGGGAGAGGTATTTGCTTTTAAAGGGGGTATGACCTGGAAGCACACCACAAATTAATGAATCTCTAACTGTACTAAGATAGTACCATTACAGGGAAATTATTTTAGGGCAATAAAGGGAGATTGTTCACCTTGTGGAGTAGGATTTGGAAAAGTTTGTTATAGGACAAATCAAAATAAATCACATTTTTATTATAGGCAGAAAATGTATCAGTCCATTAATTCAAGAAAACATAAAGTTCTAAATGGATTAAAAATGGGTTATATATATCCATGGCTGATAACCACATAAACATCTATCAGGAGAGTGTGGAGGCCATTCATGGGCCTTGTTAAACTGTACATAGCCTCGGGAAGTCAGCCACCACATCCCTTTATTCCCCTGGGATTCCCTTTATTCAAAACAGCACTTATTTTCAAATGAGCGACTACAAGGGATCTAACTTCTACAGAAATCTCCTTTTGCCACTCCTGAACATGAAGGAGACAGGAGGGGATAACTCTGGTGATACATACAATAGACCCTGGGAAGAAAGTGAGGTGTAATTGCATTTTGCAAAAATAATTTGGCTCTTGATGTGAGATCCTAAAGGAATTCCTGTTTACTAACCCAGCAAAGGCGAATCCCCAAGGTTTCATGCCAGCCCCATTCATGACTCACAACATTCTGACTCATATTAAGATTTGTTCACTCTTTTTTTCCAAGCATTAATGAGCTGCTCTCTTCTAGGCCCTTGGGACTTTTCTAATGATTGTGTCCCTCTAAATTTTCTGCCCTGCCAATTCTCCAAAGTCCATTGGCATGGGAGTGCTTGGCCTGCTTTTTCCCCAGAGGAGAGATTCACATTTGCCTTCCCAGCACTTGCTATACCTGCTCAAGCCATTTTCCTATTTGCCTGCTGGCTCTGGCCATATCTGACTTTGCTAGTCTTTCCAGATGGCTAGGCAGATAGCTGCCTGGTCTGGATGGCATGCACTGCCCCCTGAGCATTTGCTGAATGGTTTCCTTGTCACCCTATAATTTTCAAACTGCTCTTGTATCTCTACCCAGCTGAGCTGAGGGACCTAACAAATGATTTCCCACCTACTCACAGGTGTGTGGAAACCAGGCCTCAGGCCAGTCAGCAAGGTTACCACACTGATGTCCAAAGCACCAAATGTCCCACAGAGTGCTCCCCACACTCTAGAGCCAACAGCCCATGTCCAGGAGTCCTGATATCTTCTTAGATTTGACACTTTGATCATAAAATTATCTAGGCCTCCTTGTTCCATGGAGCTCTTTTCTTTTAGTGGACAAATTAATAGTCTGGCTAATCAACAGGTCTTAAAAAGCTGTTAAGCTTTTTAACATAAAGCTTTTCTGTTAAGCTTTCATGCTTAGGAGACAGTAGAAGAGGAAAGCAGAGTTTTCATAGGCATTGCAAGCACAGCATTTTACTCTGAGGCTTGAGAGATGATCAGGCTGCAGGCAATGTGTCTATATAATTCAAAACCAAAAGAAAGATCCCCTTTGTCATGTGTTCAGTGCCATATGTTTATTTTCTTGAACTGGAATTGAGTGACTTTTGTCCCAGCAAATGGCCCTGGCAGAAGCTGGATTGTCAGTAGAAAGTAAAGGTCCTCCTGCTGACATCCAGGACTGTTTCAGGGCCAGGGCCAAGATTGCCTGTCATGTCTTAATCTGTACAGCCTATTGAAAAGCACTAATTGTGATCACCAGATAGTGAGTTCCCTCCCATGACTCTGTACACTAATTAGTGATGACATTTGTCAGACTAGCTGTCTTGCAGCAAGGGTCTGGAAAGCTGAATTAATTTAGCTATTGCCGTGCACTAAAGATGCCTTGCCTGTAAGAATAATCAACCTTCTCACCCTCTCTCTTCCAAGAAGGATGAGTTTGAAGGTGTCATGAAGACAAATTTCCATTTGTGGTCTGGATTACAGTTATAGTTGGGTTTGCAAATTCTGAGGCCTACAGGTGCTGGTAGGTGGCTAATTTTAATAATGAAATAGGCCTTTTGTTTTCCTACTCTAGAAAGACAGTATCTGGGAAAAATAACATTGCAAGAGAGATGATAAACTAACACAGCCTCAGTGTCACAGAGACAATAGAGAGGTGACAGTGCAAATGAGAGCACATGTCATGGGTCAAGGGTCATTTGGTTCAACCAGAGTGCCGTGCAGAAATGCAGACCTAATATTACCAGGATGGCTGACATATGGAGTTTCATATGAAATCTTCTGAGTTTTGAACCATTGGTAACCAATCTCTTGAACACATATACATCTTACCAAACCAGGACCTGTAGAACTGTGTCACATCAGTCCTGAGCTGGTCATTCCCTTTCTGCTCTCCTCCATCTGTGCCATGGATATAGAAAAATCTTCAATTTTTCTATTTCAAAGACATTTTAGTACTGATTTTCTAGGACATTCCCCAAATTACTTGATATTCCACTCAGGTTGCTCATCTACTGCTTCCTCACCCTAAATCCTTGGGAGGGTGGCGGAAACAAACGGCCCCATGGTGCACCCAGACAGAAGATTAAGGGCCAGCGAGGTCACATGCCACACCACGGGCCAGTGGCAGGGCTGTCTCAGACCCAGGACAGGGTTCAAGACCCCACTCCAGACGTCCTCCTTTGAGATAGTTCCTTATTTGGCACACAACCCTGGAAGATGTCCATGACAGGCATCGTGTCTTCACTGGCTTAACACATTTTGACCTTTTCCTCTCCTCTCTCTGCAGGGAGAAGCTCTATTCCTTGATTGTTTCTCTTCTTTGAGGCCTTGTCTGGATGAACTGCCCATAGTGATTAATGTTCTCATTGCTGGCTGCCCTTGTAGCTCCAAAGGATCATCAAACCACCTTCCTTTTTCTTCTGCCAAGAAGGATTGGAAGTTATTTTGCTCCTAAAATGTCCTCTACCATGTTTGATTCTTATAATTACATCAAAAAACTAGATCCTAGAATTTGATTCTAACCTGAAGCCCAGACAGAAAAAGTGGCCCAAACACTGTCTTTTCAGCCCCACATCAGTGAAAAATGTGTTTGGCTACAAGTATCAGAAACCTGACCCAGGAGGAGTTGATTGTTTATCTTACATAATACAAAGTCGGGAATTGGATTATTATAGCCTTAGTACAGGGGCACAAGGCTGGCAGGTGCTGGGTCAGCATTCTGATTCCCTTGACCAGCCCATCGTGCTTGTAAGACAGCAGCAGCCGCTGCAAGAAGCAGGCCTGCACAAAGGAATGCTCAGAGAAGAAAAGGCTTTCCCCTCAGGAGCACCTGGGCTTTCATTTGAAATCAAAATCATTTCTAGAATCCTCCCAAAGAGGTCTCCTTTTCTCTTACTAGCCATAAAAAGTCCATGGATGCCCCTAGAGGCATGAGAGGCTGTAAAGGGGGGTATCTTTTTTTTTTTTTTAATACTCATGGGAGTATATATACTCATAGCTCCAGTCAATCATAGCTCACCCTCCAAGGTTGTCAAAAGAAACTACCTTCTCCCTTTCTCCTTCCCATCCTTACCTGAACAGAATCAGGGTTCCATTAGCAGGAAAGAAATGGTCACACAGTTATTGTGGGCAAAACATGAAACAAAGCCAAATTTACAAAGTAAATACAAGTTAGATGTCAGAGTGAAGTGACATGTACCCAAGAGTTCTGAAGGAACTCAAGAATAAAATTGGCCAAAATACACAGCTGACTCCTGTAAGTGGCCACCAATTCTGAATACTAGTTTATTGAAAATGCATCCTTTATTCATGAGAACCCCAAAGTGGACCTGGAAAAATGGCTAACAGAAACTATAATAAGCAGATATGAACCACTGTAAACCAAATGGTTTCAGTAGCCCTTGTAAGAGCAGGTTATCATCACAATTGTTTAGAGCCATTATGATTAGAGTAAGCTAAAACTGAGTGAATGGTAATGGGTGAATTAGGAAATACTGGGGTGTGGGTTTGAATAAAGCAAATCTGAGGGGCTGGACGAGAGCATGGTAGTTACTATAAGAAGACAGTAAAGATAAATTCAGTACAGCAATTTGGCAATACCTTCAGGTGTATTAATTATGCAAGACCCAACTGCAAGGAGGGCACCAAGTTGGTAGGCAATACCCTGGGGCAGAACTGAGGAGTACGCCTCCTGAGACCAGATGCATTCTGGAGAGGCAGGAAGAAAACACCATCAATAAAACACTGAGATCATCAATAAAACAAACCATAAATAAAATACTGGGAAGTGTTTTTTTAAAGGTACTAGTACAAGATTCCCGGATTTTATATGAAAGGATCTCCCCACTTCTTGGCATCGTTCCATTCAAACACCAAATGTAGCTACTATTAGTGATGGTAATTAAGAACAGTCTGTACAGGAATCTGTGCACAGGTGTGTGTGTACATGTATGTAAAGAATGAACATCTGGGATGACAGATAAGGCTCTTTAAAATCAGAATTCCACATCCTTTGGTGATTTGTCTAAGCTCTAATATTTATTAAAAATTTATAAATGATAATATTCATTTTTAATGGAAATCTATAAAATCTAAACATTCTCTATTAAGGGAAAAGTCACGTGGTTCCAACAAGGGAAAACTCATGTCTGCCTCTTTAGAATTGTTTGAGAAGGAAAGTAGAAACGTAAATAAAAGGTAGCAGAATTTCTTAGCCACTAATTAATGCTTCCCCCATTCAAAGTTTTTAAAATCAATATGATGAATTATTATGGGGCTGAGGAGATAGGATAGGGTTGTGGGTTCATATACAAAGAGTTAGTTTAAGAAAAAAAGAATATTAAAAAGTGTCTTTCTCTGCACAGAGAAGCAGAAAATAAAGAGTCTGGTTTCTCAGAGATGAGACCAGGCCAGTGCTGTTCAGCAATTTTATAAAATATGTTGAAAAAAGACAGTGATGTCTGGAAGATAACACCAAACTGAGGTGAAGAGAGAAGGTCCAAGTGATTAAAAAAGGATGTAGAAAAATCCTTACAAGTCTATATACAAGATAATACTTTTCAATGTAAGTAATCTAAACTTCCCAAGTGGAATGAAATACTGAGTATAAGTTAAATAAAGGATGGTTTCCTAAGAATCCCAGACCAGTATACTTCTAGAACTAAGGTCAATAAAATGTTGATCACCATCAAAATACATATTGGAAATGAGGCAGAATGGCTTATCTTTCATATAAATTGTGACATTTCAGTTTTTTAAAATGTTATGTTCAATTCTGTCTTTAGGAAGTATATCACAGAACTGGATTTCCAGGTAAGGGCAGGCAAAATGGTTTCCAAAATATGGAGCTATGTATGAAGATAGAGTTTCAAAAAGCTCGGTAATTTCAGTCTGTAAAACAGGGACTCCTTGCCCTTTTTGTGCCATGGACACCTCTGGTAGTCTATTGTGCTTGTGGAGGCCTTCTCAGGATAAGTTTTTAAATATATAAACCAGAACATATTACTAAGGAAACTAATGATGTTATCCTAGTTATCAAAATATTTAAAAATAAATTATCCACATAGAGATATATGTGCTTCTTTGTTGGCACAGAAAATAATCAGGGCTGATAGAAAGTGTAATAAATCTATAACTTCAAAGTAATGATAAGCATGAATGGTATTTTAATACATCTGCAATATAGCATGATATAAAAATATCTGTGGTATCTACTGGTGGTATTTGTAATGGCAGAAAATACCAAATTTCAATTAGATGTTAAGGAGAATAAAAATATAATTTTTTCATCTAAATTCATAAGCCACCTGCATTTATTCTACAGGTCTCTTGGAGGTTTGAGAACCCCAGGCCAGTCCTCCTGCTTAACAGCAAGGGCTGAGAATGACTACATCCTATACTTATCATGTAAAGAGTAATGCAGATAAAACAAATCTGTGTCACATGTCTATAAACATGAAGATAGGTGGGGAAAGAGCAGAAGAAACATGAGTGAATTGAGTTTAGAATCAAAAGGGGGCAATTTTACAACAAGCTTTATAAAAACATGTACCTCATTATTTCCACAGGTGGTGCTAACTGGAAATATGAAAAGATTCAAAAAGGTATGGACAACTTTGTCAATTTTTGGTGAGAAAAGCCCCCTAAGAGATGACAGCTGGGGCAACTTAACCTTTAAGGGTGACATTAAGGAAGACAATAGAACCTTCATTTGAGGATGTCATTTGTAGCAGCAGACAAAGCTGGAGACAATGGGTCTGAAGCAATATTGCAATATTTCTCTCCTATAAGAGTCCACTCTGGTTCTGAATTGTTTCTAATCTTCTCACAATTAAATTACAATACCATTTATAATGGTTGTGTAAGGGCAGTTGTTCCCAGACCTCAGCTTCAGGTACTTAGCCCCAACATCTCCTCCAGGTGTTGATTTTATGGACCACAAAGTACCATATTTGCAGTGAGACAGGCAAAGAGTGATTGTAGAACCCAGAGAAAGGAGAGAAGGCATGTGGTTCTACTAGCAAGAGTAGCAAGAGTCAAGATCCAAGTTCTGAGACAAACAGGATAAGATAGGCAAGGAAGGGGAGTTGAAGGCGCAAGATGTCAGCACCTCGGACAGCTCAGTAGTAGGTGAAATCCTTTTCTAAAAAGAATTTAAACCTAGGCAGAATGTCCACCTGGGTGTCCCCGTGTTTTACTATCCATCACATACCCACCCCACATCACTCAAGAATTAAAAGACTTCGATGTTGTTATTAGAGTTTCTTCTCCACTTTAAGAAAATCAGTGATCTTCATTTGTTCTAGATCTCTCTCACGTCAGATGCATGCTTGATGAAGGGATAGTTGGGAGTCCTCAGGGGTCCCCATGCTTCACTGAGGCTTTATGGCAGGGGATGGAGTCTGTCTCAACACAGTTCTGTTTTTATCCTCAGATTTTCCATCTCTTTGACTCCTTTTATTTCCTGAGTTAGTCACCAGGTCTGAACAGCAGACAAAGCACTGACAATATTAGAAAGAACATTTGATTCCATTCAATAAATTTGGAGACAGACCTCAACAATGATCAGTATTCACCATGGATCTCTCTCTACCTTCCCAAGGGACAGTCTTCATCCCTTCCACCCCTTTCATCACAGTGCAAAGAGCCTGGTTGATGGAACTGTTTACTTCGGTCTGGCTGTCTTTACTGGAGTTCTTTTTATTAACATGAATAATTTTGTTTCTTCTAGGCAAACCAAAGAAAAAAAATAAAGACTCAGAGGGGGAAATTTTTAATCTTAAATAGAAATCATCTAGAATCTCTTAAGTCTGTAAAGATATTCAAAACCAGTTCACAGAAAGTATGGGGAGGGCAGAAGACCTGTAGTCCCAAGGAGATGAAAGAAGAGAGAGAAACTCAGTGCAATGTCTCAGGAGGAAGTGACACAAGTGGCAATAGCTCAGGAATAAAAGATATAGAAATGGAGCTGAATGAGCTACACAAATAAGAACCACAAAAACCACCAAGAGAAACTAGGAGGAATGAGTGAGATGTAAAGATGGGATGCTACAGTAAGTTCTCAGAGTTTAAACGATTTGAGTTTTAAGGTTAACAGTGTAGGGATATAAGTGGATAGGCAGGAAGGGGATATCAAAGAATACAAAAAACTGTTCCCAAATTAAAATCACTTAACTCTCAGGACTCACCTGCTTGTGCACACAAATACTCAAATCCCTGAGCTTCTCATTTTCCTTAACCACGATGGGATTAAATAGTTGCTTCATTATTTTGTCCAAACTGTATGCCGTGCCAAATGTTGGTATGATGTTCTAGAGTCTTAATGAAGGTGGTGGAGAACTTACTGTGCATAGCATAACCACCACAGCCCCAGAGACACTTGTACTGAACACAGCACACTTCCCTGACACCGTAAGTCCTTTAACATTCTTTGGGGATAGCTTCTTCTTTAAAAAGAAAAACAAGATAAAAGCAACAGTATTTAAAAGGCTATATTAAATTCAAAGCAAAATATTTATTAGTACTCAAACTGCATACATTGCTGCTGCCTCCTAGAGACTTTGTAAGTACAAACCATGAATTGTGGAGCAAGAGAGTCAGGAGAGAGAGACCACCATCTCATTAAAGCCTGCTGTAAGGATTTTGGATAGTTCTCAGCTTCGCTTTGCACATATTTCAATGCTTAATTTCATTCTCTCATTTTATCTTCTATGAGGTAGAAATAGGTTTATTCTTGTTCAGCTAATGAGGAAACTGAGACTATAAGAGTTAATGAGACTTCCTTCAGGTCAAATGGCTATTGAGAGGCAAAGCAGCATGTTCTGGCATCAAGTCCAATGACCATTATATGACAGTTTCCTGCCTGTCCATCAGGGTAACTAAAACAAATGGCATATCTTCCACTTTGTTCTTGTTTGATTTCATTCATTTAATTAATACGTACTAAGTGCTAGTTGCTGAAGAAAGAAGGTTGAAAAGATAGGGTCATTCTCTTAAAGGAGGTTACAAAAAATGCAAAAATCACAGAAGAGATCATGATAATGCAGAATCATCCTAGTGGGAAATGAAATAGGCATAGAAGTCTAGAGTCATCAGAGACAGCAGTAATAGCTGTTTTGAGTATCGTGTGCAGCTACTAAATAACACAGATATCTTTTTGAGGATAACCTGCCCTCAAAGAAAGTTACAGTCTTTAGGCAGATGAGAGGGAGAGGGATTGTTCTTGTCACAGGGAACAAGAAATATAAGATAAAACATTTGACAAACATTGGTAAAACCAAGAAACTGTCAATGGTTCAGTTTTTTTCAAGAATAAAATGCAAGATGGTGGAGTGAGAAGATGCCAGCTCCAAAAGGCTCTGCAGGGCATGAACAGGTCTTTTTGCTGAGGGGATCCATGGAAAAATGAGGAGGGAGGGTCATGGCCAAGTCTGCATGATAGGGGCCATTCTGGCAGCAATGGGGACTCAGCCAATAGCTTAGCAGAGAAAGAGGGATGGAGGTGGGGAGACCAGAAAGAAGCTTGCACTGTTGTCATAGCAACAGATGAAGAGGACTGAACTGAGGGGGTGGTGGAAGGGATCCATTGAAGAGGCATTTAAAAGCAAAATTCACAGGACTTTTTGTTTGAATGTAAGAGTGAGGGAGAAAAGCCACCTGAGACAATGCTCAATACTTTGAAAACTGGGAATGCCTCCAAAACAGAGGTTGTATGAGGTTCACCTTTGGTTCTCTCTTTTCTCAAACCTGACACATTTGGGGGTGCTCAGAGAATTCTGTGAGATCATGTGTGTTCCCAAGGTCCTTTCTTATTTTCATTTGCAATAGCACATCAAAGGTGGATGTGCAATCTATTGATTGTTTCTTATCCACAGGAATGACAAGTTAGGAGGGGCCCAAAATGTCTATGAAATTGGGAAAATTTCTAGGTTTTCAAAAAATTATGTGAGAAGGAAAAGTAAAGCAGACAGGCAGGTGAAGAAGTGAAATGGTGAATGATGTCTGTCTCTGGGCAGATTCTTTGCGAAAATGGCCACACCTATTGTACTCAATCCTGCATCAAGGGGGTAGAGTCAATTTCTCCACCCATTCAATCTTGGCTGAACTTGGGACTTGCTTTCAGCCAGGGAGTGCAGCAAAAGTGGCCTTGACCTTGCACACTTTCGCACTGCACACTGCAGCTCCTCCTCAGAATCCTGCCCTGCAGCCATGCAAACAGGCTCGGCTGGCCTGCTGGAGAAAGGGAGACCACATGGAGCAGGGAGGCCATTCTGGACCAGCCAGCATTTAGCCAACCTCAGCTGACTGCAAATGCTTGAGTGAGCTCCTGGAAATAAAAAATGCCCAGCTGAGCCCAGCCTGCAATGTCAGCTTAGACACTGTGAAATAAATAAAAAATTGTTACTTTAAAAGCCACAAGAACTGGGTGCGGTGGTGCTCACCTGTAATCCCAGAGACTCCAGAGGCTGAGGCAGGAGGATCACAAGTTCAAACCCAGCTTCAGCAAATTAGTGAGGCCCTAAGCAACTCAGTGAGACTCTGTCTCTAATAAAATATTTAAAAGGGCTGGGGATGTGGCTCAGTGGTTAAGCGCCCTTGGGTTTAATCCCTGGTACCAAAAAACAAAAACAAAAACAAAAAAAAACCCACTAGAGTTTGGGGTTATCTATAGCCAAAGCTAAGAATAAACTCTCTTTATTAAAGGAACATATAAAATACTCTTCCACAACTCTACTTTTTCTTCTTTTTTTTTTTTTGGTGGTGAGGGGTTGAATCCAGGTCCTCTACACATGCTAAGCATATGCTGTACCTCTGAGCTACACCACCAGCCCAGCCTCCTACTTTGAAGGGAATCAGTACTGTGGAAGTCAAGTTCCAGAGATGGAATCCTGGTTGTCACACAGCTAACACCACTTCCTGATGCACACTGCTCCAACTATTACCCAAATAAGATTTGCCCAAAAGGATGCCAGAGACTAAGCAGGTCATTGTGGCATGGGGAGCCAGGAGTGTTCAAACACTGCTAAAGGACAAGGGACATTCTTTGCAGGCTAGACAAGACCTTCATGGTTTCTAAGAGGCCAGAGGCTGCCTGTAACTAAGCATGTGTTATTTTGAAATGTCTACACTCAAGCATTCTAGAACCTTCAAGGAAGGAAACAAAAATCCATGTTAAGGGTATATATGGACATTTTACATATTATTTTAAAATAATAATAAATAGTATTTTACATACTATTCTATTTGTCTGGAATGTTTCATAAATTAAAATTAAAAATTTTAACCTGGTTAAAACACATTACATTTTCTTTCTGTAATCACATTACTTTCACCTTCTCTCTGATACTATCCCCAGGGGATTCTATGTTAATGTTCTTTTTTCTGCTCACCATTATGTTAAGGTGATACAGGTCACCAACACCATATTTAATATATTCCTCTTATAATATTTCATTTATTTATTCATTCGTTTGTTAAACCATCTTATTAAGCATCTTTTATGTACCAGGTATTGCTCTAGACAATAAGAATACAGCAAAATACAAAACAATATCCCTCTTTCCAGAGCTTATATTTTAGCAGAGAATAAAATGTAAATATAAGTATAACAACATTAGGGTGGTATGTGCATAAAGCAAAATAAAGCCTGGGGCAGGTATTTAAAAGGCAGGTATTTAAAAGGAGAAGGTTCTTCTGCTTGGGAAGGTAGAAGCAGGAATGTCTGAGATGAAGCTGAATGAGGGGTCTCTGGGGCAGAGCTCTTTAGTGTTATCTCTGGTTTCCTTGCCTATGTATTTTTTTCCCCCACTGTGACATCTTGGAAGTAGAGACCATGCTTTCATCTCTGCATCTTCAAGCCTAGTCCAGTGCCAGGCATATAGGAAGAACAATCTTATTGGATAAACAGACAAATGGGTGGGTGGATGCACAAACAGATGGAGTTCCCAGCTTCATGTATGACTGCATATATGATGTGATTCCACATCACATACAACCAGAGAAATGAAAAGCTGTGCTCCATCTGTGTGCAATGAATCAAAATGCATTCTGCTATCATGTATACCTAAGTAGAATAAATAAATAAATTTTTTAAAAAAAAGCAGATGGACTTCCCAAGATTCCACTAAGATTGCAGTCAATGTTGAAGGGGCTACCATCTCTGTGAGCCTTGCCCTCTGTGTGCTCTTCAATACCACAATCTGCCCCAGCA
This sequence comes from Xerus rutilus, assembly GCA_028644305.1. NCBI lineage: Eukaryota > Metazoa > Chordata > Mammalia > Rodentia > Sciuridae > Xerus > Xerus rutilus. Next base: position 12,199,884 of record CM053407.1, read on the forward strand.
CCTTGTCCTGCTAAGTCTTTCTTTTGTTCCATAGCAATGATCACCTTCTGCCATCCTAGTGATTTGCCCAATTTGTCTTGTTTATCACTTGTCTGTCTTCATCACCAGAATGGAAGCTCCTGGAGGGCAGGGCTCTTTTTCTGTTTTGCTCATTGTTGTAACCCAAGTATGTTATACAGGGAGCAACATACAGCAAGGGCTCAAAACATAGGTGTTCAGCATCTGAGAGTGACCCTGTCCATCTCGGTTTTTCTGAATCTTGATCTGAAGCCTGCTGGGTTCCTTCACAGTTTAAACGGTCCTGCAAGGTGTCTGCTTTTAGGATGATTCATGAGTCATTTTTTTCCCACCCAAAGCTTGGAGGTTACTCCCATGAGCAATTGACATTTAAAAGCACATACCGATTTTTTTTTTTTTTTTTTTTTTGGCAATCTAAAAAATCAAGCAAGCTCAATATGGAGAGAAAGTGCACATACAAAAGAGAATACTTTAAAAATATACAGCAGTTCTGGTTTAAAAACACTAAGTCGTTTGTTTATGAACCAATAATAATGTCAGTTAACTATTAGATAAAGTGCAGAGAAAATGTTCGATGGAAAAACTGCAAAATATATTCAAACTATTATTTGTCGACTTTTTTCCTTTGCTGTGTATCAGTCACTGTGGGCACATTGCCTGGTCCTGTCAATCAGTGATACCCTGCCACCAGGACCCTGTCATGAACTCTGCCTGTCGCTCTCAACAGGATTCTGACAGCTTCCTGAGTCTCAGCACTGCCCACTAATGCTCTGATGTCTTTGTAACCTAGTTAAGGTATCATTAGCTTAACTAGGCTAAAGATATTCGTTTTCAGACAAAATCAGCCTTCCACTCAAGGTAATACACATTAACTGAAATTGCTCCTTTTCTTTACTGGTCCATTTCAAGCTCATATTCTGATTTCTTTGTAACCTAGTTAAGGTTTCATTAGCTTAACCAGGCTGGAGATATTCTTGTCAGTGGAAATTTGCTTTCTGCCTGAAATGATACACACCCTTTTGGAAATGGCTGTGTTTTCCCTCACAGTCTAAATTAGATCAACTCCTTTCAGATCGCTCTCCCCTCCATTACAATTTACCAAGATGGCCCAGAGATGGTCTCTTTCTTCCAGACACCTGTCTTTCTTCTACCACTTGACTCCCCAGTCAGAATACCGCTGCCTCACACTCTTCTCCTCCTGCCACACACCTGTCCTCAGAAAAGCCTAGCTGTATTGGACCATGTGCCTGCTGCCCATCTGAACTGCAAGTTGAATGCAACATATTACAGCACTTCTTCAGCAAGGGATTCAGAAAACATCACAAAATTTGAGCTTTATTACAGATGAGACTTCATTCATTGATTTTGTGATCTTATTTCTTAGTAAAACAAAACAACTACAAAATTTAGAAGCAAATAAACAAAGATCAATTTGAAAAAAAAGTGTGGAAAAAGTCAAAATTTCAGGTAAGACAAAAAACAAAACAAGATAAAATAAAATGATCTGACTAGTAAAAAAAAATCTCACCAGGAAGCAATAGCATATTTAACGTTGTTGCTAAATGTGGTTAGATCTGTTCAAATCCTTCCCCTGCCATCTAGAGAATATTGTTTTTAAAGGTTCTGTAGGCATAGATGCAGACCTTTGGAAATTAAATTTTGAAAGGTTTTATGACAGAGGCTGTTTGTGCAATCATCTTTCCTAGGTAACTAAGGAGACACAGCAAGATTGTCACAGTAGTTTGTCTTGGGGTTGTGTTCATTATGTATGCTTTCCACTAGAATGGATTCCATGATAGGCAGGGGTAGTAGAGGAGGAGAGGGCAAACAAGAAGAGGTGAGGGGAGGAGAACAGGAAGGGGAGAGAGGGAGGAAGAAGGCAAAGGAGAGGAGGAGGAGTGGAGGGTAAGAGAGACATAAACCACAGGTAGACCTAGTGCTTGTGCAGAGACTCCATGCAAAGAACAGAAAAGGACCAGAAGATGAACCATAAACTCACTGGCCTGGAGGCATCCCCAGTTACCATGGCCCTTGCTGGGAGTATCTTCTTGCACTGAGAATGATGCTGAGGCTTAAAGTACTTTTGTACAATGTGGCTGCTGTGATTGGAATATGCTTTGTCCCCTCTGAAACTCATGCTGAAATTTAACCCCCATTTTGAGATATTAAGAGGAGAGATCTTTAAGAGATGATCAGGGCTCTGCCCTCATGAATGAGTTAACCTGCTCATGTGATTAATGGGTTATCTAGAGCATGGATCTGCTACCAGAGCCAGTTTGGCTAAGTCTCTTACACTCCCTGTCTCTTGCCAAGCAATGCCCTGGGCTGCCTAGGGACTCTGCCAACAAGAAGGCCATCACCAGATGCAGCCCCTCAACCTTGGACCAGAACCATAAGCCAAGATAAACCTCTTTTCTTTATAACTTACCAAGTCTATGTAAGTGATTACATAGACTATGACATTAGCAACAGAAAATAGACCAAGCCACTGGCTCCTAAACACAAGTCACTGTATCATCTGATGTTCAGCTGATCCAAGGGTGGTCTCTTCCCACACTGAAGGAAAACCGGCTCCACTGGGAGTCCTGAGAGACTGTATACTGGTCTCCAATGTGGCACAGCTTAGAGGAATTTCCAAGGAAGTAATTTACATATTACATGCTGATTTTCATCCTCCATCCTAACTTCAGAATCTGTATACAATCTCACATCCTTACTGCCCACTATATCTGTATTTTATGGAAACCTAAGTGAAACCTGGTCTAGAAGATTCTTTATAGACAAGAAACATCTCTCATTTTTTTGTGAGTAATTTACTTTGTAATGGAAATTTACTTTCTATGGTAAAAAAATGTAATTCTGTTAGTGTATGACTGTGTGCACTATTAATAAATACTTATCTGTGTGACTGTCTTCTCTTTCTTCCATGTGGAAGAGAAATATGGAGGACTCCAAAGGCAGCAAAGAATTAGATGAGCGTGTGTAGGCAGAGGGGTGTGTGTAGACTATACATAGTACACATACTAGCCTGTCACGAGGATGGCTGCAGTGAGGATACACGATTCCTATTTGTAAGGTACTAATACACCTAACACAAAGCTGGCCATGAGTCAAGTCCTGGAGGTGGGTAATATCCTAAGAGGGACTGATTTTCCAGGTAACATTTTAGATAAATTAGGAAAGAACAAAGGCTGGTGGTAATAGTAGAGTGGATAAATATTTTCCAAGAATTGTTGAAAATGGTCTCAAATTGTACCTATGTCTTCATTTTATTTGTTATTATCTCTTTATTTTTCAGTATCTCTCTACCCAATTTTCTACAGCATTATTTACTCTTCTCTATATTTATTTCTTTTGGGGAAGAGTTTTTATTATTATTAAGAAAATAAATGAATAGAAATTTCATAGGTAAGATCTGTATTACATACCACGAAACAAAGCATTTCTTGCCTTTGACCACCTGGTGACTGCATGCCTAAGTTGCAGGTCTTTTTTAGTTAACAACTCTCTTAAAGTTTAAAAGTTAAAAATGTCAGCCTAATGTTAAAAATGGTGGTAAATATAAAGCAATCAATAAGGTATTTTAAGTGAACATTTATAATTTAAGGTAATAATTAAACTACCCTCTCCACCTTTTTTCCTTATGAGATAAATATTAATTTCCTGGCCACTTCAGATCTTTTGTATTTTCTATAAAACACCAACCATCTGTGCCAAACTCATTACTTAGTGAGGATAATGACAAAATCGCCTAATACATGAATATAAAAAGGATAGCATGACCCTAATAAACATCCCATAGCTTACTCTGTGACAACTTTGTCATTCACTACAACAATGTCACCTTCACTGTGGCATGGTAAAGAAATAGAACAAGTATTATAATAACGAGAACAGAAAATGAAATCAAGGTAGAAGCAGACATCCTACTTTTCTAGAATCTCTCTGAAAAATCTTCACTACATTTGGGTATAAAGGCTTTATTACAGAATTATTAATTCTCTCTCTAAACTTCTTGGTAAATTTGGGAGATCTTGATAAACAACCTCTTCTTAGTTTAGGTAGTATTGGTAGTGATCTTGTTGCAATTTGACCAGGGGTAGCTTAAAACATGACAGTCTTCTACCTATAAATGGAAAAGCTGGTGGTGGTGGTAGGGTTCCTAAGCAAAGTAGTAATATAAATGAGAATGTATTTGTCACTTTTTACTTACTTTAGGACATAATTTCTTTCCAAGCTCTTTTTCATGACACATTTGTATGCAATCACTAGCTTTAATCTCTTCATAAAAGTAGAAGCTATTTCTTTACTACATTTTGTTAGCCATTAGTTCGAGTTCATTACTCAACTAATGAGTCCTCGCCAGAGACGTGAAAGGGCCTTGTTTATCTCTGTAACTTCACAACTGAGACCACTGAGTCCTACAGAGTTTCCTGACTTGTCTCTAGTCTCACAGTCAGCTGGTGACAGAGTCATGGCTAACATCTAGTTCTGATCCCCAAAGTCTGACCTCTCGGTAGCTTTCACATCAATCTCTGAATCTCTAAGGATCTGAGAAGGTGAGGTGCTTGGCCTTCTGGGTCTATCTTTATTGTTTTATAGTTTAGTCTTTCTTTAAGGAGTCTTTTTGCTAAATAAGTAAAATCTCTGGCTTAACGAAGATTCTTAGAGTCACATTTTAAAAATATTTCAAAGTGAAAAAATGCCTGAAATACACCAGAAATTTATCATAACTCTTCATTATAGAGTGGAATTGGATAGGAGTTGGATTTTTAAAAATGTCATCTGAAGAAGTTCAGTGACTAAAGGTCCATGGGACCAGAGATTCTGAATTCAAACTGAAGTCAAAGACCTGAGACAAATACCTCCAACTCTGTGAGGACAAATTACTTAACCACTCTCACCCCTTGGTGCCTGATCTGTAAAATGAGATGTTATAAACCTTATAGTATCAGAAATTAAAGGAAATAATCCACGTTAATGGCTCCTGATGTTGATATAGTCCTTATTAAACAATGCCACCCTTATGTTAATACTGGAGAATTTAGATCAGCATATAATAAGGGACAGATTCACTCTGTATTTTCAAATCTGCCTCAAGTCAATCTGCCTTTCCCTCTGTAGTATGAACAAGTAGTTTCATGTTATTCCCAGGGAGGTCTGAGAATCACAAGTCAAAACTATGGACCAGGAGACCAGCCCCACAATTACCCTGAAAGAGCAGGTTAGAGGGAGCACAGAGGCTTGAAAAAGTGTTCCCACGACAGCTGCGACCTCTGACAAGCTTGATTCTGAGCTGAGCAGCTGCAAGAAGGTCAGAAGCCTGGACACCAGTCTGGCCTCATGTTCTGAGGTTGCAAATGGGTTCAACAACAGGCCATGGATTTGGGGAGTGCCAACCCACAGGCCTCTATGGGGGCCTATCAGGCTTTGGGAACTCAAAGTCAGAATCTCAGGACTGGTCTGAGGGCACAGAGATGTCTTGTTTCATTTGCTCAATTCAATATAACATATTTACCATACATGGCTTTGTCAGATGAAAAGCCAGGATTATCAGTACAGGGGTGAATCAGTTCCACGTGTGCCAGTGATGTGGGTGATGTCCAGGGCAGCAGTTCTTAAAAGTGTGCTCCGTGGACCAGCAACATGAACATCACTCAGTAGCTTATTAGAAATGCATATTCTCAGGTCTCAGCCCATCCTTGCTGAGTCGTAAACCCTGGGGGATGGCCCCATCTTCTGTGCTTCAGCAATCCTCCCAAGTCAGTCTAGTACTAAAGTTGGTGAACTAGTGGTAGAGGATGTGTTTAAGAAGAGCAGCTAGACATGAGCAATGAAAAACAAAATAATGACAGGCAGTTGGCATTCTGTCAGAATAGATATCACAAAAACTCCATAGCATGAAGAACCTAGCAGCGGTGGGCAGAGTAGTCAATCAAGCTGAGAGAAACTGAAGACTGATGCAACGTGAGATAGGTCAGAGAGTTTCACACCTCACTGACTGCAGAAATCCAAATGAAAAAAGGCAGGAGTGATTGAGTCATCCATACGTGAGAAGAGTTTTGCTTAAAGTAGATACTGTGCTTGCTCTCCTCCCTGTCCAAGGGAGGTAGATTTGCTTAAACGTGCCCAAAAGGTATTCCTTGTCAACAAAGGGGCAAGCCACCAGCTAAATGAGCATCAAGCATCATCCCGAATGTTCCAACCAAACTGAAGGTCATTGCAAAGACCCAGGCTGGAGGAAGAAACTTGATCTTAAGGATCATTTTAATGAGCATTAGCAAAGTGAGGTTGTTCTTTAGGCCTGTTGCTAAGTCCTCACACAGAAGGTCTGAGAAGGGGCTCCATGAGTGTGATTTCTTTTTAATTTTTTGAACTGTAGATGGACACAATATCTTTATTTTACTTATTTATTTTTATGTGGTGCTGAGGATCGAACCCAGAGCCTCACGCAAGCAAGGCAAGCGCTCTACCACTGAGTTACAATCCCAGCTCCTGAATGTGATTTCTTAAACACGCATTTTTAACAAAGGATTTCACCTCTTCTGACTCCGGTGGTCAAGCTTGAGAAATATAGTTAGCAATTCATTTATCCAACAGCAGGGAGGCTGGAACCAATGGTACGAGAAGACCTATTACTCCTATTATTCTTTGTATTCAACATGTTTGTTTTTAAATCATATTTCTAATGGAATGTGTGCATTTCTACCAGAAGACACTGGCAAAGTCAAGATGAATTTCTGAGGTGGAAAGAGTCATTGGAATCCCAAACGCAGAAAGTTATCATAGGTCAAGTTTGAATGGGACTGGCAAAAGATGGTGGACACTCTCTGAGCCTTTCAAAAAAGATTTGCCATCATTTTTGATTTTCTAGTTATAAAGGAGATGCATTTGAAATTCAATCCTGTTTCCCGTGAGTCAAATGACTGTAATTCTTCATCTCTGAAACACTAGGCAGGAGAGCTGGCAGAGACCTCAGTGGGCATCCTACATGGCCTCCCAGCTGCTGCAGGCAGCCACTGCTTGGCCTCGGAAGATGGACGCCACCTCAGTCAGAAGGCAGGCAGTCTTCTGACTAGAGATGGTCCTCACAGTGAGCCGGAGAGTCACATCTCCTCCCTTAGAGAGAAATGAGAGTTGGACATAGATCTGTGGGTAGATGCTTCTCTTTCTTAAGAGGTTAATGAGGAACCAAAAAGAAAGCTCCTAACTGAATTATGCAGAGAAAACAGATGACAAGACAGAAGACATTTTCTTCTTCACATTTTCCTCCCCATACCTTGGTGATTTAGTAAACCACGGCATTTACCAAATCACAGTGGCACTGTGTGGAGAAAGGAAGGAAGAAAACCCCATTTTGTTTTGTTGTTTTAATCCTTACATGTCATCTTATTCCTTCATTTTTGTGGCCTTTTGTCTCTGCCAGTTGCTATAGCAACAACAACCAGCAAGCAGTTTGCATCTCTCTCTCCAGCTTAGGCAGAGATAACTATAAACGGGGTCAAAAACAGCTCTGGGTTGAAGAAGAAAGAAGATCCATTTCTTCCTCATCTACTTTTATGTGTGGATTTGTTGTGAAGGTACATATATGTTTCTGTGCATTGATTTAATTCAATATTTTCCAGCCACAAGTGATATTTTTTCAGAACTTGTCTTAGTTTCTGATATAGGGGAAGGGAGTAGGAAGTTTCATATTTAGTGACATAGTTGAGAACATACAGCTATATAGTTAATATTGAAAAAGTCAGAGCCGAGTGCAGTGGCGCAAGCCTGTAATCCCAGCACTTAGGGAGGCTGAGAAAGGAGAATCGCGAGTTCAAAGCCAGCCTCAGCAACGGCGAGGCACTAAGCAACTCAGTGAGACCCTGCCTCTACATAAAAAACAAACAAACAAACAAAACAGAATAGGGCTGGGGATGTGGCTCAGTGGTCAAGTGTCCCTGAGTTCAATCTCCAGTACAAAAAAAAAGAAAAAAAGAAAAAGAAAAAATCAGGAGTATCAAATGATCTTGCAGAAATAAGAGTCTACAGAATTCTGAATGCACCTAGGAAGGGGGGAAACCATTCTCAGAGTGTCCTAGGCACATGGAATATTTATAGAACCCTTCAATGACCCACCAAACTATTAGGTACAATTTCATGTCAAGACATGATATTTGCTTAACCTATACTTTGACTTTTTACTTGAATGTTTCTTATTGTGATTCTCCTGGTGTTTTGTGCTTTCCTGACATATTTTTTTCTAAAGTGAAGACTGTGTTGCCAACAGTGATGGTATGGCCACAATTAGGGTCTGCTGAGAAGCAAACAACATCTGTTGACATAAAAGATTTGGGGCTAAGCATGATTTTACTCCTTTTCAAGACATAAATCCTTATTTAAACACAATGTGATTAATATGTTATACATACCAAACTATAATAACAACAGGATTTATGTTCTAGACCAAGCTGTTAAAAGAAACAAATACCTTGGAAAAAATTGGTACCAGTATTAGTTTTCTATTGCTGCTATAACAAATTATCACAACTCTAGCAGCTAATAACAATACAAATGCAGTATTGTATAGGTTTATAGGTTAGAAGTCCAAATTGGGTTTCCTTGGACTGAAATCAGTGTCATCTAGGCCACACTCACTCAAGAGTCACTAGGGAAAATCTGTTTCCTTGCCCTTTTCCAGATTCAATAAACTGGCAGTATTTCTGGGTTCATGGCCCCATCCTTCACCTTCAAACCAACAGTATAACTTCTTCAGCTCTTTCTCTTTTTTAAATTAATTTTTTATTTTTTTAGTTGTAGATGGATACAATATATTTATTTATTTTTATGTGGTGCTGAGGATCGAACCCAGTGCCTCACGCATGCGAGGTAAGCGCTCTACCCCTGAGCTACAATCTCAGCCCTTCAGCTCTTTCTTACCCTAATCTCATCTGCAAAGTCCCTTTGGCTAGTAAAGTGACGCGTTTACAGGTTCCAGGGATGGAGAGGTATATACCTTGGGAGACTAGTATTCCGTCTATCACAGGATCTCTTTCATCAAATTATGTCTCATAATAATCACATTTTAATTTGATCCTGATCTCAATCCAAGACTCACAAAATGACCTTTATCCCTAGAACCTATCATACAGTCAAATGTCCTGCTCTTTGACTTCAAGTCAGGTTCCCAGCAAACGTTTGCAGTCTCCACTATCATAAGCCTGTCCCCTCAAGGGCAGTCTATGGCTGTAGCAGGTTTTGCCTGCTCTTCTCTCTACCTTTACCCCCATCCCAGACAGGTGCTCTCCATTGCCTGTCCCCACACCTATTGCATTGAGGACTGGCTTCTGCCACAAGGGTGACAAATCCTTAAAAATGGGGTGACAATATGCTTAAATGTTCAAAATTTTTTTCATGAAGCACATGAATGCCTGGCTTTTCTATTTGATTTTATATCTGCACCTTCAACTTTTGAACTCTCTATTTTTAAAAAATCTCCTTTAGTAATTTTTTTGAGTTGATCTCTGGCTGAAGTGTAGTGTTGGTTTTCTGACCTCCTACATTGCCTGACATCTGAAATCCATACCTTCTCCCCTACATTTGGTAGCTGTGCCCTGATCTATGACCAACTTCTACTACCTGCTGACTGCTCAGCTCTGGATGCCATGCCCCAGGCCTGCTCCCTGGAGCACACTGCCCTTCCTCCTGGTCCTGTCTACTGAGTTCCACCAGAGACTGCTGCCTTACCCATCCCAGCTCTGTGAGTTGTCCACTGCTGAAATAATCTGTCCCTGCCTTCAGACTCTTGCCCTTGGAAGGATCACGTGTCCATTCCTCAGTGAGAAGAAAGCCAGATAATGGGGCAGTCCTGGGCATTGCTATAGCTGTCCCCAACTTGAGTATAAGGAGACTGTCTTGCTGAGATTTACAATGCACATCTATATGTGAAAGCCACACACACACACACACACACACACACACACACACACACAACCTATCTTCTCTCCCAACACCTGCCACATAAGTCCCCATATGTTTCTGAAATAACTATTTACATTTTAATTGGTAGCTCCAGCTTCTGGGTCAGAGGTAGATTTCCACTGCGCAATTATTTGTGATAGGTGAGAAATGTACCCAGAGAAAACATCCTTCCAAGGTCCTGCTTCCTAAAATGCAAAACAGTGTGACTTTTTATGCAGCAATGTCATCACTGACCAGCCTGAAGTGGTTCTGATATCTGGGGGAGGTAAGATGATCACACCAGCACTTTCACAGGGGTAGAGGGGGGCTCCACCCCATCTACCACATAGTCGCATAGCCTAGTCACTGGTCATGGGGAGAACTGGGACCCTGTTCTCCCTCTGACTTCTTCCTATGGCAAACATCATGAACCCATTCACAAAGTTAGCAGTCCAGACCTGATAGGCAACATGCGCTGGGACCTGGAATCACTGAATAAGGATTTTTCTTTTTCTTTTGTTCTAAACAAGGTAACAGTCATTAGCCCTGCCTTCCTTCCATCACCATCCAATGTCAAATGGAGGGCAGACACTCTAGGGTTCCAGGTGTTTTCTTTATTAACCATAATAATGAGATGTTTCTGGCCAGAATAGGAGTGTTCTCCAACTTGAACCTCAAAGATTACTTTTATATGCTTCTTTGATTTCTAGGGAAGAAAACAAAGTTAGGAGTGAATAAAAAGAAAGGTTGAGAGAAAGTTTGATTATATAATTGACTAATTTCTGGCATTTTCCACTGATTATAATTATTTTTAAACAAAATAGGCTTATTTGTGAAGGTTTTAACTGCATTGTGACCAAAATCTTACTGCCATTCGCCTTTTTTACACCTCTACTGTTCTAACTAATATCTATTATAGGATTTTTTAAAAACCTTGTTTTTTAAAATATCCAACCACCCTGTGGAATCTGGCAGGTCTCTCTCAGAGATTCTCTGTCTCTGTTGTTCACAATGTTGGCAATGAATTATAAAGCTCCCAAGACCTCCTCATTGTCAAAATGCCAAAGTATGCACTGACCTATATAGAAACACATATATACACAGACAGAGAGAAAAGCACACACATAAATAACCTGAAAGATGTAGCCAAAAGTGTAGAACAGAAGCTCCATCACCTTTCATTAATTCTGTGACCTTGGGCAGGTTACTTCATATCTCTGAGACTTGTATTTGTCATCTATAAAATGAAGGTATTAACACTGAAAAATGAAAAATGAAAAATGAAGCTAATAATATTTGAATATTTCATAGAGTTTTGTGAGAATTAAGTGAATAAACACATGGAAAGCATTTATAATAATGCTTGGCATATAAGTCCAATAAGAGCTCTTGTTGCTATTTGGGGGGATACTGGGGATTGAACTCAGGGGCACTTGACCACTGAGCCACATCTCCAGCCCTATTTTATATTTTATTTAGAGACAGGGTCTCACTGAGTTGCTTAGCATCTTGCTTTTTGCTGAGGCTGGCTTTGAACTTGGGATCCTCCTGTCTCAGCTGTCCGAGCAACTGGGATTGCAGGTGTGCGCCACTACACCCGGCTCTTTTTGCTATTTTTAATGGTGCTGATGGTAATGGTGGTGATAGTGGTAGTGTTGGGTGCTGGTGGTGCTCATGATGCTCATGGTGATGGTGGTAGAGGTTGTATTGATGGTACTGGTGGCGCTGGTGGGGTTGATGGTGCTGGTGGTGAAGATGATACTGGAGGTGGTACTGGTGGTAATTGGGTAATGCTGGTGGTAATGATGATGTTAGAAGAAATGATAGTAAGAGTTCCAGAATATGTAGCTCATTTGGTAAAAGAGTGGCAGACCATACATGTATACAATCTATATCATTTTTAAAATATACTGTCTCATGGATATAATCCTATAATAAAACTGAGATTAACTGAGACAATCCCTGGGTTAGGAACTTTAAAACACTAGCTCTAGAAATCACAACACCCCAAACAGGCAGGCATTACTAGATTCATTTCACAGATGCTAAAACAGAGACCCATAACAGGAAAGTAAGTACCAAGGGCACACAGTGCACAGTGGTGCCTGGGATTCTGTCATAGAGCAAACATTCTCCTCCCTGCCAGTCTCTCTCCAAAGCTCACAGCTTCCCATGGCCTGGCCCTTCTGGGGAAACAGGCAGGAATTCAGACTCCCATTATTTACCAGATGAGGAAATGGAGGCAGAGGCTGGAGAGCTAGGATAGATGCAAGTTGTAGGAGAGTGGGGACCGGGGGACAGGGAGGAGTAGAGCAGCTGAGGTGAGTGGGAAGCCAGTGAGGATGAGGAAGAGGCTCAAATGAAGTCAGGAAACCCTAGAGGACTGGGGTGTGGCCAGCCCGATTCTTCCAGTTTACTCTGCTCAGTAACAGCGACTCTCCAAGTCTGCCTATGGCAAGTGATGATTACTCTTTTTCAGTTGAAAAGACCGTCAAACATTTTAAATTACAATTGTCAGTAGTGAGATGGTGTTGCATCATGTGAAATGATCTAAAGCTGCAAAGCACAAAGCCTTCTTTAAACAGCCAAGGAATGGCTCCCTGCAGAGAGCTAAACCTCAAGCACAGAGCAAACTCTCTTCTCCCAGAGACACTAGCAGGAAAATTAGCAAGTTTGGGAAAAAAAGAAGATGGCCTAGGAACTGCCAGGACACATGCACACCATCATCCCAGCTTTGGGGAACCTACCCAGGCTGCTCACCTGTTATGTCAATCTGGCCCACCAGCAATAGCCACAAAACTGCGGCACACATTTGGGGAATGCAGACAAGATCCCACCCTGTTGTGCTAATGGGGGAGAGGTGAGGCAACAGAGGCTTAAAGGGGGAAAAAATAGCAATCCCAAGCCACATGCTGTATTGCAACTGTGTTCACAAGCTTGTCTCACCAGACAGCAGTTACTAATGAGCAGCAAAAGTGTCTATTTGTAGGTTCCTTTCTTCTGTTCTTCCATAACCACTGAAGGTGCAAATGAGCCACAAATCTGCAAAGTGCCAGGCAGCAGGAAGAAAGGGAGTGAAGGCAGGCCCAGGATCTGCCACGGACCATGCCAGATCCCCACAGTCAAGTTAAGACCACTGTGGAGAAGACTGAGGGATGCAGAAAGCAGGGAGGCCAGACGCTGGGATGGTACCAGGAGGGGGAGCCACAGGCATTCTTTGTTACCCCAGAGCTGCTCCTGAGTTCTCTTTCCTGGACCACCTGTCCCTTTGTTTCTGGTTGTTCCTTCTGTCCAACAGCCCAGCTGCCAGGAGTTTTCAAATGACAGGAGGCATTTGAATGCCAGGTCCTGGGGTGATCCCCAATGAATCACTCGGCATATGGGTCAACAGGATTTTCGGAAAGTTCCCAGAACTAAGATAGCCCTTCCTCTACCCAGCCCTCTGCCCTACTTGGGAACCTTCTTAGAATAATTAAATCCAGACAAAGAAGGGAGGAGTCTTCCATTTACACAACAAATATGTCTTGAGCATCTATGATGTGCCAGGAACTGGGGTTAGTGCTGAAAACAAGACAGCAGAGGGGAAGAGAGACCATGAACAGGAAACTGTAGCTAGTAGGAGGTGGAGGATCCGGGGCTCTCAGGCTGTCTCCTCAGCTGCCCCAGGCTGTCTCCTCAGCTGCCCCAGGCTATTCTGAGGGTCCAGTGGGACAGAACCAAAACTATGAGGAAAAATCGGGTCTCACCTGGCCTCACCTTTCATCTCTGTTCTCAAGACCCAGCTGACTACAAATGTCAGTCAGCCAACACCATATCCAGAGTAGTCTCTAGAGTGGGGCCTCAGCACTGAGGGTGAGGCAGCAGAGAGGAGGAGGGGCAGCCATGGGCCCTGGAGGTAGAGGCTGGTGGAGGTAGGCAAGGCCCACAGTGCATAGGTCAGGGGCTCTTGAGGCTGGGGTAGAGCTGAAGGTCTGGGCAGCACCATGCCCTCCACCTACCCCTTAATGAAGCCACTGGTCCCCTGCAGCTAGGCCAGACTTCCTTGGTCTCCTGATCTCCATTTCCTTATTCAGCTCTGTCCAGGCTGCTTAGCTGGAGTAACCAGCTTGGATCAGAGTCACGGAGACTGCACTAACCAAGCAGTTGATGTCACTGTCTGCTATTGATTTGGCAGCCCTGAGAGAAGCCGTGGGCACCACGAAGGAGGCGAAGACAAAGGGAAACAAAAGATCCTCCAGATGGCTTTTTCCCCACGTCTCCTAGGACCTGCCCTGGACTGAGAACCATTTTCCAAATCTTTACCAGCTGCCTGGCAGCTTGCCACAGATCAATAAGTCTTCTTCAGAGTTCCAACTTGCAAAAATATTTACTGTACATAATTTAATAGAACCCTCTCCTGGATAAGGAGCTGACACTTTTAATTACCTCCATCAAGTGCTCTCCTCCTATAGGACACAGCATGCACGTGGCTCAGAATGCCAATTATATGCATTTCTGGAGCTTTTGCTATTGTTGACTCGTAGGAGAAGAGAGAGAAAGGAAAATGGAATGCTGACCTCTATGTGGGGCACAAGGGGAAAAGGTAGCCAGCGACATAACTAGTGACCTTTTTTTTTCCCTAGTGGAAACTTCAAAATACTGTCCTGTTCCCCACCACCACCACCACCACCACCACCATCGTTTTCTTTTCCTATGTCCCATCTAAATCTTCACACACTCAAATACAGACAGATTCTCGCCACCCCCCGCCCCCATTCCTAAGAAATTTAGTTGTGTATCTTTGGAATTTTGCCTAGAGAGCTGGACCCAGGATTTATCTTCTTCGGGTCCCCAAAGGCACATGACCAAAAGTGTATAGCAAAGACACAACACTTTCCATGGGTCGGTCAGTTACAATATCAGTCTCTCGAAATACTGTATTCCTAAGCTGAAAAAATAGGCCTGCATGGAGGTGATATTACATCTATTTTTCAGATGAGAAAACTGAGGCTTAGAGATGTTGTATACCCGACCCAAGGTCACCTACAAAGTTACTGAGTGGATCTCAAGTACATCTCAGCCTGACTGAAAGCTGGTGCTGCATCTCAGACCCATCCTGAGGAGGTCTCACACATTTCCAGGAATCTCCAGAAACCCTTCATTCATTTCTATCCCACTGTTGTGTAGAGTGAGGTTGAAGAAATACTGGACAATCGAGGGGACTCTTCTGGCCTCCTCCCCAAGGGCTTGGCTCTTTCTCCAGCACTTCCCTTTCTGGAGCCCAGGAAAGATATCCCTCCAGCACAGTGGACAGAGCCTGGGTCCAGCCTCCACCCAGATGTGGCCCATTCTGGTCAGTGTAAGGTATCTTCCTCTGCTGCCCCTCCATACCTCTGGTCCCACCCAATATGGCCAGTTAGTCACTGTAACATGAGCATTTCTCCAAATGCTAATAATTTCCTTTGGCATCTTAGACCAAAGCAATCCCCTTTATTGCAGCTCAAAATTTGTGGGTGTACAATAAATATTCAACTCCTAACAATTCCCACACTTGCTAATGATCGTGTAGGTGCCTTTGGTTTCGCAGGCAGAGAGCCAAATAAGAGATTGCTGACAGCCAAAAGGGAATTATGAACCCAAAGTTGCTGTACTTTGCTGTGACAAAGGGTTGGTGGTGGGGAAGCAGAGAAGGTAGAAATGGAAACCTCGACACCTACATGAATCATGAGTAACCCAGTCTGGCCGAGGCCTGCCAGCCAAGGTACAATGAGCCAAAGGAATGTTCACATCTAATGTTGTTTTCAACACCATAGAATCTGAGAACCTGGATATTTAACTGAGTTGCCACTTGGACATGGAAAAAGTAGGTGTTAATTCTGGGTCACCCCTTGGGATTGCTGCCCCACAAGGAGCAGGGAAGGGTTAGAGTCAGGAGGACACGATGGTAAAAAGCACTTGGAAATGTCCTACAAATGGTGGATTCAAACCAGATAGGGACAATTTTATTGAGGGCTTTATGGTGTGAGCAAAAGGAGAGTCCTAAGGGGTAAATGAGCATCAACACAGCAAAATACATGAGTTTTCCAAATGCTGAATAAAGCACTCATGCCAGTTAAATGGAGTTTAATTTGCAATATGCACTACAAGGCAGCAGAACACTAAGCAAACCTGATACATTTTGCATACACAGGTGAGATGGGCAATAGATACATTTGCAAGGACAAAGTTGCAGGCAGGAGAGAAGCTGGCCTGCACTGCACAGCTCTATTCTCTAGGCACACTCAACTGTGAAGCACCTGCGTGTGTTGTTTTCTATAATTTGAAAACAATGCTTAGAAGAATGCTTGAAAACCTTCATAGACATGCAATAAGGCATGCAGAAAGCCATGCAGTAACTGGGCCCAAAGACTCACCCTTTTCTGTTTCAACACATAGTCCATAACCCTACCTATAGCTTCCCCACTGAAACCATGTCCATCGAATACCAATGACTTCCTTGACCCCCTTCCACTCCCAACCACCTCTCCTCATTTCTGTCCTTCCCATTAAAGCAGAATCCTTCAAAAGAGATCTCAGTAGTTATTGTGTACAATTTCTATTTTCCCATTTTCTACTGAAACCAGTATACTGCCATTTTTCTTCCTCCATTTCCCCAAAACTGTCTTTATGAGCTCCTGCTTGCATTTTGTGCTGCCTAAATCCAATGGAAACATGAGTCTCTTTTTCCCACCCCTTCAACAGCATTTGTGACGATCCCTTATTTCTTCCCCTTGAAATGCTTTGCTCACATGGCTCCACACTGGTGGGTTTCCAACTAACCCACAGGACACAGCTTTTCCACCTGCTTCGCTCTTTCTTATTCCCTTGACCTCTTAACTTGGATGTGTCCCAGGTCTCAGGGCAACACTTATCTTTTCTACTTATATTTACTCCCTTGGTGATATCATCTAGTCTGTGGCTTTAAAGACCATCTAAATGCCAGAGATTTCCAAATTTATGTGTCTAGTCTTTACTTCACATTGACCCCGACACTTGTAATCCTCTTGCCTACTTAATATCTCCACTGGGATGTCCCACACATGTATCAAACTTAATAAATCCAACACTTCCCCATAAATCCAACCTGAGCTCATCTTCCCCATCTCAGTGGATGGCAATTCCAACCTTAAAGCTGCTCAGGCCCAGAGCCTTGGAGTCAGCCTTGCCTTTTCTTTCACACCTTACATCTAGTCTGTGAGCAGCAAGTCCTACTGGCTTAACCTTCAAAATAAAGACAGAACTTAACTACCTCCCACAACCGCCACCATCACCTTCCCGGACAAAGCCTGTCATCCCCTGTCTAGATTATTGCAACAGCTACTCCCTCTGCTGTTGCCCTCTTGTCACCCCCAATGTATATTCAACACAGGAGCAGAGTGAGCCTACTGAAATCTAAGTGATCATTCTTCTGAAGCCTTCTGATGGTTTTTTATAGCATTCTCCACCCAGAAGTCAGTGTCATCTAAGTGAAAAATCTGATCACGTTCCTCTTCAATCAAAAGTCCTTGGGTGGGATCCTACTGCTCTCAGGATGCAGTCTAAGCTCCTCAGGGCCACACGACCTTCTGGGTGAGCTCAAACCATCTCCCCCATTCTGTGCAGTGGCAGTCTCAGTGTATCTTTCTACCATGCGCCTTGGTGAGCCCACTCGACTAGCACTGATTCTGTCTGTGCATACTCTATTAATTAACCCGTCATTAGAAGCTTTCTATTGAACTTCCCTTTTTGGGTGAGTTGGATCTCCCCAATCAGGTTGTTTTGAACTCTTTTGAACTAGGATCACATTCTCTACTTTATTTTCTGTCCCTCTGGCAGCTCCTTGATTATAGCAATTCACTTGATTCTTATCTAATTAACGGGCAGAACAGACCATATAATGCATAAAAAGGACGCTTGGTAGGTATTTCTGGGCTATGGGTTGCTTTTCTTCCCTGAACATACCTGAAGTGGCTATTATAAAATGTTCTGTAGAATGGTTGATGTGTTAGCCATTCAATACAACTAGTTTTCAGTTCCTTTGGGCAAAAACACCCAGAACAAATGACTTTACCTGAATATGTTGCAATGGCAGAAAAGCTTCATCCCCTGGGACAAAAATAAAAGGCAGCTCTACTGACCTGATAAGTATCAAGATGAAAGAAGGATAATTTGAAACAGTGGTTCAACAGGCTGTTTGCTGGCTGGGAGAATCTGTTCCGCAGTCATGGGAAAGAATTGGTAATGAGGACAGTAAACACGATGCCAGGTAGCCAGAACCTCAGCTTCCCTCTTCTTGCCTAACATAGGAGGGTGCCCAACCTCTGCCCACAAACACTGTTACACATTTGCACCCTAGGTGGGGTGGGGACAAGGTGTGAGGGGTGCTGCCATTTCACTCATTTTACCATGGTATGATTTAGCAAAACTCCATGACTTGTCTTGTGAGATATCTCAAGTTGGATTGGTAGGAGAGAATTAACAGATATGGTAGTCCTTGGACTGCAATTTTAGAAAATCCAGTATCAGTGCTTCAAGTATTCTGCCTCCTTGTTCCAAAGCTAGATTGGGGGAGGGGGCATGTGTTAGTTTATAGAGGACCAATCTGGGAAGAAGAACAGCATGTCAAAATGATCTGCTCGTCACGAGCCCTGATTCTAACCATTAATTCCCTAAGTCACCTTGAGTTGGGCACAGAACCTCTGTGAACCTCATCCGCACAGAGAAGGAGCTAGAAGTATAGCTGCTCTTATACGAGCTGGTCTCCAATGACCTTTGAGGGTCAATGAGCCTAGATTTGTAATAAGGAAGGAAAATGAAAGGCATCTTTGGCCTGGATCATTTAACTTGAGGATGGTAAATGACAATGGCCAGGTTCTTTGGCCCATGTCAAAGAAAATTCATGGCAACAGCTTCAACCTCTTCTCCTGAGCAGAACACAAACTTTATGCCAGGGGTCACAGGAAGAGACAGCACAGGCTGAAGACAGAGCAATCTACGAAGTAGAATGTGAGAACTCACTAAAGCTCAGGCACGCTTCTCCTTTTATTCCTGGCTTAGACACAGAGGACTTGATTGGCCCAAGAACATCTTAGTGGCCCAGGTGTATCATCTCTCAGGCCAGAGCTTTTCTACCACATTACCTGCTTTTTATGGGCTTGGAACTCCCTCTCTCGACCTCTAGTCTCCCCCAGGGAGAATAAAACAAAGTCCATTTCTTTCTCTTCCTATCAGCAGATTCTGTGTCTCACAGTCTCTTCTGAGATTCCCCATTTAAAAAAAAAATAGACATAAGATGCCACTGGCATGAACTGTGGACAGAATCCCCAAGTGATATTCCTTTCCACCTCTCCAGTAATGGCACCCAGGCCTCCAGAAGAAATAAAATGAGCCGGGAGAAAAATATATACTGCACATTCTCCATGAGAAGCAACGTTACCCTTTCCTTCTCCATTTGGGAAAGAGAAATGACGATGAAATAGAAGGTCCCATGAAACACTTAGGAACAACGTGAGGCCCAGTGAAGATGTCAAGTTGTCTTTTTGTTCATACCTGGTCCTCTGTGAAGGATTCAATCTTCCGCTCCTCAAGCTGGTTGACTGCTGCCAGTGGTAGGGAGTACTTGGGCTCCATGGCCCGGGGTATTGGAGGAAGCCCAGTGGAAATGGCTTCTTTTGATGTCTCTCCAAGGTGTTATTAACTCTCGCTTAAAGTTCATGTGGATTACACAATTCTCTACTTTATACATGTGTGGTGCTGGTTTAAAAGCGGTTTCAACTAGAACTACAACTTTAATAGACTATCTTCTATTAAAAATAGAACTGTACACATTAATGGCTGCCAATATTTTGGCCCAATTATGTTCATAAGTTAAGATGGATGAGCTTCGTAAAAACTCCATGACAGAAATAGCTACAGTTAAGTTACTGCGATTTTACAGTTACATGTCTCTTATGCGGGTCTCATTTTGCTTATACCTCATTTCAGCTGCAAATGCATTAAAGACACTGAGAAATATACCACCAAGATCTCTAGTAGTAATATAACAAAATTTAAGATCATTCCTGAAGGGCACTGAGATTCTCAAAATGTCCTTCCAGTATGCTGCAATAATAACTAGATATCAGAAGGGATAGAGTAGCTGAGGCTAGATGGTATTAGATCATTACCAACATCGGAGACTTTGATTTTAAAAAATGGTCCCGTTTAAAAGATAAAAAATTCCAGCATGTTGCCTAAAATCATGATCCCACAACAAAGGGATTATATGTGTCATGCCAAACAGTAAATGGTACCTCAACCTTGGGTAACATGCAGACTAACTGGAAGAGGCCAAGTTCAAAGGAAACAGCCTACTGATGTCAAGGCCAGTGGTACTGAAAGAGCAATCTGTTTAAAAGTGAGAGCTCTGTGAATGCCAGCAAGAGAGTAAGCACACCTGGGAATACATGGCTACCAAGAAAAACCATGGCTCTCTGTTAGATCTAAGGGATATCTATCCAAAGCACCTGAGACAAATAGGAAAAGCCTAGATCTCATCCTTGACAATCATGTGTGCACATAGCAGGCAGAGGATGCCTTAAGTGTATGAAGCTCATATCCACATATGTTCACCGCCCACCTCTGGCTTCCAGCTAAGGAGAGGGTATCAACATTATAAAGTAAATGAATGTTTTTCTTCATTTTCTTCTCTCTCTTTCAGCACCTCCTCTATTATCCTCAGCCTTCAACCTGCCTTCCCAGTTCCAGCCCCAAAGCTGTACTTTCGTTTATGATCTTGCAAGACATTGTGAAATTTATCTATAAATCAAAGGCTAGTGGTTGGGTTACACATTGTCTAAGTCTGTTTCATGCTGCTATAACACAATGTCACAGAGTAGACCATTTATATTAAACAGAAATTTATTGGTTTGTGGTTCTGGAAACTATGAAGTCCAAAATCAAGGGGCTAGCATCTCCAAAGGTTTTGTTGCCAACTTAAAGCTGCTCTAAAAAAATAAAGCTTATTAATTTTTTAAAAGGGATTTTACCTCTTCCTTACCCTCTCCTTGACATTCAGTAAACCCCTCTAGGGAGTCTTTCTGTCCCATGGTGAGATGCTAAGAAGAAAATTTCATGAACTCTGTATGTCATAAAAAGAAGCCACAATTGCCGGGCATGGTGGCACATGTCTGTAATCCCAGCACTTTGGGAGGCTGAGACAGGAGAATCATGAGTTCAAAGCCAGCCTCAGCAACAGTGAGGCGCTAAGCAACTCAGTGAGACTCTGTCTCTAAATAAAACACAAAATGGGGCTGGGGATGTGGCTCAGTGGTCAAGTACCCTTGAGTTCAATCCCCAGTATCAAAAAAAAGAGGCCACAATCTACCCAATTTAGGTATAGTTAGAACATTAGAAAGATGTTTTAATCAAGAGAGTTTGGGGAGGATGCAGAGAAAAGCATCCAGATTAAATAATGGCACAGAAAACAGGACCAGGAAGACAAACCCAAAGAATTTCAGGGTCTGGTCTAGAGCATCACCAGATAAAGTAGTCAACTGCCACATGTAGCTACTTATATTTAAATGTGCATTAATAAAATTAAGTTAAAATGTCAGTTCCTCAGCCCATTAACCACACTTCAAGGGTTCAGTGGCCACATGTGGCTGGTGGCTACCCTGTTGGACGGCACAGATAGGCAGTGTTCCATTGCAGCAGAACAAGCTCCTGGACAGAGCTATTCTAGTACAGGGCTCAGCACACTTTGTTGTAAAGAGCTCAATAGGTAAATGTTTCAGGGTTTGAGAGCCAAAGCATCTCTGTTGTAACAATTCAACTCTGCTCTTGCAGTCTATAAACAGCCAAAAACAATAGGTATGTGAATGGACATGGCTGTGTTCCAATAAATCTATTTACATAACTTGATTGTAGTCTGTAAGCCAAGTTCACCAAGCCCTGGTCTAGGGGCACCATTCCTAATCTAGGGACATTCAATTCCCAGAAGGCCTGGATTACTGCAAGGCATCCACCCATAAGCACTACAAACAATTGCCCAACCAAATAAGCAAAGTGTCCAGCACAGTCCTAGCTCTTTATTTGTCAGAATACTTCTATATTATCATGACTGATAAAAATAAAAATTCATTTTGAATCATTCCTGCTTTCCAAGGAACATTTGCCATTGTATATTATTCTTAAGAAATGAACCATGAATTTTGTCTATTTTATTCTGTTTCTCTAATACAAGTAATGTACGTTTGGTTTAGAAAAATGGGAAAGCAAGATTTAAAAAAAAAAAAAGAAGAAAGGAAAATCAAATTACCTGAGTTTCTATTCAGATTTTCAACCATGGTATTAATATGTAAATATAAATACATGGTTCCTTTGTTCCTGCTATATACCTAGAACCTAGGACAGTGCTGAATACACTGATAAATATTCATCAAATGAAAAAACTGATTGAATATTACAAAAATAGGATTGTTCATGGATGAACTTCAAGAAATGTGTGGATTTCCTGGCTGCATTAGTAATTCTAGGTGAAGTTTCTGCAGTGGTTGACAGTTTTTGTTGGATCAGCAAAGATGCTCGGACATAAAACGGAAAGAACCCCTCAGTCATCCCTAGACCTGAACCTACAAGCCTCTGCCTTCCTGTATGTCTATGGCCGAGCTCCCTGGAGAGGCAGACATTATTTTCCCAGGCAGTCTTCCATGACTAACCAAAGTCATCTATCTGAATGCAAACCATCCCAGGTAGAAAAGATGCTTGGCTTGAACATAATTCACTAGGGGACACAGAGAAGGGGGCTTCTGATGTGGTTTTTCCAAGTCTGAGAACATGGACTTGGCATATAGAAAAAGATTCCCCCCGGGTTTCCCAGGAAGTTCGGGCTTCTTTTCCCTTTTCTGGGCTCGGTCCATTCAGTGGGCTTGAGCTATGATGCTAATAAAGTCAGAGTATAAACCCAGTTCCTACAGGAACCAGCTAAAACAGAGGTGTCATCGTTGATAAGACAAGGTCAAACTGCAAACACAGGCCTTTGATCCCTGGGGACAGGGACTGTGGGAAGATGAGCAAGGACCTTTCTAGGGTCCTTGGGATGCCCTCGCTGTGGGTAGGCTGTGTTTGCTGTCGTCAACAATGAAGAGTTAGCACAGGAATGCTGGGACATTTCTTCCTCAAGATGTGTTTATAATCTGGGGGAAAATGACTTGAGATTTATAGAACCCATTTAGGGTTCCCTCAGGCATTTCACCTGCATCTGTTTCATAAGGATGCAAGTGTAGAGCCAGGGGGGTGGTGCATGCCTGTAATCCCAGCACTGAGGGAGGCTGAGATAGGAGAATTGTGAGTTCAAAGCCAGCCTCAGCAACGGTGAGGCGCTAAGCAACTCAGTGAGACCCTGTCTCTAAAAAAAAAACACAACATGGGGCTGGGGATGTGGCTCAGTGGTCAAGTACCCCTGAGTTCAATCCCCAGTAACCCCCTGCAAAAAATGCAAGTGTAGCTTTCTTTTCTGTCTCTTCACCATAGAACAGTCACATCAGTGCCACTAATAGCTAAGTTTAAAGGGCTTTCTGTTGCCTAATGAAACCGTTAGGAAAGCAGGCTCCTCCGAAGCAGTTTATTTACAGATCCCACATTCTCCTGGCCTCTTCTCTTGTCAAAGAGAGCACAGGTAGGAGGCATTTTTTTTTTCTTCTGAGAAAATGACCATCGGCCCCTCGCACTCATTCTCCACTTGAAATCCTAATCCCAACGGTGAAGCCCTAATCATTCTGGAGAGCAACCGCTATGCTGCCACAAAGAGTGGATTATGACTTCAATGGGAGGAGATGGCTGAGAGCTAATCATCATTTCAGAAACAAAAGGCCCTGTTTTTATGCAAATAGACATAAAGAATCTGCAGAGGTAGCCGTCCAAAAATGTAATCTATGGTAAACAGATTTATGGCTAAAACAAGATGTGTACACACACAAAAAAGTAGCAAATGATTCTTGAAAGAGATGTTATACTCTGATTTAAAACTCTGATGAGAAAATCCCCTAAAATCAAACAGTTGCATTTCTCAAAACTGGGAGCCAACCTGTGACTTAAATGAGACACAGCTGTAAAGAGAAATCGTTCCAAGGCACACTGCATCTCCAACGTCCTTCAGTCTCAAATGCAGCGTCTAACGCTCCTCCAGCTGTGATATGAACAAAGTTGGCCCCCTCTGGATCTCAGGTAGGTGAGTTCCCCACCGTAAGGGATAAGAGAGTAGAAACTTAATGGAACTATGGTGTCTGGGCATGAGGCCTTTGGAAAGCAATTAGGATTGGATAAGGTCATCAGGGTCAAGGGCCTCTGATTTAGTAATGATGCCTTTATAAGAAGAGAGACAGACCAGGGGGTGCACACATGCACCCATGTGCAAGTGCCCAGACTCCCCACAGGATGCTCAGTACCATTCTAGGACTCTGCCCACAAGATGGTCATCGCCACCTACAGCCACTCAACCTCTGACCAGCACTGGAAGCCAAAATAAATCTCTTTCGTTATAACTCACCAGCTCTATGGTGGTGTGCCATCATCAATAGAAAGAGGACTAAAACCAACCCTCTGCCCTCACTGTTGGAGGATTTATCCCCATCTCCGTTAAGGGCAGCTCCGTTCTCAGGTGCTCAGGACAGAGCCCTGGGATCCTCTCCTGGCCTCTTCTCACACTCCACCTCCAACCTGCCGGCAAATCTCATTGGGTCCGAGTACATCTAAAGTCCTACCACTTCTTAACATCTTCCCTGCAATCACCCTAACCCAAGCCATGACGTCCTGCTACCTGGAATATCTAAGCAGCCTCCAGCCTCTCCGCCTCTGAATTTTCCCTGCCTTTACACCATGAACCAATAAAAATATAACTCATATTACTCCTCCAAGGAGAACCTTCCAAAGGCTTTCCTTCTAGGGACCAGGGGTCCAAATGACCTGCCTCCTCCCTACCTCTTTTATATCACCTCCCACCAGCTCTCCCTCACTCTACTCCCAGTAGTTTCTTGAACACACCAACATCTGGATATCCCCAGGGCCTTTGCACTTGCTGGTCCTTTTGCCTGGAACTCTTGTCTCCTGATATTTCTATTGATGCTCCCTCATGTCAATATCCCAAAGCCCCCAGCTTGCTGAGGTCCTTCCTGACTACCTTTCTCTGACCACTCTACCCCAACACTTCATATCCTTTTTCACACTTTTTTTTTCTTGCTTAGCACTTATCACTCACTACTCAGCATACCGTATCTTTTATTTATTCATCTTGTTCACTGTCTGTGCCATATAGAATTTGGATTGGGGATTTCTGTCTTCTTTTGTCCACAAATGAATCACTGCTGTAGTGCCTAGGCTGGTGTCTGGCATTTCGATAAACACTAGCTGAATATATCAACACTGAAAGTAGAGTAGTCAGCACTCCGGCTGTTAATTACAAGGAAATGACAAAACGTAATTGGAAGAAAATTAGAAACAGCTTAAAGGTCTATGAACAAGAAATTGGTTAGATAAATAATGATTCAGGCTTTTAAAAATACACAACGAAGCCCTTAAAATAATGATGTAGAATTTACTCACTATTGCAGAAAGATCATCACACATATTAAGTCAAATAAGAAGTTCAAAATATTATACACATGTGACATACGTATGCAACTTGTATATTTACTAGAAAACTCTATTTGTGAGTGTATGGACAGATGACAGAGATAGAAAAGTGTGTATGGGAGAGGGACAGAAGAGAGAGGCAGACTAATCAAGAGAAAGAAGAATTGTAAAAGTTTTTCTTTTTTAAAATTTCTTCTGCATTGAATTTTCTACAACAAGCAGTTTTTGTTTTGTTTTTTGGTACTGGGGATTGAACACAGGGGTACTTAACCACTGAGCCATATACACAGCCCTTTTTATATTTATTTAGAGACAAGTTCTCACTAAGTTGCATAGGGCCTCCCTAAGTTGCTGAGGCTGGCTTTGAATTCATGATCCTCCTGCTTCAGCCTCCTGAACTGCTGGAATTACAGGTGCGCACCACCATGCCAAGCCAACAAGCAGTTTTTAAACTGAATTTCTTAATGGGCTTTCTCGCTAACATTTAGCAAGGATTAGCTACCTGCAGAGAGTCTGACGAAATCTAACATCCCATAAAAAGCACCATTCAAACCATTTCAGTTCAACCTTCCAGAAGCTATTTGACAGCTTGCTCTTCAGAATTCCAAAGCACGATTTACCTCCTTCCCTTAACAACAAAAGGGCATGTAAAGAAATGGTAAAATACAAAAAAGCATTTCAAAAATCAGGGCCTGAGAAAGCCAAGTAAAAGCCAGAAGTCTAAAATGTCCTTAGTTCCAAACCACCAAGCACAATGGAAGAGGGTAGTATAGGGAGTGGGCAGAGGCGCCCTCACAGGGAAGCACCTTCCTTTCTCAGCCACCTGCTCCCACCCCACCTTCATCTCTTCCCCTCTCCTCTCCATCCCTCCCCCTTCTCCCTACAGCCCTGGGGATGAAACACAGGGCTGCACGTGTCAGGCACACACTCTTCCACAGAGCCACACAAGCAGCCTCCATCTCTCTCTCACCCAGCCACTCGACCTCAGTTGAAGGTCCTGTTTTAGGCAGGGGGGGAAAGTGTTGACCAGATACCTCATGCACACTGTCACCTCAGAGCCCTGTTCTTATCATGCTCTGCTTTGACTGTCCCCTGTTCTTCTAGGCTTTCTAGAATCCTCTTCCTCTACACAGCTTTTAGATCCCAGAGTCCCATGGGGACTCTACTCTCACCACGTCTCTAATTGTCACTGAAGACAAATTCCTTGGAATTGTTGTTTGTCACTATTATGGTTGTTAATGAAAGAAATAATAAGTGTGAGTTACATTTATTGAGTGCCAGTGATACTGCAGGTAGTGAGAACACGTGAGACGAACAGACAGGCTCGCCTGTACCTGGATCACTCAGGTCCCTAAGCCAGTCTGGAAGCTTCTAAACTGATTTCTGCTTCCTTGCATCATAGCGCAACAGGACATTTTGTACAAAGGAGGAGCTCAGCAAAAGGCAGGCTGGCAATAATGATGATGAGCACAGGCCACCTTTGATCAGTGGGGAATGGTTTCTACCTCTGTTTAAATGCAAGCCCCCTGGATCCTAGAGCAGAGCTGAGACCTGTGCCTCAGAGCATCTTCATCTCTGCTGCACACGAGACTCACTTAGGGAGCATTTTTTAAATGTTAGACAAGTACATGAAAGTAGAAGGGAGATCATTAGGGTAGAGGAAGAGGGTCAGGGTGGAGGGATGAGGGAAGGGTAAGAGGAGGTACTGAGGAGTGCAATTGAGCAAATTAGACCATGTGCATGTACAAATATGCCATAAAGAAATTCACTATTCTGGATAAATAATATGCACCAATAAAAAAAATGCTAGACAAGTAGATCAGGAACCCAAGGGCAGGGCCAGAGCATAGGTGCCTTTTTAAAAGCTAATTTTAAAAGAGGTTCCAATATGCAGTCAGGATTGAGAACAACTGCCCTGGAACCAAGGTCATTTGCCATGTGGCAGATATGAGCAGCCCCTCTGTTCCATTGGTGCTGGATTCAGGACTGGGCACAATCAGCAGAACAAAATCACAAGGAATAGGACCAATGTTGAGCCCTTAAAGCCACACTGAAGGAACCGGGCAGGTATGGGAAGAGGTGAGACCGAACACCTGGCTGTGGGATGAGCAGACACCCTCCTGCTCTGCTCTCCTCCTTGGTGATGAATCTAGTCTTGTTCATCTGGGTACAGTGACAGTGCAGCACCCAGCAAATGTCACTTGCCAGAAATCAGTGAGGCTCCACTCTGCACAGGTGCTAACAGATGAAGGAAGAGATGCTCATGCCCATGAGAGGCAAACTGCTTTGACAAAGGCTACTGGGATCTTGGGAGCATTTGACTATTTTAAAGAATCGTAAACCACTGAAGAAGAGCAGGCACCATGCTGATTACAGGTAGAGCCCCCTGGTAGCCTGGTATTGGCCATTTCCAGATGCTGAGCCTCATCCAGGTGATGGCACAGGATTCAGTGTGGTCTTAATGGCCACAAGGTCCTTGATAGACAGCAGCCATACTTCAAAGAACCACATTTTCCTAAGAAGCATGTGAACAAGACAAGGTCCCACCAATGACCTTGAATGAAATCTGTTCACAATCAAGGACTCTTGGAGCTGCTCCAGGTGGGCTAGAAGGGAAGAAAAGTAAAAAGCATCCCAAGCTCTGAGACCTTTCCCCTTTCTGAATAAGGCCAGTCCTTATTCAGCTGACTCACTCATGCTACAGCCTAGAGATTAAGAGCAGGAGTTGATTGGAATGCCCAGGTCTCATTCCCAGGCTACTTACCAGCTGTGTGACCTGGAGCAAGTTATTTAACCCCTCTATGAAATGGGTGCAATTATGAGAATACCTCTATCCTAGGGGTTTTTTGGAGATTAAATACAGGGTAATATTCAAAATACTTAACAAATATTTTTAGCAATGCACTAAATGAATGCATGAGCACATAAATTGCTGATGACTAAGTAAGCAAGGCCCTCTGGGATTAGTTCAGGATGGAGAAAGGGGCATGTCTCCAGGAGCGAGGGTTTTCCCAGGCTGTAGGAGACAGAAACTAGAGGGACCAAGTTAGGATGGACCAACCACTAAGGCCTGGAGAAAGGCATGACCTTTGAATGCTCAAGGCTTGGGAATTCTGAGTCCTGTCCCTCACGCTAGCCACCCGTGCTCTTTGGACGTTTCCAGTCCAAATACGCGCACCTGGTGCAGCCATCTGTCTGTGCTCCCAAGCTCAGAGCCAAAAATGGCCAGAAGCTTCCAGGACAAGCCTGTCCAGTTGTCAGAGACGCACCATCTTCTTAGAGAAAATCTAATGTAAACCAAACCACTGCTCTTCGGGACACAATTTCAAAAGTCAGTGTATTTCTAGAGTGACTCTCCTGTATCCTTATTCTAAATACTATGGTTCACTATCAAATCTCCTAATTTTCTGCTATTCCTAAGCCTCTGCTTTCCATTCTGCTTTCCTGGAGTCAGCCAGAATCACATTTTGCAGGATCTGACAATTCTCTCCAACCATCACACTTTTTTTCCCCAATTGCTTAAAACTTGGTAAAATTGTTCATTTTTTGGCAGAAATGTCTCATATTCAAGCTTGGATCCAAGGTAAGCATTTCTGGCACATATGGTTTTTTTAAAAAAAAAGATGTCTTTAACTGAATTAAGATAGCATGGGAAATACACATTCATTTAGCCCTTTTCCAAAAATTGATTTCTAGCAGTTTAACAATGTTTGACAGTAAATGATGAACAAGTATTCTCAGCATATGTGGTAGAACTGTTATGTTGCTTCCTGTAAGATAACACATTGAAATATTGAGATGAACTGCTGATCACACAGACGTAACGTAGCAAAGTTCTAGGTGTCCTGTCCAGGCTTCTGAAAGGGGCATAGGTTTAGTTGTCAAACAACTGGGCAATGTGGCACAGGTTTGAAGAGAAGAGGAATATGGTTATGCCCAGTACATCTCTATTTCTCACTGAGTGACATGTCCTATCTGCCCTAAGTGTGAGTGAAATTTTCTAAATCAGATAAAGCACATATTCAAAGAAATGAAGATGAAAGGTAAACTCAAATGGTATGGGGAATCCACACACTTGGACTTTTTTCCCCACTAAATGAATTCAAGCGAGCTCGGATATGTGGATACCCAAGCCTTTTAGCATTAAAACACCCAATTGATTTTTCAGCCCCATCCCCATCCTTAAAATGAGTTCTAAGAAAAGATAGCCAGCCATCGTCATCTCTTATGTGTGCAGACTCAACTTTAGTAAACTTGTGTATCATTTATATAGGGATTGCCATGTTGCAAACTCAATGGATCATTACTGGGTGGATGGATAAATGGATTGACAGACAGATACATGAATGGATGGCTGGTCATCCATAACATTCCTGCAGTCATGGTCTGAAAAGAAACTTACTCAATTAAGAGGTGATTTGATTAAACTTAAATTAATTCTACATCTCAAATACCTACCTTCACCTTTTTTAATGTCAAAATCTAATAAAATAATTACAAATAAATCTTAAGTAGTAGATAAATGCTTTTGCATTTTACACTTGTGGATGTTAACAAAAATCACATCCTGCAGCTTTTGACAAGCGGTTCAACCACCAGAGTTACTATTTTCTTTAGTTGCTCAATGTGTGGCGCCTGCAATCTGATATTTTATCACTAATCCTTAATTGTTGGCAGCCCCAAACTTTGGCCTTACCCCTCAATTCTGGTAAAATGCTCTGTTTTCACTCACTCCGAGTCACATCTTGGAATGAAAGAACTCCAAGGACTGGGTTATAGCTCTAGAGTTTCCAATCAATTTTATGCCAAAGTCTGATTGCAGCACCTCTTCCTTAGTCACACCAGGCTCTTGATCTTGGCATCTGATCATTCCTGGGCAGACATCCCAGGAATCTCAGCTCCAGACTAAAGGTCATTTTGGCATTCCAAATCCTCCCAAAGGCTCCCAAGCATCAGGATTTTTTTCTCCAGCTCCAAGTGCCCTTGCCTCCTGTGTTAAGAGATCATGCTAATTACAGACCCAGCTTTAGTCTGCCCTTCTTAACTCATCAGTTAGAAAAGGTCTGCCATTCGGCCATTCTCATGGATGCACCTGCAGCCAGGTGGGAAAGGCAAAAGGGGTAGGATTAGCCCCCATGTAAAGTGGTTCTCTGCTGCAGCATAAAACACTCTCATCTCCTTGTCCCCACTCAAAAGACATCCTCCCTCTCTTCTCCCTAAGAAAAAAGAAAGTCCCCTCCCTCTGGTGCCTTCAGTAATAACTGTGCTACTAAACACTGTTTTCAAATAAAATGGTACTTCACAGCTCTGCCAAGAAAGCAAATGGATGAGAATTTCTGCCGCTGCCTTGGCCACAGGCAGCTTTAATAACTTGCTCCCCATCTCCATGGAACATAAAACAGGGCAAAGTTTCCAGAGAGATGCAAGGCCAATGCAAAATTACATTGTCTCTGTCTCTTACATTAAAGGAAAAAATGGAAATATTTGGATTGGAAAGTTAGGGGATCTTTCCTGATACACCTGAGATGATAAAAAGTAATCAGCACCAAAGCCAGAATTTGGGTCCATAGCCCCCGGCCCTGTTACTGCTCCATGTGCACAAGTAGAATGCCATCCAGAAATGGAGGAGAGATTAAAAATGTTCACTTCCAAAAATAAGGTGACGCAAAATTAACGACATAAATAAATCAACCGGTTTTATAAACACATCAACTTAGATGATTTTTAAGACACAAAGGAAATGACCATCTGCATGGAGTTAGAAAAAAAGAACTGATGAATAAGTGTTTGTAAGTTTGATGAACACCAATATCTCCCTCAGAAAGATGGTGAATCGTTAAATCAAGTTTCTGGATTTGCCAAGCCTAGCCTCATCAGCCAGCCAATCTCTCTTTAAAATCCTTTAATGTAAGTCACTGGGTTCAAGTTGGGTCTGAGTAAGGTTTAGCAGCTGCTGCATGCACTATTGCTATTCCCGTCCTTCTCTGGAGTTCAAACATGTGATCACAAGCAATAATGCACCCTGAGCATTCCTCTCAGGCTCATTAGGGAAGAAGAAATGACAACATGTCTTTAAAGACAAGGATCACATTAGTGTGTCTCAGCTGTCAATCATCTATAATCAAGCTCACAAACAATAAACAGAACACTTTCTGATGACTAAAATTTTATTTTTACATATTAATGGCAAGTTGGGGGGTGGATAGGTTAAGAAATAATTTTGTAGAGAAAAAATAATTATTTTAAAAATAGGTCTCCTTGATTAAAATAGAGTAACCTTAAATCTCACTCTGCATTCCAGTGCCAAGTGACACCTACATGCCAAGCTCTAAACCTGAACATGGAGCAGAGGGACAAGAAGAAAATGGACAGCTCCTGCCCTCAAGGAGCTGATAACTGTGTCAGAGTAATAAAGCATGCAATGAAAAGAAAAATGTATGAATCCAAAAATAAAGTGGAAATATCAATAAAAACAACATAATAGATGCCAAAGAAGTATATGATTAAGTGTCAGTGCAGAATATCAGTGTTTAGACGATGGGGATGCAGTTCCCTAAGGCTTGGATATTTACAGAGAGTTTTGTGAGAAAAGTAGATCCTAGCCTAGACCTTGAACAAGGGGTAAACTTGAAATGGGGAGAGCATGAAGGTTCTGAATAAGGAAACCAACACAGGCCTGTGGGGGGGGGGCAGGAGTTTCCTTTCAGTTCTGGGCATATTTGTCACTCACTTTGGACGTATGGATTCACATTGGCTTGGAATGGGAATTCTTTAATGACAACCTGGAAATTGTAGACATTAGGCTGCTGACAATGAGAAAGCATTTATGCAGAGGATCTGGTGGAAGAAATAGGTATTCTCGGGGAATTAATAATGTAAGAGAGGTGTACAGAATGAATCAGCTGATCACAAACTGGCAACAAGACCAGCTCATGGGCAACAGCAAATCTTCAGGTGTAACTGAGACAAGTAAGGAACATGGGAACAGATTGAAGGAACATTTAGAAAAAAGCTTTCAGACCTGGGCAATTGATAAGATATGTGCCCCCAAACAGAACCAAGTGGCAAAAATGAGCCTTAGCTTTTGAGATTAAGGAGCCTTAGGAAGAAGGGTCAGACGTGGATGGAGAGTGACTTGAATTTCAGGAACTTCAACTTCAGGAAGACAAGGTCCAAGATAACAATGTGATATCTGGGCAGACTCAACCATCAAGCAGCTGATCCATATTCTGTTGGGACTTCTTGAGAATGAAGTGTCAATGGAAAATATCTGGAAAGCCAATAGCCTGGCCATTAGGGTGACTGAGATCCCAGTGGGAGGGCAGTCAGCACTGAAGGACTGAGTAAGCACCTAGGAACAGGGAAGAGACCCAAGAGCCATGGATGGAGACAGAGAAAGAGCAGTCACTGAGGGGGACGGAAAGCAAGATCAGATCTGAGAGGATGGCCACAGCAGCAGCATCAAGCAATGCCGAGCCAGAATGATGAACAAGGATTCCCAAGAAAAAGGATACAGATCCTGAGCCATTGGGTTCCTCCGAGTACATCAACTCAGTAAGACTAGTGAGGACAGAAGATGAGAGTCCCTTCCCAGCACCCCTGGGAGGAACAGTTTGCAGCCCCCAGTGGAGTACAGACAACCAGCAAACAAAGAGCCTGGCTCAGCCCTTTCCTACGGGCCGGCCTTGGATCTCACAAGCAGAAAAATACCCCATGGTACCAATGATGTGCTAGAGACCTGAAGCCTGCCATTGTGTGAGCGGAGCCATATGGCTGCCCTTCCCTCCCTGCAATGCTGATTCCAGCTGGCAGGGGTCGAACAGTTCCAAGAACAGGAGAGATGAGAAAAAGAATCTCCTGGGCCTCCAGCAAAGAAGCTCTGGCTGCCGCAACTAAATGAAAGAGAGGTAGGTGATGATGATACTCAGTGGAGACAGGCTGAAATGCCTGTGCCACAGGCAGCCAGAAGTTTTTGCTTTCTTAGTTTTCACCTCATTGCTTGCGGATCTCACTGGCATCATTTAATGGAAGCTCTATCTGGTTCCTGTCTGCTCCCTATCAGGAACAGGATTTCAATCAGGGATTCCTGCACTTAGTGATGCCTTTGTCTCATCAGGGGGATCATCCAAAGCCAAATGTGCCTCTATATCTTTCTGAAATAAGACCCCCTCCCCAAAGACATGTATCAATAATGCAGACCCATCTTAAAGCATAAAAATGTCTAGAATGCCCGTATTTGCCCACTAAAAGGCACAATGACATTCTGCTTTCGGGCTGTCCATTTGCAGAATGAACTTGGTCGCAACAGCTGTAACTGTGGAGGGTAGCAGAAGCTTAAAGAAGGAAACAAAGCATTTAGCCATGGTCAGCCATGTTTGGAGTCCAAACCTCCTTTTGGACACAAAAGGGTTTTTTTTAGAGTTGTGTATGAATTCGTGTTCTCAATTCCAAAGATTTATAAAGTTTCCTTGAAAGAAAATGCTTGGAGTTCATTCCCACAAAACTGTGAGAGGTATAGGGGGATTATGAGGAAGCACTTGGACTAGAAGTTGAGCCTAACAGTATCCAAGCAGGATTGAACTCCATCAAGTGGAAGGGGATGATTATTTGGGGAAGGAAAAGAGGCACATGGGCAAGAAACAGCCTGACTTCCAGGGGCAGCCATGAGGGAAAAGGGAATTTTTTTTTTTTTTTTTTTTTTTGGTTTGATGAGCTCAGTGGTTTCCAGAAAGAACATGATGAGGACAGAAAAGAAGAAATCATGGCAAAATCTTGTATTCCAGCCCTTAGTAACTACAAGGTCCTATCCTACTCAGTGCTAGAATGAAACATGAAGCTCTTTCACTTTTTCTGATTTTTTTTAAAATGACTCCAATATCCTAAAGTGGATATAAAGTTTTTGTGCTTTACTTTGTCTTCTCCCTTAAAGATTTAACTAGACTATCCTGGTTAAAACCACTTTAACTTGAAACTTTATGATACTTATCTAAAAAGTACTGGCCCCAGTCTGATCAACCAGTTATGTCTTCTGTTAATTAAAAAAAAAAAAATAGGAGCCAATTCTGCTCAGTTGAGATATTTGAGAAGTTTCTCCCTAAGAGGCGTCCACCTGCCTTAGAAACTGCATTTGTCACCCTCCAAGGGCCACCAGGAGAGGATTTAAATTCTGCTGCTAGTTGTTGCCCTACATGATCTGCAGGTGCATCTTCTTAAGAATGCAAATCATAAAAGCAAATTTAGAACCTGTTTTGGAATAGGTGACCTTTGGAGATTGAATTTGCAAGCTGAAAACTGGGGAGGTTATTTACAGAATCCTTACCCTGGAAGAATCTTCAGAAACCTGTCTCCTAAATACCTCTCAGGCTATTAAAATATCCAGGGCTTTATTTCCCAACTTAGAGAACATCATCTATCCTATTTTAGCTTGCCTGGGAATCTACTCTAGTACTTACTCATCCTCAGCCACAGAACATCTTCGTGTTTACTCTGTTTCTCACTGAGGTGTGAATCCATTTCTTCTATACTTAACCTTTCTAAAAGTGGAGCTCAGATGCACCTTGCTTAAGGATCCCTGGAAAAGGGGAAATCTGGACTTTGGGGGGACACAGGAAGATGATGTATCCATTTCAGACCATGCTAGATGCAGGATGAAACAGCAACCTGTTAGGCAGTTGGATATATTCACCTCAGTTTCAGAAGAGAGGTTCAGGTGAAGATAAATACCAAGGGAGTAAAGTCCCCAGCATGTGAAAGGTCACTGAAGGTGTGGGAATAAATACAGTCTCTAGGCGGGGATGGCAGAAGAGCCAAGCAGTCACCTCTCAACCAAGGTTTCCAGTTGGATTCCATCTGGGCAGATTGGTACATCCTCTGGGGTCCCATCACTTGATCCTGAATGTCCAGCTGTCACAGCATGCCTCCTCTGCCTAAGTCCCCGTTCCATTCAGGTAATGTTCCCTCACTCCCAACTCCATCTTTTTCCCCTGTGACCCAGTCAGCCTCCCCACCAGTTCAAGACGCTGTCTGATAATTGCTCAAACCTGGTCCTTACTCTCCCTTAAATAATCTTTCTAGCACTGTCCCACCTTGGATAGATGACAAAGAAAATACACTACCAGTGGGCTTCAAAGCTACGTGAACAAAATTAAACCAGACAAACCATTAAGGGAAAATACTTTTCAAAACATAAGACAAAGAGTGGAAAATCACAAAGAGTCAATGGATTTGACCACATGATCTAAAATAGGAAATAAAAAGAAATCAAACGAAAAATTAAAAGTCATAGTATACGGTGAGAAACAACTTTATAGCAAATATAACAATGTTAATAACCTGAATTTATATTTTTAAAATTAATAAGTCAATTAAAAACCCAACAACAGAACAATTGATAACAGCCAATTCACAAAGCAGTCAGATACAAAAAGATAAAACAGGAGAAAAAAATCAATCTTTAAGAGTCTATAATTTTTGGTTATTAGATTGAACAGATGTTTAAAGATAATACTCAATCTATGAATTTGGAGAAAAAAAACTTGCATATACTTCTAGCCAATAATCCCATTTCTCTGAGTTCATCCCAAAGAAATGATATAGATAAGATTTATGTGCAAACATGTTACATATAATGTTATTTATAATAGTGAAAAATTATAAGTAATTTATACTATAGTGGAATGATAAATTATAGACTTTAATTACATACTCAGTATTTTCACACAGATGCAAAGGGGGAAGATTCATATCTTTAATCTACAAAGAACATATATAAATCAACAAGAAATCTGTAAGAAATGAGCAAACATGGACAGAAGAATAATAAATAATAGGTAAACATTTTTTAGTTTATCAAGTAATGAAAGAAGATAAAATTAATATCTATTCCTAATCTATCACACTGGAAAAGATGAAAGCATAAATAATACATTAAGAAGGCCTACATATGAGTAGAGGAATAAAGACTAGAATAATATTCACCAAAAATGCTAGCAGTATTTATTTCTGGGTACTGAGATTATCAGTGATTTTAATTTTCTTCTTAATGCTTGTCCATAGTTTCCAAACTTCTACAATGAATATACCACTTCTATAATGAGAGGGATGTTTTGTGTGTGTGTGTGTGTTTGGTACCAGGGATTGAACCCAGGAGCACTTAACCAGTGAGCCACAGCCGTTTTTTATATTTTATTTAGAGACAGAGTCTCTCTGAGTTGCTCTGGCTTTGAACTCATGATCCTCCTGCCTCAGCCTCCCAAGCCTCTGGGATTACAGGAGTGCATCAACACATCCAGCAATACTTTTGGCAATATATTGGTGAGAATGGAAAATGCACATGCTATAGTGTTCTAGCATAATGTGAAACAACATACAGAACAATTTGATACCACTTAGGTATATCCACATTATGTACAGGAAAAATAATGGAAAGAGATACGGAGGCGTGCCAAGCTTCGAGAGTATGTGTCTTGGTTGTGGGGATATGGGTGATTTATTTTCTTCTTTAATTTTTTCCCATATTTTCCAAGTCATTTTATAATGCAAACATATTATTGTTGAGAGTGGAAAACAAGATTGTGAGCTGCAGAGCTTCCCTTCCTGTCAGCCAAACAAAGCCTCTCCTACTTCAAGCTGAAGCTCTGAATGCCTTTTCTCTAGAAAACCCACCTGATCAGTTCTCTCAGTTCTCCCCTGAGCCCTGATGTCTTTACACCACGTTTGTTTTACTTGTGATTTCAGGCTGGTTGGGAATGTTATTTAGAGGGACTGAGATAGGAGAAAGTTGACCAACCACAATGGGGGCTGGAGATTTAGGGGACCAAGTTTTCACTCCCATTCCTTCCCCTCTCACTTCTCAGCCTTGGGCAGGTCACACAGCCGCACTGGGACTCAGTTCCATCATTTTTAAAATAACAAGGTTGGGCTGGATGCATGGTGTCTGTGTCATTTTGGAGGAAGCTGCTACAGAGAGAGTAGGATGAGGTTCAAGGCCCTAACTCCCACCTTCAACCAGAGCAGCTCCCCATTGATCTGCTTTACCATGGAGTTCCACATAAAAATGTGTTGAAAATAAAGGGTTCTTCTTGTTTAACAAAAACAAGTTGGAAAACTGTGGGTGGAAAATGTCCAGCACATTTCCAGTGTTCCCTATCTCTTCCCTCCCTACCTGGGAAACCAGGTGTGTCTCATCTGTCAGTCCAGTCCATAAGTGTGAGGTGTTAGAATGATTTCTTTGTGCTGGAGTTCTACTCTATAAAAGGAAAATGGAAGGAGTGTGGTTTTTAGAATCAAAGAATCTGATTTCAAGTCTTGGTTCTGCCTGTGACATTTATTTGATGTGTAACTAGGGACAAGTTATTTACCCCCACTTGTCCCCAGTTTCTTCATCTCCAAATGAAGATGCAAATTGGGTCTCTATCATAGAATGTTTTAAAGACTCGATAAAATACTGTAACTGAAAGTGCTTTATACAAAACATCTGCTCTACAAAGTGAAGTCATGCCCAGTAAAGCAATCACAGCCTCCACACTGTCAATCATTCAGGGATCACTGGAAGATCATCTGCTCCAAGTGGTCCTCCCATTTCCATCAATACGACCAAACTGCAAGACTTTGCTGTGCGTGCATTCATCACATAGACTAAGTGAGGAATGCAGATAGAGCCCTTAGCCCAGGGCCTGGAATACAGGCAGTTAGCCCCTCCCACCAAGCACTGAAAATGGGGTGCACTTCCTAGAAAATGAAGAAGGGATTGAGAGCAATGTCTTCCTACATTCCATTTATAACATTTTTCAGGAAAGCAAATCTGGCCTCTATGAGGACAGTAGAAGAAGAATAAGGGGAACACCCCACACTTGTCAATCACACCCATTAGTTCAGGACCCTGTGCTCCAGGTCTGCCTCTAAAATGCTGGAGTCTGGTATACCAGTGCCCTGATTAGATCTGCATGATGGGAGCTCCTGTTGGGCTGGGGGCAGGAGCTGTAAGAGAGGATCCCTACTGAGGAGAAATGGATCCAGAAGATCCTGTGAGTGAGTGAGAACCAAGTGTCAAGATTCTCCTGCCTGGGTGCCATACTCTGCCATCTGGGGGACCTGGGCCCAGTCATGGACTAATACCTTTGACAAGTTGTTAAAATATGCCTTGATAGGACTTATTTGTTACACAAACAATAGCAAGTTAATGCTTGCTAAATTAATCCATTTAACCTCTTAAAAACAAAAATATTGCTCTCTTAAATGCAGGAAAATAATATTTCAATAGTCAGCTAAACCAAGCTACAGTCTAAGTATTACTTACTGTTCAGAATAAAGGAGGTTAAAAAAAAAAAAAGATCCTGACATCTCCAATTTTCTGCTACTTAACAAATTAGTATCTAAGAGGGAAAAAAAAAATCCATGTTATATAGTTTTAATGGGTCCAAAGAGCTGCTGGCCCAGAGGAAAAAAATGTAAGGAGGCCATTGCCCCATGAAAATCCTAATCCACATAGGAGACAAGACCAATGCCCGACAATGAGTAATAACACAGGAGCATGTCACTGTGAGGCACAGAGCACACATTTAGCAGAAAAAGAGGGATGGCATTGGTGTGGACTGGAGAAGTCCAGGAGAGCTTCCTGGAAGAGGCAGAAGTTGATCTATGGCTTGAAGGCCCAGCCGTGAGGCACAGGTAAGAACATGGTTTCAACTGGGGAATCCAGGACCTGCATCACAGTGGCTGTATAAAAGGGATGGCACAAAAAGCACAGAGTGTACAAAGATGAGGCTTGTGGAGGAAGATGAGGTGGATAGGAACAGCAAATTAAGGAGACCAGAAAGACTAGGGGAAAAGCACAGGCTCTGGGTGGTCAGGGACTCTCAACCTTGTATTTTTGCCTCCAACTTGTTCCTACATGAAGCTAATATACTTGCAAGAACCAACTATATTAATAGTGCTTGATTCTCAAAACTAAGTAAACATAGCACAAGAAAGACATATTCATGTCAAGAACACCTTTTCTAGATACAGAATTTCTGTCCTGTTACTTGTGGCATGAAACTACACCTTCAGATCCCATGTGTGTTATTAACACAGCCACAAAAACACATCCATCCTCTCCTTCCCCTCCAGCAAAGGGCATCCCTCCACCAGGCACCTCCCATGTGCTTGTTTTAAAGAGCACAGATAATCACTGAATACTGATGAGCAAGTGAGACAGAGGACTTTGTCTCAGCTTGGCATCTTTATTCTTCCTAAGTTGATTGGGTTTATCTAGCCTTTCTGCTAGTAGGAACTATGTGAATGATATCAACCACAGCCAAGGAATCTGGAATGTGAATCCAATCCTATTAACCTCAGTCAACTGAGCAAGTGTGTCCAGCGCCTACTATGTGCAAATACTTGCTAGATGCTGGGTGGGGGGTGCAGATCCAGAAGCTATAGTCCATGCTTCTTCAAGAAACCAGAAAATTGACCCACAGGTACACATGCCTGCAACATCTGGCAGAAAATGATGAGGACCATCTGAGAAAAGCCAAAACAAAATGAGCCCCTCTGGTGGGAAGGCATTGGGAACACAGCAGAAGGACAGGGCACCTGTGCAGACTCAAGAAAAGGGTCAGGTTTACACTGGAGAGATACGGGGACAGGGGGAGACTGGACAAGGTAACAGTAGAATAAAAGTCTCCCATGAAGGGAAGTAGAGGTCATGAACCACGACGGCCAGGGAAGCATTTACAGAGCAGCACCCACTCGCCGGGCAGTCACGAGAGTTCAATGAGCTCATCTATAAAGCACGTGCAGCAATGCTCGGCCCACAGAAAATGTCCTGTGGCCATGGCCACTGCCTTTGTTGCAGCTGCTACGAAGGTACCACTATGAAGGCTGTTACTGCTCCTTCTGTGTTTAGGGTAGTGAGATGATAGCAGAACACGAGACCGAGGCGATCTGAGGATCTTAGTTTGGAAAGTCCAAAATGTCCCAGACCAGAAAATATTTTTAACAGAGCTTGTGTGATCTGGGTTCTACTTTGGGAACATTAATCTGGCAATAGGATAGGAAAATGTGAAGTGGAAAGAGAGACGATAAGGATACCAAGTAAATTCTTCTTCTCATCTGTTGACCACGTCCATGAATTAGGACCAAGGGATGCTCGTAGTGTGAGAAAAGCCCAAGGTTCTGGGGAGGCATGAAGCAGGGACGTTGAATGAATAAAAGGAAGGGATGAATGCTAGCAGCATTGAAACAGTAGAAGTCACAGGGGTTTAACTTG
Source organism: Xerus rutilus (assembly GCA_028644305.1). Taxonomy (NCBI): domain Eukaryota; kingdom Metazoa; phylum Chordata; class Mammalia; order Rodentia; family Sciuridae; genus Xerus; species Xerus rutilus. The sequence continues at coordinate 12,240,697 of CM053407.1, forward strand.
CAACAAGTTAAATGTGGAAAGTAGGAGAAAAAGGTGCCAAAGAGGACCGGACTAGAAAGTGAGCAGTCAGGGGTGTGGGGAGGTGCAGGTGCGAGAGCAAGGTAGATGGAGAGAAGGTGATTGGCAGCATGCTGACTCAAGATGCTGAAGCAACCCTGAATGGATGGCCCAACAGGGAGTTATGGAGCAGGCCTAAAGACCAGGGGTGGGGACAGGTTATGCAGAAGTTAGAGTCCCCAGATGGTGCTGGTCACAGTGGTGGTTGTGGTGGCAGAAGCCAAGTAGTGGATAAGAGCCCTGGAGGGGACGGTGTTCAAGAGAGGCAGTTCAGAATACAGCTTTGTTTTGGGAACGTCCACGTATGGTAGACAGAAGGCAGGAAGAAGATGGGGAATGGGAAAGAGTGCGTAGAACTACTGGAGCAAATTCACTGCCTTGTCCCCAAAGAGCCTGGAATTGGTTCAGAACACAGTCCTGCCGTCCTCAGGTGATCTGTTCACCCACCACTCCATGTTCCTGACCTCCATCTCTAATCGCCACTACATCTGAGGGTGTAAGATCTCGTGGGAGGGAAGATAAGGAGGAGAAATGGGCAACATTTAAAAACAACACTAGTAACAACATCAATGTGCCTCACCGGTATATTGAACTAAAGGCAGTTTTTCAGGTCTTATAACAAGCCCCAGTCCAAGAACAGCTGTGCACTGCTGGAAAAGTATGGAAATTCGTATCCGAAAATCTGATTGGAATCTTGTGTCTGTAATTTACTCTCATTTCTCTCATCTGTAAAATGGGGATGAGGATACCCACATCCATGGGTTAGTGTAAACATCAAATGGGGGAATGTGGCCAGAGGGCTTACTTAGCACAGTTCTTAGAACATAATAAATGACAGCTTTTGTCTATTATTAATATTAAAGGAGAACTTGACAATATATACCTTGTCCCACCACTCTGGCTTTAGAAAGAACAATACGTTTTCTCACCCCAAGACTTTCAAGATCTTTGCTCCCATCAGGTGATGGGGATTGATGAGGCAAAATCAGGATTGTTGATCCTAAAGCTCTCCATTTACCATAGACTGGTTGCACATCTTGAATGGCCTAGCCTAAATAGCAGCAAGGGCAGCCAGGGGCTCACCAATGAATAAATGAGGCCCCTTCACAGTAGAGTTTGGTGCAACAGCAGGGTCCTGATGAGTTCAGAGTCCATGGAGTGTGAGGAGGCCATCTCCAGGAGGGCAGTCCTGTCTAGGCAGTGGGACATGGGCTGGTGGTGTGGACCAACTCCCACAAGAGGCATTTGACAAGAAAAGGTTTTGAATCTCCCCTTAACTGAAGGATAATTGGTCCTGACCCATCATAACTACAAACATGCTATTTGGCCTTGTACCTTCTGGAGGCTACAAGGATCCTGCTAACAGGTGATTATTCCAGCTAGACATGTTTCCAATCCCACAGAAAAGCTACAAGGTCACATGATTGAAGAGCAGGAAGGGTAGTGATGGGCGAAGGCAGGCTAACATCCCCACGACCATGCACACATCCAAAGAGCAGTCTGGCTCCTGGCGGGAGGGAACAACCCTGAATAAAGATGCAATACCTCGAGGAAGAACCTCGTTGCAAATTGGTTAGCCATTTAAATGACCAAATTACCCAAGACATAATTAGGACAGCATCTCTCCCCCTGGAACTCCTATATGTGAATTAATGGACCCTTCTCAGTAAGCCAAGCTAGCACTAATAGCATTTTCTTTCCCTCAGACCATTTAAATCATTAATCCCTTTTTCAAGCTGGCATTTGTGTTTGCGTCTTTCATGCCCAGAGGTCAAGTCTCTATCAGGCTGCCTTTTGCTCTCTGGCATCCAGTGATGATGGGCATCTGTCAGGACAGGAGAGTCCTTCCTAGCTCTTGTGTACACTGCATTCCTAGGCAGGTAGTTAACACTAATCGAAAGAGCACTGGACTGGGACAGTACACAGCTTTGTTGATACCTTGTAGCGTGCCAGGATTTTTTTTTCCTATTGTGACAAAATACACATGACATAAAAATTTCCATCATAACCATTTTTAAGAGTGCAGATCAGTAGCATTAAATATATTCACATTATTGTGCAACTATCACCACCATCCAGCTCCAGAACTTTTCCATCTTCCTACACTGAAACTCTGCACCAATTAAATAGTAACTCTCCAATTCTCCCTCCACATCGTTCCTGGCACCCACTATTCTACTTTCTGTCTCTATGAATTTGACTAACCTAGGAACCTCCTTTAAGAAGAATCATACGATATCTGTTCTTTTATGATTAACTTATTTATTATCACATGGTCAACATTCATCCATGTTGGAGCATGTATCAGAATCTCGTTTGGAAGGCTGAACCATATCCCATTGTTTGGATAGTTAGACCAATTTTATTCATCCACTTGTTCGAATTTTTGCCTTTTTAAATGAATGACTAGCAATTATGATATTGTTTTTATTGTAGTAAAATATTTATAACATTTAACCACCTTTTCAGGGTATAGATCAGTGGCATTAAGTACAGTCACGGTACTGTGCAACCATCACCACCCTCCAGCTCCAAAATATTTTTTATCTGCCCAAACTGAAATTCCATATTCATTAAATGATAATTCCCTATGCCTCCTTCCCACAGGCCCTGGCAACCCTGCCAAGCCTTCTTTTATTTTTTTTTTAATTTATTTTTGTAGTTGTAGAGGGATGCGATACCTTCATTTTATTTATTTGGGCTTTAAAAAATTTGTTTTAGTTGTAGATGAACACAATATCTTTTGTTTTTATGTAGTGCTGTGGATCGAACCCAGCGCCTCACACATGCTAGGTAAATGCTCTACCACTGAGCCGCAACCTCAACCCCTGCCAAGACTTCTTCATCTGAAACATGAACATTGTAATCAGAGCCTAGGACCCAGCCACTGTCTGAGTGCCAACTGTGTCCTGCTCATTCAGCTCGGCCTCCTTCCCCCGTGGGGCAAGGGCTCCCTGGTGTCCTCTTTAGTTCTCTTTCTGGGTTGGTGCTTCCAAGCAGTCTTGGTGGCAGGTGGATTTGGAGGACATGTGGGAGCACACACAGGTCCCACATACCACAGGAAAAGCGGCCCATACTTCCCATGCAGCAAGGAGCAGAGTTGTTCCTAACCTTTACACACACCTACAACACTGCTCTCGGGCTAATTAAACACACTTAGCTCAAGGCTGGGAAATCAGGCACAACAGGAACAATCTAAATATAAGTTCACGTTTGTGTTGTTTTTTTTTTTTTTTCATTGCAACCTTTCTGGACCTGAACAAAAGATTTAAAAAGGAGAATGTGTTTTGATTACTCATTGATATCTCCTGTAAGAGGGAAAAAAAGTATTATAAATATCACCCGCCCAGTGGTAAAACACGAATACATGAAACTACCATCTCCTTAAAGAGACAAAAAATAAGTCCCTATTCAAATTAAGAATCTCACTTTTGGCAACAGAGCCAGTTTCAACTTTATATATTGTTCATGTTTATCAGAGTTTAACAAAGAAGAGAAATTTCATGTAATTAGTCACCAGAGGATACCCACACAACCCCATAAATGTAACAGAAGCATATTGACGGTGGCATAAAAGGAAATGCTAATTAAATCCCAATTTCCTCCAAACACTGCCAGATCTTTCAGGTATAAGCTCACTGCCTGGGCTGTGGAGCATTCTCTCTAATGTCCTCTCTCTAATGTCCTCGTATTTCAGAGTTGGTCCTGCAGTACGCAGAAGAATCTGGAACAAAGCATCTCGTAAGTAAAGTGTTCTCCCACAGTTGGATACACCTTGCCTGAGAGGTGCAAGTACAAAGGAAGCCAAAGAGGGATGGGGGGGCGTCCTTAGGAGAAGTAGGGCCAGCTATGGAGTTTTCTAGAAAAACAGAGGTATAACACAAGGCAAATAAAATTAAGGACAGGAGCAAACAGATGGATAGAGAAAGAGAAAAGGAGTGTGGGGAATGGGAAGGTGCAGAAGCAGTGGGGGGCTTGGGATAGAGTGGGAGGGCTGGAAGGGACAGGGCGCCGGAGCACTGTGCCATCCTGTGCGGGTCAACAGCCCTGGTCAATGTGAAGATAAAGACTTTCCCTCCAGGAAAGCCTGGCACCAGGCACTGGAATGAGCTGTTGTATGTACATGGCGAGGGATGGAAAGCTCTCAGAAACCAGGTGGAGGAGGAGGAGGAAGAAGAAGAAGCAGCAGCAGCAGCAGCAGCAGCAGCAGCAGCTTGAGGAGAGCAAGGGTGACGATCCTTACTCCTGCTTCATCAGAGAGGTTTAGTAGATTGGACGTGAAGGGGCCTGTCCTGTCATTCTAGCGGACCAGGCGCATAGCCCCCGCTGTTTCTCCATCATCTCTCCAGCACTGAGAGCTTGCCAAAGAAAAATAGCTTTCCATCTGAGACCATCATTGCTTGATCAGGAGTGTACCAGGCCCCTGATGTGTGCCCTCAGAGCAGCTCAACGAGACCCACGGGACAACCCACCTTTCCACTGGTTTCCATGCCTGCCAAGCAAGGCAGGTGATGAGAGCAACAGAGGCAAAGGTCCTGAGACCCTGACCAAAGAGGGAGAATGCATCCCCTAGGGAGCAGCCTCAGCTTGGCTCTTCCTATTGGCTCCATGAAGAACTATGGAGTGTGACTGTCATGTGTGTAGACAGCAGGCTGTGCCCTGCTCTGAGTTACTCTGATGTGTAGAGAGTAGTTTTGAGGCTGTGTCTAACCCTGAGTTACTCCATTTTTCTATTGTTCTTATGGCAGTGGTTTGCCATGGGTTACTCCATTTTGAGTACAAGTGCCAAGGTAGAATGACTGTACACTTTGTTTGTATAAGTAAACAACCACCATCTGCCCAGCACAACCATAAGGCACAAATCAGTAACTAACTTCTGCCAACTTATCAAACTAAATCAAGAGCACCTGGACACATGGACGTCCCAAATCATATCAAGAACACCAGACACGGGAGCTTATCAACCTCACCCGACACAATCCCCTTACCTAAGACCCATAAAAGAAAGAGTCCCCCCCAAGAATGGACACACCAGCACCCTGACCCTGTAACCTGGTCACCTGTCACAAGCCTTGCGCAGGAAAATCACCACAGCAATGAATCTCTGTTCCTGCCCCTTCAGCAGCAAGAGCACAGAACAGTACCATCTCTCCAGGCCATGATGAGAACACATAGCCCACCCCAAGCTGACACCTCAAAGGAATGCTCGAATGCTTCAAGCTGACACTGTGAAACTGCCATCTGTCTGGACTCTCTTGACAACTCTGTGGAACTGGTTCATTAAAACCCTTATCTGACCACCTATGGTGACTCTTCAATTCTTGGCATTCATCTCTCTCTCTCCTGTGCTTTTAGCACAGCATCCTGTAATCCTGTAGCCACCTTAACCCTTTCTTAGTCTTTCTGTGACCTCATATATTGATTGGAATTAAATAGAAGAACTTGTGATTGCCCCACTTATGACTATCAGGTGACCCATGAGTACTCCGTGAATGGCAACCACCAAAAGTGGTGTAGTTTGGGAATTTATCGTTATTCAAAAAATCTGACATTGTGGAAAGACACAACTATGTTTTGTCTTCATTGATGGCATAGCTCACTCGTGACAATGTGAAATCTGTTCAATGTTGACAGTGAATTTAAAACACACAAAAGAAGCCACTGAATTTCTGACCTTCAGGTGTGTGGCCAAGAAAGAACAGAAGAAAAGGACACCTTCATTTCTCCTCCTTTCCTCCCCTCAGTGGAAATTCTGAATTAAAGGGAAAGATCAGGTGGGGGGTCTTCCTATTCTTGGAGCAGGGAGGAAGGAATCCTTGAGGAGAAGACTCAGCAAGCAAGAAGGAAGGAGCCAGGCCTGGCCCAGGGAGGCCTGGGAAAGGAAGACACACTGAAGACCCCCAAGGGACGCCTTGGAATCTGGGAGGTGGTGTTCCAGTCCGGCCTCAGGGGAGGCCTTGGGTGCAAGGAGCAACATTTTTAGAAACTCTCCAGTAAAATGGTAAATGCAAAAGACCACTGTCATGAACATAAAAAAAAATGCTTGCTCTCTAAGAGGCAGTGGATAAGACTGTGTCCAAAATCCCAGCCATCCACCACCAAAAACCAGCAATCATTTTTCTAAAATTCAGTCTTTTCCAGCGACACTGCTCTCAGCCACCCCACCCAGGAACAGCTTCCCATCTCCCGTAGACAAAAGCCCACCTGCGCCTGCAAAATTCAGGTGCACATGCAGTAAGGAGAACTGGGAGGAGGGCTGCAGTAGGAGTCCACATGGTGGCTTGTCAAAGAGGTGGTCTCTCAACGTCTTTCTCAACTTCATCAATCTCTAATAATCTTCTCTCCTGAAATGGGCACGGGGATGGATTGCAGTCTGCAGGTGGATGCTACCCACGTGCTTCTGAGGAGCGGCTTCCGTTGTGGCCACCTTGACTTGTTTACTGGAGCCCTCCCGTCCAATCAGTCCAGAAAAGCTTATTTCCTCCCAATCCCTATTCTGATCACCACAAAATACCAGATTAGTGAGATAAGAACTACTGGAGATGCATTCGTACAAATTCAAGAAGCTTAAACTCCTAGAGAATTCTACCCAGTATTAGTCTACACCCATTATGATCCTAGATCTCTCCCTATTGCCCAGGGTTTTTTTTTTTTCAGAGTGCCTACTAAAATGGTTTCATAAAAAGATAAGCAGGCCCAGCTTTGAGGGAAGAGAGAAGAGGGCAGGCATGTGCATTGAGGGGCACCAGAGTCCCCATTCTGACATTGCTCCCACAGCACTGCCTGAGCTCTTGAAAGCCCACCATTATCAATTAGTTCCTTTGTTGAAGGGGAGGTTAGACAGGATTGTCGGGTCAGAAAATCTTGGCTCTGCTATTAGCAGCTGTGCCACTTAACCTCTCAGCCTCGGTGGGGGATGGTCACAGAAATCCAGAGTTGTTTTGAGAATAAGATATAGCAATACTACAAAGCCAAGGTAGAGGGTCCAGCCCGTGGCAAAGGCTCCATCATGTTACTGCTGTTATAATAATAGCTATCCCTCCTATTCCTCTTAAGCCAGGAATGCTCAGCTCCCTAGTGATGCACAGTGGTGCTCAGGTGAATGCTGAGAAAGCAGTTACGGCTGAGAGCCGCCATTGTAGGCTTCCTCTCCTCAGACCCACGCTCAAGGCATGGAAGTCGCCAAGGTAATATCAGTGTGTTGACTAATCCCATGACTTTCCTTCCTTACTGAAGAGACCTTCAGCGTAAAAAAAAAAAAACTGTGGTACTGAAGTGAGGAAGATTCACTTGAGAAGAGGAAAGAAAAGAAGGGATGGGAGGCAGCACAGAGAAAACACACCTGAATACACGGAAAAGTCTGCCAGATAGTACTACAGTGACACAGGGGTCACCCTTGGGGAAACTGAGTGTGGGCATAAGGGATTTCTCTGTGGCTTTTCTTGCATCTGCATGTGAATCTAAAATAATCTCAAAATAAGAAGTTTTTCAAAAGAAGTCTGCCAGAAGCCCAGGTCTTTATGATTCTATTGAAACAAATCTGTAAGTCCTCCCGAGGCTGGTTCTCCTGCCACACCCACTCTGGCCCAGGGATTCCTGAGAGTAGGGACCATTTCTTTTCATCTCTGTCTCCCCAGCCTAGTACTGTGCCTGGCATACCACAGACTCATCAGAAATGCTAATTTAATGCATAAAAGGATTAATCCTCTTTCCCAAACCACTTGCTCCTAAAGATTAGTCAAGAGTTCCCCTTCGCCTTTGGTTATAGCACAAACCTAGAGGGTTTTGTTACATTAAATTTTTTTCTGTCTTTGGAAACCTCGACTAGAAGAGGCATGTGTGCGCTGCTGTCAGTGGCAGACGCCAAGCCAGGAAAGGTTAACAGGAATGCAAAGTAGCCACCATTAGCATCAGGAGGTTAATGGTAACAGGGCTGCGGCTGGACCATCTTCAGATTTCTGGAAATGTGGGACAAAGGTTAGCCTCTCTTCTGAGCTTGTATTCCCCCTCTGCTCTTCCGCCTGCCTCAGGTTTGGCAGCCAAAATACCCACTCTAATTTCATTCCCTGCTCTTGGCCGTGTGCTTTGTGAATTGCTTCTCTTGACACAAGATAAAGTGAATGAGCAGAAGAATTGGCCCCCTGCAGAAACCAAAGGCAAGGCCAAGTCTGTTTGCTAAGAAAACACTCCCTGCTCACCAACCACAGCTCGACAGGTAGCTGCTGCTTTGGCCTCTTCTTCGTAGTGTCTCATAATAACCCTTAAGCACCTGGGCCCCACCAGCCCCTGAGCTAAATGTGCTCACCGATGCCAGACATTCTCTTTGTGGGGGTAGGAGTGGGTGGAATCACAGCAGACCAAGAAATAGTTAATACCTCAACAAGCCAAGAGAAACAAATCATGGGTTGCATGTGCTGGGTCACAGGCACCAGGTTGGACGTCCCTTCTTCCTGTGGGCCTGCCCTGGGGGTCTTCTTTCCTCACCTCTCTGTGCACCTTCCCAAGCCAAAGAGCTCATGTGAAAATCCATAGCTATGATGCAGGAATGACGATTCATCCCACAAAGGCACACAATCTCCTGTAACCCCTATTCTCCCTCCTAATCTGTATTTAGGTTCTTGAAATCTATTTGCTTTTTCTACCCAGGTCTAGTACCATCTGCAGCCAGTGTGCAGTTGAAGATGTCCATCATCTTCACAGCAGGCTCCCAAGTGGGCAGCTCCTACAGACTGTGACCTCCACAAAAGGGAAGAACGTTTTCACCCTATCATTTCAGACCTGTATCAAGGAAGCAGGACTGAAACAGTTCCTCCATCATGTGGTAGTAATACTGCAAAAATAGATGTTCAGGTGGAGTTCCACCAATTGGATCAGATTGAAAAGGGTCCATGTTTGATTGACATCCACACATAGGTGACTGCTCTGATTAACGTCTGTTCATAGAGGACTGCTCTGTCTCTGCTGAGGATGCATTTCACCAGGATTTAGAACAAAGGAAAAAATAAAGGCCGAGTTTCAATAAGGGGTTCTCAATGGTTCTCAGAGAGAACTGAGGGGGGGTGAATGATGTTCAGGGCAGGTTTTCTCTCATTCCCTTCTCTACATTCTCTCAAGGAGTCTGATCACCAGTGGGAGAAGCATGTAAAAGCCTCTGTCCCTACAGAAACCAGGTTGTTTTCTGTTGGATCCAGCTGGGAGCTTGGGGGACCACTGGGTCTATCAAGGAATCCCCCGACTCAGTGTGTTGTCCCACTTACAAAGTATTTAATTGGGAGTCTTTGTTTAGTTCATCTTGTTTTGAAAGCTGTAGTAATTGAGATGGGGATGCTCATCCTGAGCCTGAGTCAGTCTGTTTTAACTGCCTCTTTGTTTCTTTCTGTTAAACATCCTTACCTGCTACCATGTCCAGCCAGACCTGTGAGCTCCAGAGGCTGCCAGAGGGACAGGTGGCTTCCTTGCTTTGAGTCTTAAAATAAAAGGCATGACTTCCTCAGAAGGGCCATGTTCTTTTTTCTGGGTTCAAGCAGCTGAAATGAGCAGGGTTGGGAGGACAACCCAGGGACCCAAAAACTACACCTTCATTGTTGATAGACATGGCAGCTACAGCTACTAAACCACCCTGGCAGCAGTTTCCTCATTTCTCCTGTCTGCATTGGTTTCTTTTATCTTTAGAGCACCCTGGGGGCTGGGTAAGACCATGACCTACAGTTTACAAAGAGAAGTAAACATGCCCAAGGTCTCCCAAGGTCTCTCCACCAAGTGGCAAACTGAGGACTCGTGTCCAGGTCTTCTGATATACATCCTCTCCCCTCTCACTGCCATGCGGCCCCTTCCACTGACCTCTGACCTTTCAGAAATGTCAAAAAGAGAACCTTGCCACCTTCTAAATCAAAAAGTTAAAAAAGAAATAACCACATAGCAACCTTATATCCTTTCAGATTTCCTAAACCTGAAAACTCCAATACAGTAATGAGATGTCGGGTATTATTATAGATTTAACAAGACTCTTCCTCCTGGCTTCCACATGCCACGCATGGTGCTAGACACAGGTATGTAACTTGACAAGCATTACACATAAAACCTTCCTGCTGTTAACAAATAATAGTGCGTCCTTTGCTCTCCCAATAACAAATTAGGGAGAAGCAAAGAGAACCTTCACTGTCCATTATGCAAAACCACATCAAGCAGTTTGGGCAAATGCTCAGCTGGAGACTGAATCTGATAGAGCTGACACCCTTCTCTCTCCCCATGGTCTCAACCTGCTTTCCTTCCTTCCCGTGTCCACTGCCTATATCCCTCTCTTCACCAAAATTCCACTTCACTCTCATCATCAGGGGGTGGCTGATGCAGTGACTGTGCCTAAGCCCCTTAATCTTCCACCCAAGTGGTCTTTTTTTTTCTTTTTTCTTTCTTTATTTATACACAGAAAAAAAATATCAACCGCAGCCAACAAGGCAGTCAGGGGGTCTTAATAGGAAAGTGAGTGGAATATCAGAGCCCATACTCTCAGTGGGTGTGGTCCTCCAATGTAAGCTGGAAACAGGTGAAATGCCTGGAGGGTGCTCAGGTCTGCAGGTGCCTGGGAAAGGTAGAGGAGCCCACAAGTGGGACTAGTGAGCCCCGTCCACTGACCTCAGACCTTTCAGAAATGGATACTAGTGGTCCCCAATATGATAGACCGAGGTGAGGTATGTTGAGGGCACAGGCATTCAGTCTAAGGTCTCTGATGATATTTCAAGTTTATTTCACCACCAAGTCTGAGATAAGGGCTCCTCCACAGATAAGAGTGATTTGGGACCTTCCCAGTCTTGCCTCCAAAAATAGAACAATCACTGGGAATGAGATGAACCTACAGGTCTCTGGAATATTATTTCACATGACTCTTTTGCCATGACCTTGGCAATGTCTGTATTGCAGACTCGACCCTTCCCCTAAAGCAGTGTTCAGAGAACTCAAAAACAAGAAGATCTGAAACTTGAGGGGGCAGCAGGGGCTGTGGGTGGTATTTAAAGATGGAAAAAGAGAAGCTGCTAGGAAGGAAATTGGTTCATTAGTGATGCGAGCACATGGGCGCTTATCTGTGACTTTCAGGTCATGTGCTGGTGCCCTCTTGTTGTCCTGCCTGGGGATATGAGCTTGGGAGGACATGCTCACTTCTCTGTCCCCAAAGATGACAGGCACTTGAGGAATGATTCTTTACAGTCTGGTTTATTAGACAAGATAAAGGGCTCCTAGCCAAGATGACAGTGAAAAGATATTTCTGAGAAATCAGAATAAAACCAAAGATTAAGAGGGGCTAATGTCAAAGAATATGACACAGTAGGTCAAGAGAAGGAGAAATGCAATAACTTTGCAGCTCTGTTACAGAGGAATAAATATTTTGGATCTTCCAAATTAAGAATGGTGTTCTGTGTGCTCCAGAGCATTTGGGTAAATTCTTACACAGGTAGAAGGAAGCTCATTAGTGCCCCAGGGGGGACAGGTACAGCAGGGAGCTCCGATGTTCCCTATGGAGAGGCACAGGGTGGCCATTTGTACCTGACAGAGCAAGCACAGAGTGTGGTCTTTCTGGAACATGTTTCCAAAATGAAATAACAGAGAGCAAACAATAAAAGGGAAAAGAACAGGCAAGAATTTGATATTTGGGGAAAAAACACTATTTCTGTGAGATGCACAAACTAGGTGCATCAAACTAGGGTGTAGAACCTCAGAGGGCACATTTAGGTGAGGACAAAGGAGGTGACAGGTGAGTTGCCAAAATGCTAGCTGCCTTATAACAGACTGGACAAGACTGATTTTTTTCTTTCATTGTAATGAGATGAAAATTTCAGCACCCACCATCCCCCCCGAAAAGAAACTTGGCCCAAAGAGTTTTATAAGAAACTTGGCCCAAAGATTTTATAGTTTCTCAGTTTCCAAGTGGAGGTGGAATTCTTGGATAATCTCTACAATTCTGGCACAGGGCTGGTTCTTGCTGCTGTTTGGTGCTGGAGGAAGCCTAGCAAAGTGAGTGAGGTGCTCTTGGCTCTTTCATTACCTCCTCTTGGGACAGGAATCGTGAGCCCTTGATGTCAATTTTCTTCCTCATTCTGGACAGTGTGTGGTACATTTCTCTCAACAAAGAAAGGAAGCCAGCATGATTACCGAACACAGATAGCTTTCAAAAGAACCTTTCAGCCATTATGTGTTCTCACTCAACGTGGTTCTGCCCAGTTTTCCTTCCATTAAAGGGGGCACGAATCTTGGTTTAACCTACTTAAGAATAACAGACAATAATAGGCACAGTCTGTTAATTCCAGCTGCTTCTCCTAAGAAAGGAAAGTCTGCTACACGGTGATGTCAGAAGGCCTCGGGATCATGAAAAGATTTCCCGGAGGGTCTCCTAAAATAGGAGATATGACCAGAGTCGCTTTGGTTGAGGCAATCGAGTGCAGAACACTGCTCCAGCTGTAGGAGATAAATAACACTTTCCCAAGATAGAAGGCAAAATGTTCTCTGAATCCAGCTACAGCAGGGATATGGAGAATCCTGCCATCTCCTGGAGGCCCAACTCTATTACAGGGAGAACATCAAACAGATCCCTCCCTCGTCCTGCTGACAATTTTCTCTCTCAAAAGGTAGAGAAAGCAATTAGGGAAACTGCTATTCGTGACACAATTCTGACATCAAGGAAGAGCCAGCTGGCACTGTGTAAGTGGCAGGAATCTCCTAAGTGACCATTTTATCTTGGAATAAAGTTTAATAGCGGGGGAAGGGACACTGCATACAGGAGGACATGGTCATCAGCCACAGCCATCAGCTATGAACAGAAACTGTTATGGAAGCTCCTGCCTTCCAAGGGCTGCCAGTCTACCAACACAATACATAATGTCCCTTATCAGTGACAAGGAAAAGAAGGGGTGAAGTTGGAGAATTGAAGGAGGAAGAGTATCTTGTGGGTGGGATGAGATGGGAGGAAGGTAGCTAAAGAGATCTGACGAGCTGACTTATGAGAGGTGGTGAATTAGAGTGAGTGGTGTGTGTGTATGTGTGTGTGTGAGATGGAGGGAGGTGTGCGTTTTTCACACCTGGCCAGTGGCACACCTTTCTGGACTGGGATGAACACACGGCAAAGGCTGAACCAAATGTCTTTCACTTTCTCCCAGGAATCTGGATTGTCTGCTAGTCAGCTGCTCATTGGGTGCAGAAACTCAGGAGTTCTGGGGCAAAAGGCTGCCCACAGTGGGATAGGTCAGGATGCAGACAGAGCAGAGCAGAGGTGAGTCCTCAGGACACAAGGGACCAAACCAGCCGCCTTCTTGAACAGCTCCATCCTGGTCCTCATCCCACTGAGATCAGGCTGCTCTCTTTGCACTGGAGTCTCATAAAAGACCAAAGCCTCAATTCTCCTTTTAATGGAAGTCAGGTTGCCTGCGCTCTGTGGCTGCTCCTGAAGTCCAGGTCATGCTATGTGCCAGGCACTGAGCTGAACACTTTTCCAGACTCGTCTCGATAAGCCCAGAGACAGATGCTGTGGACTCTCCATAACCTGACATAACCTGAGTAAGCTCCTAGGATGGTGGCAGGGCCAGGACTGGAACCCAGACCCTCTGACTTGGAACATGTGCCCTCAACTCCATTGTTCCTCTCCCTCACACCTTGCGTGCGCTCTCCAGCCAGAGTTAAGAGCAAAGACTTTGAACTTATTACTTCAGATAATAAAAATAGTGGAAGATACTTGGGTGACGGGATAGTATGTGCAAGGAGAGGTCTGTACTTGGGAAGGAAGATCCAGGCAGTCAGGAGAAATTTTCAGGGTTATCTGCAGATGCGTTGAGCTTAATTGGGAAAGAAGCGAAAACAGAACTGGGAGGAGAGCCAACGCTGTTAGCCCAGAGGGACCAGAACCTGCCTGTCTGGTGGAGGTGGGGGGAGTTTGAGGCTGGAAAGGTTGGATGAACAGCTAGGTCAGTGGTCAGGTAAGACAAGGCACTGGAGCAGAGGCAAGGTAAGGAAGGAGCCAAAGTCGGTCAGCACACAGGGAGGCTGTCACTTGCCCTCAGAGCTTGGTGGGATGCAGCTCTTTGGAAGAACTGCGCTGGAGCTCATGGCTTTAAAGACATCAGGAGGCCAGAAGTCATTCTGCAAAGCACCAAGGAAAGAGTGGATGGGGAACGGATGACAGATGGCAGGACCTTCAAACAACATGCGTGCAAATTTGAAAGGAAGGGGAGAAGCTGGAGGGAATAAAACAATCAAAGGGGGTTTCTTTTTACCTTTCTTCTTTTCTTTCACTTTAAATCTCTTTTTTTTTTTTTTTGCTTTTCTGGACAGGGAAGCTCTGCTTATCTATGCAGGCAGCAGGGAAGGAGCCAGCAAGCAAAAGGAAAGCTGCACCCAAGAATAAAGGATGGTGCAGCATCCCCGGCAGGCACCTGGATTTTAGAAAACATGAGTTTGGAACATTGTTTCTGAGAAAGAGGTGGGACACCACGGCTACACAGCCCAACAAGTAAACCATCCATGCGAGAAAGACTACTAAAGGTAAAATTCCAGCAGAATAATCACAAACAATCCCAGAGAAGAAAAAGAGTAGGAGACATATAAAGAGGGCCACACAGTAACCCAGACAGCTGTCTCCAGAGCCTGAGCATTAAAGAGACAGGTGCAAATGTGGGGAAATGGGGCCCCAGCCACAGGGCACACAGCTCCAACAGCAGGGGTCTGGGGTGTCTGTCAGTGGAGCCCAGGGCTCAAAAAGTGCTAGACCATTTTTAAAAGGACTTTGTGAGCTATGTTCGAAAGAGAAACAAGCAAGAAAAGATGAATCCACTGCTCAGGGAGGATAATTTAATGTTCACAGATGGCAATAAGAAGGCAAAATTCCCCTATTGTTTGCCTTTCCTTAGGAAAATGATCTTGAGAGGGAGGAAGGTAAAGTAAACATCATAAAGAAGTAAGTGAAGCACAAGAGAGTAAAAAGATAATAAGAAAACAGTTGGCTTCCTTAAATGAGTTCACCACTCGGGCCCTGATGAAGCCAGGCCCCAGCACCAAAAGGAGTGCTTACAGGTCCGTGTCTGGGGACATTTTCAAAGAGATGCCAGCCAGCTGAGGAGGATCAACTATTGCCCCAATCAGGTAGGCAGAGGAGGAGGAAGAACATCCTCTAAAGCTCCAAGCCAGAAGAGATGCTGTTGATTACTGAAAGCCACCAGCCCTCATAAACCGTGTTCTATAACCTCATTTGCTAGATTTTAAGGAGAGGCAACCAGACTGCCGTTTGCTCATTGATGCCCTACCTCATTCCAAAAAGGATTGAAGGTTGATTAGAGGGACATCCCAACTCCACCAGGACACTGCAAGTGACAAATACATGAGAAAGAAAAAAGGGGAAACAAAGGAAAGGAGAGGCATAAAAACCAAGCAATAAATAAGACCAATATGCAAATGTGCAGCATAGAGTTCTATTCACTTTTTAAAGTGGATTCTATTCATTTGCTAAAGATGGACCACTAATTTGGCTCTAAATATTCAATCAGGCAGCAACAAAAGAGAAACCTGATCGATTATTTATTCCGCACCATCTATGAAATTTAGAAAAGGAAGGAAAAGAAGAAGCTAAGGGAGGAATGATGGAAGGAGGGAGGAAAGACATAAAGATGTTAAGAAATAAAAAAGTAAAATTATTCCCAAGACCAAACCCAAAAGAAATTTCTTCAGAGGATCCTCAGAAAGGGAGAGCGTACAACTGAAATAAACACACTTCAAGGACTCTCTTATAGTCAGATGTAACACATAACCTCCAAGAATCCCTCTAACTCTGTCTATGATTATTTGTAATTCAAATTTCATTAACCATCCTGGTATTCTCAACCTCCCATGTTGGCCTGATTATTGGGAGCAATGTGCAGTACAGATCAATTATAGGACAAACCAAGTACTAACACATTACATTTTGAAGGACTCTCCAGCTTCTCTTGAGTGGTAGCTCAGGGTCCCACATCTTGTGTGTTGGTCGGTCTGGGGCACTGCTTTGGGAAGACTCGGGGCCCTCTCATCCATGGGGACCAGTGGTAAGGGTGTTCTCTCTTGGCTGGGCAGGCTGATGTGGACAGTCAGTAACTCATGTTGGGAAGGATCTTGGGAAGCTAGCCTCTCGATCTTCCTGCAATACTAAGGCCAGGCCTCCTCTACCCCTCACCGGTTCTCTTCAGAGGGCTCTGCCTAGTCATTATACCATCTCTAAGCAGAGAGGTTTCATGGGTATTCCAATTGTTGGGATCAGGGCATAAAATACTAGGAGAACATTAGACTAGGAAGAAAAGTGGGGTCCCAACTCTACATCTACAGTGGTGTGAATCAATCTAAGCACTTAACCTTTTGGGGCCACCCTCTATGAAACAAGCAAAGCATTATATTATATGCTTACATGACGATTAAGCATCCCTTCTGAGCTAATATTCAATAGGTTCAGAATACAAAGTGAAAAAATACGCATAAATGTGTCCCATAATCATAAAACACAATATAGATATTGCTGCTTATCTTTTCAATGTCTCATGTAAACCATGTGATTTACAAAAATCCAATTTGCTATGTTTTTTGGAACATACACATTTCAATGTCCACCTGTATAATGATCGAGGTAGGCTGAGTCTAAATGCACTGTGGTAGCCTGGTTAGGATCTTAGAACAGGGGGAAAAAAAAAAAGGACATTAGTGGAAAAACTGGTGATACCCAAATAAAGAATTTAGTTATGGAGTTTTTGAAAGATAGGGCAGGGGGAAGATGTTGCATAGGTACTGTTCAGTCTGGCAGACTTGAAATTTCATTTCACAGGCAGCCCCCGCCCCAAAATGTGAGTCCCAGAATCCTTATCTCCAATGTTTTCCATCCTTTTTGACTGACCTTTGACTGTGCCCTCTGAACTATTCCCAACCAGCTTGGCACCCAACAAATCCCTACATACAGCCATGTTGCCTCTGGAATCACACAGTCCCAATCACCCTGACATCCTTGAGATAATACTGGCCAGCCCAGGCCTCATGGCCAATGGTCTGACTCACTCTTCATACTAGATGTGAACAGAGACTAGTATTTAGTGGTCATTTCCTTGTCTAACAAGCCTCCTTGACCGCAAACTGTACCTTGTATTATTCTGTCCTAGGACACTTTGGAACAAGACCATGGCATCCTAGGATAAATACTACTTTCATGCTTAATTCTGGTAAAAACAATGGGATCAGAAAGATCAAGGAAAGGGTAGCTAAAATCATCCAAAGATGGAAAGGGCTCCTTTCTAAGGATGAATTAAAGAAGTTAGGAGTCTGCAAAACAAATAAAAATGTTAGGAGGAGGCAATCTCAGAGCTTTCAAAAAGTCTTGGAGAAGAGGGAAAAAAAATACAGGCTTCATAGACCAAATTCCAGAATGCCAGACTCAGCCATTAACTCTCAAATCTTAAAACAGACAAATTGAGGGCACTTAGAAAGAAACGATTAACAATAACAACAAAACTCATGACTCTGAGCGTTGGTAAAACTGAAACATAAATTTAAGGAGGATCTAGATAAACCCATGAAGAATCTATGCAAGAACATTAAGAGGAGATGGAACATCTCCAAGTATGGACAAGTTCAACTCCATAGTGCTCTGCTCACTAACCAATGGCTGAGCTCTCCTAACCGTAGGAGCATAAAAGAGTCACTTATTTCTTCAAGACTTTGTATTGCTCCTGTGTTGTGAGAATCATCTGTGCAAAAGCGTGCAGCTCAGTGCCTGGTACACCAAAACTCATAAGTAGTGGCAGTAACAGGAATTACTGTGTAATTTGTCTGAATGAAGTTGGATCCAACTCAAGGTAACAGTTTTTCTGCTCAGTCATTATTGTCTTCAAGTCGACAACAGCCATTTTTCAATAATCAGATTCTGCTATCAGGTCCTTCTTAGCTCAATACTTGAGATGGTTCTTGGGCATTCCAGATAAAGCCCTTTGATACTTAGGAAGATGATCTAGACATTGAAATTTTGCAATGTCAGTATCATTCTGGTCCCAGAGAAAATGTTTTTGGAAAGAATAAAAACATGTTGGATATTTACCTTTGACATGAGACACATCAAAAATTAAAAATTAAAAAGTGAATAATAAGAAATAGATTTCTAGACAAATGGATGCCAAATTAATAGCAACACAGAATCCATGCTTGGGAAACAGTACTCCCTCACTGCAAGAGACAATGTAGGAAATATTTAAGAAGAGGGGAACCATGGCTTAGATTCCTCTTTCTCTCTGGTGTACCTCATAGGGCCAGGAAAGCAATTCCCAAACAGTAGACACTTGTGCCCTGAAACTATTCTCTGCTTCCCCAATTTGGGAAACTGGTATGATCATCTTTAGTCCCTCTGGTCACTCTCACCTTGGGCTATGACTTACTAGCTGGATTCCCAGGGCCAGGTACAAAAGCAAGCACAGGAGGAAAAAGTTGGTTGAATTTTATAGCCAAAGAGTTTTTGTGAGGTATTTTGAACCAACCTCCACCATTTGCAGAAAAATAAGCAGAGGGTCAGTGTACTTAGGAAAGAGTTGAATCTAAGCCTGGCTCTTCTGACATGGCCAGGTCTGCCGGTGCCCAGGGATCATGACATCCTCCAAGTTGAACCAGCCTCCAAGTTCCCCAGTGCCAAGATGGAGATAATAATCGTCTCTCTCTCATAAGCTGTAGAAAGCATTAGATGAGATTGTTCACAAACTGTACTAAGCACAATGTCCAGAACCATCTAAGCATTCAATATGTTAAACCTATTATTAGAGTTCTTCATTATCATTTCCTTTCCTCCTTCCTCCTCTCTATTTAGTTCAGGAAGAAGAATATACAAAGAGAAAACATTTAGACTATCTGCTATCTGCATTTTTAAGCATTCATTGACTTGATTACAGTCCTATGTGGGTTTGAATTTACATTCACAAGTATGTTTGAATTTTACTAGCCTCCTTCCCCAGGGACTCATGCTAAGTCAATACCTCTTATCTGATAAGACTTAAATTGGTGTTGTAAACTACTGTTTGGACTTGGTAACAGAATTGCTAGCAGAGTGATAATTAATGAATTTTCTAATTATTTTCCTCTATTTCAGATTTATCCGGCACTGCATCTTCAGAACTGTCTTTCACTTTTAAGAATATAGCGCGGAAATAATGGGCAAAGAGCATGAAAAGGGAAAGCCCCATTGATTATGGCCAGGTGGTTTAATTCTACAATCTATTCTTCCCAGTTGAGTAATCCTAGTTTCCTCCCTTTATCTTCTGGTCAACCACAGTGATCTGCTTCTCCCAACCCCAACAGATGTTTGAAAACTGTCCTTCAGGGTAAGCTCATAGAGGCCTCATAACTGGTAAACCTATGGCTACTTTTCAAGCCTTACAACCATTTCTTTCTTTAAATTTTCTCCTCCCTTGGTACCTAGTCCTTCCCCGTATTCCTCTGACCATGCCTTCTAGGTCTGCAGTGTCTCATTTTCTTGTACCTTCAACACATCTCTTCTTTCTCAGTTCTTCACCTTCGGTGACCCAACTTCATTCAAACCTTTCTCCGCTGCCGTCTCTGTTGAATAGACTTCCGCATCAACCCCACACATCTTCCAATACAATCCCTACTCCACCAGCAAAATGGTCATTTGCCAATGCAAATCCAATCATGTAACTCCATTATCTTTTTCATCTAGTTGATTCCATGTACTCAAAAATCTGCTCTTGATTTGGCCCCACCAGGCTCCCCTGGAGCATTTCCTAAGGCTTCCCCACACTTTCCTCTCATTCCGCTGGCTCTCCACAATGCCATGTCCCTCCCCCGCCCACATGCAGTTCCTTCAGCCAGAAGCATCCTCCAACCTCTTCCCCACTGGCAAACGCAGATGCGTGGTGGAAGGCTCAGCTCCACAGTGATTTCCCAGCATCCCTACCAGGAGCGCACTCTTGACCCTGGTGTGCTTGTTTTTCCATCTTCACATTAGGCAGGGAGGCTCGGGGACCACGGCAGACTGCCTGTGCTCCCGGCATCAAGCCCTGAAGACCTCAGCCCCTCACAGACAGACAGTGCATGCAAGCTGCTCAGTACTCAGCCAGAGACTTGATAATGACTGGAGGAGACAGACAAGTATCCCTCCACCGAGGTATTTTTAAACCCCAAAGAAGAAAAGATGACAAAAGCCCTGTGTCTGCTCACGTGCGTGGCGTTCAGCGAGGCCTATAGGAGGCAGAAAGACCTCGTGGGCCTAACTGATGGCACCAGAAGAACAAGCCTGTCCCTGAGGCGCTATTTAAATTCCACTCAGTGATTTTCTTTCTAATTCATTTTTATTCCAGGTGCAGCCCTGCAGCTATTTTAAAACTGAGACTTAAAATAAAGTAATACTAATAGCTGGAGTTATCACAGGCTCCCGCAGTAACAGGGCGCCTTGAATCCAAAAAAAAAAAAAAAAAAGCCCTTTACAGAGTTTTGACAAACCCCAGTGTCCCTTCCCCAGGAGAGGGTACAGAGCGAACAAAAGCGGGCTAATCATCAAAGGATTGTGCCTCCCTCTGCAAAAGCATTCGCTCCTAGATGCTCCCAGAGAGCTCTTTCAGTATATTTAACCATTCTTTTTTCAAAATGAAGGGAAGACAAGAACGCTGAGCACGAGCAGAGAAAAACACCAAACAAGACACAAATCCTGCCAGTGTGGCCAACAAACCACCTGTGACAGGCACCTGAGGCCCAGGGCACAGAGCACAAATGCAAATTCCAGGTCCCACCTGGTCCTGAGGAGTCCAGACATCTGCTGGGAGGAAGAAGTCTTTTCTGGAAAGCGTGTTTTCTGGAGAGCGAGTCCCTGCTCAGGACAACTGCCCCAGGGGATGGAGTTTGGTGTGTGGTACCCGGAGACACAACCCTGCCCCTGGCCTGCTTGTGTCAGCAAGAACCAGGCTTGTTTCTTTCAACTGATTAATGAAAAATACCATGCCTTAGTTTCTGGTCTAAGCCAGCAGGAAGTCCACAATATTAATGCTGCCCACACAAGGAACTTCCCCAAACATGGAGTACTGGACAATGATCGTTTGGTCACACCAGACCCCTCCCCTTCTCCCAACATGGGGGATTCCTTTCTGCTCATCTCCCACACAAATGTACAGCACAAATACAAGAGGACAGCTGGCCTGCCTTCCTCAGCAGGTGGCGTTATAGTGGAAGGAAAGACACTGGACACCAGCCAGCGCCTGAAGTCCTGCTCCAGGATAAGCCCAGGACAGTGATGGGCAAGGCCCAGCCAGAGCCCACCCTCTTACTCACATGGCTATGGGAAGGGAGCTCATGACTTGACTGAGTTTACCCAAAATGGGTTTCTGTCACATGCTAACAAGAAAGTCCTATGTATTACACAAGGTTACCCAAGTTAAAAGGGAATCCATCTGAATTTTGACTTCCAGGATCTCAAAAGTGAATCAAATGAGAACAAAGCCATGAGGGGGAGGGGTGTGCAATGTGAATCCTTCAATGGCTGAAAGGAGGTCACCCAAGAAGAGATGCCCCTGCTATTTGCTCACAGCCAGCTTCCCCAGAGGTACCCCAGGGACTTCCGATAAGTTGGTCACTGTCGTGAGACTCAGACTGGTGGCCTCCCTAGCAGCACCCTGCTGAGGTCTGCCTGCTGCAGAGGCCAGAGCAGCCTACCTTCCAGGTTAGAGCGCACATTTCTGCCTCAACCTTTTTAAGGGAACATGTCTTGCTGCCTGAGGTGGGAGTGGACATCTATGAATTTCCACAGCACTTTCTCTTTCTACCACTAATTTGGCTCTTATAGTTTATGACAGCCTTCAAGTCCAAAAGAGAACCAATCACAGTATTTCCCAATTTTTAAAACTTCACAGGCCTATAAAATCCCATGAAAGATTGCCAATGCATTCTTCCACTAAGTAACATGGTTTAAAAAATACAACTTGATCCATTAATACCACCCAATCAAAGAACATTCTCATACCAAAGAAAAATAAAAACTACCTGAAAGATGATCTCAGAATAAATGAATTAAAGTTTACACTCTTGCTGCCTCCTGCTATCCTTCTTCTTTTATTTTATTTGTTCAGTTTGGTTTGGACCAGAGGAGGAGGCCTCTCAGACCAGCTCCAGGCTCCCTGATCAGCAATACTGAGCTACTCACCATGGATGTTCTCTGGCCCCTCCAAGGTCAGGGTGGACTAACTATGTACATTAGCCACAGAATCCTACCTTGAGAAGAACTTTTAAGGTTACAAAGTGCTCATATATGCTTTCTCTACATTTAATTTCATTTCCTTCCCATTACAAGACTATTGTACAGATGGGGAAGCTAAAGCCCTCGCCTGCTATCACAAAGGTTCTCCTTATTTGGGGCCCAGGTCTGCCTCCACTTTAACATCCACTTTTAACATGGATTTAACATCCCCTTTTCCTATTTTACCCTTTGGAACTTTCCTGACACCTTGTTTTGAAATTTCACCCTTAAGTGCTGTTTTCCAGACTCCTTCCTGGAGTTTGTTAAGGATGGTAAGCTTCTGTCTGAATCCTAACACATTCCACAGTACCGATTACAGTGGAGATACTCAGTAAATGTTTGTTGAAGAAGGGATGAAGGAACCATTCCTCATCCTACATGATTTCAAAACCCTGCACTTCCCTGGCCATGCCCCTCAAGAGGCACTGCAACCTTTATGCCTCTTACAGTGCCCTGCCCAGAACTGGGCCAGGTCCTAGATGGGCTCAGCTGTGTGGAATGCCAGGGCTCCTGGATCCTCCTGTCCGGGGCACCAGGCTTTATTCTGAAGCTTGAGATAGCTTGTACTTGCTTTCTGGAAGCCAGTTCACACTGCCAAATCCCAGGAAAAAGTATTTAACTGAAGTTCTGAGATGTTCCCAATTTGAACCTGTTAAGTTTAAATCCAGGAACAGGTCTTTAACATTTACGCCTATTGTGTTTCTTACTGTTATTCTGCAAACTCAGTGTCTTCCTTTCTCATCTAACTCTCCCATCTTCCTATCTTAGCTCTCCAACCAGATGATAAGGCTCTTGAGGTGGCATCTTATACACTTTTATAGTAAGAATAAGCACAAATGTTCAGTATGGTGACATTCAGCAGATATTTGTTGGTTCATTGAGTTCCATTTTTATCCTAGTATCCCTCTGTTCAGGATGCTCAACTTGTGAAGACTCACACCTGTGTCTCAGGAGCCAGACTTGAACCCTTGTGCCACCTGCCCTTCCCACCCACGTATTGCAGCTCTGACTCCTACTCGTCTCCATAGGACTTGGATGCCCTAAGGTGGCCGTCTCCACCCACATATGCCCTGCCCTCCCCATGTGACCCTCCCTTCCTAAATCCCACCAGCACCCTCTCTGCTTCCATGAGCCTGACCACTGCACCTCCCCATGTTCTCTCAGCCTCTCTAGCACAGTCCATGTGCAGGAAACAGCACATAGGTGAACATTTAGTTAGCCAAAACAGAGACCAAATCACTGACTTTAAAAAGGGATTCTCTCTACAAGAAGATTCACCATGGCATTTATTTTTATAAAAGATCCTTTTAGTGTATTTGAAATATGATTTGATGTGCCCATATGTGGTTAACGTGCAGCTGTCCATGAACACATCCATTGTAGAGGAAGAAGTCTCTGGACCATCACAAATAATTGTTCCCTGCAACAAGTCTGTTCCCACACACCAACCAATGGCCTTGAGAAACATGTTGTCATTGATTGAGTACAATGAACTCTGTACAACAAATAACTATGGATGTAAGTTAGTGCTTTCCCTGAACTCTATATATGGCATTTTTTCCATGAACCTCACAAGGGAACTAAAGAAACCATAGAGTGTTATTATCTAGAAGGGATCTTGAGTATGCACATTAAAGGCAAGGAGAACTGAACTAAGAAGGGAAGTTTACAACTACAGATGTTCCTGGACTTGTGATAAGGTATGTCCTCACAAACTCATCATAAGTTGAAAATACTTTAAGTTGAAAGTGCATTTAACATGCCTAACCTACCAAACACCATAGCATAGCCTCGTCTAACTCAAACATGCTGAGAACATTTACATCAGCCTACGAATGGGGAAAATCATTTAATACAAAGCTTATTTTATAATAAAATGTTGATCAGCTTTTGTAATGTATTGAATACTGTGTTGAAAGTAAAACGGATGGTTGTATGGTTTTGCATCATCAGAAAGTCGAAAAATCACACTGAACCATTGTAAGATGGCACCCATCTGCATTACTAAAAATTCTTCAATGAAGGCCACCTGTAAGCACCCCCTGTGGAGGCTGAAGTTGGCACTCACATCCTTCCCCTACAGACTTCAAAGATTCTCACCAATTACTATTTCATAGGAGAGGCTGCACATCAGTCCCCCTTCATCTAAAGCATCTGCAGACAAGTGGGATGTTTCATAGCAAACTACTCAATTTTTCAACAAAGTGATCTGGATGCCTCGTTGCATATGTCAGTAAAAACTTTAGCCATGTGTACCTTTATTTATTCAAATGTTGCTTTGAACTTGCTTTCTCTTAGGAGAGGCACTGTACTTGGCTAGAAGCTTGCTGGGGCCCTTCACAGTTCCTAGGATAGACTAGGCACAGGAAATTTTGGCATACCTACTTGCTTGCTTATAACTGCAGCTAATGAGGGAACAAAAACGTAATTAAAATTACTGCTCAACATGCTGAAATAGTATCAGTTTGGATGGCTAATAATCCCTGTTCTGTTATTTCTAGAATGCTGTGCTTTGTTTTGGTTTTTAATTATGTCTTAAGTCAGTCTTTCATTTGCCTTAATGTATTTTCAAAAATGCCTCCATTCACTCACGTATTATGCCCCAAGGACCCCAAGAGTTCGAAAATGTTTATGTAGCAAATGTTTTTTCTAATTTAATTGACAAATAAAGACTATATATAGTCAAGGTACACAATGTGATGGCTTGGTAAATGTATACATTGTGTAAGGATTACCACAACCAAATTAACTTACATACCCTCCACCACCTACGCTGGACATCAGCTCCCTAGAACTTGTTCATTTTCTAATGAAAGTCTGTACCCTGTGACAGCATCTCCCCACTTCTCCCACTCCCCAGGCTCTGGTGACCACCATCCTACTCTCCACTTGTATGAGTTGGTCATTTTTTTAGATTATGCATATAAATCTCTTTCTGTGTCTGGCTTATTTCACTTTGCATAATGCCATCCAGGTTCATCCATGTTGTCACAAATGGCAAGATTTTCTTTTTTTATGGCTGAAAAATCGTCCACATTTTCATTATCCATTCATTCATTCCCAGACACATAGGTTGTCTTCATATATTTACTATTGTGAATAATGCTGCAGTGAACACAGGAGTGTGGATATCTCTTTGAGATACTGATTTTATTTCCTTTGGATACGTAAGCAGAAGAAGGATTTAGTACTAGGTCATATGATAGTTCTATTTTTAATTTTTCAAGGACCCTCTATATGTTTTACAGTATGGCTGAAATACAAGCTGCTGTTACTTTACCTGAAAATCATGTTTAAAACTAGAAAAGAGAAAAGATGCAGATGCTGCTCAGGTGGGTAGTCAGGGGAGCCCGCTGGCTAGTGGATTGAGGGGAGATCTCAGAATCTCAGGGTATGAAGCAGGAAATAGATTAGACCTACTTATATAATCCCCAGTTCTGAGGCCCTCAGGACCTCTGGTAGTACAACCCAAAAGTTAGGTTTCAGAATGGGGATTTTGTTTTTTTCCTGTTAAACAGTATAGTTGAGATTGAGTATTATTTGTAGTGTTGACTTTAGCAGATTTAAACCATTTTTCCTATTTCCAATGGATCATTTCATAGAAACAGCCACATATTATTCCTCCTTTGTTTTAGAACCAAATTACTTATTAAATAAAGAGGGATTGGAAAAGTGAGTTATGTTAGCAAAACTCTCAAATTGCTTCACACAACATCAATCCAGTGAGATGCATGCCTGCCTTCATAGGTAATGGCTCAACTTAAAGTAACATAATCAGAAAGCAAGATTTGTTGGACGTATACTACACGGGAATGTATAGTCATCACTGTGGGAAATGCAAAAATTGAAATTGGCCTCTGAAAATGTGCCCCCCAATTGGGAAACAGAGACATGGAAATGAACTCCAACACCAGGCTGTGAATAGCAAGTAGTCTGAGCTACGTGTGCTAAGGAGTCCAGTCCAGAAAAGGGCTCACTTCTGCCTGAGGTATTGAGGGAAAGGGGGGGAGAGCTCAGCAGTGCTGTGCAGGGAGAAGGCAGCCCAAGCAAGGGGACAGCGTGTACAAGGACATGAAGGTGAGGCAGAATGGGGCAGTTTGCATGGTGGGAGAGCAAATTTAAACCCTAACACTTAAGTTCTGTGTGACCTTGGGTTTCTTGACCTCTCTGGGCCTCCACTCTTCTCCTTATAAAAGTGAGACACTAGAGGAAGCTCACTCAGAATCGTGGAGAGTCAAGAAGATGATGCAATTGAAGTACCTAGCTTCCCCACACTTGGAACTGAGGAAGCCCTCAGTAAATATTAACTATTGTTATACTCTGGTTGAACTCTATGCTGGAGGCAAGATCAAGAACAGAGAGCCTTGTTTTACAATATCCACTTATGGCCAGAGAGGGGAAATGCACAGAGCTCTGTGGTGCCCGTCGTGAAAATGAACATGAGGGAATGATGTAGGGAAAGGGGTCCCGGTCAACACCATCTAACGGCCACGCACTGGGGCCACCTCCTCGTGGAGTCTATTCATTCTTGCTCTGATCCTCAACCACTACAGTCTTTAAACCAAAGGGTCTTGTAAGAGGAATGTCAGAAGGAAACCAGCCCAGAAAAATACCTGGGAAAGGTGCCCTGTGAGCTCCATCTTTCACTCTCCACCTCAGGAGTCCACAAGAAACCAGAGTTATTGAAAGCAGAGATGACTGAGAGAAAATGCTAGAATGTGGGAAGCGCAGAGAGATTTTGAGGCAGACCTCCCCACTCTAGTCCCATCCTCTGGCAAAGACACAGGATCATGGGGAAAATGCTCAGGGAATCAGATACAGCAGCTTGTTTAATCCAGAGCCACAGCAGGAGTAGTAACTCCTCTGATGTGGGGGCTAAGGGCAAGCTCAGGAGAGAGCTGTCCCTTCAAGGGGAGACTTCAAGATCCCACATCTGATGTGTCTGGCTTAGAGCGTGGAGAAGCAAGAAAGCCTGCAGTGTAGCTGCCTGTTGACCAGGGCCAAGAGCCTCAGTGAAAAAAGAGGGTATAACAGAAATGTACACAAATGGAGAGAACCCAGAGGCTCAGGAAGGCACAGGCAGGGGACTGAGGGGCTGACCACACTGGGTCTGAGCAGGTAGCCAAAGTGTGGTGACATCATCTTCTCTGATACTAGAGATGCAATGACAAGGTTCCTAAACATGAAGGAACATTCATCAGCAAGGGCCAGCAGGAGTTGTGGCTTTGGTTTCTAGAAAGCTTATAAAGACAACTTGCATTTCTTTGTGTCATTTTGAGTAAGCTTCAACTTGAATTGTACAGTGTTTCTGAAAAAGTCCATGTTTTAATTAGAAATGATGCTTCAAGCAAGGCTGGCAATAATAGCAACAAAAAAAATCCTTGAGAGTAGGGAAACAACCCTTGGTGCACATGTCTGACAGACAGGAATGGTGTCCAATGTATCTGAATATATCTGTTGAATATATCTGTTGCTAAACTGCTGAACCTTCAGCATCAAAGAGAAATCTACCCAGAGAAAATCCCTGGATGCTGTTTCCTTTTGCCAAAGAGTCTCCTTTTTCTAGAGCTGTAGCCTGAGTGCCAGGGCCTGAACCACATGCTTCCCAGAGTTACAGACTGTCCATGCAAACTCAGAGATTGAACCAGATGCTTTCCCAACAGTCTTTACTTTGGCTGCTAGATCCTAAAGCCACACAATTCTTATAGTACTTCAGGTTCCATAGTGCTCTACTCAAAAGACATAAAGCCACTGGTGCCTACAGGACCCTGCCCTACCATGAAAGTCCAGTTTCATACTGTCACTAGTTTCATATTGTTGACAAGTGAAAAAGCTGAGTCCAAATTAATTCTGTAGCTCTACAGAAACAGTGGCATGGCAGACAGCACTTGAAATGGGGGGAAGTCAGCCTCATGGTTCCTTATCAGGGACACTGACTTTCAGGGTCGACTTTGAGACTGTGTACTGAGCATGTGCCAAGTACAGGCACCAGCTAGGGCCAAGGAGGAGATAGCTATTAGCCTGGCCCCTCCTTTGCCTCCCACTGATAGGTGAGTAGAGAAAAGGCCAATAAAGCATAGGTGGTTCCCACAGAAGAGCTTCATCCAGTCAAGGATAAAGCATGAATTAAATATAAGGATATCCCAAATGCTGGAGCCAGAAAGTTGGCAAAGCCCAGGGAACAGCGTGGCAGTGCAGGCAAAGCCTGTCTCTGGGCTTTGTCACCACTCCAGAAACTCTGCAGATGGGCTCGGCTTCCAGCCTGATGCTACCATCAGCGGAACCGTGGAGGCCCACTTCTAGGCCTGTGCCCTATAGGAGGTTGGTTCAAAACCAGGGCCAACCCAGCATGAAGGAGAGGAGGCCGAGGGGAAGTGACAATGTGCTCGGCTAACGAGGGTCACCTAAAAGTCTTCCCATCTCCACGGCCTCCAAATCCACTGGGGTCTGGTTCTTATTTTGAGTTAAGCACTGTCTTCTCTTTTTCCATTCTTTCAAAAAAGCAAAAACTATACTGTAAGTGGAAATCACTACATACTACTTTAGGTAGATAGGAATCACCTTCTGACTTTAGTATGAATGAATTTAATAAATAATTCAACTCCTTGTTCAGAAAGATGGGGGAAACCTTTAAGCACAGACTTTTGAGGTAAGTCAGGGGACCAGAAGCCAGATGAAAAGGCCAAGAGAAGTTACAGAAAAGGGTTCCCTTCCTGGCTGCCTTGGCCTGAGTTGACCACACACTTTACTCCAGATCAACTATCAATGGAGAATTTTTTCTGTTGGCCCTCCCACTCTGTACTCACCACTTCAGGTAGCAAGAAAAGACAGGTGACATACCTGGGGTCCTGCTACTGTTACCCTGGCCAGGGACAGGAGCATCACCTAGTTTCAGTGAAAAGAGAGGCAGGCCACATGGACTTGTGGACAGCATTCTGGACAGAGAGTCGAGCTCGCCACATCTTCAGAAAACACCATCTGTGCTACAAATTTTAAATGACCCTAACTCCAGTCTCCTCTATCACAGTTCATAGACAAATGTTTCCATGTAATTGACAACTCTTACATCATCAGTGAACAAAAATGCAGTATTTCCAAAAACTATCTTGTAAATAATATCCACCTTTTAAGGTCTTTGCCCTATCCAAGTTATCTCTAGTCCTGAGTCTCCTGAGGAGACTAAAGGCAGTAATGGCTTATGGAGGAATCGTGACTCATGGTGAAAGTCCTCTTCATAGTTGGCAGAGACAGCCCCTCACCCACTAGAAGATTTCAGGCCTTCCGCACACCAAAGACCAGCAGGAACCTCACTCCAGTTGCCCCTCTAAAATAGGAGTATGAAGAGCCAAACCCACAGGAAATGCTGTGTTAACACAGGGTTTTCATGAATAGCTCTGAGAAACCAAACACAAGGCTCCTCTCTCTACTCCACCATCCGGGGTCATTGAGAAGAGGTGTCTACTCTCAGAAGCAACCCTACCAGTGAGGAAAATAGTTATAAAATGTGGTCCAGGCAGCCTCAAAAGGATGCTAGAAGATGAATGAAATGGTCCTCACCACAGAAGAAAGTCCAAGCGAGTCAGACCAGAAAAAGGGCCACTCAAGGCTAGAGCACCCTTTGGGGTTTCAAGTTTCAGTACTTCCTTAAGGAACTTAAGAGTGTGTTTGGGATACATTATCTCATCTAGTCCTCAAAGAGCCTCTTTGGTCAAGGTCTCCACCATCATGAGCCCTGGCCACATTTCACAATAGACTGGATTATGGTACAGAAAAACTGCATGGGATGGGAGAGCCACAGACTCCCCAGGACAAGCTCACAGGAGGCCCCAACCCCCAGCAGGCACCACATTCAGGACCAGGGCATAGAGATGGGCTTAGTACAACAAGAAAAGAATCCTCGGCTGGGGAAAAACCAGGCCTTTTCTCACAACGATGCCCTTCCAAACAAAGTAAAGAAGTGAGGAAAGAAAAGTCATTGGCCATGACAACCATATTTGAAGCTGGAGGAACCCCATCATAACCTGCATCTTCCACCATCTCTGGGGTCCTAGAAAGAGCACTGGATCTGTGGCCACAAGATCTTTGTCCTCCAAGTTATGGGGCCTTCTGAAAGTTCTCACCTAATACCTATGAACCTCAAACCTCATCTATTAATATAAAATGGATATAATAAAATGTAGCTCCCACAGATGTTGTAAGAATCAAATGAAATCATGTAGATGAAAATGCCCTAAAGCTATAAAGTACCATAAAAATGTCAAGAATTATTCTGAAAGTATTTGGGAGCCTTTTGAAAACATATACAAGGGTAGAAAAGTTGATTCTGCTGCTTTAGTCTTCATCTGACCCAATCCCACAAAAGATAAGCCTGCAGCTAACTGCCCTACATAGCTACACATTCATTTATTCAGCAAACATTCATTAAACATCCATAGTGCCCTGCACTGTGCTAGTTGCTGGAGACAGAACAGTCACGAGACCCCTGTCTTGCCATCAGGGGACATGACTTGAGAATTCCAATACTGCCTATTTCCACCTCCATTGCATATTCTTAATCTGCAAGTCCCATCCCATCCTAGCAAGATCTTTTCTCTCAGGAGCAAATATACACTGACTCTTCCTGGTGTAGATGAACAGGCTTGAGTAGGCAACCCTACCCTGTGACCAGTGTGTCCCCTGCAGGTAAGTCTGCACCACTGTTGTGAAGTCATGAGAAATTCAGCGTCCCTGACCCCACCTATCATTGTGGCCCTTTCCAAGCCTTCCATGCCAAAACCTGAGGGTCCTGATGCACCCTGCCTCAGGCTTAGCAGAAGCACTACCCTTTGAAGCCATTTTTGAGAAATACTAAACCAGAAGTCAAAGGTTTATCTCTGTTGCCCTGTCCATCATAGAGACTTGCAGCAGCTCAGGTATAGACAAGGAAGTCACAAGGATCTAGGTTGGAATCTCCGCTTTATCACCTGCACACCTTCAAGCTATATGATGGACCACTCGGGCCCAATTTTCCAACTCATAGAATTCAGTCCACAATACCTACCAATCAGTGATAGAGAAATAACTAAATGTGATAATGTCGGTGAAGTATGTAACAGTGCTTGGCACTTGGAAGCACTATAAATGGCAGCCATCATTATTTAGAATTCTAACAGTATGATTGACATTCCCACAAACAGCCCATTTCATCCCACGCCCTTGATATCTCTACCTGTGTATTTATACAGAAAGCAAAACTTCACTGACTGAAGAGCAAGTTAGTTCTAACCTAATTCATGGATCCCAATTCATCTTGCCTTTTTGACAAAACTAGCTCAGCCCTGAAGGTTAAGACATTATTTATCCTTGGTTTAATACCCACCTGATGACAAAATGAAACAATAAATCACAACCTAAAACAGTATTTCACTTACCAACAAATGCATTGGGTTTCATGTCTCCTCTATTCATATAGAATACTGCAGTGCACCGTCACAGCAGATCCCTTCCTTGCCAATGACAGCTTTTTCCTCACTCCCCACCTCCCTCATTTGTGGTTCTCTCACCTCCACCTCCACTATACCAACTCCAGAATCCCCTGCCTTGACAGAACACGTGCAGCTGGTGAAGGAAGTCCCAGAGAAGATACAGGCAGTCAGAGAGAGATGGTATAGTAGAGCATTACCCTTGCCCAAAGAGACTTTGGCTTCTTCCCTGGGCTTCTGAGAAGTCATTATTAAGTCCTTGAAAGGAAATGCCTCTCAGGAGTGGCTCTGTTTGTCTGGGGACCTTGAGTCATGCAGCAGAGTACAACAATCTGACTTGGGGGGAGGGGGTGTTTGGGTCTTGCTGCATCAGCTCAACCTCTGAAGGGGCTGGAGACTGGAGTCAGTTTCTCCTACATGATGGAGCTTGCTCACCCCACCCCACCCCCCCCCACAAGAAAAACCCTGGACACCAAGGCTCAGGTGAGCCTCCCTGGTTGCTAACGCTCTATGCATATGGTCATAGTTTGATGTCAAGAAAGCATGGCTTTCCCAGAAGGGACACCATTAAGGTAGAGGAAGGGGATCAGGAGGAGGAAGGATGAGAGGGGAAGGGGTAGTATTGGTGAGTGAAATTAATCAAATTGTGTTATATGCATGTATGGATGTGGCACAGTGGAGCCCACTGTTCTGAATAGTTAATATGCACCAATTTAAAACAATTATAAATACATAAATAATTTTTAAAAGAAAGTATGGCTTCCTATGACTCTAAAAGGAGAGAAATTCTACATTTGGAATTCTCCTGGACTCTGCCACATGTGCCTCTTCCCTTGGCTGGTATTATCTGAATTCTTTAACTGAGACAAACTGTAACCATCAGCATAACTGCTTCCAATGCATTCTGTGAGTCAAGTGAATTATAGAAAGTAAGAATGATCTTGGGGACTCTTGAACTTGCAATTGGTATCAGATGTGGAAAACTCCTGGTAGATGGGCAGCCAGGTTCCAGTGCATACTAAGTGCATACTAAGTTCCCTGTAGAAACTGAACAACCACAGCCTTTGAACATTCCCTGTTATCATACAGCAAACCTCAAAGCCTAGTTACTCTATATCCACTTTAAGACCTGGGTAGTGGTGGGGGAGAACGCTGATGACTGACACTCCCCGAACTGATGTGTGCATGTGGGACTTCCCCCACCTGGCCCTCTCTCTGTCCTCTAACCTCCCACGTACAATAAGTCTGGCATCGTTGCAGTGGGTAAGACTGGAAGGGGTATCATGTGGAAGAATGTCTATGGGAAACTTCCACCTGGGTCCATGTATCCTCTCTGCCTGAGCTTAGTCCTCGACCCAGAGGACAGAGGAAGAGCAAAGAGGAGTCAGAGTAATGTACAGGAAAGCCAGAGGTCAGCAAGAGTGCCATCCACATCAATGTCCAGAATCTTTAGGAATCATGCCCGTACAAGGACACCTTCCCCAGGCTCCTAGCACCCCTCTGCTCAGGAACAAAGCTCTTTTTTGAGGTTAGGCTGCTATCTGGAATGGTTTGGTATCCAGATAACTGGAAAGCAAGGAGGTATATTCTTAAGTCAAGACTCATGGGAAAAATACAGGAAGAAGAAATGTCAGCATTTAGGTACCAATGGAAATGGAAAATCTCAAAAATAGCAAAAGGGAAAGTAAATGTATTTTGGCGATAATGGGACTGGAGTGAGCGGAGGCTGGCTGAATGCTATATTGGATCTGAACTAGCCACAATATCTTCCTTTGTTAACCTTGAATCCCAGCCAACTGCCCCACGAAGAGCGAGTAAAATTGAGGGAACATACTGAACCCCATATGCTTAAAATGAAGAGGTTTCAGGGCTGTATCAGTCACTTAAGCCTAATATTTGGATTTCCTTTAAATTGCATTGTCGTCCACGGCTGTTCAGGCTGAGTTGCTTAGACAGTAAATTCTGGTTCTAGCTGCCATTTCACATTATGCTAATGTATGTGAGAAGCTGTCTCCCTGGATACCGTAGCAAATTGCTAGCTGAATCATAGAAACACTGTCACCTTTTTTTTTTTTTTTCAAGTTTTCCATTTTTTGCTTTGCCATTGTGTGTAGTCAAGAAAAACCAGGAAAGGTGGGGAGGGACATATCTACATTTTTTTTTCTCAAGCTTCCATAGGATTGGTTTTGCCTCTTTAAGAAAAAGCTGTAGCTTTCTCCCTTGTTTCTGAAGCAACCCAAATGCATGCCTCCATTTTATTTGAAATTTGTTTTTTTGTTGTTGTTGTTGTTTTTTTTACCAAATATCCCCCAATTCAGGGAATCAGCCTTGTGAGCCAGCAGAGGGCACTGAACTCAGAGTTGGAACAAGTGGACATTTGCTGAACTCAAAGAGAAATATGCAAATCAAATGGATTCACCAGGTGAGGCTACTATTTAAAAGGTGGCCCAGGGCTCCTGGTGTGCTGCAAATAACCTTGGCTTACAAAATGGTTCGTTTTGTGCACTATTATCCTCTCTCCTTGTTTGACCCCTCTGCTGTGAACAGTTCCTTTGTAAGTAGAGAGAACTGGATGAGCTCTGAGGCCCTTCTGGCTCTAATGTCCAAAGTCTCTAGAGCTCTTTTCTGTCCTGAGCTGCCTGTGGTACTGAGGATAACAAAATCTTATTATGGAATTGGCAGATGGACCTGAGCACGTCACAAGTTTCCTTCTAGTGAATCTTCGGGAACAAAATGGGTGTCATGGTTTGTATCCCAAATGTCCCCCCAAAAGCTCATATGTTAGGCAATGAAGCAATGTTCGGAGGTGAAAAGACTAGATTATGAGGATCCTGACTTCATCAGTGGATTAATACACTTGATGGATTAATAATCTGAATGGATTTACTGGGAGGTAGTGAAAATATTAGGCATTGTTAAAAGCAGTAGGTCATTGGGAGTGTGGCTTTGGGGACTTTACATCACTGAATGCATGGCCTTGGGAACTATATCTGTCCCTGATTCCTTCTGTCTCTGTTTCCTGGACGCCAGAAGGTGAACAGCTTTTCCCTGCCATGTGCTTCAGCCACACAGTCCTGTCTCTTCTCAAGCCCACAGCAATGGAGTCGGCCAACTGTGGCCTGAGGCCTCTGAAACCTTGAGCGACAAATAACTTTTCCTCTTCTAAGTTGTTCTTATTTGGTATTTCAGTCACAGCAACAAAAAGCTGACTAACACAATGGTTCATTACCATTACAAACAGATGACAGAAGCAACCGGCACCTGCAAAGGTTAAAGACTGAGCCAGCTTTCTGTCTCCCTGCCTTTTCACCTTGGGACTCTAGCAAGGAACATGTTGCCATCGCCTGGCCTTGTTCTCCTCATTGGGGTTGTGATGAGGACTGAAGCACCTGGCAGAAAGCCCAGAACAGAGCCAAGTCTCTGGGAACCTTGATGATGATCACGCTCACTTGCCGCTCTAGAAGCCTTGCTTGGTTTTAGACTTGCCGAGCTGATGATGTGTTCGCTCTGGAACAACATAAGATGGAGATCCTGCCCTTGGGACCCTCGTCCACAACGACAGTTTCTTTGCCCAGTCCCATTTCCAACCAACCAAAAGTTCCGCCCATGCTCCACAGGCCACTTTTCTAATTTCTGCCCTTGATTCACCTTCATCCTCACCTAGAATTCCAGAAATTCAAGGCAGCAGATTCAAATGGTTTTGGGAGACAATCAAGAAAGCACAACATGTCAGGTTGCCCAGTTTGAAACAACAGGGAGAAGGAGGACTACAGCTAAACAGAGCACACCCCACACACGTCACAGACAAGTCACTCCAACTGAATTTTCAAAGACTCTGTCCCTTTAGGCTGGATGTGAAGCTCAGTGGTAGAACACTTACCTGGCATGTGCAAGGCCCTGGGTCCCATCTCTAGCACTGCAAAACAAAACTGAGCTTTGTGCCCCAAACAAAATGATTATGCATAAATTAGGTTCCACTCTATCCATTTTTTACTTCAATCTCCTTAAATGCGGATTTCTTTTTAAATATAAGAATATAACTACATTGAGAATTTACAATTCTTTGTCAATGACTAAATCTCAACTAGGGTTAGCATTTATATTATTAAAAAAATGATCTTTTTAAATTTAATAAATTCTAAGCTTTCTCACTCTAAAGCCTACATGATCTTTTATTAACTTTTAAAAATCCAATCTCTATAGCTTTTCTGTAGTTTTTCAATGAAAATACTCCTGAAAATGAAGTTATACCTGTAGGGTTGCCCCTAAAGTGGCACCACTATGTGTAAAATTTGTTAGAAGTCTTATGGGTTTTACCTGAAATAATGAAGTATTTCTGTGGATTTTGTGTTCTACTTTATATCTGTGTTTAATTTGAAAATTAATGTTTTTAAAAGTATTTACCACCTACTGAACTCTTCCCTCCAAATCTTCAAGCAGAATGAATATCTCTAGAAGATGCACGTGCTCATTCTATCATGCCTCAGCTGGGACCCAGCTTTCCCTGTGCTGCATGAAGGGAAGATTCTTTTTGACTCTTGCTTGCTTCCTAAGGATAAGGTAGAGGCATGGGGTTTACACAACTGTGGCAGAGTCAAAGATAATCACAAGGTGAATGTCAGTGAGAAGTTTAGCATAACTTCCCCCCAAAATAAGTTGGAAAAATGGTCATAAGCAACAACATGAGCATTTGAGTCATCAACCAAAGACATACAATAAATTTTTTAAAAACCATACAAAAAGACATACAATAAATTTAAAATTCAAGAATCAATAAATGGGATGGTATCAAACTAAAAAGCTTCTTCACAGCAAAGGAAACCATCAAGAACATGAACAAAGAGCCTACAGAATGGGACAAAATCTTTACCACCTGTAGCTCAGAGCATTAATCTCCAGGATATATAAAGAATTCAAAAAACTTAACACCAAAAAAAAAAAAAAAAAAGACCCCAGTTAATAAATGGGCAAAGGAACTGAACAGGAACTTCACATACGAATAGTCAACAAATGTATGAAAAAATGTTCAACATCTCTAGCAATTAAAGAAATGCAAATTAAAACTACACTGAGCTAGGCAATGTGGCTCAGGAGCCTGAAGCAGGAGGATCATGAGTTCAAAGCCAGCCTCAGCAACACTAAGGCACTAAGCAATTCAGTGAGACCCTCTCTCTAAGTAAAATACAAAATATGGCTGGGGATGTGGCTCAGTTGCCGAGTGGCCGTGAGTTCAATCCCCAGTACCACCCCCCCCAAAAAAGCTATACTGAGATTCTGAGATTCCATCTCACTCCACTCAGAATAGTAACACTCAAGAATACAAGTAAAAACAAACATTGGTGAGGATATGGAGAAAAAGTTCACTCATACATTGCTGATGGGACTGCAAATTGGTGCAACCACTCTAGAAAGCAGTATGGAGATTCCTCAGAAAACTTGGAATGGAACCACCATTGGATCCAATTTTCCCACTCCTTGGCATATAGTGATGCAGCCCATCAGTGTTTATAGCAGCTCAATTCACAATTGATAAGCTATGGAACCAATTTAGGTGACCTTCAACAGATGAATAGATAAAGAAAATGTGTATATATACACAATGGAATATTATTCAGCCATAAAAAGAATGACTTTATGACATCTGCCAGAAAATGGATGGATCTGGAGACTATTATGCTAAGTGAAATAAGCCAAAAAAACAAAGATTGAATGTTCTCTCTGATATGTGGATGCTAACACACAACAAGGTGGGTGGGGAGAGGAAGAATTGAAGTTCAGTAGATTGGACAAAGAGGAAATGAAGGGAAGCGGGGGTACAGGAATAGGAAAGACAGTAGAATGATGTACAACCACAGACTGGGATCCTAATTAGAATAAGATATACTGCATGCTTATATAAATAAGTCAAATTATACTCTACTGTTGTAGTATCACTAAAAAGAACAAAAATTAAAAATAACAAAAGAACTATGAGAGATAGCCAGGTGTTGGCCTGGGGATGGTCCCATTCCCACCTCTAGGTCCAAAGATGCAGTATTTCTATTCAAGTAGGACAAGACATGAAAATCATCAGTTTTGCTGATGGAAGTGGCTGACTTAGTTGGGTATAGAGTAGAAGACATGAGCATATATATGCATGTATAT
Organism: Xerus rutilus; assembly: GCA_028644305.1. NCBI lineage: Eukaryota > Metazoa > Chordata > Mammalia > Rodentia > Sciuridae > Xerus > Xerus rutilus. Next base: position 12,278,629 of record CM053407.1, read on the forward strand.
GCACATACACATACACGCATGCGCCATCGCCTGAGGTTTGTCATAACCTATAGTAATCTTGGTGACAAATAAATGAGGATGGTCAATATCCAGCATAGCCTGAAGCTGTTATCCTGGTTGAGGCAAGCAATTAAATATAGCTAGAAACATAACAAAGAGATCTAGAGAAGAAAGCATTGATAGCAGATCTTAGTATGTGCCCACATAACCTTCATGGTCTAAAAGGCTGTATGCATTTACAGGGCTACACACAAACCCAGGAGAGTGCAGAAAGAGACTCGCTGTCTACATATCCCTGGCTGAGAGTGAGGCCTTATACACATACGGAAGAGACACAAGATGGCCTACAGGACAGTGAAAGTTGTGAAGACTTGTAAACTGAAATTTAAGTGTATGCCCCAATCTACACACAGATGTGTAGCAAAGGATGGAAGCCTTATCAGATGGAGGCATTGAAGACAAATTCTGACCAATCCTTGGCTAACCACTGGGCTGTGCCAATCCAGAGGCAACCTCTAGATTTAAGAACTAGACTTAAAATTTAAAATGAGAATTCAAGTAAAAAGTGAGCAGAGATATCAGCAGCTATATATTTGGGGGAGACAGACAGCCCAGATAAGTTAACAAACAAACAAACAGCAACAACCACTACTCCAGGGGAAAATCAGAGTCCAGAGTTGCTATGTTTTCCAAATTCTCTAGTTTTCACCAAAAATCATGAGACATGCAAAAAATAGGGAAATGTGACATAAACTTAGGGGAAACACAGCCAATATAAAGTGTCACCAGGGCCTCAGATGTTGGAATTCACAGATCTAAGTCACTATCATACATATGTTCAAAGAATAAATGAAAACCATGCCTAAGAAATTTTTTTTAAGTATAACAACTATGACTATTTAAATAGTAACAATACAAAATATTTTTAAAAAGGGTTTCTGGGATTAAAAGATACTATAACAAATGAAACTTCACCAGAAAATGTAAAGAATATTTGAGATAGCAGAGAAAGAATAAACAAATTTGGAGATTAGGATAATAGAAACATCCAATCTAAAAATCAAGAGAAATACATGTATGAAGACATGAATGGTGTTACTCTACCTTGTTTGCAACCAGAGAGATGGAAAATTGAGCTCTCTATATATACTGTGACTTGAAATGAATTTAAAAAAAGAAATAAGGAATAAATTTTAAAATTTTTAAAAAGGATCAAGAGAAATAAATATAAAGGAATAAAGCCTCAAACATGGGTGGGGGCGATGCCATCAAGCATGCATGTAATGGGAGTTCCAGAGAGATAAAGAAACAGAAAAATATCTGAAGAACTAATGGTCAAAGCTTAAAAAATTTGATGAAAAACATTGAATAACATTCAAGAAGCTCAATGAATTCCAAGTAAGATAAACACAAGAAGGTTCACACTCAGACTCATTATAGTCAAAGTGCTGAAAGCCACAGATTAAATCTTGAAAGTAACAAGAGAAAAATGACTCATCATATACAGAGGAGCAATAATCTAATCAACAGTGGACTTATCAGAAACAGCAGAGATCAGAAAGCAGTGGAATGACATATTCAAAGTACTGAATGAAAAAAAAAATACAACCTTTTAATGAAGAATTATATATTCAGCCAAACTATCTTTCAAAATTGAAGGAAAATAAAGAAATTTCCTGATAATTTAAGACTAAGACTTCACTGCATCAAACCTGCCTTACAGGAAATAATAGAAGCCCTCCAGACTAAAAGGAAACGATACTATTGACTGTAATTTGAATCCATCTGAAGAAAAAAGCGCACAGAAAAGTAAATGCATAGGTAAATATAAATGCTATTTTAATAGCCTTTCTTTTTTGAATTTCATAGGTTTAAAAGGCATAATATTTGTTAAACAATAAAAATGATGTGGGGTTTAGAAAATGTGAATATGGAATATATATGACAATAATAACAAAAGAGAGAGGAAAACACTAGAGTGTTATTAGTAAAAGTGCCTACATTTTACCAAAATTAAAATCAGTATTAATTTTATGTAGATTATGATAAATCCAAGATCATAATGTAATCTCTAGAGAAAACACTAAGAAAATAACACAGTAAGATACAGAAATTTTTTTAAAGGAATTAAATGGTACACTAAAAAAATCTACTTAGCTAAGTGTGGTAGCCCAGGCCTATAAAATCCAGCCACTCAAGAGGCTGAGACAGGAGGATCTTGAGTTAAAAGCCAGCCTCAGCAACTTAGAGAGGCCCTAAGCAACTTAATGAGACCCTGTCTCTAAATAAAATATAAAAAAGGGCTGGGGGGGCTGGGGTTGTGGCTCAGTGGTAGAGCGCTTGCCTGGCACGTATAAGGCAGGGTTCAATCCTCAGCACCACATAAAAATAAATAAAAATTTAAAAACAAAGATATTGTGTACATCTACAACTTAAAAAAAAATTTTTTTAAAAAAAAGGGCTAGGGATGTGGCTCAGTGATTAAGTGCCCCTAGGTCCAATCCCCAGTACAAAAAAATAAAATAAAATCTACTTCACACAAAAAAGGGACAAAAATGAGGGACAGAGAAAAAAAATGATAGGAGACATATAAAAAAGAAATAGCAAAATGGCAATCATAAATCCAACCATATCAATGTTTACATGAAACGTGAATTGATGAAATATTGCAATCAAAAGGCAGAGACAGACTAAATTTTTTAAAAGAATCCAACTATATGTTGTTTATAAAAGACATACCTTAGATTCAAAGACATAAACAGACTGGAAACGAAAATATGGAAAATGACATACTACCCATCAGGCTCCCAAACCTAGCACAGGACAAGAAGTCCTGGAAACCAAGGTTTCCCCCTAAGTTTCTTGGGCACTAATACAGCACCCTGCCCAGCTGACTTGCTTCTCCATCTCGGGCTTTACCGTTCCTATAGCACATATATTAGGAGCTGAGGGACTGAAAAGGGAAACTGAGAAATAGCTTTTGCATCAGAATAGAAATAACTATAAAGTGCTCTGTGGTCTGGGGACAGGATTTTAAGACTCCAATAGTCATTTAGTTGTTAGAAAGAAGCAAACTATGGAACTGTAACATGTTCCAAGAGACATTCCTGAAAAACATGATGTAACTTGAACTTGAATACTCAGAAACACAAATCCTACACGTGTTTGATCAACTTCTATAGCAAGAGCTATGTGGAGTACAGTATGCACTGAAACTGAAGGTAGAACCTGAGAAACAAGGAAATGTGGGACTTACTTCCACGGTCATTAGGAGACTATTAACTGGGGCTGAATTCTCTGGTCCTGAGTTTTCATCTTGCCCAGCCATTCCATCCTCTTGAAATACCTTCTTTTCTTGGCTTCTGCACCATCAATGTCCTGGTTCTCCTCTTATATCACTGGACATTTCTTCCTAGTCCCTTTTCTTGGATTCTTCCCATTTCTAAGTTGGGGCGTCCTGCATCTCAGTCTCTGGACTATTTTTCTTGGTACCTCCCCTGTGACAGTCAGTTTTCCATCATTATAACCAAAACACCTAACAAGAACAACTTAGAGGAAGAGACGTTATTTAGGGCTCACAGTTTCAGAGGCATCAGTACATGGTCAGCAGACTCCTTTGCTCTGGGCCTGAGGTGAGGCAGAACATCATGGCAGAAGGGCACGGCAGAGGAAAGCTGCTCACTTCATGGCAGCCAGGAAACAGAGAAAGAACTGGAAGAGCCAGGGACAAAATATATAATCCCCAAGGCACACCCCCAGGGACTTACATCCTCCAGGCATGCCCCATCTGCACACAGTTACCACCCAGTAATCCATTCAGACCATGAATTCCTCCAACCACTCAATCCACTGATTAGGTGACATCTCTCATAATCTAATCACTTATAGTTCTCATAATCTAATTGTTTTACCTCCTGCATTAACACAAGAGCTTTTGGGGAGCATTTTATGTCCAAACCATAATACCTTCCTTCCTAGGGGATCTCAACCAGCACCAGGCCTGCCAACACCGAGCCACACTACTGACTCACAGTGTGGTTCATGTATACTCATCATCTTCATCTAGATGTCAAGAAGGCATTTCTTAGTGTTGCACATCTCAGAAACTAACCCCCCTTTTTCATACCTCACATCCAATCTTGTCAGCTATATCTTGAAAATACATCCCCCCAACTTCTTTTTAGCATTTCCGGTATGGCCTGGTCCAACTCACCATCATCTCTCACTGGGCTAAGTACAGTAACCTCCCAACTAGTCCCCTTCTATTCCTCTTCCTTCAATTCTCCTCCTAGTGCCCAGAGTAGGCCTTTTAGGTATTGGTGTCAGCCCCCCATGCAAAACTTTCCAGGTCTTTCCTATCACAATCGAAATATATATGAAGGCTGACCTTGGCATAAGGTTACACGATCTTTTTTTTTTTTTTTTTTTTTTTTTTTTTAAATATTTATTTTTTAGTTGTAGGTGGACACAATATCTTTATTTTTATGTGGTGCTGAGGATCGAACCCAGTGCCTCCCGCGTGCTAGGCGAGCACGCTACCACTGCGCCATAACCCCAGCCCCTGGTTACACGATCTTGACCATGGCTACCACGAGGAACCTGCTCCTTACTTCTGTTCCTTCGGCCACTGCACTCCAGCCACATCAGTCTTCCTGGAGTTACTGCACATTCCAAGTACCGCTTTGCCCTTGCTCTGGAAGGTTCTTCTATCAAATACCCATTTGGTTTCCCTCATCTCATCTAAGAAGGTTTTTCTGACCAATTGTAAATAAACTCTCTTAGTTTTTTTTTCCCAGAGCCCCATTACTTCTTTAATTAATTTTTTACTTGATTTTGGTCTTCTATTTCCATTAGAAGATATGAGAGCTAAAAATGTCTATTTTGTTCACAGTGGAATCCCCAACATTCAGAACAAACCCTAAAACCAGTAAGTACTTATTAATATTCACTGAACAAATACATGGATGGCTGAGTGGGCGGATGAATGAATAGACAGCTGGCCTATCTCATCCCCAGGCAGAGGAAATGTAAGTAATATCAGCAGAGACCCCAGCTTCCTCAAAGTCTGGTTTGTCCTAAATCTTTGCTTTAGTTAAAGTCCCCAAATGCCAGCCTTCAGACCCATGCAGGTGTATGATCAAGCTTTCCCTCACCCAGGGGGTGGGGGCAGGGGAGAAAAATAATAAGAACAATGTGCTAGATTTTTTCCATTGAATTAAGTTTTATAGCTGTTCTTTATTCTGAGATTGTCCTCCTCCTACTAGAGACCCTGATAAGAGAAGGGACAAGGAAAGAAGCAGGCGGAGACTGACATTAAGCTCCTGGAAACTGTGTGTAAAATAAGCCTTTGTATATAAAATCCTGCCTTCCCATTTACCACATAGTTACCTCTCTTCTTTCAGGGTTGCATTTCAAAAGACTGTACCCTAACAGGTGAACTTTTAAGTTCCTCTCATCTCTACTGAGAATCTGTTGTTTAAAACACTCAAGTAGATAAGAAACTTTTCATATTACAAAGGAAAAAATCATTTCATATGGAGAAAGACTGAACTCTGGTTCATATATTTTGTAAATCTACAATGTGATTTATCAGTTACTGTTACAATTGGGTCACCTTTACTTAGATTCTAGAATCTAAGTACTGTGCATACTAAAAATCACTACATGATATCACTCCTATCCAATTCTACTTGCGGTAAACAAACTTGTAAAAAAAACAAGGGGAGTTGAGCTGCCTCTCCTGGGGACCTCGAGGTAGTACCTGCAGGCAGTGGCAGTCATCTCAGTGAAAGAGCTGCCTGGTACGCAGGCAGCCTCTTTGACATCACCTGTTGGAGTTTATCTCCAAAAGACTATGGGTCAGCTGGGGCACTGGCACATGCCTATAATCCCAACAGCTCTGCTTAAGAGGCTGAGGAAGGAGGATTGTGAGTTCAAGGCCAGCCTCAGCATCTTAGCAAGGCCCTAAGCAACTCAGCAAGACCCTGTCTCTAAATAAAATATTAAAAAGGGCTGGAGATGCAGCTCAGTGGTTAAGTGGCCCTGGGTTCAATTCCCAGTATCAAAAACAAAACAAACAAACAACAACAAAAAAAACCATTGCCCATTGCCCACCCACACTGTCTCTGTGCTTCGTTGGGATCACCCACCCTGAGATACCAATTAAGCAGGAGAGAAACTGGTTTTTTCTCTCTTAAGAAATGAAGAAAATTTAAATAACTGTCCTTCCTGTCCATAGAGAATGCTCTTTTCTATTTTGCTAAGAGCCTAGGTGAGCCCCCTTTTGGAAATCTTTTTGAAAAGCAAAAATCCAAACACACAAATAAAAAGTTGGAAGAGGGGAAAAGAATAAGGGAACAGGAACAGGGAGGCAGAATTTTCTCTACCAAAAGAGTTGTAACTTGGTGCTGGGCAACAAAGATAGGTCTTATTCTAGGAGGCCCTTTGTTCTGTCCAGGGTGGGATTATGGGTTCCAAGTTTAGGAACCACTGTTCATTGGAGAACCTTCAAAAATAAAAGGAAAATATGTATCTGAACTGAAAATAGAAAAATAGGAGCTCAGCTAATAAGTTGTTGGGGAAAGAAGACCCTTAGTTAGGAAAATGGAGTGCAGAGAGTTAACTGAAGAGAATTTAAAGAAGAGGCTATGCAGACTTGTACAGAATCAAAGGAATCAATAAGGGAGGCGAAGCACCCAGGGTTTGGTAACAAGGGGGAGCTGTTCCTGCGTCTGGCCTTGAGGAACAGGGGAGGAATGGTGTGTGCCCAGAGCCTGGCAAGAGCCAAAGCTGCAGAAGAAGGGTCCCTTGCAGGAGCACAGCACTGCCGCACTAAGCGGAGGGATGCAGATAAAGATCATCACCTCCTTTGTCTTGCCTTCTGGTCCTCTGGCAACACCCCTCAAGGACCAACCCAAGTGGAAGGCACACAGAAGGGAGACCAGGCAATACAGTCCAGCCTCCCCTGACACAGAGAATGGAGCCCTGGACCGGGGGTCCAGACACCTGGGTCCCACTGCACCACTACTTACTGACTTTGTAAGTCTAGAAAGCCCTCGACACAGCTAGACTTTTAGGAAAGAGACTAGACTAGACAGCATCTATGGTCTCTTTCAGTTTTAACATCCTATGACTCAGTCTATCCCATACGTAATGTAGATCTAAGAACTACCCATATCTAAGAGATACGCAGAATTAGTAGTGACACTTTAGCTACCATAGTTATCACAAGGCTTCAAGCCAGAGCCCTCCAGTCTATGAAACAGTCTGTTTACCAGCTCCAACATCTAGGTAGGCATCAAATCTATGGGCACAGAAATATTGTCCCAAGGAATTCTTATCTCTTGTATCTCAACAAGTTTGTCATCAGAGCAACTTTCAACTCTTGACTAGTTTCCCTTTAGTCATTGAAGGGTCCAGAATTTCAAGTGGCCCTTGTTCCTTTTGAAAACAGCAAATCTGGGTCTATTTAAAGAGAAGGTATCTTAGACTCCAGAACCCCTGAGGCTATGTGTGCAGGAGAGAGGGTTCATACACCTAAAGTGACAGAAAGGGCTAGAGGGCCAGTCCTAATTGTTACAGACAGCCCCTCCCATCACGAAGCTCCCAGGACTTTACACCCTTTTCACCTGCAGACTGGTGGCTGCCCCCCCGCCACGCCAACCAGTGGGGAAAGGATACTACGGCCAAGAGGGTCGCACCCCTTACCCTCTACAAAAGGCCTTCTGCTCTTCCTTTGTCTCATTATTTCTCACAACTTCGGTTCTATAATGTTACAAAATGTTTCTCTTGTTATCTCAAAGCAGTTTGGAAAGGGACACCACTAAGTAGTAGAATGCCATAGTTTCAAACCTGAAGCAAATAGAGATCTAAGAGAACTTTCTTTCTTTTAAGGAGAACCAAAAATAAGTGATGAGAAAAATATTGAATACAATTTCAGAGACGTGATTTCCCTTGTCCCCCAGGAACACTAAAAATGTGATGTTCCTTATGTGACTGGTGGGGTGCTGTTGAGGACCTCAAGTGCAAAGCCCAAGAGGAGCATCTTAAGAGAAAACACAGTTTTAAAGCCAAGGTTACTACTAAGTTAAAGAACTGACAGCCTGTTAAGCTTGGACAGGGGGCCACAGGTTCGGACACACCATGACAGTTAAGTACAATGCAGGATAGATAAAATATACCTGGGTAATGAAAGCTCTAACTTTGTCTTATCATTTTACTATGGAGTTATGAGTGTCATTATTTTACTTAATAATCATGGCTTGATGGGTTAACAATTTTTACTTGTGCAGGAATCTCGCAGGCTAACATAGTTACCTGGGGGCTCTGCATCATGCACCCAGCAGGTTCTGGCAACAGGTTTTAGTTGCAGCGTTTGCAGCTGCAGAGCTCTGGAGGCCAGACGTGCATCCCGTTCTGTTCATTTCTTGAGGTCCTCAGCCCTATGCCTGGCATGGCCTCCCTGTGACCCATCCTCAGAGGCACATATTTTGTGTTTCATGGCACATCTGTCCCTGTGCATTGCCCAGGTCCTTCTATCTGCCATTTTTGAATGCACCTTCCTGACTCCTATAGGCATTTTGATCATTTGTTTGTTTTCACCTCTGGTACAGAAGTTTCTGCCAAAAAGACTGCATCCCCCTAAGGGATTGAAGAACCTGTAACAGTTAGACTGTGAGCTTCTTGAGATGAAGGGGTCCTCTTACCCATCACTGTGTCCTCAGGGCCTTAGCAACACTGCAGCAGAGGCTGCCTCAGGAAAGTGTGTTAAGCTAAACTGAGTTCTAGGTCAACTGGAGCCCAGCTGAGCCTTCAGGGAAACAGGTGAATGCAAAGTCAAGGTCCAAGAAGGGAGCCTCCTTTCCCAGAGCTTGGAGTTCTGAGAAATGCTTTAGAGTTAGGTGCTGTAGTGAGAGATTGGACCCCTGTGGGTTGTGAAAACAGTTGGTGAGAATGATGGGATGGGGGTGGGGGAGGTGGTCCACTTGGTGGGAATTGTTGAAGCGTAATGAGAATGGAAAAAGTGATTCAGTGCATCTGGGAGAGGAGGGAGGAGGGCAGAGCCCAGTGCAGCCAGGTGCTCAGCAGGAGCCTCTTGCTGGGTGAGGCTGATTGTGATAAATGTCAAGATGCCTCAAGGAGATTAAAGGAAGGCCAGTGCAGAGCTCCCACTTTGCCCACGAGTGCATCAAACACTTCATCCTGCACTTTTTTCTTTGAGTTTCTGGAACTAAGTGGCTCTCTACTCCATCATACTTTCACTCCTTAGCAACACATTACCTTCTGGTCCCATCCCAGTTACACAAGCAGAGGTAGACTGTAGTGGAAAAGAGCACTGTTTCTGGAGCTAGGCTGCTTAGTTTAAATCCTTCCTCTGCCACTCAGCTGTGTGACTTTGAACAAGTTATTTAACCTCTCTGTTTTTCGACTTTCTCATCAATAAAATGGGATGATAATAAAAGTACCTACTCCTAGGGTTTGAATGAAGAGTCAGGAAACAAGTACACGAGTGCTATAAAAGTGGCCTGGAAGCTCACTGTCCATGCGACTCTTCAAAGCTCAGTTTCCACATATGTCAGAAGTCATGTTAAACCAATCAGCTAACAATAGCCTCTTACAGGGTGTTGGAGAAGGTTGGAGACAATGAGTAAATTCCATATATAACGCTAGACATTCAATGGTTGCTCAATACATAGTAGCCACTATTATTTTACTAACTGGTACATTTGGAAACTTGAAAAGTCTTTAATTTGGGGAGTTTTATTTCTTTAAAAAGCATCCCTGCAGCACGGGTTCTGGCCGTGGTTTGAGCATGCTCTGCCCAACACAGCTCACGTTGCAGCCTGCTCCCCAGCAAGGCAGTGTGAGGGAGGCTGATGGGGGCGTGCAGGTCCTGGCGGTGAGCCCTCACGAAAGGATCCAGGAGCGAGTTTCCACTCTCACAGGACGAGGCCAGTTACTGTGACAATAGCTCTCCTGCCCTTCCAGCGTGGCTTGTTCTCCATTCTTCTGGAAGGACCAGGGAGGTCCTCCAGCCTCATGTTTTACTTCTTCTACACACTGCCACATGCCCTCGTGCTTCCCGCCATGAGTGGATGCAGCACGAGGCTCTCCCCAGAAGCTGAGAAGAGGCCGGCAGCATGGTCTGGAACTTCTCAGTCTCCAGAACTGTGAGCCAAAAGAAATATCTTTTCTTTATAAATTATCCAATCTTAGGTATTCCATTATAGCAACAGAAGAAAAGGAAAGAAAAACTAAGAGAATTCTGGTGAGTTTAAATTTGACTTCCCTAAAGCAAAGAAAGTGTGTTGTTAAAGTTTGGAATGTCAGCCAGGTGTGGTGGCGCACGCCTGTAATCCCAGCACTTTGGGAGGCTGAAACAGGAGAATCGCAAGTTCAAAGCCAGCCTCGGCAACAGCAAGGCACTAAGCAACTCAGTGAGACCCTGTCTCTACATAAAACACAAAATAGGGCTGGAGATGTGGCTCAGTGGTCGAGTACCCCTGAGTTCAATCCCTGGTACCAAAAAAGAAAAAAAAAAAGTTTGGAATTGTCCCTGAAAGGCTTGCATGTTGAAGGCTTGGTTCCCTGATGCAGCAATACTCAGGGGTGAAGGTTTGGGAAGTGACTGAATCACAAAGACTCTGATCTCATCAAGGGATGAATCCATTGATGGTTCCTAATTGAATGCACTACTGGGAGATGATGGGAACTGTGGAAGATGGCCTACTCCGAGAAAGCAGGTCACAGGGGGCGTGCCCTGCATTGACCTTGTCCCTAGCTTCTTCGTGCTTTCTCTTTTTTTCCCAATCTCCCGCCATGAGATGAGTAGCCCTGCTCCATGCACGACCTGCCATGATGTTATGTCTCAAAGAACCAAAGTGAGTGGCCAAGTGACCATGGACTGAAACCATGAGCCCAAACAGAGCTTTTCCTCCTTTACATTTTCTCAGGTATTTCATCACAGCGGTGAAAAAGCTGACTAACACACTAACACAAGTTGAATTAATAACTTCCACTACAGCCTGCCTCTGAATTATCATAATGATATGAGATGGAGGTTAAGTCTCAGATTTAATATAGCCATCTGCAATTTTCTTTTTAAAATTCTGCTATTCTGAAATGCATCTCCAGGGAAAAGCTGCATACTATCAACAACTGTTGGAATGGAAAAAGAGGAACTTCCCATGTAGAGCAGAGAAAGGACTGTAAGTGGGAGTCTGCTGCCATTTTCCCAAGGGGGCTCATTTCTCATCACTCCCCCTCGATCACCGAAGGTACAGAGTTCAGCACCAGCATCCAGCCGCACCTTCCCCGGGCTGGGCTGCCTCCGCCCGCCTAGCCACTCCTGCCCTTGCAGCTTGGATCGTTCTCCACCTTTTTCTACAAGGAACCACCGATACCCAACATTATCTGCAGCTCAGAAATCTCAGAAGAAGCTCTAAAGCCATGAAGAAGAGATCCCAGCTCTGCTTCACACAGTAAAATATTCATGATTTAAGAAACAACTCTCGGGGAGCTATAGAAATGGATTCAAACGGAAGGAAAGGCAGAAGACTGGTCACATGTATATCCACAGAGGACTGAGTCAGTAGGTGTGATGGTACCTTTGGGGTGCCAGACTCAGGCCCTTCGGAGGGTCCTGAGGTCCTGATTAAGGTTGCCAGATTTAGAGGAGAAACAAGAAAATCCAGTAAACTGGAGTTTCAGATAAACAACCAAAAATCTATGTCCCAAGGATACTGGAGTCGTATACTAAAGGATTATTTGTCATTTGTCTGCAATTCAAATTTCATCGACATCCTAGACAGCCTAGCAACACCACTTCTGATTACACCCTGGTATTGGCTGCGCCCACCTCTGGAGAAGCTGCTAGAAGTTCTCTCCCAATCACTTTTCCAATGCATTCTCCACTGGAGAAAAAAAAGGCAGATAAAGCATGTTCCCATCCTCTCTCTCTTTCCCCATTGACAAAAAAGAATAAAGATTCTGAAGAAAAATCCTTCCCCAGGTGACAAGGGGGGAAACTATGGATCTAGCACTCCAGGGAGCTGAATTCAAACCACTTAAGCAGAACATGCGATCTTAATTGCATTTCAGGGTAGTGGTCTGGGCATGGATGCAGGGGTGTGCTGTGGTGTGGATGTGTCCTCCAGAGCTCATGTGTTGGAAATGTCACCCCCAATGCAACCCTGTTGAGAGGTGGGCCCTGTAAGAGGTGGTCAGGGCATGAGGCTGTGCGCTCATGAATGGATTAGTGTTGCTACCACAGAACTGGCTTCCTTAGCACACGGATGGGTCTGTTGAGAAGAGTGAGCTCGGCTCTCTCTGGTGCGCTCGCTCTCTCTCTGCATCCTCTCCCTTCCTGTTTCTCTCACCCCCTCATGTGCACATGCTCCCTCTTTGTTTCTCCACAGGATAGCACAGCCCAAGGGCCTTGCCAGATGTTGGCATTTTGATATTGAACTGTGAAAAATAAATGCATTTTTTTTTCTTTTTCAACTACCCAGTCTGTGGCATTCTGCTACGATAACACAACACAATCTAAGAGTATGTGACTAATCTACCTCATGTGCAGAAACGTGCGAGTGTGCATTTTACAGAGATAGACACATCCCTGAGAGGGAGGGAGAAAGGGAGAGGTGGTCTCCCAGGCCCTGTTCCAGATGCTGGGAAGAGTCATACATGGAATTAGACAGACAAGGTCCCTGACCTCATGGTGCCCACATTCTAGCAAGGAAGAAGATCTGTAAAGAAGCAAGCAGATTAGTAGCTGTTCATTTCAGAAAGCAACAAGCTCTATAAAGAAGCCATGCTTGGTAATGGAGGTAAGGGCACGCTTGCCTACATGTACCATCTTTCCAACCCTCACTATCTCTTGCAGTTTTAACCCTACGGGATCTACACCATGATCTACCTCCTCCAGGAAGCCATCTCTGGTCACTCTGTCCCTTAATAATATTCAGTCTCCTCTGAATTCTTGGCTTACAGGCTGTAGCACAAGTGCCTTATATGTTTGGCCTAATTATTTTAAAATCCTTTTTGCAAGATATTGTCTCTCTACCTAAAACTTCCTGGCTACTATTCCAAATATCCTTTCCTAGTCTCAAAAACACCTCACAATGGGGGCTGGGATTATGGTGCAGTGGTAGCGTGCTCACCTAGCACGCATAAGGCACTGGGTTCGATCCTCAGCACCACATAAAAATAAAATAAAGATATTCTGTCACCTACAACTAAAAAATAAACATTAAAAAAAAAAAACACCTCACAATGTACAGAGTCTAAGAAATACTTACAGGATTTATGAATGAAAGATTTGCCACTTGCATCAATGTGGGGAAATGGGTCATTACCCTGCAAGAATTTTTCAATTCCATTTTACTCAGGGAATAATAAATATTTGATAATATGATTTGATTTGAACTAAAATAAGTATAGCTCCATTGGGATGAATACCAACAAAACTGAACCCAATTTGCTGCCTTTCTTCAGTAGCTGTCCAGGACTTGGAAGAGATCTGATTCTTACTCAGAATCATCTCCTCAGAGACAGATTTGGACAGAATCTAAACTCTGTTAGGTCTAAGCTAAACAAGCTTTTAATAAGTTCACAGATACCACCAGAAATTACAGGTTTAATCAGAATTCAGAAAACAAACAAAAAAATTATTTCCAAAATTATTATTCCCATCCTTACCCCTAAAATCTTTTCTAGTCTGATGGTTTCTGGAGTGTGGTCCAAATAGTGCTTGTCTATGTAACAAGTGGATTTATCTCTGTCTCCATACGGTATTTTCTATCATGGATCATAATGAAATTCACAGGACAATCTTTACAAACCAAAGAACATGGGATTTGGGATATGTTATGATTTAGATATTAGGTGTCACCCAAAAGCTCATGCGTAGAGCAGTGCAAGAAAGGTCATAGGTGAAGTGATTGGGCTATGAAAGTTTTAATCTAATCAGTACATTAATTCCCTGACAGGGATGAACTGGGTGGTAACTGCAGGCTGGTAGGGTGTGGCTGGAGGAGGTGGGTCACCGGGGGTCATGCCTTTGGGGTATGTATTTTGTGAACTGAGCTTAGTCTCTTTCTGCTTCCTGGTGCCATGTCCCCAGCTGCTTTTCTCTACCACACTCTTCTACCATGATGTGCTGCTTCACCTCAGGCCCAGGGAGATGGGGTCACCTGTCTATAGACTGAGACCTCTGAGACCATGAGCCCCCAAATAAACTTTTCCTCTAAAATTGTTCTTGTCAGGTCTTTTGGTCACAGCAATAAAAAAAGCTGACTCAAAAACAGGAAAGGCTTGGAAGCAGACCTGCTCACAGCAGGCCGATTCTCCTGTCTCTGTCAGTGGGGAAATGTATTCACATCCCCAAACCACACGGAGCTCCAACAGGGAAGCTGGTTCATATATACATTGTGGCTGCACTTGAGCTTGAGGACAAGTGAAAACATATGAGCATTATTAGAGAAATGAGCGTGTTTGCATAAGAGGGTCCTCCAAAGGGAAGGGAAGCCGTCTGAGACCTCAATGATGTCTCTCCTTGCTAGAAACTCAATAGGCTCTCAGACACTTCATGGGGTTTTCCTATTTTGTAGAATGCTCTCAAAAGAAGACCCAACATCTGTAGCAAAAGTTTAACCTCCAGCCTCTGAGCAAAATTATCTCTAAGTGTAAAATGAACACATCTCGATCCACAAATGTCCTTTCCTAGTCCTGCAGAAGCCAACTGGGCTCTGCTTTGCGCCTTTCTGTGCTTCTGATTTTCCTCCCTTCCCCAGCGAGCTGCCCACATGGGGGAACTCATCCCGCTGGACCCCTCTGCATGATGCTTCTCTCCTTTCCTCCAACCTCTCTGGCCAATCCTCCTGTGTCCTTTGCCGATTTCCTTCCCACAAGGGCAGCATGTGTGTACGTAGGCTATTCTGGCCTTCACTCTTCTCTTTCATTTAGGAATCAAATCCTCTTTGATGACTTTGTGATCCCTTCTATTCCATGATTCTGAAATCTGTATTCCTCACTCAGTTCTTCATCCCGGTCCAGCTGGGGAGCCGTGAGCATCTAACATCACCACAAGTCCTACCTGCG